>CM057449.1:731840000-732465000 GCA_016271365.2 Neoceratodus forsteri | reverse complement strand
ACTCAGGGCAGATGAACGGGATGTCCTCCTGCAAGAGCTGGAACAGTCCGAGGGAGAGCGTTCCCGTAACTCCTGGGCTGTAGTCACAAACTGGTCTGAAGGAACGCAGCACTGTGACCGCTGGCTGGCCAGTCCCCACTAGGGGGACGCATGAACCAGTGGGTCCAACAGACCACGCTGGAACCGGCCGCCACGAGCCCAGGAGGTGCAGGAGGTCCCGGCAGGGCGCAACTGCCCAGTCAGACCTGACTAGGTAAGGGAGGAAGAACCTCAGCCCTGTCCGCCAGGAGCCGAGCTTGGACCCAAGAGTCGAGCCTCGTCCCGAAGAAGGATCACCCGCTAAGACACGAGTTCCAATGTGGCTCCGATAAAGGAGACCAGTATGAGACCCAGAACTCTGGATCGTCCCCTTCCACCTGGAAGGGTTGTAGTCAGGCTGCCATCCGGGTGGGGTTACGCCCGGACCCCTCGATGCCGCAGAAAGCTGCTGAGCAGAGACCGAAGGGCCTGGCTTGGAACTCATAAGGAGATCCCCCGCTTAGGAAAGGGAGGAGTCACCCGAGAAACGGACGGAACGAAGAGTAAGTACGTCCTGGAGGTCCAGGAAAGAAGCCACATGCCTCGTTCTGAGGATGTGATATCTGAGGCAGAGAAACCATCCAGGCATGCGGAAGAATGGGGCGCAAGCCCCACCATCCGTTTGGGACCAAGAAATACCTGGACACGAACCCAGGATCTGAAGGAGGATCCGCAACCTTCCTAATCACCTCTAATTAGAAGGTCAGGCAAGTCGGCTCAGCGGGCCAACGAGGCTGTGGACCCCCAGACCTCCGTGGGGCAATGGCTCGAAAGGGTGGAACCTGCTCGCAATCCTGAGACAGGGCCTTCCCTTAGCACCTCCGACACCTAGAGGTCCGGGAAAGCGGACCAGGTGGAGCAGGTGCGGAGCAGTCTCCCCATGGGGGAACCCGGGTAGGGGCGACGGTGCCAGGGACAGCGCCCCCTAGCCCGTCACTGAGCAGGCTTGGAGGAGGGAAGTGGCCGAGGGTCTCGGGCACCTCCTGCTCCTTTGGAGGAGATGCTGGTTGGGTCAGGCCGCCCAGCTTAAGCCTGTCACCAGCCCTTGTCTGGTCCGTGAGCCACAGGGGCCGGGAGCCAGCTACAAAATCTGCCGGTTGCCCCTGCCCCTCCGGGTGGGAGTGACCGAGTCTGGAGTGGCATCGGACTTCTCGGACCCCTTGAGGTATTCCTCCACTCCAGGGCCTAAAAGGTCAGTCCCCAAGAAGGGGATGTCCGCCAACATGTGCTGGGTTTCCAAAGAGAAGGAGGATAACCTCAGCCACGCCCTGCGGCGCATGGCCACTGCGGCCGCCACCGATCTGGCACAGAAATCACCTAAATCCAGAGCAGTCTGGAGCTGCTGCTTCGCCACCGCACTACCCTGGTCCCGCACCCGCCGGACCGTGGTCTGCAGGTCAGGCGGGAGATGAGGGAGCACCTCGTCCAGGGAGCCCAAAAGGGCGTGGGAGAAATGTGCCATCAGTACAGCCGAGCTGGCCTGTCGGAGGCCTAGGGAGGACGCAGCGTAAACCTTGCGCCCGACATAGTCCATCCTTTTGGACTCCTTGTCAGGGGCCTATCCACATCCCGAGCATTCCTAGAACACTGGAAAACATTGTCGGTAACTAACCCCTCAGCCGAGGGGTGCTCCGAGAAACCGGGCAAAGAACCGACAGGGACAGAGTACTTCCTGGCCATCCAGGCCGAGGGCGCAGGGCAGCAAGTAGGCCGCTGCCAGAGCTCCAAGGCCAGGCCCACAATGGCCTCAGCCACCGGGAAGGCCTCGGAGGGTGAACCCCCTCAGTCTAGAATCTCCGTAAGGGGGTAAGGGGCCCGTTTGTACATGGGCTCGAGCTGCATCCCGGTGAATTCCAAGATGAGCTGAAGCAGACCCATGAAGGACGATGGGCTGTTATCCACAGAACGTTCCGGAGAGGACCCTGGGTCCTCTCGACTAGGGAACATAGAGGAGTCGACTTCGGACTCAGAGGGGTCTGCAAAAAGCTGCCTCAGGCCTGAGTCACTTCATCCGCCGAGGGCGGGTGGGAGTGAGGGGGACAGACAACCTGCCGGACAGGTCATGACCCGGCCGAGGTTCCACCAAGGGAGGTGGGGCAGCAAGGATCGGACGAACAACCGGCCCCGGAGAGGGCACCTCGACTGCAGCGAGCGGTTGAGTCGGCCGATCGGGCAGCAGCTGCTTGCTAGCGGGGAATGAATCAGGGTCGATTGATTCCTGGACAACAACAACTGCTGCTACATGAACTCCTCAACGCCAACGCTTATCGGCATCGGGCCACCTCATCCGGGAGAGGAGACGAGGAAGAACGGTAATGCTACTCTAACTCGTGCCTGATCGAGAACGCCAGGGTCGGCGTGAGCAGCTAGACCGAGAGGAGGACAGAGACCCGAATCCTCGGGGGAACCGAGGGCGGGCCTGGGAAGGAGCAGGGCGTGCCCGCTCCTCCCTCAGCTTGGAAGAAAGGGCCGAGGTCTTTGGACCCAAAGATGCAGGCAGAACCTCAGCCTCCGCCAGGGGAACCGGTGAAGGGATGGCGGCTCTAGCAGAAGACAGCCCAAATGACGGGTCGAAAGACTCTACAACATCGACGGGAGCCCTGGCCGGCTGACCTGACGGGGACACCGTGAAGCCAGCGGCATGAGCCACACCCTCGACCAAAGCTGAACGTCGGCCGGCAGGGGAAGGGGAACTCTCCCGCTCCCTCCAGCACCGATGAAGGGACTTATCCTGCGACTCCTTGGACTTGGGCCGGGAGGCAGGTCCAAAGGTCCCTCTCCCTTCGAGGTAAGGGACTGGTGAAGCTCTCTGAATGAGGCTGCATGAGGAGAACTCAAGGAGAGCGGGATGAGCGCCGCGACCGAGGAAGAGGGAGGGGAAGCCGCCCCCTCCCCGGAGGAAGGAAGATCGAGCTGCTCAACTGAGACAGCCAACGCGGACACTGCCCGAGTCTCCGAGGAATTTTCCAGAGCGGGAAAAGTTTCAGGACGCCCGAGCCCCGAACGTGCCCCACGATCCTCCAGAGAGCTGGTCGAAAGGGCACAGCAAAAATCGCAAAGTTGTGGATCATGATCCAAGTCAAGGCAGTAAACGCATGCATGAGCTTTGCCAAAACCAGCAGTAGATCCCACAGAGGTGGAGGTTCATGCACCGGAGGAAATGTGATCAGGCCTGAAGCGCCCGACCACTGTCTCCTGCACCAATGTCGGCTGACCGGCCCGCGCCCGGTAAGCAGAAATGGCTGCCAGGTGCACCCTAAGGGTCGATGACCCAAGACCTCCTTTGGAGAAAGACCAAAGGTAGTCGAGAATGTTAGCCACAGAATAGGATACGGGGTCCAGACCCTTACCCTGACACCAAATGGAAAACCTTTTCCATTTGAAGGCATAACATTTCCTGGTCAATTCCTTTCTAAATGCCTCCACCATGGTGTAAACATCTTCAGAAAGATTCAAAGCCTGGAACTCTAGCTGCTCAGATACCTGGCTGTGAGGTGCAGGGATTGAAGGTCAGGATGGTATACCTTCCCCTGGTTCAGAGAGATCAGGTCTGGGCATCTACAAAGTCGCTCCGGGGGCCTGCAGCTGAGGCTGAGGAGATCTAGATACCAGAACTGGCGCGGCCAGTCTGGGGCTACCAGAATCACCTTCGCCTTGTCCCTCCTCACCTTGAGTAACACCTTGTGGATCAAGGGAAATGGAGGGAAGGCATCGAGGCCGCCTGGGGTCCATGGCCTCGAGAAGGCATCCCTCTGCAGCGAGCCCTGCTATGGGGGGTGGGCATGAAACAACCTCAGCTTTTTGTTTTCCTTGGAGGCAAACAGGTCCACCATCAGTTTGCCCCAAGGGGAGAACAGGCTGTAAGCTACCTCTGGATGAAGAGACCACTCGTGGGATGTCTGGCATAAGCAGCTGAGAGCATCTGCCAGCTGGTTTGGGGCTCCTGCCACATGGATGGCTTGGAGATCCACCTCAACCGGCCTACAAGGGTACAGATGCGGAGTGTCTCTGTGCATTGCAGATGGGAGTGCGTGCCGCCCTGTTTGTTGAGGTAGTACATGGTCGTGGTATTTTTCGTCTGGACTTGAACCATTTGACCCCGGAGCTGAGGAGCGAAAGCTGACTGCTCTGAGCTCCAACTGGCTGATATGACATCAGGACTCCTCGGGGGTCCAGAACCCGTGGACCCTGTTGTCCGCTCCCCAGCCCATGAGAGAGGCATCAGTTGTAAGGATTACCGTCAGCTTGGGGCGAACAAATTGGATCCCTTCCTGCAACCGGTCTAGGGCGGTCCACCACTGGAGAGTGTCCCACATCATCTGGGTTACAGTTATCAGCTCGTCGAAATAAATGTGTCACTGAGTCCACTTCACGGCCAGCTCCCACTGGAGGGGGCGCATGTGCAACCAGGCCCAACAGACCACTGAGGTGCATGCCGCCATGTAACCCAGAAGGCGCTGAAAGTCCCGGGCAGGGCACAAGTGCCCAACCAGAAATGACTGGGCAAAGGAGGAGAGAACCTCGGCCCTGTCCGCCAGGAGCTGAGCTCTGGCTTGACAAGAGTTGAGCTCTGCCCCGATGAAGCCCATCACCTGAGAGGGCATGAGTTCTGACTTGGTCTCGTTGATCAGGAGGCCAAGCTGGGACCAGGTCTGGAGGAACAGATCCCTGGACCTCTCTACCTCCTGTTGGGAGGAACCTGCCAGGAGCCAATCATCGAGATGGCGTAAATTCTGACCCCCCCCCCCGACGCTGGAGAGAGACCACCACCACTGCAATACATCTGGTGAAGACCCGTGGGGCCAAAGACAGGCCGAATGGCATGGCTCGGAATTCGTACAGGGTCCCTTCGACCCCGAAGAGGAGGAACCACCGATGGGATGGACAGATTGGGATGTGAAAGAACTCATCCTGCAGATCCAGTGAACAGAACCACATGTTTTGCTCCACGGATGGCATGATCTGGGACAGAGTGACCATCCGAAAGGTGCATGACCAGAGAAATTGATTCAGGTCATGGAGATCTACAATGGGACACCAGCCAGCCATCCGCTTAGGCACCAGAAAGCACCTGGAGACAAAGCCTGGGTCTGCAGACGGATCTGCCACAAGAGCTACTGCCTCCCTGAGGAGGAGCTGAGCGAAGCAGTCTCGAAGAGCCGACTGGGTGCATGCGGAAATCCGTTCTTCCCGAGGAGCGTGGGCTCGGCTGGGAGGGTACTGCTTGAATTCTAGAGGCAGTCCCTCAATGACCACTTCGAGAATCCACCTGTCTGTAGTGACAGCAGACCAGGCGAAAAGGAAGTGGTGGAGCCGGCCCCCCACGGGAAGACCCAGAGCTGGCATACATACATACACAGACAGTGTCAGCAGATAAGGGCCTATGGCCCACCCAGTCTGCCCATTTGAGCTTGTAAGTTCAGTTTATGTTTTCCATGAAGTCTGTTGCCCCTTACCCATGACCTCCAGAATTCCTTTTGTCTATCCATGCATTCTTAAATCCCGTGATTGTTTCAGCCCCACCACTTCCTCTGGCAGGGTGTTCCACTTGTCCACCACCCGTTCTGTGAAGAAATTCTTCCTCACGTTTCCTCTGAATCGTCCTCCCTCCAACTTCATCCCATGCCCTCTAGTCCTGGAACTTCTTTTTTGCTTAAAAATAGTATATTCCTGCACCCTGTTCCTCCCTGTAAGATACGTGTATATGTCTATCATATCCCCCTCTCTCACTCCTCTCCTCCAGGGAGTACGTGTTCAGTTCCTTCAACCTGTCCTCACAGGACTTGTGATGCAATCTATGCACCATCTTTGTTGCCCTCCTCTAAACCTTCTCTACCCTATGTCCTTACGTAGGTAAGGTCTCCAGAACTGTACAGTGTACTCCAGGTGGGGCCTCACTAGTGTCTTGTATAGTGGAATTATGACTTCCCTTTTCCTGCTGGTGATGCCCCTGCCTATGCATCCCAGCATCCTATTTGCTTTACCTGCTGCCTTGTCACACTGTTTCCCTGCCTTGAGGTCATCAGAGATAACCCCAAGATCCCTTTCCTGCTTGGTGCATGCTATATCGTGCCAGGGTTTTTGTGCCCCATATGCATTATCTTGCACTTCCTTGCATTGAATTTCAACTGCCAAACCCCTGACCATTCTTCAAGTTTCTGCAGGCCCCTTCTCATTCCGTCTACACCCTCTGGTGTGTCTACTCTGTTACAGAGCTTTGTGTCATCAGCAACAGTGAAATTCTGCCTTCTAGGTCCTGTGCAATGTCACTGATGAAGATATTAAATAGAACCGGTCCCAGCACTGATCCCTGTGGTACCCCACTGGTCACTCTTCCCTCTGTGGAGTGACAGCCATTTACCACCACCCTCTGTGTCCTGCCACCCAGCCAGTTACCTACCCACCACACTACTGTCCTGCTCACATCCATATTCCCCAGTCTGTGCAATAGTCTTCTATGTGGCACGGTGTCAAAGGCCTTGCTGAAGTCCAGATAGGCCATGTCCACTGCCCTCCCCTGATCCACCTCCCAAGTCACCCAGTCAAAAAATTCAATGAGGTTGGTCTGACATGACCTTCCCCAGGTGAAACCATGCTGCCTTGGGTCCTGCAGTCCATTGACAACCAGATGTTCCACCAATCTCTCTTTCAGTAGTGCTTCCATGATCTTCCCCACTACCGAGGTGAGGATGACTGGTCTGTAGTTCCCCGCTTCCTCTTTGTTCCCACTTTTGTATAAGGGGACTACATCTGCTATCCTCCAGTCTTTGGGTACCTCCCCTGTTTCCAGTGACCGGCTAAACAGGATAGACAGAGGTTCAGCCACCACCTCTCTTAGTTCTTTAAGGACCCTGGGGTGCACCCCATCCAGCCCCGTTGCTTTATCAACTCTTATTACTTCCAGTTCCTTCAGGACCCTTTCTTGTGTAAAGGGACTTGTGTCCATTTCTGCACCACTCTCACCCCTTATACTCCGTTCAGACCCATTACCCTCCTCTTCCTTAGTAAAGACTGAGTAGAAATACCTGTTCAATATGTCAGCTTTACGGGATGACGGGAATAGGGAAGGCAACCCCCATCCCATCACTTGGCAGGCTTGGAGGAGGAGGAGGCTCCAAGACCTGTGCCTCAGCCTCCTTTGTGGGCCTGTTGGATGCCAAGCTTGAGCTTGCTGCTGATGCTGATGTCCTTCCTGGTAGGAGGACTGCTGAACTGCAAGGGAGGAGTGCCGAAAAGGCTGCTTCTTCTGCTGGTTTTTGGCCGAAGAACTCTTCACAGAAGTGGCGTCCAAGGTGGCACTGGACTGCTCTATGCGCTGTAGGTGACCGGCCACTCCTGGGCCGAACAAGTCGGTCCCAATCAAAGGCACATCAGCTAACTTGTGCAGAATATCTGCTAGAAAGGAGGAGAGCCTCAGCCAAGCCCTGCGGCAAGAGGCAACTGCGGCAGCCATCGAGCGGGCATAAGAATCCCTAATGTCCAGGACCTGATCTCTGACCTGCTTAACCATGGTCTGCATATCTGCGGGGAGATGTGGGAGGACTTCATCTAATGACCCGTGAGGGGTATGAAAGATGCCATGACGGCGGCCGAACTTATCTGACGAAGGCCCCAGAAAGAAGCCGCATAGACTTTCCCCGCTGAATGATCCAAGAGCTTGGACCCTTTATCAGACCGGGAGGGGGGAGGTATGAACTGCTTGTATGCCTGAACAAAGAGGCAGTCACCAGGCTCTTGGCCGAAGGATGCTCTGTGAACCCCACAAGGGACGCCATGGGTACCGCATATTTGCGGGCCATGCCAGCAGACTGTGCTGGACATGAGGCATGACGGTGCCATAGTTCAAGTGCTGGACCAACAATGGCAGCGGCTACAGAAAAGGCCTCCGTCGGGATATCCCCTCTCATAAGGATGTCCGTGAGAGGGTACTCCGCCTTTTTCTGGATGAGTTCCAGGGACATCCCTGTGGAATCAGAGATGAGATGAAGAATCCCTTGGAAGGAAAAAGGACCTTCCTCCATCCCTGTGTCAACGGACGACTCATCATCCCAAGGATGAGAGTGGAGCACGGTGACAGCCGAGTCCGAAGAGTCAGGGTACAGCGGCCTGCTGCCCAAATCCACCCGCGACCGCCGGTGGTCCGGGGTGACCGTGACGGTAGACATCGGGAAGCGGTATCTGGTCAGTCCTCTTGGGAGCCGCTCCCACAAGCTACTTAGGGCGGCAGTTCCACCATTATCGTGGAGAGACCGTAGAGGCCAAATTGAAGGTTTCGGTTCCATGGGGTTTGGCTTCGGCCTAGGCGGCGAAAGCCAAGTAATGGCGGGGTAGACAGCAGAGCCGTCTTAGGCCTGGACAAAATCAGCTGTTGCCACATATGGTCCTCATAACGCCGGAGTTTTCAACAGAGCCTCTCCTCATCCGAGGAGGATGAGGACGACCTGTGGTGTCGCCTCCTTTTAGAGCGCTTGTGGCTCTTCCACGACCAGTTGGTCAAGGGGGTTCTAGACCATGACCGAGATCAGCAGGCCAACTTGGTCGCTCAGGAGATACCGGAGGGAATCTGTGAAAGCCTAGGGTCCAGAAACGGGACCTCGATGGGGACACCAGCGGGCTGGGTTTCTTCATCAAGGAACACAACGACCGGAGTCCTCTCCAAGGAGTCGGCCATGGCCGGCGACAGTGGGTCGATTGGATTGAAAATTATCTCAACCTCATCGGCCCCCTCCTCGGTTGCCTGGCTAGATGGAAGATCCGTAAAGCCTGCGGCCGAGGAAGTGATCTCGACAGAGGTCGAGACCGCATGCTCCTGGGACTGAGACCTCTCTCAGTCCCAAGAGCTGCTTCGCTGAGACAAAGACGTGTTCAGCTCCTTATCTCGCTTGCGAGCTCGGGAGGAGTGTGAGCCCATACGCCCTCCCGGTGGGGGGGGGGGGGACTGCCACAACTCCTTAAAGGAACCTGTGAAGGTGGAGCCAAGGTTGAGTAGAACGATAAAGCATTGACTGTCTGAAGAGCGTTCATGCGTTCCAGCTGCTTGGCAGACCCCACGGCTGCAGAAACCGCCCACCTAGCCTCCTTGGACTTCACCAGAGGATTCCTTTTCTCTGGTCTCCCCAACTTTAATACGTGCGAGGCGGTTGTCCAGGATGTTGGGATAGAAGGCCAAGCAATAGCTGCAGGATGAGGTGTCATGGCAGACACCTAGGCAGTAGACGCACGTGAGATAGGGATCGGACATTTTCTGGCCACAAGGATACCGGCTAAATCCTGGAGAAGATTTCTCTTCCATGATCGAGGAAGCAAAAGCGCGATCACCAACTCGGCCAAGTTTTAATTTTGGTAAAACCGAAGTTTTGAAAGCCAGGGCCTACGAAATGCAACAGCACTAGAGAGGCAACCTGTATCTTCCAGCAGAAAGGAAGATGTGGCGTCATGAGGTGGAGCCGAGGTATATACCACCCGAGTGGGTGGAAGGAGCCAGCCTGAAGACTTCCGGCAAGATATAAAGGGGAAAGGGACATGCCAAACAGTGTGAATGAAAATATCCATGATACTAGAACAGTTGCTCTAGGAGTGCTATATGCTGTTCATCCACACTTTCTGGCAGCGTCCTTTCCCTCTAAATCTTGCTGGAAAGTCTTCAAGCTGACTCCTCCTACCCACCCGGGTGGTATAACCCGCAGCTCCGACCAATGACGACAGATCTTGTCTGCTGGAAGCAGTAATGTGTGCCGAAGCCAGGGGAGGTTGGGTGGGTAAGTGTGGATGAACATATACCACTCCAAGAACTACTGTTACATGTGAGTAACCTGTGTTTTTTTAGGGAAGTGGATATGTTGTTCATCCACACTTTTTGGCAGACTCCTAGCAGTTCTCCAGGAGGAAGGAAGCAAGGTGCACACTTCTTACTTAGGAAAAAGGGACTGGAGAACGGAGGCTCCAAAACCAGCATCCCGGCGTGACTCAAGGTCGACATGGTAATGGGAAATGAAGGTGTGTGCAGACTTCCAAGTAGCAGCCCTACAGATTTCGTGCATAGGGACGTCCCAAGAAGCAGCCACCAACGCAGCAGTATGGCAGGTGGAATGAGCCTTAAGCCCTACTGGAGGCTCCCTACCCACCAACCTACAGCAGAGGTCAATGCAAGGATGTAATTCATTGAGCTATTGTCCCCTTGGCAGCAGGTCTGCCAGGTGCAGCTTCAGCATAGGAGACAAACAACTGGAGAACCTCTCCCTGAACTTCAGCTGCGCACTCTTTGTAGTAAGCGAGTACTTGCCTCAGGTCCAGAGTATGGAGCCTGTGTTTGGCCTCAGAGGTGCGATTTCCGGAAGAACACCGAAACAGTCATCATCTGATTCAGGTGAAACTCCAACACATTCAGGAAGAATTTTGGGTTGGAGCGCAGGACAACCTCGTCCCTGTGGAAGATCAGGTATAAGGAGATTTCGTTGAGAGCACCCTGGAGCTCACTGATCATTCTGGCTGACGTGATAGCTACCAGGAAGGCGGTCTTCCATGACAAGTATGACATCTCACACCTGTGCAATGGCTCAAATGGCTTGCTCATGATTTTTGCCAAAACCAGCAACAGATGCCACGGTGGTGGTCTTTCACGCACTGGAGGGAAAATGTGATCGAAGCCTTTCAAAAAGTGCCAGACCACTGTCTTCTGCGCCACTGAACGCTGACTGGCCCACTCCTAGTAAGTGGAGATTGCTGCCAGGTGCACCTTAAGGGTCGGCGACCAAAAGCCCCTTTTTGAGAGAGGCCACAGGTAATGCAAAATGCTGGCCACTGGACAAGACAAGGGGTCCAGCCCCTTGCCCCAACACTAAATGCAGAATCTCTTCCATTTGAAGGCATAGCACGCACTTTCTGGTCGATTCCTTTCTAGATGCCTCCACTACAGTGAGGACAAGTTCAAAGAGACCCAATGCCTGGAACTCTAGCCGCTCAGGAACCAGGCTGTCAGCTGCACAGACTGAAGGTCCGGGGGGAGTACCTTCCCCTGATCGATGGAGAGCAGGTCTGGGCGTGATAGAAGATGCCTTGTAAGCCTGTTGCTGAGGCTGAGCAGATCTGGGTACCAGTTCTGGGGAGTCGGACAGGGCCACTAGGATCACCTGTGCCTTGTCCCTCCTGACCTTGAGTAGCACCTTGTGGATCAAGGGAAGTGGAGGGAAGATATAGAAGAGGCATGGGGTTTGCAGCCTTGGGGAGATGTGGGAGGACTTCATCTAATGACCCAAGGAGGGCATGAGAGAAGTGTGCCATGACGACGGCCGAACTTGCCTGACGAAGGCCCAAGGAGGAAGCCACACAGACCTTCCTTGCCGAATGGTCCAAAAGCTTGGACTCTGTCAGAAGGTCGGTCAATATCGGCAGAACTGCCAGCATGCCTGAACATAGAGGCGGTCACCAGGCTCTCGGCAGAAGCGTGCTCTGTGAACCCTGCAAGGGACCCCATGGGCACCATGTACTTGCAGGCCATGCGGGCAGACAGAGCTGGACAAGAGGCGGGATGCTGCTAAAGTTTGAGTGCCGGACCAACAATGACCTCGGCCACCGGAAAGGCCTCCATCGGGGTATTCCCTCTTTTAAGGATGTCCATAAGAGGGTACTCTGCCTTTTTCTTGATTGGTTCCAGGGGCATCCCTGTGGACTCAGAGATGAGGCGAAGGATCCCTTGGAAGGAGGAAGGACCTTCCTCCATCCCTAGGCCAATGGACGACTCATCATCCCCAGGGTGAGAGTGAAGCCCAGTGACATCAGAGTCTGAGCAGTCGGGATACAGCAGCTTGCAGCCCAAATCACCAGACACGCCAAAGGCAGTCAGGGGTGACCATGACTGATAAACGCTGTGGGAGCCTGAAGTCCGGTCCGTCTTCCTTTGAAGGAGCCCCTCCCATGGGCTGCTTAGGCGGCAGTTCCACCACTACAGGTGGAGAAGCCGGTTTTAGGCCGAAGGAGTGGATTTGCCTTACCCGCGGGAAGGGAAACCGAAGATTTCGGCTCCAGGGGGGTCGGCTTCAGCCTAGGAGTAGAAAGCCAAGTAACGGCCGGGAGAAAGCCAGAGTCGGCTTGTGCCCGGATAAGATCAGCTGTTGCCACATGAGGTCCTCGTAGCACCAGAGTTTCCGCCGGAGCTTCTCTTCATCCGAGGAGGACGAGGACGACCGATGGCGTCGCCTCTCCTTAGAGCACTCAGGGCTCTTCCTCGGCCTGTCGGTCGAGGAGGTTCTAGACCTTGACCGAGATCGAGCGGGCCGACTCGGTCGCTCCGGAGACACTAGTGGAACCGGTGATTTCCGGGGGTCCGGAACTGGGTCCCGTATGGGAACACCAACAGGCTGGGTCTCCTCATCAGGAAGACATGGACCGGAGTCCTTTCCAAGGAGTCGTTGGCTGGAGCCGGTGACAGAGGGTCGATGGGGTCGAAAACAATCTTGACCTCGTCGGCCAGATTTTCGTTCACCTGGCCCGATGGAAGGTCCGAAAAGCCAGCGGCCGAAGAAGCGATATCGACAGAGGTCGAGACCGCATGCTCCTGGGACTGAGACCTCTCTCGGTCCCAAGAGCGTCTTTGCCGAGACGAAGGCTTACTCTGCCTCCAAGGTGTAATTATGTAATATACTAGCAGAGTCAACACTGTTAAGGGTGAAACTCTGCTCCTTCACGCTTTATGGGATCGGGAGGAGGTGAGCCCACAGGCTTTCCCAGAAGGAGCCCAAGAAGGTGGAGCCTAGGTTGAGTGGAACGGTTAGTTCGAGAGTCGGCTGCATGAGCCGCTTCTTCTTCTAACGCCTGCATGTGTTCCAATTGCTCGGCGGAGCCCACTGCCAAGAAAACCACCCACCTAGCCTCCTTGGACTTCACCGAAGGGTTCCTTTTCTCCAGTCTCCCCAATTTCAAACATGCCAGGCGGTCATCCAGAACACTGGGATGGAAGGCCAAGCAAAGCTGCAGGACAAGATGTCATGGCGACACCCTGGGCAGTCGGCCTTGCGTGAGGTGGGGATCAGTCATGGCGACATTTTCTACAGCAAGGACACCAGCGAAATCCGGAGGGAAGATTTTTCTTCCATAATCCAAGATGCAACCGCTAACTCGAACGAGTATTCATTTCGGTAAAACCGAGGTTTTGAAAGCCAGGGCCTACAAAATGCGAGCGCACGAGGGAGGCAACCTGCATCTTCCAGCAGAAAGGAAGATCTGGCGTCATGAGGTGGAGTCGAGGTATATACCACCTGGGTGGGTGGGAAGAGCCAGCTTGAAGACTTCCGGTAATCCTTAAAGGGGAAAGGGACATGCCAAAGAGAGTGGATGAACAACACATCCACGATCCTAGAATTATATTCATTACTTGTGCACCACTTGTCTGTTCTCTCTTTCTTTGTGCCATTCCAACAAGAACCTGAGAAAGGTAATTTTATTGTCCAGTTACACCCTTGAAAATGAGCCAGACCACCTTCTCCTGCACCACCGACTGCTGACAAGCCCACATCTGGTAAGCAGAGATGGCTGCCAGGTGCACCTTAAGGGTCATCGACCAAAGTCCCTTTTGGGAGAAGGATCAGAGGTTGTTTAAAATGCTAGCCACTGTACAGGACGAGGAGTTAAACCCCTTGCCCTGACACCAAACAGATAATCTTTTCCATTTAAAGGCATAGCATTTTCTGGTCAATTCCTTACGGGATGCCTCAACAACTGTTAGGACCTCGTTGGAGACCCAAAGCCTGGAACTCTAGCCGCTCAGGAACCAGGCTGTCAGGTGCAGGGATTGAAGGTCCGGATAGAGTACCTTCCCCTGACTGATGGACAGCAGGTCCAGGCGTGCTGGAAGATGCCTCAGGAGCCTGCTGCTGAGGCTGAGGAGATCGGGGTACCAAGAATGGTGGGGCAAGTCCGGAGCCACCAGGATCAACTGTGCCTTGTCCTTCTTGACCTTGAGAAGCACCTTGTGGATGAATGGAAGTGGAGGGAAGGCAAAGAAGAGGTCCTGAGTCCATGGCCTCAAGAAAGCATCCCCCAGCAAGCTCTACTCGGGGGGACACAAAACAGCTTCAGCTTTGCGTTCTCCCTTGAAGCGAACAGGTCCACCTGAAGGGTGCCGCATCAGCCGAACAGATCGTGTACTACCCCCGGGTGAAGGGACCACTCGTGAGATGCCTCACCCACTCAGCTGAGGGCATCCGACATGGATGGCGAGGAGATCTGCCTACAGGCTCTGCATGAGAGTCTACATGCGAAGAGCTTCCTTGCACAGAGGAAAGGAGTGCGTCCCACCCTGCTTGTTGAGATAGTACATGGTCAGGGTATTGTCAATCTGGACCTGGACCATTTAACCCTGAATAAACGGAGCCAATGCAGTCAGGGCTAGTCGAACCACTTGGAACTTTAGCAGGTTGATGTGATATCAGGACTCCCGAGGGGACGAGAGCCTGTGGACTCTGCGCTCCCACAGGTGGGCACCCCCAGCCCAGAGAGATGCTGGTTGTCAGGATGACCGTCACCTCTAGGTGGGCAAATGAGATCCCTTCCTGCAGGTGGGATGTGACTAGCCACCACTGTTGGGTGCCACACATCTTCTGGGTCACGGTGACCATGTGGTCGAAGTGACCTTTGCACTAAGACCAGTAGCTGGCCAGTTCCCATTGGAGGAAGCGCATATGCCAGTGGGCCCATCGGACCACGCTGGTGCAGGCCGCCATGAAACCCAGAAGGCACAGAGAGTCCCAGCAGGGTGCAATTCACCAATCAGAAATAATCAGGCAAAGGAGGAGAGAACCTCCGCCCTGTATGCCAGAAGCTGGGCTCTGGCTCGGTAAGAGTCTAGCTCTGCCCCAATAAAATGGATCAACTGCGAGGGCACAAGTTCTGACTTGGCCTCGTTGATCAGAAGGCCAAGCTCAAAGCAAGTCTGGAGAGCCAGATCCCTGGACTGTTCCACAACCTGTCTGGAGGGACCTGATATGAGCCAGTTGTCCAGGTAGGGATACACCCAGACCCCTCAGTGTCTCATGTAAACTGCCACTACTGCAATGCATTTGACGAAGACCCTGGGGGCAGATGAGAGGCCAAAAGGCATGGTTTGGAACTCGTAGAAGATTCCCTCAGCTCGGAAGTGGAGGAAACTTTGATGGGATGGACAAATCAGGACGTGAAAGAACGCATTCGGAAAATCCAGGGAGCAAACCACATGCCTTGCCCCAGAGATGGTATAATCTGTGCCAGAGTCACCATCCTGAAGGTGCGAGACATGAGAAATTTGTTCAGATCTAGAATGGGGTACCAGCCCCCCATCCATTTTGGTACCAGGAAGTACCTGGAGACAAACCCCGGGTGTTCCAGAGGTTCCACAACTCTTAGCACAACCTCCTTGCAGAGCAGCTGGGTAATGTCATCTCTAAGAGTCGAATGAGTGACAGTAGAAACCAAATTCTCCCGTGGGGCGCGGGCTCAGCTTGGAGGGTACTGCTTGAACTCCAGAGGCAGACCCTGGCCAACCTCTTCCGAAACCCAACTTTCCTTGGTGATAACGGACCAGGCGGAAAGAAATTGGTGGAGCCAGTCCCCCATGGGAGGACCCAGGGAAGATGTGACAGGAATGATGGTGGCAACCCCTGTCCCGTCACTGAGCAGGCTTGGAGGAGAAGGAGCTGTCCGAGGGGCTGCCGGGTCCCTCCCCTCCAGGCTTTCTGACCGATGAGGCCACCAACTTGACTCAAGGTCACCAAGATTGAGCCTGCTGGCCCTGCTGTTGCTGGACTGGTTTTGCCACAGGAGTGGAGGAATGAAAGGGCTTGCGCTTCTGGTGTTTGGGCCCTTGTCCTTCTGAGCGGATGTCACAGAGTCCAAGGTGGAACTGGACTTTTCAATGCATTGGAGGCGATCCTCCACACTGGGCCCAAACAGGTTGGGGCCCAAAAAGGGGACAACCGCCAGCTTATGTTGAGTATCAGCCGTAAAGGTAGAGTTCCTCAACCAAGCCCTACGACACACGGTTACTGCAGCAGCGACTGAGCAGCAACAAGAGTTGCCAATATCCAGAGCAGTCTGGAGCTGCTGCTTCGCCACTGCCCTCCCCTGGTCTCGGACCTGCTTGATTGTGGCCTGGAGGGCCGTCGGGAGGTGAGAAATCACCTTGTCCAGGGAGCCCAAAACGGCGTGAGGGAAGTGTGCCATCAGCACGGCTGAGCTAGCCTGACGAAGGCCGAGCGAAGAGGCAGCATAGACTTTTTTAGCTGAATGGTCCAGCTTCTTGGACTCTTTATCTGGCGGTCTATCGACATCCCCTATATTGCCCGAGCGCTGAAAAACAGAGTCAGCCACTAATCCCTTGGTCGAGGGATGCTCCGTAAATCCCGAAAGGGAACCGGCTGGTAACTTATACTTGCGGACCATCTGGGCCGAGGGCGCAGGGAAAGATGCAGAACGCTGCCAAAGCTCCAGGGCAGGACTGACAATGGCTTCGGCCACCAGGAAGGCCTCCATAGGAGAATCCCTTTCGTCCAGAACCTCTGTGAGGGGATACCAAGCCCATTTCTGGACAGACTCAAGCTCCATCCTCGTGGACTCGAAGAGGAGATGAAGAATGTCCATGAAAGAGAAAGAGCTTTCGTCCATCAAGATGCCTCCCAGTGACTCAGCGTCAATGGGACGTGAGTGCAGAGAGGAGTCCTCTGACTCCGAGGAGTCCACGTAAAGCAGGCGGCCACCAGAGTCGCCCTCAACTCGCCTGGGGTGATCAGGGATGAGGGTGAAAGACAGCTGATGGGGAAGCCCTTTGGCCAGCCGAGACACCTTAGTCGGAGCCCACGTCATCAGCTCTTGAGGTAGCGGCTCCAACATGATGGGCAGAGAGGCCTGCTTCAGCCGCGCCGACTTGGTCTGCACCTGCTCCTCTGGTGAGGTGACTGTGGCGACCAACCCAGACAGGGGAGCCGACGTCGGCCGTTCGGACAACAGCCACTTAATGGCCTGGGTAGAAACCGGTGTCTGTTTCGGACCGGTCAAGACCAGCTGCTGCCACATTAAATCTTTGTAGTGTCGACGCAATTTGCGCTGAAGCCTCCCCTCATCCGAGGAGGATGAAGAAGAATAGAGGCGACACCGCTTTCCATGATGCCAGGAGCAAGATCGCTGAAGATGAGACCTGCCCGACTCGGAAGAGGAAGACAGAGGCCTTGATCTCGACCATCGGTGGAGCAGACGAGGAGCTTCTGAGGGACCCAAGGAACCCTGCGGTTCCTCCTGGCCAGGGTTTGGAACTGACAGGTTCGACACAGCAGGATGAGCAGACCCGTTGGAGGACACCGGAATGATCGGGGTCCTAAAAAGAGAATTGTTGGCCTCTTCTGACGACAACCTGTCGACTGGGTTCAGAAAAATCTCTGCCGCATCGACCTGTGTCTTGGCCAACTGGTGCGACGTGGTCACCGTGAAACAGCCGTTCACGTCCTCGACCGAAGTCAAAATCGGAGTCTCCAAACAGCTGGGACATTCCCGATCCCAGGAGCATAGACGCAGAGTCTTCTCCTTATCCTTTTTCAACTCCTTCTTGCAAGAGCGTGAACCGTGCAATCCCAAAGGACCTTCTCCTTTGGTAGAGAGGGCCAGGCACAGCTCATTGAAGGAAGTCGAGTAAGTGGAGCCAAATGGAGCAGAACGAAGGCCAAAGCCAAAAAGGATTGAGCCGCGGCCTGGGCCGCCTCCTCTCGAGCATTGAGCTGTTGTTTAAGTTGTTCACGCGGACCCCGCGGCCCAAGGGACCACCAAATGAGTGTTCTAGATTTGACAAGCGGGTGACTTCGGTCGCCCCAGATGGAGTCGGGCAGCGCGATCATCTAACACACTGTCAGGTGAAGACCGACAAATATCGCAGGCCTGTGGATTGTGATCATGGCCTAGGCAGTGCACATACATGGCATGGGTGTCTGTCTGCGACATCTTCTGCAAGGGTACCGGCGAAACCCAGGAGCGGTCTTGTCTTCCATCGTGGGATCAAGAAAAGAAACTGAAGATGAAACAAGTTTAGGAAGCAAATCCGAAGAGTCAAGAGCCAGGGCCTACTACACGCAGGAGCAGTAAGGAGGCAACCTGAACCTTCCAGCGGAAAGGAAGATCTGGCGACTAGGGACGGAGTCGAGGGTTTTACCACCTGGGTGGGTGGGAGGAGCCAGCTTGAAGACGTTCTGGCTAAAATTAAATGGGAAAGACATCTGCCAGGCAGTGTGGACAGAACATCATAGCCACGTCCTTAGAAGCCCCCTTTCTTCAGAGTGGACTCAGTTTACTTTTACCCTCTGCGTCCTGTTGTCCAGCAAATTTCTGACCCAGGTTACCACCCAGGATCCACTCCGAGGCTGCCTAACTTGTTTATTAAACTTTTGTCTGGGACTGTGTCAAATGCCTTGCTAAAGTCTAGGCAGGCCACGTCCAGACCCTCCCTGGCCTACTACTTTGGTCACCCAGTCAAAGAAATCTGTTAGATTCGTCTGACATGACCTTCCTGCGGTGAATCCATGGTGCCTTGAGTCTTGTGCCCCGCTTGCCTCCAGGTACTCAACAAATCTTTCTTTCAGAAGTGATTCCATCATTTTCCCTACCACTGAGGTCAAACTACCAGGTCTGCAGTTTCCTGCCTCTGCCTTGCTCCCACTTTTGTGAAGGGGAATCATATCTGCCCTCCTCCAGTCCTCAGGTACCACACCCTCCTTCTATTATTTGTTAAAAAGGGTAGTCAGTGGAGTCACTAGTTCTCCCCTTACTTCTTTTAGAATTTTGGGGTGAATCCCATCAGGCCCCACTGCTTTGTCCACCTTCAGTTTTAGGAGGTCTTTCAAGACCCTTTCTTCTATGAATGGATTGGTATCAACCCACCCCCTAATCCAGTGTGCTTCTATTTGGTTTAGGTACCTCCCCCTCCTCCTCTTTTGTGAATACTGAGTAGAAGTATTTGGTCAGTATCTCTGCTTTGTCACTGCCAACCTCTGCGCCCCCCCACCCCATTAAGCCTCACTATCCCTCTCCTTGTATTCCGCTCCCTAATGTACCCATGCAAGGTTTTACCCCCCTTCTTAACTGAGTTGGCTATCTTTTCCTCAGTTTGGGCCTTTGCTATCCTGACCGACTTCCCCGCTTTCTTCTACCTTAACTAGTACAGTTCTCTGTCCTGTTCCTTCTGTATTTCTTTATACTTCCTGAATGCTATCTTTTTTCTCCCTAACCTTCCCCACCACCTCTTTTGATAGTGTTTTCTTCCTTCGTTTTGTTTATTTGCTTCACACAAAGGCTTGTTGCCTCTGTGATGATAGCTATAATTTTTCCCCATTGTTCCTCCGCCCCACCTTCTTACCCATTTGCTAGTGCTTGTGACAGGGTGATCCCTGTCAAGGATGGGTGCTCTGGCAGAAAGCCGAGGCTTCCTTGTCCTCCCCCCCCCCCATATAAAGTGCCAGAGTATAATGAAGAGATTTAAATGCCAAGTGCATACATAAAGTGTTTACAGTACACACTGAAATGTTTAAAGTGCAGAATGCCCAACACAAAGCCAAGCTTGCTCGCTGAATGATAAAGTGCTTATAGTGCTTTAAAGAAAAAATAAAGGACCTTGTATAAAAGGGAGGCAGCTAGTTCAGTAGTGGGAGTTAAAGGGTTACATGAACTATCCCACTGAAAGCCTGCTTCTATAGTTAACTTGACAGAAGTCTCCCCACACAGATTTATAACCTTCCCTATGCATAACCCGCATTAAAACGGACTTTGTAGTGCTTTCAGAATAATACCCTTTAGCAACAGAAAGAAAAAATTACTCACCTTAGTAATTATGTTTCTTCTATTGGAGTCTTCCTGTATTCTGACTAATGCAGTTAGCCCCAGTCTTTAAATTGCCCCGGAGAACAAAGGGTTAAACTTTCTATGCACAGCATAGAATGCTGAGCTCGAGCTCAGTTGATGTCTCTGTCTGTTTCCCTTTGAAACCTAACCGTCAGATTCTTATGAGCAAAAACTCACTAGCTATCCTATGTGGACATTGTAAAATTTATACCAGCCAACTGGCAACAAAAAGTTTTGGATTCCCAAAGGAAGACTCAAGTCAGAAAACACAAAACCAATTCAAATAAGAACAACAACAAAATAAACACCCAAACAAAAAAGCAGAGGGTATAAAGGAGCACCCCTGAGGTGCAGCACTGCGCCTGCCCACCCACTTCCCAAAAACCAGGTTCTGAGAGGGGAGGAGGGGGTCAGAATACAGCAAGACTCCAATAGAAGAAACATAATTACTAAGGTGAGTAATTTTTTCTTCAAACAACATGAAGTCTTGCTGTATTCTGACTAATGCAGACTACCAAGCAGTACCTCCATGGAGGAGGGACAGAACCTACTTTGGGAATAGGCTCTGAAGTATTGCTGTGCCAAACCCAGCATCACTCCTAGTCTGGATATCCAGAGAGTAATGCTTGGTAAAGGTATAGACTGTTTTCAAGGTGGCTGCTTGACAAATTTCTAAGACAGGAATATCCCTGGCAGCAGCCAGGGAAACAACTGTACCTCTTGTAGAGTGAGCCCTCGGACCTGAGGGTGTAATCTTTCCCAGTTTCTCATAGCAGAACTGTATACAAGACACAATCCACCTGGCAGTAACTCTCTTGGTGGCAGGTTTACCCTTTCCCACTTCTCCATGAGTGAGGAACAACTGGAGGGACTCAAAGCTGTGACCCTTGGTACGCTATATGTAGTAGCTAAGGGCTCTTAACATCTAAACTGTGTAGCCTCCTCTCTCCTGAGGAAGGATGATCAGTGAAGAAAACAGGAAGAGACAGACTGATTCAAGTGGAAATCTGAAACCACTTTGGACAAAAACCTTCTATTGGTTCTAAGGACCACTTTACCCCTGTGGAAGGAGATAAAATCAGGTTCCACTGACAGGGCTTACAATTCACCGATTCGTCTGGCAGAGGTAATGGCAACCAAAAACACAGTTTTCCAAGTCAAGTACTTAAGCTCTGCTGAGGACATAGACTCAAAAGGAGGTTGCATAATTTGAGCAATGCAAACATTCAAATCCCAGGCAGGGGCAGGGCCTCCAAAGGGAGGACTGGTATGAAGCAATCCTTTAAAAAATTTACAGAATACAGGATGAGATGATAGTGAGGAAGACTTCCCCACTGACAGAAAAGCAGAAACAGCTGACAAGTGTACCTTGAGAGTAGCTGGCCTGAGGCCTAGGCCATTAAGATGGACCATATAATCCAGAACTGTAGGCAATTCAGCAGTATCTGGAGAAATATGCTTCTTGGAACACCAAATGCTGAATCTCTTCCATTTGGAGTTACAAGTCTTTCTGGTGGAGGGCTTTCGAGAAGCTTTGAGAATATCCAGAACCCACTGAGACAGATGCAAATCTGCAAACTAACTCTTCAAGAGCCATGCCTTGAAATTGAGAGACTGAAGATTGGGGTACCAAATCCTCCCCTGAGAGGAGGTTAAAAGGTTGCAATTCCTGGGAAGAGACAGGGGAAGATGGACTGCTAGAGACAGCAACACGGTGTACCAGGGCTGTCTAGCCCAGTCGGGAGCAATCAGAATCACTTTGCAAGGTTGTGACCTTATCTTGACTAAAACTTTGAACAGAAGAAGGAAGGGAGGGAAGGCATACAGAAATTTCCCTTCCCAGTTCAGAATCAGAGCATCCAGGGGGACTGAGCACAAGACTAGGGGTCTGCAGCAAAAGAGAGGAAGTTGGCAGATTGTCTGGGGCTGCAAATAGATCCATTTCTGCAGTGCCCCACCTTGAAAAAAATCACTTTCAATACCAGAGGGTCCAGGGACCATTCATGATGGCCCTGTGAGATCCTGCTCAATGCATCTGCTAGCACATTGTCCTTCCCTGGAAGGTGAACTACTATCAGAGAGGTTTGCAGGGAATAAGCCAGGGACCACAACTTCATGGATTCTGTGCACAAGGCCGTAGACCGAGTGCCTCCCTGCTTGTTGATGTACCACATGGTTGTGTTGTCTGTTCTGACCTGAACCACCTTATTCTGTACTGACTGAGGGAAAGCTTGCAGGGCCAGAAAAACTGCCCTGAGTTCCAGGAGATTGATATGGAGAAGGGATTCCTGAGGGGACCACAGTCCCTGGGCAGTGAAGGCACCCAGATGGGCTCCCTAGCCCAGAAGGGAAGAATCTGTGATAAAGACCACTGAATGAGACTGAGTGGCAAATGAGACCCCTTGCCTTAAATTGTCCTGATCCTGCCACCATTGGAGGTCTTGTATCACGGTCAGAGTCACTGGGATCAGTTTGGTAAGGGAATCCTTCCTCTGAGACCAAAAAGCCCTCGGATGAAACTGAATGTCCCTCTTCTGGAATCTTGCCCCACGGACCACTGCCATAGAAGCTGCCATGTGGCCCAAGAGCTGGAGGAAATGCCTTGCTGGTCGAGATACCTGAAGGCTGAAGGAAGAGGCTAGTTCTAGAAGAACCCTTGCCCTTTCCAGGGGAAGAAAGGCTCTTGCTTTGACCGTATCCAGCTCTGCCCCTATAAAGGTAAGAAGCTGGACTGGCTCGAGAACTGACTTGGGAAGGTTGAGAAAAAATTCTAGAGAAGTGAGCACTTGCTGGGTCACTTGCAGGTCTGACTTGACCCAGTCTGGAGACTGGCCCACTACTAGCCAGTCGTCCAGATATGGAAAAATGGAAATCTTTTGCCTCCTCAGAAAGGCAACTACTACTGCCAGGCACTTTGTGAAGATCCTTGGGGCTGAAGTTAGGCCAAAGGGCATTGCTGTGAACTGATAGTGGCCTGAGAGCAACTCGAACCTGAGGAACTTACTGTGGGAGCACCTGATGGGAATGTGAAAATAGGCATCTTTGAGGTCCAGGGAGGCTAGCCAGTCCCCTGGCCTTAGAAAGGGAAGGATTATTCCCAGAGTTACCGTCTTGAACTTTGGTTTTAAAAGATGTTTGTTTAGGTATCTTCAGTCTAGGATGGGTAGCCACTCCCCTGTCTTTTATGGGGTAAGGAAGTACCTGGAGTACAGACCTTTGCCCCAGTGTAGGGTAGGTACTCACTCTATAGCTCTTAAAGCCAGCAGAGATGAAACCTCTGCCTCTAGAGTAAGGGTTTCTGAGAGACCTGCAGGTGGAAAAGATCTGGCTCTCATCTTCAGAAGTTTTTTGAAGCTGAGAACCAGTCCCTGGCTTACTACTTCCAGGACCCACTTGTCTGATGTAACAGACATCCAGTCCTGGACAAAGTAAGTCAGCCTGCCCCCTACTGGAATAGGAGAGTCGACCCGGGCAGGCCCATCAGGGTGTCTGCTTGGCAGGGGCCTTAGGCTGAGGAGTGGATGCAGCCCTGCTCATCCCCCTTCTGCCTCTCCCTCGAAGAACCCCCTCTGTGAAAAGGGAGAAGAAGCCTGTGCCTGATAAAAAGGCCTATGAAAAGGCCTACCCCTGCCCCTAGACTGCTGCCTTTGAGGAGTTGCCTGCCTCTCTTAGGACTGAGCACTCCTGTAAGTGGTCCTGTACTCATCCATTTTCTTCATGTAATTCTCTGTGTGCTCCCCAAACAGAGAATTACCCACTACAGGAAAATCCATGGCCTTAGCCTGGGTATCCTGCGAGAGGCTAGTACATCTGAGCCAAGCCATTCTCCGAAGAGCCACAGATGTAGCCATGACTCTTGATGACACATCACTGGAGTCCACAGCGGCGTGAAAATACAAGTTACTCACCT
This sequence comes from Neoceratodus forsteri, assembly GCA_016271365.2. Taxonomy (NCBI): domain Eukaryota; kingdom Metazoa; phylum Chordata; order Ceratodontiformes; family Ceratodontidae; genus Neoceratodus; species Neoceratodus forsteri. The sequence goes on along the minus strand of CM057449.1, from coordinate 732,441,167 downwards.
GTAACAGGAGTTCTAGGAATGGTATTTGTTGTTCATCCACACTTATTAGCAGGTATCCTTGCCGCTTTAAATCTTGCAGGAAGGTCTTCAAGCTGGCACCTCCCACCCACCCGGGTGGAAAAACTCTCGGCTCCGCCCCATGACGCCAGATCTGGCCCGCTGGAACCTCAGGTTGTGCGTCGAAGCCGGGGAGGTCGGGTGGGTCGTGTGGATGAACAACATATACCATTCCTAGAACTCCTGTTACAGGTGAGTAACCTATATTTCTAGGGACATGGATATGTTGTTCATCCACACTTATTGGCAGACTCCTAGCAGTTCTCTGGGAGGAGGGAGGCAAGGCGCACACACCCAATACTTACTTGGGAAATAAAGACTGGAGAACCGAGGCCCCAAAACCAGCATCCCGGCGTGAGTCAAGGTCGATGTGGTACTGGGTAATGAATGTGTGTGCAGACTTCCAGGTAGCAGCCCTGCAGATTTCCTGGATAGGGACGTCCCTGGAAGCAGCCACTGATGCAGCAGTATGGTGGGTAAAATGAGCTCTTATCCCTCTGGGAGGCTCCATGCCCGCCAACTTATAGCAAAGATCTATGCAGGAGGTGACCCACCTGCTTATCGTCCACTTGGCTGCAGGTCTGCCAGGTGCGGCTTCGGCGTAGGTGACAAATAGCTGGCGAACCTCTCCCCAAATTCCAGCCGTGCGCTCCTTATAGTAGGCGAGCGCCCTTCTAGGGTCCAGAGTATGAAGCCTATATTCGGCCTCCGAAGTGTGATTGGGGTCGAACACCGGCAGAGTCAACACCTGGTTAAGGTGACACTCCGACACTACCTTCGGAAAGAATTTCGGGTGGGGGCGCAGGACAACCTTGTCCCTGTGGAAGACCAGGTAAGGAGACTTGATGCAAAGCACCTGGAGCTCTCCCATCCTTCTGGCTGACATGATAGCCACCAAGAAGGCGGTCTTCCATGACAGGTGAGAGAGATCACACCTGTGGATTGGTTCGAATGGCTTGCCCATGAGCTCTGCCAGTACCAGCAGTAGATCCCACGGAGGTGGAGGTTCTCACACCGGAGGGGAAATGTGATCAAGGCCTTTGAAAAAGCGCCAGACCACCTTTTCCTGCGTCATCAACTGCTTCCCGGCCCGTGCCCGGTAAGCAGAGATGGCTGACAGGTGCACCTTAAGGGTCGTCGACCTAAGCCCTTGCTGAGAAAGGGACCACAGGTAGTCCAATATGCTCGCCAAGGAACAGAAGGAAGGGTCCAGGCCCTTGCCCTGACACCAAGTGGAAAATCTCTTCCATTTGAAGGCATAGCATTTCCTGGTCAATTCCTTACGGGACGCCTCAACTACATTGAGGACCTCGTCGGAGAGACCTAAGGCCTGGAACTCTAGCCGCTCAGGAACCAGGCCGTCAGGTGCAGGGATTGAAGGTCCGGATGGAACACCTTCCCCGACTGACTGAAAGCAGGTCCGGGCGAGCTGGAAGCTGCCTCGGGAGCCTGGAGCTGAGGCTGAGGAGATCTGGATACCAGCATTGGCGGGCCAGTCTGGGGCTACCAAAATCACCTGTGCTTGTCCCTGCTCGCCTTGAGAAGCACCTTGTGGATCAAGGGAAATGGGGGAAAGGCGTAGAAGAGGCCTGGGGTCCACGGCCTCGAGAAGGCATCCCCCTGCAGCGAGCCCTGCTGAGGGGGGCGGGCACGGAACAGCCTCAGCTTCGCGTTCTCCCTGGAGGCAAACAGGTCCACCTGAGGTGTGCCCCAATGGGAGAACAGATATTGTACTACCTCCGGCAGGAGAGACCACTCGTGGGACACAGCCCCTATCCGGCTTAGGGCATCGGCCAGGGTGTTGGAGGCTCCATCCACATGAATGGCTAGGAGATCCGCCTCCAGGCTGCGCACGAGTGACCAGATGCGGAGAGCTTCCTTGCTTAGAAGCATGGAGCGCATCCCGCCCTGGCGGTTTAGATAGTAGATGGTCGTGGTATTGTCCGTCTGGACCCGAACCACTTGACCCCGAAGAAACGGAGCGAAGGTGGTGAGAGCTAGGCAGACAGCTCAGAGCTCCAGCAGGTTGATATGCATCGGGACTCCCGCGGGGACCAGAGGCCGTGCGCTCGGTGTTCCCCCAGATGGGCACCCCAACTCATCAGAGAGGCATCGGTCGATAGAGAGACCATCGGCTCGGGGCGGACAAACGGGATGCCCTCCTGCAGGTGCGCTGGAACGATCCACCACTGGAGAGCTTTCCACATCCCCTGGGTCACCGTCACTAGCTGGTCCAAAGGATCGCAGCATTGAGACCACTGGCTGGCCAGGCCCCACTGAAGGGGGTGCATGTTCCAGTAGGCCCAACGGACCACGCTGGTACAGGCCGCCATGAGACCCAGGAGGCGCAGGAAGTCCCGGGCAGGGCGCAATGGCCCAACCAGAAATGATTGGGCAAAGGAGGAAAGAACCTCGGCCCTGTCCGCCAGGAGCCGTGCTATAGCTCGTAGAGAGTCGAGCTCTGCCCTGATGAATTGTATCACCTGCTTTGGCACGAGTTCCGACTTGGCCTCGTTGATGAGGAGGCCGACTTGAGACAAACCTGGAGGGCAGATCCTGGACGCTCCACCTCCTGCTTGGAGGGGCTGCTATCAATAATCGTCCAGGATGCACGGACTCTGGCGCATGAGAATGCTGTCACCACTGCTATGCATTTGGTGAAGACCCTGGGAGCTTGAGACAAGCCGAAGACATGGCTCGGAACTCGAGGGATCCCTCCGCTGAAGCGAAGGAACCTCTGATGCGGCCGGACGGATGGGGCGTGAAAGAATGCATCCTGCAGGTCAGAGAGCAGAACCACGCGCGTTCCAAGGATGGTATTATCTGAGCCAGAGTAACCATCCTGAAGGTTCGAGACCTTAGGAACTTGTTTAGAGTCGTGTAGGTGGGAATGGGCGCCAGCCCCGTCCGTTTGGGACCAGGAAGTACCTGGACACAAACCCGGGTCTGAGGAGGATCAGCCACCTCCTGATCACCTCCTTCTGGAGGAGGAGGAGAGGCGATGTCGGCTCGGCGAGCCGACAGTGAGGCTGCGGACCCGGTGTGGCAGCTTTCTGACGGGCCTGCTCGAACTCCAGAGGGCAGGCCTTTCCCATCACCTCAATACCCATCTGTCTGTGGTAATAGCGGACCAGGCGGATAGGAAGTGACGGAGCCGTCCCTCCACGGGGAACCTGGGGTAAGCGGCGGGGTTGGGCGATGCCCTTCAACCTGTCACTGGACAGGCTTGGAGGAGGAACGTGAGGAACCTCCCGGGCCTTTCCTCCTTGCTTCCTAGGAGGCAGCGGGCTTGGGTTTGGGTGCAAACACGGCCTGCTAACCCCTGATGTTGCTGGGCCGTATGTGCCACAGGCGCCCAGCAGGGCGAAGAGTTTAGGCTGTGGCCTGTGCTTTGTCCCTTTGTGCGGAAGAGACAGAGTCCAGGGTAGCATTGGACTTCTCGATCCTCTGGAGGTGACCTTCCACCCAGGGCCGAGAGGTCGGTCCCCAGGCAACGGACATCCGCCAACTTCTGGAGGTATCTGCTGAAGGTGGATATCCTCAGCCATGCCCGATGGCACATGGTCACTGTAGCGCGACTGCGCATGAGTTACCGATGTCCAAAGCAGTCTGAAGTTGCTGCTTGGCCACTGCCCTGCCCTGGTCCCGCATCTGCTTAACTGTGGTCTGCAGGTCGGCCGGGAGATGAGGGACTACCTCGTCCAGGGAGCCCAACAGGGCATAAGAGAAGTGTGCCATCAGCATGGCCGAGCTGGCCTGATGAGGCCGAGGGGGACGCAGCATAGACTTTTAGCCGTCATGGTCCAATTTTGGACTCCTTGTCGCGAGGTTTGTCCCGTCCGCAGCATTTTCGCACGCCGAGCAGCTGTCGATAACTAACCCCTCGGCTGAGGGGTGTTCTGAAAAACCGGACAGGGAACCGGTAGGGACCGCATACTTCCTGGCCATCCTGGCCGAAGGCGCAGGGCAGGAAGCAGGATGCTGCCAGAGCTCCAAGGCCGGACCCACAATGGCCTCGGCTACCGGGAAGGCCTCCATAGGGGAATCCCCTCGGTCCAATAGCTCCGTGAGGAGATACCTGGCCCACTTAGATACCGGCTCGAGCTGCATCCCGGTGGACTCTGAGATGAGCCTAAGTAAGCCCAGAAAGGACGAAGGGCTCTTGTCCATCGACTGACCCCCAGAAGACTCCAAGTCCACTCGCTTGGAGAAAAGGGAGGAATCGGACTCCGAAGAGTCCGCAAAGAGCTGCCTCGGGCCTGAGCCACCCTCCACCTGCTGAGGCCGATCAGGAGTGAGGGCGACAGACAGCCTATGGGGCAGACCCTGAGCCGACCGAGAATTCTTGGTCGGAGCCCCAAATAACGGCTGTGGAGGTGGGGGTGCCACCGAATCGGCGAGCAGCTGGTTTCGCCAGCAGCGGCCTGGGAACAGGCGCCTGGAAGGTCGAGGGTTGCCCGCCGCCCGTGACAGCCACTTAACGGCCGGAAGCGACGGACTCAGCTTGTTCCCGGTCAGAAGAAGCTGTTGCCATGAGGTCTCATAAGCGCCGGCTGCAACTCGTCGGAGCCTCTCCAGTCCCGAGCAGGAGGATGAGGAAGAGGCGGCGCCACTTGCCTTGACCGAGACCGCCTGTGGCCAGCAAGATCGGCTGGACGGCGAAGAAGTCCGAGACCGAGACCGCGAACCTCGGTGTTCCCGAGGGGGTTTCGGAGGAGGGACGGGTGGGACCAGCTCTCCCCTCGGCTCGGAAGGTTCACCCAAGGGCTCCAGAACCGGAGGCACTGGCAAGCCCACGGGATCCTCAACTCCCACAGGGGAAACCGGGGAGGGAGGATTTTCGGCTTCACCAGTCGACAACCCATCCAACGGGTCGAGAAATATCTCTACTGCGTCGATGGGAGTCTCAGTCAACTGATCTGACGGCGATATCGTGAGACCAGTGGCCGAAGCCGAAGGATCGACCGACGTCGATGGCTGACTACTCGGGAAGAGGGACCTTTCCCGCTCCCAAGAGCGTCGACGGAGGGACTTACCCATGTCTTTCTTTTTGGACCAAGAAAGTCCAGCAGACGTTGGGCCCTCTCCCTCGGTGGAGAGGGACAGACAGAGCTCCTTGAAGGAGGCCAAGTAAGAGGAACCCAGGGAGAGTGTAATAAAAGCTGCGGCGAGGAAGGAGCGGCACTAGCCGCCTCTTTGAGGGGCATCATCTGCTCTAGCTGATCCCTGCGAGCCTATACATGAGCTGAAACCACCAACCGGCCTCTTTGACTTCACTGGAGGAAGCTTCTTGGATGCCTAAATTGTAAACAGGCAGCACGGTCTTCAAGAACATAGGCCGAGAAGGAAGAGCACAGGTCGCAGGCCTGCGGGTCGTGCTCAAGGCCTAAGCAGTAGACGCACGTGGAGTGTGGATCCGTTCGAGACATCTTCTGCCTGCAAGGGCATCTCCGAAAACCGGGAGTCGATTTGTCCATTGCAGCCGAGAGGGACAGAAAACTGAAGTCTATAAAGTTGAAAAACTCTTAAATTCGCAAAACCGAAGAATTAGGAACCAGTCTTTTACGCAGAGCGTTAAGGAGGGAACCTGAGCTTCCAAGCGGTAAGGAAGATCTGGCATCATGGGGCGGAGTCGAGAGTTTTACCACCCGAGTGGGTGGGAGGAGCCAGTTTGAAGACCTTCCGGCAAGATTTAAATCGGCAAGGATACCTGTCATTAAGTGTGGATGAACAACACATCCATGTCCGTAGAACTGAACTTTTGATGCCTCAGTACCATCTGCGGCCACCTCCTCCAGCTCCTTGGCTAGCTGGGGGGAAGCCTGTTTAGCCAGTACCAGTACAGTGTCCCACCTGGACTTCTGGTACCTGGCTGTATAGGCCATATAATTTGCCTGCCTGAGTCACAAGGAAGATGCCATGTACTGTTTTTTTTGCAATGGCATCAATCTTCCTGGAGTCTTTGTCTGGGGGATGTGAAGCTAAGAGAATGTTTGCCTTATCACAGGCAGCAGCCTGCACAACCCCAACATGGCTGCATTGCTGATACAAAAACTCCGTATCTGAGCCTGAAAGTGTATACCTCTTGTCCATTCTTCTATCAACAGGAGGTATAGAATTGGGAGACATCAGGATTTTGTGTGTCTGCTTCCCAAAAGATTTGTGATGGGGAATAGACAGTCTCCTGGACCCTGGGATGTCCATCATTTCCACAAAAATCAGGCTCCTCTTGATCTTCCACTGCCTCCACCATAGGAAGCTGGAGGGTCTCAGCTACCTTTTCTGTAGAACATAAAGTGGGAAGGGGACTCAGGAAAGTTTTAGAGGGGATACACCTGAAGGTCTGTCTGGGGAGATGTACGGTTCCACAGGCACATCCAGACTTTCACCATCACCGTCTTCATACTCCCCCTCCTCCTCAAACTCTGGTTCATAAAATTCTTCAGGGGTATAATCATGAACCGGGGGAACCGACCGAACCGAGCCCCTGCCAAAAGGCACCGGATCGCTCGGAACCGGGCAAAGTGATTCCACAATCCGAATCGCTCTGGCCATTTCCTCGGTGGTCGGAACATGGGTTTCTGGATCCGAACCAGATGATCTCTCTTTGCATTTTCTTTTTGTCGGAATCGAACCCTCGGGATCGGCGCTCCTTCTGCCCGAAGTAGTATCGCACTGGTCAGAGGGCACTCCTTCTGGTTCAGTCGGAACCGAACCAGGCTGGCCATTCGGGTAAGCGGACTTCTCGGCCTCCTTTTCCCTCAGTCTACCTAATCTCTTTTCAAGGGTAGATTTGGGAAAGTTTCTACAAATTTGGCAGTCTGAATCGAGGTGTTTAAACCCCAGACAATAAACACAGGTGGTGTGGGGATCGGCCTTAGCAAAGACCTCCCCACACTCACTGCAGTGTTGAAACCCAGTGGGCCAGTTTTTTTTCTTGAGTTTCATAGACATGGCCAACCTAACCAAACTTACCCTTTTTTCTGCAACCGCCAGGCAAGATTCCCTTATCGGTTCCTAACTGTGTTGATGGTCTTAGAAAAAAATATAAAACATAGTTTTTTTTGTTTTTTTTTAGAACCATAAGGACCGTAACCACACGCCAGTAAGATACAAGAATCAACAAATGATTGGTTCAGCCGAACCGATCCACACTTTTACAAGTTCCACAAAGAAAAACAGTAAAAAACCTATCTAATACTCACGGTACCACAGACAGAGACTGAACCGACTATGCGGAAATAAATTTCGGTTAAAAACCGACAGTAAACTGACACTTCAACCAACTTTCGAACCAAGCTGCAGGAGAAATCTCCGGAGTGACTGTTCAGTGAGGCGGAGAAAAGAATTTGACGATTAGATTTCAAAGAGAAATGAACAGAGACATTAACCGAGCTCGAGCACAGCATTCTATGCTCTGCACAGAAAGTTTAACACTTTGTTCTCCGGGGCAGTTTAAAGGCTGGGGATAACTGCATTAGTCAGAATACAGCAAGACTTCCTGTTGTTTGAAATACAGGTTACTCACCTATAAATACAGGTTACTCACCTGTAACAGGAGTTCTAGGAATGGTATATGTTGTTCATCCACACTGTCTGGCAGGTTCCTTGCCGCTTTAAATCTTGTCGGAAGGTCTTCAAGCTGGCTCCTCCCACCCACCCTGGTGGTAAAACTCTGCCCGCCCTGATGACGCCAGATCTGGCCCGCTGAAGCTCAGGTTGTGCGCCAATGCCGGGAGGTCGTAGGGTCTGTAGGATGAACAACATATACCATTCCTAGAACTCCTGTTACAGGTGAGTAACCTGTATTTCTAGGACATGGATATGTTGTTCATCCACACTGTCTGGCAGACTCCTAGCAGTTCTCCGGGAGGAGGAGGCAAGACACCTACTTAGGAATAGAGACTGAAGAACCGAGGCCCCAAACCAGCATCCCGGCGGACTCAAGGTCGGTGGTAATGCGTAATAAAGGTGTGTGTGCTGACTTCAGGTAGCAGCCCTGTAGATTTCCTGGATAGGGACGCCCCTGGAAGCAGCCACCAATGCAGCAGTATGACGGTAGAATGAGCTCTTATCCTCTGGGAGGCTCCATGCCCGCCAACTTATAGCAGAGATCTATGCAGGAGGTGACCCACCTGCCTGTCGTCCGGCTTGGCTGCAGGTCTGCCAGGTGCGGCTTCAGCGTAGGTGACAAACAGCTGGCGCAACCACTCCCTGACTTTCACCCGGGCGCTCCTTATTATGCTTAGCTCTTCTAGGGTCCAAAATATGGAGCCTGTATTCGGCCTCGAGGTGTGATTGGGGTAGAACACCGCAGAGTCAACACCTGGTTAAGGTGAAATCCCACACCACCTTCGGAAGGAATTTCGGTGGGGGGTGCAGGACATCTTTGTCCTGTGGAAGACCAGGTAAGGAGACTCAATGCAGAGCTTGAGTTCTCCCATCCTTCTGGCTGATGTGACAGCCACCAAGAAGGCGGTCTTCCACCGACAGGTGAGAGATGTCACACCTGTGCATTGGTTCAATGGCTTGCCCATGAGCTTTGCCAGTACCAGCAGTAAATCCCACGGAGGTGGAGGTTCTGCACGGAGGGGAAATGTGATCAAGGCCTTTGAAAAGCGCCAGACCACCTTCTCCCTGCGCCACTGACTGCCCCTCGGCCCGCGCCTGCAAGCAGAGATGGCTGTTGTGGTGCACGCTTGGGTCATCACCCAAGCCCTTGCTGAAAAAGGACCATAAATAGTCCAAGATGCTTGCCACGTGAACAGAGGAAGGGTCCAAGCCCTTGCCCCGACACCAAATGGAAAACTTTCACTTTGAAGGCATAGCATTTCTCTGGTCGACTCCTTATGGGACGCCTCAACTACGTTGAGGACCTCGCCGAAAGACCCCAAGGCCTGGAACTCTAGCCACTCAGGAACCAGGCCGCCAGGTGCAGGGATTGAAGGCCCAGATGGAATACCTTCCCTTGATTGACTGAGAGCAGGTCCGGGCAGGCTGGAAGCTGCCTCGAAGCCTGGAGCTGAGGCTGAGGAGATCTGGTACCAGTACTGGCGGGCCAGTCTGGGGCTATCAGAATCACTCGCCTTTGTCCCTCCTTGCTTTGAGCAGCACCTTGTGCATCAAGGGGAACAGGGAAAGGATGAGAAGAGGCCCGGTCCACGGCCTCGAGAAGGCATCCCCCTGCAGAGAGCCCTGCTGAGGGGGGCGGGCATGGAACAGCCTTAGCTTCGCATTCTCCCTGGAGGCAAACAGGTCCACCTGAGGTGTGCCCCAATGGGAGAATAGATCTCCTACTACCTCCGGCAGGAGAGATGACTCGTGGGACGCAGCCCCTATCCGGCTTAGGGCATTGGCCAGGGTGTTGGAGGCTCCATCCACATGAATGGCTAGGAGATCCGCCTCCAGGCTGCACACGAGTGACCAGATGCGGAGAGCTTCCTTGCATAGGAGCATGGAGCGTGTCCCGCCCTGGCGGTTTAGACAGTACATGGTCGTGGTATTGTCTGTCTGGACCCGGACCACTTGACCCCGAAGAAACGGAGCAAAGGCAGGGAGAGCTAGGCAGACCGCTCGGAGCTCCAGCAGGTTGATGTGGCATCGGGACTCCCGCGGGGACCAGAGGCCATGCGCTCGGTGTTCCCCCAGATGGGCACCCCAACCCATCAGAGAGGCATCGGTCGAAGAGAGACCGTCGGCTCGGGCGGACAAATGGGATGCCCTCCTGCAGATGAACTGGAATGGTCCACCACTGGAGAGCTGCTCCACATCCCCTGGGTCACCGTCACTAGCTGGTCCAATGGATCGCAGCTGGGGACCACTGGCTGGCCAGCCCCACTGAAGGGGCGCATGTTCCAGCGGGCCCAACGGACCACGCTGGTACAGGCCGCCATGAGACCCAGGAGGCGAGGGAAATCCCGGAGATGAATGCCCCAACCAGAAATGATTGGGCAAAGGAGGAAAGAACCTCGCCCTGTCCCGGGAGCCGCTCTGGCTTGAAGAGAGTCGAGCTCTGCCCCGATGAAAAGAATCACCTGCTGGCTCGAGTTCGACTTGGCCTCATTGATGAGGAGGCCGACCTGAGAGCAAACCTGGAGGGCCAGATCTCTGGACCGGCCCACCTCCTGTCTGGAGGGGGCTAGCACGTCAATCTGCCCAGGTGGTAAACCTGGACCCCTCAAGCGCCCGCAGGAAGCTGCTGCCACCATTGCTATGCATTTGGTGAAGACCCTGGGAGCTGGAGATAAGCCGAAGGGCATGGCTTGGAACTCGAAAAGGGAACCTTCTGCTCGAAAGCGAAGGAACCTTTAATGGGACGGACGGATAGGGACGTGAAAGAACGCATCCTGTAGGTCCAGAGAGCAGAACCACACGCCGTGTTCCAAGGATGGGATTATCTGAGCCAGAGTGACCATCCTGAAGGTTCGAGACCTTAGGAACTTGTTCAGGTCGTGTAGGTCGAGAATGGGGCGCCAGCCCCGTCTGCTTCGGAACCAGGAGGTACCTGGACACGAACCCCGGGTTTGAGGGAGGGTCCGCCACCTCTCTTATCACCTCCTTCTCGAGGAGGAGAGCGATGTCGGCTCGGCGAGCCGACAGCGAGGCTTCAGACCCCGAGGCCCCCCGAGGTGCGATGGCTCTGAAGGGTGGGGCCTGCTCGAACTCCAGAGGCAGGCCCTTTCCTACCACCTCCAACACCCACCTGTCTGTGGTAATAGCAGACCCGGCGGAAAGGAAGTACCGGAGCCGTCCCCCCACGGGGAGACCTGGGGTGAGGTGATGAGGTTGGGGGCCACACCCCTCAACCCGTCACTGGGCAGGCTTGGAGGAGGGACCAGCCGAGGGACAGCCTGGGCCTTTACCTCCCTGCTTCCTGGAGGAGGAAGCCGCAGGTTTGGGTTTGGGACGCCAAGCGTGAGCCTGCTGGCCCTGGTGTTGCTGGGCTGGGCGTGCCGGGGGCGCAGATGGATGAAAGGGCTTGGGTTGAGGTCTGCGGCCCTTGTCCCTCTGAGCGGATGATACAGAGTCCAAGGTGGCATTGGATTCTTTCGATCCTCTGGAGGTGGCCTTCCTCCCAGAGCCAAAGAGGTCAGTCCCCAAGAAGGGGACATCCGCCAATTTGTGCTGGGTATCCGCTGTGAAGGTGGATATCCTCAGCCATGCCCGACGGCGCATAGCCACTGCAGCTGCTACTGACCTGGCGCATGAATCACCAATGTCCAAAGCAGTCTGAAGTTGCTGCTTGGCCACTGCCCTGCCCTGGTCCCGCACCTGCTTAACCGTGATCTGCAGGTCAGCCGGGAGATGAGGGACCACCTCTTCCAGGGAGCCCAACAGGGCATGAGAAAAATGTGCCATTAGTACGGCCGAGCTGGCCTGACGAAGGCCAAGGGAGGACGCAGCGTAGACTTTTCGCCCGGCTTAGTCCAATTTCTGACTCCTTGTCGGGAGGTTTTTCCGACGTTCCTAGCTCGGCACTGAAAACGCTGTCGGTAACCAACCCCGGCCGAGGGATGTTCTGAGAAACTGGACAGGGAACCCTAGGGGACCGCGATACTTCCTGGCCATCCTGGCCGAAGGCGAGGGCAGGAAGCAGGATGCTGCCAGAGCTCCAAGGCCGGGCCCACAATGGCCTCAGCCACAGGGAAGGCCTCCATAGGGGAATCTCTGTCCAATATTCGTGAGAGGATATTTGGTCTCGCTTGGATACAGGCTCGAGCTGCATCCCGGTGGATTCTGAGATGAGTCTGAGCAAGCCCAGGAAGGACGAAGGCTGCTGCCCAGCGACTGACCTCCAGAGGACCCAAGTCCACCGCTTGGAGAAAAAGGAGGAATCGCGCTGCCGACTCTGAAGAGTCCGCAAAGAGCTGCCTCGGCCTGAGCCACCTCCACCTGCCGAGGGCGATCGGGAGTGAGTGACCCGACAGCCTATGGGGCAGACCCTGAGCCACCGGGAATTTTGGTCGATTCCCAAACCACGGCTGTGGAGGAGGAGGTTCCACTGGAATCAGTGGAGTAGCTGGTTTTCGTACAACCGCCTGACAACAGGCTCCTCGGTAAAATGGGGGTTGTTTTGCCGCTCCGTGACAGCCACTTAATGGCCGGGAAGGCGCCGCTTATTCTCGGTCAGAAGGAGCTGTTGCCACATGAGGTCCTCGGATCGCCGACCCAACTTGCGCCGGCTTCCCTCATCCGAGGAGGAGGAGGAAGAGGATGAGCGCGCGCGCCGCTTATCACAGTGCCGACCGCCTATGATGGCGGATCGGCTGGACCGCCGAAGAAGTCAGAGACCTGAACCTCGGCCGTTCCAAGACGGTGCGGAGAGGGGACGGGTGGAACTGGCCTCCTCGCTCAGAGGGAACACCTCAAGGGCTCTGGAACCGAGGCACTGGCAAGCCCACGGATCCTCAACTCCCACCGGGGAACCGAGGATTTCGGTCATTTGGTCGACAACCCGTCCAACGGGTCGAAAGATCTCGATCAAGCCGACAGGAGTCCCGGCCAACTGACCTGACGGGATACCGTGAGACCAGTGGCTGAAGCGAACGATCGACCGAGTCGGCGGTCGGACAACTCGGTAGAGGGACCTTCCCGCCTCCCAAGAGCATCGATCGAAGAGATTTACCTCCTGTCTTCTTCTTGGACCGAGAAGAAGAAGAAGGTCCAGCAGACGTTGGTCCCTCTCCCTAGTGGAGAGGGACAGACAAAGCTCCTTAAAGGGAAGCTTGTAAGAGGAACCCAGGGAAAGCGGAATAAAGCATGATCGAGGAAGAATCCGGCCAGCGCCACCTCCTCTTCGAGGCGATCATCTGCTCTAGCTGATCCGCCGAGACCGACAAAAACCGCCAACCGGGCCTCTTTGACTTAACCGAGGAAAATGTTTCTCGGGCGCCCTAGTTGTAAACGGGTGGCACGGTCTTCGAGGACTTAGGCTGAGAAGGAAGAGCACGGATCGCAAGCCTGCGGGTCGTGCTTTCGAGGCCTAAACAGTACACACACGTGGAGTGCGGATCCGTCCGAGACATCTTCTGCCCACAAGGGCACCGACGAAAACCGGGAGTCGATTTGTCCATCGCAGCCGCGAGGGATAGAAGACCGAAGTCTTTTAAGCAAAAAACTTTTAAATTCGGAAAACCGAAGAATTAGGAACCAGTCTTATACGCAGAGCGTTAAGGAGGGAACCTGAGCTTCCAAGCGGTAAGGAAGATCTGGCGTCATGGGGCGGAGCCGAGAGTTTTACCACCCGAGTGGGTGGGAGGAGCCAGCTTGAAGACCTTCCGGCAAGATTTAAAGCGGCAAGGATACCTGCCAGACAGTGTGGATGAACAACATATCCATGTCCCTAGAATTAACCTTTCCCTGCTCGGACTCTAAAAGAAAAAAAACTGACACCCCCTGTGCACATAATGTATGAGGTTAGCTTGCTGAAAAATTGATAGGAAACACAAATAGATTCAACTGGCACAACCTGCATTGAACTAAAATATGTGGCTTTATGTCTGTGAAAGTTCAGACGCTGCGACTGCAAAGGGAAGATTTTCCTGACTAAGGAGTGCTGGTAGGGAAAAGCCATTTCCCTCCAAGCTTTTGAATAAAGTTAAAACAGGTAACGAAATAAAAAGAAAAAGGTTTCTTTTATGTAAAGGATTCCTGAACTGGCAGGAGATGAGAGAAGAGGAGCGTGCCCTCATTCTGTCATTCCCCTGGCCAACTCAAGGAATGCTGAGCAAACTGCAACTTTTGGGAAGATGACAGTAACTACAGAAACAGTACCTGTGTAAAACTCTGTTGCATTTCCTTAGCAGGGTGTGCTGTAGTAGAGATGTTTCTATAGGGCTAGCAGCCCACAAATGAACTGCTTATAAAGGGATGTGTAGCAGTGCCAGTGAGGTCACTACTCAGTGGAGGAGCTAGTGGCAATTAAGCTCCTAAGGGGCATAAATCTGGTTAAGTATGAATATGAAGGGTTTTTTTCTGTTATAGTGTGAACCCTCATTGTTTGTGATTTCACCCCACAACAGTATAAAAGCCTACCACTAGGGGAGATTCTACAGAAAGGGGGAGTCAGTTGGAACTGACTGTGAGATGAAGTACTTCTGGAGCTCACAACTGTGTGAGGCAGGCTCAGAGACAGAAAAGTGTCATTGTTGGGCAGAGCATTGGCCCTTTTCTGATCTTATTTCATTTGTTTATTTTGCGAATGAACTAATCAAAATTTTTTTTTCTTATTTCTATGAAAGATCATTTTAGCTCAGAAAATAAAATGCTAAGTTCCTTACCGGTGCTTTTTATGCAAGAAGTCTGTTAGTCTGCCTGGTTTGTTATCCTGTTATCCCAACCCCACTACAATGCTTTTCTGAGGCACTCCCCCGGTTTGCCACAAATCAGCCCTCCTAAAGTCCAATACCCTCAACCTTTGTGTGACTTGACTCTATGGCTGCGTTTATCGTGAACCACACTGTTTGGTGGTTGCTTGTTCTTGGATGGCTACCCACTTCTAAAACCGAAACCCTCTCTCCGTCCCCATTTGAGAGTACCAGGTCTAAGACTGCTCCCTCCTGAGTGGGTTCCACCATGTCTGGCGCATGCCCCCTGTAGGGTATCGTGAATTACCCTGCTCTTGGATGTGGCTGCAGCAAAGGTTCTCCAGTTAACATTCGACATATTTAGGTCCCCATCAACAATATCTCCGACTTCTCTGCCATTCTAAGGATGCCTTCCATCATTTCCATGTCTATTTCCTCCCCCTGAGACGGGGGTCTGTATACAACCCCTGTACGGATTGTGGTGCAATTTCCTGTCTCCAGGGTGACCCAAAATGCCTCCTCTCCGTTTACCCTTTATAGGGTTGATGACATCGGTGGGCGATATCAGCGTGGGCGGCACCAGTGGTACTGCTGGAAAATCTTCCGTGAGGATCCTACTGCACCAGCAGTGACGTTCCTATGGTTTGACCTGATGACTGAGATACCCCCAAAAAAGATCAGTATAACACAAGAGTAACCTTACTGTAGGAAAAATGGCCCGGTAACAATATAACACAAGTGTAACCTTATACCAGGCACAAAGAAAACGGCCTGGTAACAGTAAAACACAAGAGCAACCTTACTCGAGGCACAAAGAAAATGGCACAGTAACAGTAAAACACAAGGGTACCAGACACCAGACACAAGGGAAATAAGCACTGGTAATGGAAAATAAGGGTACCATCCACACCAGGCACAAATGAAATGAGCTCCAGTAATGGTACAACACAACAGTAACAGGCGTGGGAGCTTATGGGAGATGGTAACCGAAGGAACACATTCGGAATATTGTTTTGGGGTAAACAAGAATGAAATACTTATCCAAGCTGAGTGTGCACTGGGATGTGGTGCATCGAAACTACCAAAAATTTATCCAAAAAAGTTTCCAAAGACTGTCTTCGATAAAGGATGTGATATCCGAAACATGTTAAGACTGCTGTGGCTCTTGGAAGCTCATTAAAATGCACTGATTTTACTATTGATTCGAGTGATTTATGCGTCCCATCAAAAGAGGTTGTGTGAGCTGGAAACTTTTTTGGATGCAAGAATGAAATATTACAGACAACTATTCAGACAAAACATGCATAGTAATAAGGGTTATCTCCCTCACATGATTATGCTAATAAACTGTCCGATATTAAAACACATACGTATTTTTATTTGCATAAGCAATAAATACACAAGCACTTACCTTGAAGTTTTCCATATGCGACCAGGGAACCACTGAATGTAACCCCACCAATGTAAGAACCCAGGTATGCTATAGTCTTGGTGAGGTTTGCAGAAGGATCAGTTGCAAAGTGTGGGTATTCAATCATGTACTCAGCGACACAGGTCAGAACTGCAGCCAGACCTACTAAGCTGTGGAAAGCGGCTACCAGCTGAGGCAAGTCAGATATCTGGATACGTTTAGCAATGGTCAGCCCTGTGTACAAAGCAAAGGAGAAGAAGTCAGAACTTCTAAGAGCTAAATTAGCAAAACATTACTACTCAACGAGTCCTCTGATTTTTTTTTTTTTTAATTTTCATTATTTTATTTTAGTCTTTGGTAGCCAGGTAAGGCCCACTAGGCACAAGTGCCCGTTTTCAGGGGGGACCTGGGAGCACTGGGCGGTTAAGTGACTTGCTCAGAGTCGCACAGTATTCAAGTGGAGGTTGTGAGAATCAAACTTAGGTCTGGTTCGCTGGATGTACTAAGCTCGTTCGCACCTCTAGGCTATACTGCCAGCCAATCACTGATCAGACGATTAACTAGGGTCCTGGTTCCCTGCAGAACTTCAGCCCTCAGTTTGGTAGCAGGACTCCTAATGCAGACATTTTGTTTCTGATAAACAAATAATTTGTTACCAATAGATTTCAGGGCCTCCAAGAAAATTCATGAAAGGAAAGATTATGAAACCTGAAGATGCATTTCTTGGAGGCCAGAAAAGAAAGGTGGGATATGACAGAAACCTTCAAGTTTATTTATGTGATCAACAGGGTGGAGTCCTTGGAGCTCTTCACACAATATGAGCTCATATACCAGGGGCCAAGACTACCAGTTGGTGAGGGTCAGTTTCAGGGAGGTGTAGAAGTACTTCAGTAAATGGGTGGTGACAAACTGGAAATTAAAATTATGCACTTAATGTAATTATTGATCTTCCCCAAGTATCTTCATCATTCATTACTAATGAGTCTAGCCAGAGCGCTGGACCCTGTTCAGGAAGTTGAAGAGCACTGCCTCTTTAAATTTTTCAGAGCTGGAGGAGCCAACGTCAGGCGGCACGCCCATAGGGCTCAGCCGTTCTCTGAGCCTTTCATAAGTTGGCAGATAACCAACACTGACTCCTCCCAGCCCTCAGTTCTGTTTGCCAGGAGAGGAACAGAAAGAAAGAAAGACAGAGAGCGAGAGAAAGGGTAAAGGTGCCCGAAGGATAGAGGGAGGGAGAGTGGGAAGAAAATAAAGATAAAGCCAACTGAAGGGGTACAGACAAGAGGGAAAGACTAGTGGGCAGTCTAAGATGCAGAAAGAAACAAAAAGAAGAGGGAAAGAGGAAATAGAGAGGTGATAGTCTTCCTCCTGAAAAACTCACTACTTCCCCACACACATTCCCTTACTTTTTTTTTTTTCCCTCCCCCATTAAGGCTCTCCGCATGGGAGTCATGCAAGGCTATCCAGCCCATCTAGCCCTTAATCAGACAGGAGTCTGGAGGAGCAAGGAGAAAGATTTGTCCCAGCCGAGTTTAGAAGAAGCGGCATCAGGTGTAAAAACCTCCGCCCGCACAGCTGGGAGCTCTCCTGCTTGACTAGAGAGAAGGAAGGGGGAGAGAGGAGGAGGATTAGGGGGTTCAATCCCCAAAGGCAGCTCTCAAGAGAAGTACCGATGGAGACCCTAATGGTCTCTCTCTCTCTCTCTCTCTCCCCCCTTATTATAGACTCTGGAGAGGTCTCCAGAAAGAGAACCAGAGTGGTTGACACAGTTGAGTAACAAGGGCATAAACCATACGTGCTCCTCATTGTTTTTTTACATGCAGAGGGGACCAGCTGGAGAGTGGACCCATGCTGAGAGTAAAGATGGTCCCCTGAAGACAGCAGACCTAGGAGACAGGCAGGGGAGAAGACTCCCAGAGGGGAGCTTCTCACCCTCTAATAGAAGGGGAAAGAACAGCCTCTCCAGGGAGGCCAGTCCAGGAGATGTCGGTAGAGTGCCAGATGGAGTACAGAAGCAGGGTTTGCCCTTAAGGAGAGCTATCCCCCCTTAACTCTTGCTCCAGGCCCAAGAAGTATGGAGAAAAGTGAGAGGGGGGACAGTGCTGCCCAGTGCTTGGTTACAGGGAGGGAGGGTGGGTAATTGAATGGTGAAGATACTTGGGAAGATCAATAATTATGGGAAACACGTAATTTCCAGATCTTACCCAAGGTAATCTTCACCATTCAATACTAATGGGTCTGAGTGCCAAGATGGCAAACCCTGAGGAAAAAAGATGTCTCCAGCCCCCTGTAGGGGATGATCACAGGAGGAGAGGGCCCTGTTTATGGGCCTGGCGAGGCCAGTGGATGGCCGTGGGAGGCTTCAGAGACACAGGAGACAGAAGGCGCCCCTGCAGTTCATGCCGTGCCCTGTGAGAGAAAAAACAGGGCACCCGGAAGGATGAGAACAGCACCCTATGCTGGAACAAGTGTGATAACCATGATAGGTGAAGCCATGCTGTCCGCCTGATGCAGACCAAAGTTCCCACCAGCCTGGAAGCCACCTCGCTGGCATGATACACTGCCCTTGAGAGGTGTCTTGCTGGCTCCAGGCCCTGTGCAGTGAGGCAAATGGCTTGCAGGGTTTACTCACCGTCAGGCATGGCCGCAAGGAGCTGGCCCAGCAGCATCCAGATATACCTAGCATAGGCCACCTGGTGTGCCTGATGAGCAGCTATTCGCAAGAGAAGGCGTGCTGAAGATAACACCCTTCTCCCCCATCGGTCTAACTCAGCCAAGTCAGTATCGGGGGGGGGGAAGGGGGCAGTCATGGAAGGGGGACAGTCATGGAAGGGGGACAATGCCCAGATGGGGTGTCAAGGAGCTCCACTCCCAAAGTGGGGTGGGACATGATACCTGGAGACCCCACTGCAGCACAATACCTGTGCATGCAATCCCTAGGGGCAAGAGAAGGGGTAGCAGGACATTGCCAAATGGCATGCAAAGCCTGCGATAACGGCCGCACCCAGGAAAGGATGATCAGATGGTCAGCACTGCCTATCCCACCCACTTCAGTGCGCCCGACCGAGGGGCAGACCGGGTGTTGTCCTTGAGGGGAAACCCCCAGGTGGGGTGACTGGAGCGGTGCAGAGTCCAACAGGAGGACACTGTCCCCACCAACTGCAGGACCCTCTCCCAAAGCGGAGGAAGGCAGTGATGCGTCCGAGCTACCACTTATCCCGTGGTCCTGAGGGGGCAGTCGCCCAGAAAGAGTCCTACCAACCTGCAACCCTGAGGAAAGACACCTGCCCCTCGGGAGAAGCCTGTTGGAAGAATCGGAGTTGACAGACAAGGAAGGAGCAGCCCCAGACATCGTAGAAGTGACCGTGGAGCTCCCTTGAGCATCATCCCCATCCGCTGTGATCCACACCACAACAGTAGCAGACGCGGCACTGAAGACCATGCTGGCTTCCAAGTCAGCGGCGGCTGCGGCACTGTCTCCCAAGACAGCGCCACCCCCACGGCATCGCCACTACCAAGAGTACCAGAAGGGAGTCCCATACAGCCTCCGGCTCCGGGAGACTCTGGAGTGCCGCCAGCGGCACTGTCCGAAGATGCTGCAGGCCAAAGATCCTCAGAAGGCCTCGGAGAGGGCCAGGCAGAACCCAAAGTCTCCTCGGAGCTCGACAACCAACCAGGATCATCCCGATCCTCATCCTCCAAGGTGGAGGTTAAGATCAGGGAGATCTCTAAACTGGCAGCTCCATGGATTCTCGACCCTCCGGCATCGGAGGGGAGCCTGGGCTCGCAGGCAGTGCAGGCCCATGGCACCGAGGAAACCACCGCAGCAGACACCCTCTATGGCTGAGGCACCACACTGGGGGGTCATCCATGTCTCCGACACCCCAGACCTTGAAGAGTGACCAGTTGCTGCCCCCAGAGGACGACTGCCCCACCGACCAGTCGCTGGGACCCCTTGCCCCAGCAAGCTGTGGAGCAGAGAGGGTCCCATACCCACTGGCTCATATAGAGCCGGGGAGGGGGGCTCATAGGTTGAGCCCAGAGACCTTGTCTTGGCATCACAAGTGTGCCAACGCCCACCGAAGTTCGGGGGTCTCTCCCCAATCTCGCAGCACAGATAACTAGAGTATGGTAGTCCATGGAAAAACGGGTGTCACACTCATCCATCACGTGGTGGGGACCCAGACAGGTAAAGCAATGGTCATGGGGATCTGACACGGTCATCGAGTTGCCGCAGGGGCACTGACATATTGGAGCAACTCCCGCTCGAGTCAACGCAGATTTACACCCCTGATCCAGACATTACCATCGCATGGAAAATAAAACAAAAAAGGGAGTAAATACACTAAAATATAATATACTGGTGCCACGATAACGAGAATATGAAAACTCTGGTACCGAAGACAGAACTGGTACTCATTGTACCAGGAAAGTTCTCTGAACTGTAGAAGCAGAACCGAACTATGCAGCTTGACTGCAGTCTTCCCTCGCAGGTCCTTCCTCCACGGCAGGAAAACAAGAACGGAGGTCTGGGAGGAGTTAGCATTGGTTACTGGCCAACCTGCGAGTGCCACGTAGAATGCTGGCCTCGTGGGCGGTGCTGCCCCAATGTCCACTCCTCCAGCTCTGAAAAATTTTAAGAGACAGTGCTCTTTATCTTCCCGGGCAGGGTCCTAGACCCATTAGTACTGAATGGTGAAGATTAACTTGGGTAAGAAACGCCTATTAGTGAGATCAACACTAAAACTACCTTGATTGGATAAATTCAAGGGCAAGTAGTGGTGGCAGATTGGGGTGGGGGGGAATAGAAAAATTACCTAATTTCTGATTGGGCATCCTCGGATTGCTTCACATAGATGTACAGGTCAGTCCTATCAGCTTGGATGCTTCAGCAACCTGGATGCACCATAGGTCTTTTTCTACCTATACATTTCAGAACAGTCACTGCATTTAATTGCTAAGCAGTTGCTAATACTGAACCAAAGACATCTAAACGCCATCTTAAATGTTCCTAGCTGCAGGATTTGCAATGTAAGAGAAGGGAAGTGTTCCCAGGAAACCCAGGTCCAACCATGTCAGCCAGTGGCTCAGTGGTTAGAGCACGGGATGGTATTCTGGGGGCCTGGGTTCAACTCCCAGTAGGTCACATTTTTTTCTCACTGCAATTTAAAGTTTAAATTGCTAGGCAGCAGCTAACAGTGCACCAAAAATATCTAATTGTCATCTTAATTGTTCCTAGCTGCATGATTTGCAATACCCAAGAAAGGAAGTCTGTCTGGGAGCCCCAGGTCCAACCATCCATGCCTGAAGCTCAGTGCTTAAGAATACTAGGGACAGTATTCAGGGGGCCAGGGTTCAATTCCCAGTAGGCCACATTATTTCTTTTTCACTACAATTTAAAATTTAATTGCTAAGCAGTGGCTAATACTTCACCAAAACCACTGTCATCTTGATAGTTCCTAGTTGCAGGATTTGCAATACCAGAGAAAGAAAGTGAGTCTGGGAACCCTAGCATTCAACTATGTGAGCCTGGAACTCTGTGGTTAGAGCACTAGGATGGTATTCCGGGGGCCTGGATTCAATTCCCAGTAAGTCACATTATTTCTCTCTCATAACAATCTGTGTATATCCACTAGCTGACATACCACATGGGGCCATTAACCATCTCTGATACAGAGCATGAAGAGAGGCTTCAGGAAAAACAGAGGGGGAAAGAGCACGGAACTGCAGAAGAAGAACAGTTACATCTCATCCTCACTATCGCTCAGCACTTTTAAGACTCGTCTCCGCCTAACACTCACTGCCTCCAACTTCTGTGACTGTTGTGGCTAAACATGTCTTTTGGTTCTATAGCTGAAGATGCCCTTTTGGATCCACATCTACTCCTGCACTTTGCCAGCAACCCCCCCCCCGCCCATGACAAATGCCACCTGGCTGCACTACCTCTATTCTCATCTGCCTTACACCTATCCTCTCTCTGTCCCCCCAACCTACCTCCCCATTTCTCCCATCCACTTAGTCTCCCTGATTTCACCCTCCTCTTTTCCCTTTCCCCTCCCCAAAGTTTCACCTTATTGTTCTTTTTTCATCTACAAGACTGTGTTTTTTTTTTTTTTATTTTATAAACTGTTATCTTTGCTTATGATTGTCTCAATTGTACCAATGATGTGGAACCTTTGTAAAAGAGCCTTGGCTCAAAGGTATTTGTAATCCTAGAACAAATTTAAAAATAAATAAATAAAACACACCATGAAGAACAAATACATACTTACCGAAACAGTAGATCTTCAAGAAAATCTCTTTCATCAGGCCACACCTATGGAACTATAGCCGTCAAGCACTAGGACCACATGGAAACTTTCTGCAAGCAGTCCATTAGGGGCTGCCCATGATGCCGTCCTATGTCGGCACTTCCCATATAAACATGGGCGGCCCCTTCCCTCCTCAGTTCCCCACAGGATGATATGCCTATAGGTAACCAAGAGGGGAGCTATGACTCTACTGACCAGTTGAGGCAGAGAACAGCTAGCAAAGCTCTATGGAGAAGGAGACCTCAGGATACAAGAGAGATGGAGGGTGGGATGGCATGGCCTGATGAGAGATTCTATCAATGATAAACAGGTTACTCATCTGTAACAGTAGTTCTAGGAGTGGTACATGATGTACATCCACACTTCTGGCAGTGTTCCTTTTCCTTTAAGGCTTGCAAGGATGTCTTCAAGCTGGCTCCTTCCACCACCCAGGTGGTAACTCCCTTGGCACTGCCCCATGACATCAGATTTTACCCGCTGGAAGAAATACCACTTGCCAGGGGAGGTCGGGTAGGTCAGTGTGTATGTACATCATACACCACTCCTAGAAAGTACAGTCGCGTACTTACCGTAACAGTAGATCTTCGAGGGGTATCTCTTGCAGCAGATAATACACTTGGGTCATCGCCAGAGGGCGCTCTGGTGCATGGCACATAATCATCCTGCTCCTATACAAGAGTGGGCTGTCCCTAGTATCCTCTGTTCCCCACCAGATTCAGCTCGCTAAGCGAGGACCGAGGAAGATCCCAGGTACCATAGGTATCAATCCCATAAGTACTTGGATCAGAAGTTGTTCTTTTAGACAAGAAGGGGGATTGAGGGAGAGCTCGTACCTGCTGCAAGAGATACCCTTCAAAGATCTACCATTACAGTAAGTACGCAATGGTACTATCTTCCACGGGGATAATCTCTTGCAGCAGGTAATGCACTTGGGATGACTCCCAAGCAGTAAACCCAGAAAGGGTGGAAAAGTTATGACAGAAGGCCTTGTAGGACAGCGCAGCCAAAGGCCGCCCTACGGCGAGAAGCAATGTCTAAGTTGTAGTGCTTCAGGAAAGTAAGTATTGTCGACCACGTGGCTGCACTGCAGATATCTGTGATAGAAGCTCTTTTGAAGCAGGCCGCTGTAGTGGCCATGGCTAGGGTAGAATGGGCTTGAACAGGTCCCTGGTAATGGTTTATGTTTTTTATAACAAAAAGTTATACAATGTGACAACCAGTTGGAGAGGGTCTGTTTAGCGACCGGAAAACCTTCCCTGGTTAAAGTGAAGGTAACAAAAAGCTGAGCGTTTTTTCTGAAAGATTTGGTACGATTAATATAGTATCTCAACATACGACGAACATCTAAAGTGTGCAGGAGGCATTCTCCCTGATTAGAGTGCTCAGGGTAGCAGACTGGCACTTCTATGGGCTGATTCAAGGTGCGTTCAGAGACCACCTCAGGTAAAAAGGAAGGACTGGTACGAAGAGCCACTCTGTCTTTATGAAAGATTAAGTAAGGCTCTCTACACATTAGGGCATGAAGCTCAGAAATACGGCGAGCTGAAGTGATAGCAATTAAGAATACTGTCTTCCAGGAAAGGAAGCGGAGGTCACAAGTAGAAGCCGGTTCGAAAGGTTCAAGAGTCAGCTTTTCCAATATGAAATTCAAGTCCCAAGGAGGGGTGGGCCATCTAATGGGAGGTTAGAGGTGTAACATTCCCCTTAAGAACATCTTGGCAAGACAGTGTTGATAAAGTTGTCTCAATTCTAAAGTCTTATGAAAGGCCGAGATAGAGGCCAAATGAACCCTAATAGAGGAGTAGATCAAGCCTGTCTTGGCAAGCGAACCCAGGTAGTGCAATACCTTAGTCAATGGACATGAATAAGGGTCCAAAGACTGGGAAGCGGCCTATATGGAAAAGCATTTCCATTTAGCATTACATGTTTCCCTGGTAGATGGTTTGCATGAAGCCAACAAAATACTGGCCACTGGTAAGGAGACTTGAAGGTGGGCTATGAAAGCGCCCTCAGGAACCAAGCGTGAAGGTGTAGTGACTTCAGGTTGGGATGAAGAAGGGTTCACTGATCTCGAGTCAACAGATCAGGCCTGACTGTCAGTGGGATGAGGTCTGCTACTGAGAACGGCTGAAGTAGGGGAAACCACACCTGCCAAGGCCACAGAAGGGCTATGAGGATCATGGTGGCAGGTTTGAATTGTAGTTTCAGTAGAGTCTGTTGCAGGAGTGGGACAGAGGGCAGCATATAACAGTCGTCCTGTCCATGGTTAGGACAGGGCATCTATAGACAGTCCCTTTCTGTATGGGATAATGGAACAGTATCTGGGGAGACAGTGATTACTGGGGGAGGCAAAAAGTTAGAGGTGCAGGGGTACACCACAGTCAAAAGATCATCTGAAGAACTTTGTGATTAAGTGTCCATTCATGTGTGGAGGTCTGGCGACAGAGTATCGGCCAGGGTATTGTGGCATCTTAGTAGTTGGACGGCAATCAACAACAGATGCTGAAATACAGGTTACTCACCTGTAGAAGGAGTTCTAGGAATGGTGTATGTTGTTCATCCACACTTATTGGCAGGTTCCTTGCCGCTTTAAATCTTGCCGGAAGGTCTTCAAGCTGGCTCCTCCAACCCACCCACCCAGGTGGTAAAACTCTGAAGTGGAGGAATCTCTGATGAGGCTGACTGATTGGGACGTGAAAAAAACGCGTCCTGGAGGTCCACGGAACAGAACCATACGCCTCGTTCCAAGGATGGGATTATCTGAGCAAGAGTGACCATCCTGAAGGTCCGAGACCTTAGGAACTTGTTCAGGTTGTGCAGGTCGAGGATGGGGCGCCAGCCCCCGTCCATTTTAGGACCAGGAAATACCTGGACACAAACCCCGGGTCTGGAGGAGGATCCGCCACCTTCCTGATCACCTCTTTTTCGAGGAGCAAGGCAATATTGGCTCGGCGGGCCGACAGCGAGGCTGCAGACCCCGTGGCCCCAGCGACGGCTCGAAAGGGTGGAGCCTGCTTGAACTTCAGAGGCAGGCCTTTTCCCACCACCTCCAACACCCAGTGGTCCGTGGTGATAGCGGACCAGGCGGAAAGGAAGTGGCAGAGCCGTCCCCCTAGGGGGGGAACCCAGGGAGGAGTGACGAGGCTGGGGGCGGCATCCCTCAACCCGTCACTGGGCAGGCTTGGAGGAAGAACTGGCCAAGGGACCTCCTGGGCCTTTACCTCCTTGCTTCCTGTTGGAGGAAGCCGCCGGCTTGGGTTTGGGATGCCAAGCACGAGCCTGCTGGCCCTGTTGCTGGTGCTGTTGGGCCAGTCGAGATGCAGGAGCCGAAAGGACTTCTGCTGTTGCTGACGGCGGCCTTTGTCCCTCTGGGCGGAGGTGACCGAGTCCAGGGTGGCATTGGACTTTTCGATCCACTGGAGGTGTCCCTCCACTCCAGGGCAAGAGGTCAGTCCCCAAGAAGGGGACATCCGCCAACTTGTGCTGGGTATCCGCTGTGAAGGTGGATATCCTCAGCCACGCCCTACGGCGCATGGCCACCGTGGCCGCTACTGACCTGACACAGGAATCACCTATGTCCAAAGCAGTCTGAAGCTGCTGCTTCGCCACTGCCTTACCCTGATCCCGCACCTGACGGACCATGGTCTGCAGGTTGGTCGGGAGATGAGGAACAACCTCATCCAGGGAGCCCATGAGGACGTGGGAGAAGTGTGCCATCAGCAGGGCCGAGCTGGCCTGTCGGAGGCAGATGGAGTACGCAGCGTACACCTTGCGCCCAGCAAAGTCCAGATTTTTGGACTCTTTGTCGGGGGGGGGGGCTTATCCACGTCCCAAGCGTTACTGGAACGCCGGAAAACACTGTCGGTGACTAGCCCCTCAGCAGAGGGGTGCTCCGAGAAACCAAACAAAGAGCCAGTAGGGACCACATACTTCCTGACCATTTGGGCCGAGGGAGCAGGACAGGAAGCAGGCCGCTGCCAAAGCTCCAAGGCTGGGCTGACAATGGCCTCAGCCACCGGAAAGGCCTCCGTGGGGGTATCCCTTGGTCCAGTATCTCCGTCCGGGGGTACTTGGCCCATTTGGACATGGGCTCGAGTTGCATCCTGGTGGAGTCCGAGATGAGTCGAAGCAGACCCAAGAAGGACGATGGGCTATTGTCCAATGACTGGTCCCCGGAGGACTCCAGGTCGACCTGCCTGGAGAACAGGGAGGAGTCGTCATCGGATTCCGAAGAGTCTGCGAAGAGCTGCCTCGGCCCTGAGCCACCCTCTACCTGCCGAGGACGGTCGGGAATGAGGGTAACCGACAACCTGTGGGACAGGCCGTGACCCGACCGAGAAGCCTTGGTCGGTGCCCCAGACTTAGGCTGTGGAGGCGGAGGTTCCACCACAATCGGTTGAGCAGCTGGTTTTGGCCAAGCAACCGACCCTGAAGCGGGCAACTCGACTGGGGCGAGTGGTTGCTTCGGTCGTTCGGGCCACAGCCACTTGATGGCCGGGGTCTGGACTGGAGTCGGCTTAGGCCCGGACAACAGCAACTGCTGCTACATAAGCTCTTTGTAGCGCCGGCATAATTTACGCCGAAGCCTCCACTCATCCGAGGAAGAGGAAGAGGAGGAACGGTGTCGCCGCTTACTTCGGTATCGAGACCGAGACCACCGATGTCGGCAGGAACGGCTAGACCGAGAAGAGGTCCGAGACCGAGACCCTCGGGGGGACCGAGGGTGGGTCTAGGAAGGGGCGGGGACACCAGCTCTTCCCTAGGCTCAGGCACTTTAACCGGGGACTGTGGCTCAGAAGGTACAGGCAGATCCTCAGTATCCACCGGGGGAACCAGTGAAGGAGGGTTGTCAGCTTCATCAGTCGACAGCCCGTCTAACGGATCGAGAAAAATCTTGACTTCGTCAACAGGAGTCTCGGCAGGCTGGCCTGATGGGGACTCCGTGAAGCCAGCTGCCTCAGCCGAAACCACGACCGAAGTCGACGGTCAGCTGTCCTGGGAAGGGGACCTCTCCCGCTCCCAAGAACGCCGATGGTGGGACTTACTCTTCGACTCCTTCTTCTTGGGCCGAGAAGAATGTCCCAATGACTCCTCTCCCTTCGTGGAAAGGGAATGACAAAGCTCTTTGAACAAAGCCGTATACGAGGAACTCAGAGAGAGCAGGATAAATGCCGCGGCTGAGGAGGAGGAAGATGCAGCCTGGGCCGCTTCCTCCTCGAGGGCATTCATCTGCTCGAGCTGCTCAGCCAAGCCAGCCACCGCGGACACTGCCCAACGAGCCTCTTTAGATTTTACCGGTGGAAAACGCTTCTCCGGGCGCCCGAGCTTTAATCGGGCAGCGCGATCATCCAGAACATTGGCCGAGAAAGAGCGGCACAACTCGCAGGCCTGTGGGTCGTGATCTAGGCCAAGGCAGTAGACGCACGTGGAGTGCGGATCCATCCTGGACATTTTCTGCCTGCAAGGGCACCTCCAAAAGCCGGGAATAGATTTGTCTATCGCAGCCACGAGGGAATATGAAGACCAAAGTTTAGAAAACTTCAAAACCAATTTTGGACGAACCGAAGATTTAGGATCCAGTCTAAAACGCAGAGCGCTAAGGAGGGAACCTGAGCTTCCAAGCGGTAAGGAAGATCTGGCGTCATGGGGCGGAGCAGAGAGTTTTAACACCTGGGTGGGTGGGAGGAGCCAGCCTGAAGACCTTCCGCAAGATTTAAAGCGGCAAGGAACCTGTCAATAAGTGTGGACTGAACAACATATCCATGTCCCTAGAAGCATGGTTTCCTGCCAAACCGCTATCATCTCCCTGCAGTGTGTGCGGGACTTGGTACCTCCTTGTTTGTTCAGGTAATACACCGAGGTGTTGTCTGACTTGATCAGTAGAGGCCCCGGGGAAAGATGGGGGTGAAAAGCCTGAAGGGCAAGGCGGACTGCTTTCATTTCTAGTAGGTTTATAAGAGGAGGGATGGAGAATTGGGGCCACCTGCCCCGTGTCCTGTAGGGGCCCAAGTGCACCCCTCCCAGCCATCAAGGGAAGCATCTGTGGTCAGCGTCTGCTGGGGAGGAGGGGACTGGAAAGGCATGCCTTGAGATAGGTTGGCACGATGGGTCCATCAGTCTAAGGCCAAGCTTAGAATGGGAGTGACTGATTCTGTCTTCGAAATCCTGTTTTTTGCCACCACTGATTCTGAAGAGTCTACTGGATTGGTCTCATGTGTAGACAGGCAAAGGCTACCATAGGGTGGCTGCAGCCATATGTCCCAAAAGGAATAAGAGACATCTGGCTGTCATAAATTGCTGAGTTTGTATCTGGGAAGGGAGGTAAGCCCTGGCGTAGGTGGTGTCCAGAATGGCTCCTACATACTGTAGCGACTGAGTAGAAGTTGGACTGAATTTGGGCCAGTTGACTAATTCCTAGGGACTAAAAAAGAGTGAGGGTCGCCTGGAGGGACAAAAGCAGAGAGGTTTTGGAGTCCGCTTTAATGAGCCAATCGTCCAAGTACTGGAAGACAAAATGTCCGTCCCGTCTCAGGGCCGCCGCCACTACCACTAGGCACTTGGCAAAGACTCTTGGGGTGGATGAGCGACTGAACGGGAGTGCCCAAAATTGGTAATGTTGTCCTAGCAGGTAAAAACAAAGGAACCAGTGGTGGGCAGGGTGGATGGGGATATGTACGTAGGCATCTTTCATTTCTAATGCGCATAGCCAATCCCCTTGTTTTAACATCGACATAACAGATGTTAAAGTGAACATCCAGAACCTTTTGTACGGAATGTGTAGGTTCAGTTGTCTGAACTCTAGTATAGATCTGAGATCCCCAGCGCATTTGGGTACCAGAAAAAAAAAAATGGGAGTAAAATCCCTGATGGTACTCCGAAGGAGGAACCGGATAGACGGCATTCTTGTGAAGTGCCTGAAGTTCCTCTTGAAGAATGGGGATATGGTCGGGTGGGTAATGGACAGAGTGGGAAGGATGAGGGGGAGGCACTGAGGTGAGTTCCAGCGTGTGCCCCATCCTTCAACTCGTTTGATGTTATCGCTTGCCAGGCCTCTAAATGGAGGGCAAAGCAACCGCCCATGGCTTCTGAGGCCTGGTCAAGGAAGCCCGGGCAATGCCCCAGTTGGTCACTGGGAAGTGGGCTGACCAGCTCCACCCGGGAGGGGGGACCCTAAGAGGTAGGAGTGGCGGTCCTGAAAGATGGCTGAGAACGACCAGGCAATCCGCTTCTGTAGATGCCTCAATGTTTGCCGTTTCTCTGACTGAAAAAGAGGACTGGGAGTGGTACTGGCAAGATGGCTATGAGGTACGATACATGCCATATACCATACTGTAAGGTCCGACCTGGAGCCTGGAGATCGTCCAGAAGTGTTTGGGTACCTGGACCAAAAAGTTTAGATACACAAAGTGGCATTTGCCACTTTATGCTGTACATCTGGTGTAAATCCTGATACACGTAACCGGGCATGTCGTCTGAGGGCAACACCTGTGGCCGATATACAAGCAGAAGTATCCACCGCATCATACCCTGAGCAGAGAAAGTGTGAGAGATGGAATTGCCAGTGGAAATTGTTGTTAAAAATTAGTCCTTCTCCTGGGATGTAAGAAGTTTATTGACTAGTTCTATAGCAGAGGACCAGAAGGAACGTAGGTATTTAACCATGTGTCCCATATAATTTAGAATTCTGAGATTCATGATGCCCGCCCGGAATACCTTCTTCCCGAGGCAACAGACAGCGGGATTCCTCATCAGGGAGTAATTAGCTCATGTGTTTTGGTTGTCTGGTAAGATCATGAGCCGTCAGGATCACTACTTAATCTGCTTCAGGGGTAGTGGAAAGAAAAGGATGGTCAAGAGGAGCCTGGTAAAGACGATCCGCCTTTCTAGGAACAGCAGGAGTAGGTGATGGTTGGTTTCAAGTCGCAAGTACAGCATTTTGATAGGTTTGTATAAGTGGGGGTACCACTACTACAGGCTCGTCAGGAAGTTCAAGATAATCTGCCATATCCTTACTTTGTTTATCATATGCCGTAGTTGAAAAGCCCATGATTTTTTGAATTTGGACCATCATCTCATAAAAGGATGGGTCATCAGGAGGAGAGGCAGCGGCGTGTCGGGAAGCATTCTCATGCAGGAAGGAAATAGTAGAAAGATAGGACAGAAGACGGGAGTCCAAGTCCTGAAGCTTAATGTCTTCCAGATCTCCAGGAAAACCTTCCGAAAATTCTGCCTATTCTGAAAAATACTCTTCTTCATAGGAAGGAGGGGATCAGGGTGGAGAGAGTTCCATGTCACCTTGAAAGCGTTTAGGTGGAGGGGTGAGAGAATGGGAAGGGCGACCCGCCTCTCCTGGAGTGGGAGGTTGAGAATGCCTTGTCACTTCCAAAACCTGTTGTACCACTGCAGCTACGTCCAATGGGGTAGTAGTAGAGGGTTGGGTAGGTGGTTTCTGGGAAACCAGAGGAATCGTGGAGAACACTGGATGTGAGGTATAAACAAGTATGGCCCCTGGGAGGTAAAGACCAGGTTCTCAGTCCTTATCTTTTTAGCTCCTGTGAGAGAATGGTTGTGAAGGAGGAGGGGCAGTGGAAATGGCAAAACCAGTAGTTCTCCCTATGAAATCTGGCCCGTAGTCGACACGGCAGTAAAGTGGGAGGCAGTCAAATGTTTAAAAAGAGACGTGGACAGGAAATGAGCCACCATCGACGGGGAGTCACGAGAACTCCGTAAAAGTTCCACAGAAACTGCTGAAAGGGCGCCAGAAAGCGCAGTCGATGAGCGTGTAAACTCCCATCGAAGAGGCAGCAGTTCTGCAGGGCATCATCGATGGTAGAGCACCAGTAACAGTGGCCAGCGATAAGTGCATACCTAAGGATGATGAGGATAATTTACCCTTATCACGTTTATTCTTCTTGTGTGAAGCTGCAGTAGGGGTCTTCTTGTGACGGGCCCCTTCTCTAAAAGGGACAATTTCTGTTTCATTAGGTGAGCTTCAATCTCCTACAGTCGTCGTCGACTGGTTGCCTGGTTCAATTCCTGGCAATGTCTGCAGGAGGAGATGGCGTCATCTGTAGGACCCAGACACCTAACACTAATGGTGTGGTTGTCATAACGGTAGATCTTCCTACCACAACAACATGACGGGAACACTGCTGATTTGCTTGTAAATTCTCTGGACATTCACCGATGAAGATCGAAAACGGTGGGAAAATCCGTTCCCAGCTCAAGTTTTCGTCACCGACTGCTTCACAAGTGCTAGCTGCTGCGTGCAAGCTGAAGAAGGGGGGAAAATGAACTGAGGATACCAGGGACCGCCCACTCATATAAGATCAGAATGATGATGACATGTGTGGGCGGCCCCTGGAAAAAGACTGCTAGAAGAAAGCTGCCGTACACAAGAGCGCCCTCTGGTGACCACCCAAGTATATTACCTGCTGCAAGAGATTATCCCCATGCAAGATCTACTGTTATAGGTGAGTAACCTGTTTTTCCAGGGACGTGGATAAGATGTACTATCCACACTTCTGGCAAACCCCTAGCAGTTCTCCGAGAGAAGGAGAAAGGCACACACCACCTATTTAGAAAAAAGACTAGACAACTGAAGCTGCAAAACCAGCATTCTGGAGTGACTCAAGGTTGATGTGGTAGTGAAGATAGAGGTGTGTTCTGACTTCCAGGTAGCAGCCCTACAGATTTCCTGGATAGGGACATGCCTGAAAGCAGCCACTGAGGCAGTGGTACAACAAGTGTAATGAGCTCTAAACCATATGGGAGGGCTCCCTACCCAACCTATAGCAGAGGTCGATGCAAGATACAATCCACCTACCAATCGTCTGCTTAGCTGCTGATCGACCCGGTGCAGCTTCAGCATAGCTAACAAATAGCTGGCAAACCTCTCCCCGAACTCCAGCTGTGTGCCCCTTATAACAGGCAAGCATTCGCCGCAGGTCCAATGTATGGAGCCTGTGCTCGGCCTCCAAGGCGTGGTTGAAGTACACTGGTAGACTGATCACCTGGTTCAGGTGAAACTCAGACATTGCTTTCAGGAGGAACTTCGGGTTAGGGCGAAGGACAAATTTGTCCCTCTGGAAGACCAGGTAGGAGACTCCACCGAGAGTACCTGGAGCTCACAGATCCTTCTGGCTGACGTGATAGCCACCAGGAAGGTGGTCTTCCATGACAGGTGAGACATGTCACACCTGTGCATCGGTTCGAATAGCTTGCCAGTGAGCTCTGCCAACACAAGCAACAAGACCCAAGGTGGTGGTGGTTCATGCGCTGGAGGAGAAATATGGTCAAGGCCTTTGAAAAAGCACCAGGCCACCTTCTCCTGCGCCACCAACGGCATACAAACCTATGTCCAGTATGCCAAGATGGCTGCTAGGCGCACCTTAAGGGTCATGGACCGGCCCAAATGAGAGAGAGACCGAAGATAATAGAGAATGGAGAACCTCTTCAATTTGAAAGCATAGCATTTTCAGATCGACTCCTTCAGAGAAGCCTCAACCACGGTGAAGACATCACTGGAGAAACACAAAGCCTAAGCTCTAACCACGCAGGAACCAGGCTGTCAGGTGCAGGGATTGAAGGTCTGGATGGAGTACCTTCCCCTTATGGCAAGAGAGCAGGTCCAGGCAGAGAAGCAGATGCCACAGGAGCCTGCTGTTGAGGCCGAGATCGGTGTACCAGAACTGGCAATGCTAGTCCGGAGCCAACAGAATCATCCATGCCTTGTTCCTCCTGGCTTTGATCAGCATTCTGCGGATCAGCAGAAAGTGAGCGAAGGCAAAGAGGACGCCCGGGGTGTCCAGGGTCTCAAGAAGACATCCCTCTGCAGCGTTCCCTGATGAGGGGGAGCAGGCACAATATAGCCTCAACTCTGCATTCTCCCTGGAGGTAAATGGGTCTAACAAAGGGGTGTCCCAATGGGAGAACAGGCTGCGTACTACCTTGTAGCGGGGTTGTTGATCAGGAGACAATTAGCAGGCAGACATCAAAATCAGTGCATAAAAAATGCCAGGCTGGCATTTATCATTTTATTATTTGTAGCATAAAATGATAATTATTCAGAACAGAAAATAAGAAAATTGTCATTAAGTCCATAACATCAATGCTGTCTAGGGCGTAGACACAATCCTAAACTTAAGGTCTTGCATCTCTCACAGTCAGTTCTAGACTGACATCTTATCTAAATTAAAGCCTCTAGTGGCAATCTTTTATCCTGTGTCCTAGTGACATCACCCACATTGTGTCTTTTAACTAAAAACACATCTCTATGAGGCTCATATCCCAGCCTAAACATAAGAAAAAGGGATATTTCCAAGCCTTGGTTAATAGGAGTCCTAGCAACATTATCATAATATTCATTCTGACCTGGCTACACAATTTTATAGCTATGAGGAACTTAATTTCCCTAGCTCCACCTCTGGCAGTGACCTCACTAACTGGGAGTTCCACAAAATCAGTCTGTGGGCTGCCAGCCCCAACAGCAATCAGATACAGCAAAGGGGCTCCCACAGGTAAAGAATGACTGTTTCATAAAAGTTATCCTTAGAGCTTTATCTAGCTTTCTTGTGTTTTCTGACTTACAAACTGGCACTCCTCCTGCACTAAACTCAGGTAAGCATCTTGTAAATTTCCTTTGGTAAACAAGGCCCAAACATGTATTTTATTTTCTTCTACTTAAAGCAATGTGTACCTTACTAGGAGTTTAGCTAAACACCACAGATAATCTTAATGGGGCCCCAGAGTCCTACTGTCATTGCAAATGTGTTATTATTGTTTGAGGTATTTGTCTGCTCTTTTTAAACTTTCATTAGAGCAGATGAAAACCCTATACCACACAGAATGGTGCATTTTTTAAAGTAAAGCAGCAACAAGCTGCTTAATTAACTGCTCTTATTTAGAGCTGTAGAAAACAGTTCTCAACATTTGCCTACAGCTGTAAAGTGCAGCCATCAGCTTTTACTTTTCATTTTGTCCCTTTGCCAAGGGCAGTTTCTAGTAAACACAGGGAACAGAACATAAGAGGGACTGCTGTTCCTGTCCTGCACTTTTACTTTTTGTTTCTGTGCTTCCTAAGCATTTTAGTGAGTCTTTGGGGGGGATCTAGAACAGACTCAGGGCACCTTTCCATGACAGGGGTCACCCGGTCACATACCTCTGGATGGACAGACCACTCACAAGACACCTCGCTCACATGGCTGAAGCATCTGCCAGCTGGTTGGAGACACTGTCCACATGAATGGCTAGGAGATCAGTGTCCAAGCTGAGCACTGGGGTCCAGGCACGGAGAACTTCTCTACACAGAGGAAGGGAGTGCGTCCCACCCAGTTTGTTGCGGTAGTACATGATCGCTGTGTTGTACATCTGGACCTTAATGACTTGACCCCAAAGTGTGGAGCAAAGGCTGTCAGCGTCAGCCAATCTGCCCGAAGCTCTAGCAGCTTGATATGGCATTGAGACTCCTCGGGGTCCAGAGTCCCTAGACCCTGTGACCCCCAAAGTGGGCACACCAGCCCATCAGGGAGGCATCAGTCGTGATGATGACCGCTGGCTCTGGGCATATAAATGGGATCCCTTCCTGCAGATGTTCCAGGACAAACCACCACTGGAGGATGTCCCACATCAGCCGAGTCATAGTGACCAGCTGGTAAAAGTTGCCCTGGCACCGAGACCAATGGCGGGCAAGCTTCTATTGCAGACAGTGCATTCTCCACAGGGCCCAATGGACCATGCTGGTGCATGCCGCCATGTATCCCAGGAGGCGCAGGAAGTCAGAGGCAGGGTGCAACTCCCCAACCTGAAATAATCAGTCAAAGGAGGAGAGAGCCTCCACTCGGTCTGCCAGAAGCACGAGCTCTGCACTGATGAAGTAAATCACCTGCAAGGGTATGAGTTTCGACCTGGCCTGGTTGACCTGGAGGCCAACGGACGAGCACGTCTGAAGGGCCAGATCCCTGGACCATGCCACCTCCTCCCTGGAGAGACTTGCTATAAGCCAGTCATCCAGGTAGGGGTACACCCAGACCCCTCAGTGCCTCAGGTAGGCTGCAATCACTACAATGCATTTAGTGAAGACCCTGGGAGCAAAGAATAGGCCAAACAGCATGGCCTGGAAATCGTAGAAAATCCACTCTGCACGGAACCGAAGAACTGGTGGTGGGACAGATGGATTGGGATGTGGAAAAACACAGCTTGACCAGAGAGCAAAACTACATGCTCTACTCCAGAGTGACCCTCCTGAAAGTGCGTGACTTAAGACACTTGTTCAGATCATGCAGATCTAAGATGGGGCATCAGTCCCCACCCCAATCCATTCTGGCACCAGGAAGTACCTGGAGACAAACCCTGGGTGTACTGTAGGGTCCGAGACAGGAGACACTACCAGTCCTTCTGGAGGAGTTGGGCAAGGTCTTCCCAAAGGGCTGAACGCATGTCGGCAGACGGCATGTCCTCCCATGGGGCACGGGTTCGGCAAGGCAGGTAAGCCTCAAACTCTAGAGGTAGACCCTGACCGACCACCTGAAGGACCCACCTGTCCATGGTGGCAACGGACTAGGCGTAAAGGAAGTGGCAAAGGAGGACCCAGGGGAGTCCGGACAGGCATAAGGGAGGCACACCCCCATCCTGTCACTGGGCAGGCTTGGAGGGGATGGCTGAAGAAGCAAGCAGCTGGGACCTCAACCACCTGGTTCCGGATGACCGAAGCAACTGACTTTGGTCAAGGACGCCAAGCCTAGGATGGCTTGGCCGCAGGAGCAGCGAGGGGCCAAAAGAGCTTCTTCCTTTTCAGCTTGGAGCCCTTGGGATCCCTCTGGGCAGAAATGACAGCATCCACGTTAGCAATTGACTTATCAATGCAAGTTAGGTGTTCTTCTGCCCCCTGGCCCAAACAAATCAGGCCCAGGAAAGGGACATCTACCTGCTTGTGCTGGGTATCAACCATGAAGGTTGAGATACTCAGCCAAGCCCTGCGGCGCATGGCCAACACAGCAGCCACAGGAGTTGCCAATGTCCATGGCTGTCTGGAGCTACTGCTTAGCCACCACTTGGCCCTGGTCCCCGACCTGCTTGACCATGGTCTGTAAGTCAGCTGGGAGCTGAGGGAGCATCTCATCAAGGGTGCCTAAGAGGGCATGGGCAAAGTGGGTCATTAAAAGGGCTGAATTCGCTTGCCAAAGGCCAAGAGAAGAGGCCGCATAGACCTTCTTGGCCATATGATCCAATTTCTTGGATTCATTGTCAGGAGGCTTATCCACGTCCCCAACAATGCCGGTACGCCAAAAGACAGCGTTGGCCACCAGAACCTGAGCCAAGGGATGTTTGGTGAGGCTTGACAGGGAACTGGTAGGGGCCGCACACGCGTGGGCCACCCATGCCAAAGGCAGAGGGCAAGAGGCAGGTGCTGCCAAACTTCCAGAGCAGGGCCAAGAATGACCTCAATGATCGGGAAGACCTCTCAAGCTGATTCATCCCAGTCGAGAATCTTGGTCAAGGGGTATTTAGCCTGTTTCTGGACTGGCTCCATCAGGAGACCTGTAGATTTCAAGATTAAGTGGAGCAGGCCTGCAAAAGAAGAAGGACCATGCTCAGTGGACAAATCCTCTCCCGACTTGGTATCCATCAGACGGGAGTGTAAGGAGGAGCCCTCAGACCCTGAGGATTCATTTAATAGTACTCAACTGCCCAGAGTCCTCGCTGACCTTACAGGGTCAGTCAGGAGTAACTGTAACCAACAGCCGATAAGGTAGCCTGCGATCAGTACAAGCATCCTTAGGAGGGGCCTCATGGCATAAATTAGTGTCGGAGAGTGGATTAGCGGCCTTTGCTAATCAAAATGAAAAATGATTAGCAATCAGCAGATTCTGATTAGCAGTTTTATACACCAGGTATTTTTATTTTACCGTGTGATTATTACTTATTATTGTATATAATGATAAAACAGACACTGTATATATAGTTCTGAAATTGAATTTGCCATTTTGACTAAATTGTCTGCACAGCCTTTCTTATTGCTCCATCTCATGTACCTGGTGCAGAAAGTGTTCCAAACCCCACCAAATCGTAATTCTGCACAACCGCCAACACCATTCCATGCCACAGATGCGAAAACACATTTTGGCCAGGATTTGAAAAATGACAGCTGTGACATACATGAGCTGGGGTAATAAGAAGGCTATGTTGAAAATCTGGGGTCAAAATATTTAAAAATTCCAAAGTTACGAGGGAGCATAGCAAAATTGCAATATAATCTTGCCATTATTTCATATTTTGACACCAAATTTTCAACATACCCTTCTTATGACCCCACCTCAAGAACAATATGACTCATTACACAAATCCTGCCCAAAAATGTTAATTCGCCTAGCGACTGCAAAATCACCTTGCTGGCAGGAGTTGCTTAATGACAGTTACCGGTATATTGTTCATGAGGTGGGGTCCCCAAAAGGCTGTGTTGAACATATGGGGTCAATATCTCAAAAAATGACAGAGTTATGCACCAAAGTTGAAACCCCCGTTAAATACATAGGACCGCATTTACCTTATTTCTCATACTGCAGTCGCTGGTTACAGCAGCAAGACGCGTCTTCGATTGGGAGCGCAGATCTCAAACCTGGGACCTGTTCAGGGTGAGTGATGGTCTGTGGGGGTGTCAAGGGGTGTGGGGAGGTGGGTGGTCACGTGAGGGTATGGAAGTGATCGGCAATGGACTTTTTTTTTTGGCATGTTTAAATAAAAAAAAACATTGAGGGACAAAAACGGACAGTGATTGGATTGGGGGGTGCCATTAGACACCAGGGAACGCCAAAAAATAAAACTTACGTACCTACCGTAATTATGATCTTTCTGTGCATCTTCACCATTCATCACAGATGGGTACTGGCTGGAGATCAGGACCCCACGGGAGCTTTTTTTAAAAAGGATAGGCGGAGTCGACGCAGCATTGGCACCGCCCTCGAGGCCGACGTACTACATGGCGCTCGAGGATTAGCCGTTAAGCTGTGTCAACTCCACCTGCCTACCAGTTCTGAGTCGCCGGAGAGGTAAGAGGAAGGGATGGAAGGTGGGACAAGAGAGTCCAAGGGACAGAAAAAGGAAAAGAAAAACTGGACTAAAAGGAGAAATAACGACTGAGAGGACAGCATAGAGGAAGTAAGACTAAGGGGATTGGATAGGGGCCCCAATCTCTGGAAAAGGAAGAAGGGAGTTAGTGGGGGGGAGAGAGTGAGAGGTAACAAGGATCCAGGACCCTTGTCCGTCACCAGACTGTATAGGAACTGCAAGGAGTAGCAAAGCTCATTTGCCAGAATTCAAGGCCCAGAATAACTGGCAATACCCCAAAAGCAGAGTCGGCTATTCTGGAGAAGGACAGGGTACAGGGACTCAGTACTCTCTCTGTAAACATATTTGGTGAAAAAAAGGGAGTTCTCTTTTTTTTTTTTTTTTTAAATAGATGGATAACAGAAGGAGGGCAACCACCAGTTCTCACCCTGTAGGGGTGAAGATA
Organism: Neoceratodus forsteri; assembly: GCA_016271365.2. Classification (NCBI taxonomy): domain Eukaryota; kingdom Metazoa; phylum Chordata; order Ceratodontiformes; family Ceratodontidae; genus Neoceratodus; species Neoceratodus forsteri. The sequence goes on along the minus strand of CM057449.1, from coordinate 732,402,572 downwards.
TGTAGTAGAGAAGGAGTGCCACTCTAACTGTACCCCTTAGGGAAGAAACTACCCCCCTGTGTGTCCCAACTTTACCCCGCTCAAAAAGAGGGGTAGGCACAGAGGGAGGAGGATCCAGAGACTGAAGCCCCAGGGGATGGGGAGGGATTAGGATGAATGGTGAAGATACAGAAAGATCATAATTACGTAGGTATATAATTTTTATATCTTATCTGTGTCAATCTTCACCATTCATCACAGATGGTGAGTACAAGCTCCCAAGGGGTTGATTAATTGCACCCTAAGGGACAGCGGCCTTAGCCCTCAGTGGGTGACACTGGGACTCTGGGCCTGAGGAGGCCCGAGAGTGGGGAGAGTGAGACGGGTCTCCGGAGGGGAAGGAATTTGCACCGACAAACGCGCCCCGCCCCTACGGGAAAAGAGAGATAGGTTCCCTGGTGAGCTGGAGCAATCACCCCACGCCGGGCCAAGTGGGTGATTAACCGGGAAAGGGCGAAGCCACACCGATCTCCTGGTGCAGACTGCTGTCCCTACTACCCTGGTAGCTACCACTGGCCAGAAGATGCCCTTGCTTATTACCTTGCTAGCTCCAGGCCATGTGCAGACAGTGCGATGGCTTGCCTGGTTTGCTCCGAGTCAGGCAAAGCAGCTAGAATCTGACCTAGCGCTGACCACAAGAACCTATTGTAGGCTGCATAGTGGGCCTGATGAGCGGAGATGGAGAGAAGCAACCATGCTGAGTAGAAAGTCCTCCTCCCCCAGAAATCAAAATCCGAAGAGTCCTGATCTGGGGGCCGGTCACAGTGGAGGGCGCGAAGCCCATCAGGAGTGTCCAGGTGCGTCAATCCGGACTGTGGATAAGCATAGAACCTGGAGACTCCGGGGGAGCGCAATACCTCTGGCTGAGGTCCCTAGGGGCAGGAACTCCGGAGAAGGGCCTCTGCCAGAAACGCATGGACGCCTCCCGAAAGGGAGCAGGCCAGGACGGCACCACAAGGGTGGCCGCACCGAAATCGCCTAGAAAGGCGTGCGCCGCATGCTCAGGATTGCTGACCGACAGGGGAGAAAGGTGAAGGTCCTCCATCATCCTCACGAGGAAGCGCTGATACTCGGAGACATCAGCGGCAGGAGAGATATGGACAGAAGGTTCCTCTCCCCCATAAGAGGGCGATGAGGAGCTGGAGGTCACCATAAGTTCCGAGGGTGGTTGCTCGGGGGGGAGGTTGAAAAACCTGGCTGTCCATGGCCCTAACGTAGGCAGGGAACCGAGCAGCCACTGCTCTGAACTGCTCCCAGGTGAGAGGGCCGCTAGGTCCAAGAATGCCTGGGAGCGCTGGAGAATGCGGCAGAGGAATAGGGGCAGAGCAGAGAGAAGAAGTCGGCTGACCTCTGCCAGGGCTAGGGAGCGGACCATGGACACCCGAGGAGGGTGTCCCGGAAGACTCCGCAGCCGACAGCTGTACAACCACGTGGTACTGCCTAGGCTGCGCGCAGAAGAACTCCCAGTGAGGCGACCAGGACCGTGATAGATCCAGAAGGACGGTCCCCTGCTCCAAAGAATGGGACCCCTCAAGGAACCGGAAGGGAAGGGCGGAAGTCCGCACTACGGCTTCGGCCCAGGGCCGGGTGGACCCCAGAGAAAGGCCGGGCGCTACGACCTAGACCCCCGACCCCTCAGAGTCTGAGAGGGTCCTGGTCCCCGAGAGGCCAACCTAGGTAGCTGGCAGCTCTGGGCTGCCCCCGACGGGGAGACCCAGGGAGCAGCACCCTCCCCTCCTGTAGACTTCCCGATGGGCCACAAAGTTGGACGATCGAGACACACTACGGGAGGGGATACCACCGCCGAGGGGTCAAGGAACCCTCCAAGGCCAGGTTGCATGGCAATGGTGGCTCGCACCATAGCCTGCTGGTCAGTACCACTGACCCCAACCTCAGGGAGAACCTGACGCTCCTCAGAAGGGCTGGCTGAGCTCGTCACGAGACCACCGGCTTGCCCTCCTGTGCAGACAACCCCGAAGGGTGTGACTGCTCATCCGACTCCGAGCCCGACTCCGACTCTGAAGAGGTAGAGTCTGAGGCCCTAAGCCAAACGGTAGGAGGGCGAGGAAAGGCGACCTTACCGAGAAGCCCGGAAGCCAAAGCAGTGGCCGAGGCGGCCCCTGTGCCCTCCACAGCCCCGCAAGCAGACAGACAGAAGGCGGCAGGGCAGCTCAGGCCAAAGGTCCTGAGCCAGGGCCAGCCGCGGCGCCGTCAAGTCCACCGGTACCAGGAACAGAGACGGCGCCGACGGCAACCCCAGCAACGGCTCGCGTGGACGACGCCGCCAGACCCCTCGGTGCCGTTCCGAAGCGGTGCCGACGGCCCCGAAAGTGGACTCGGCACCGAACACAGCACTGTCAGGCCCCTCGGCGCCGCGAACGGCACCGAGAGCACCAACGGCGCAGAGGACGGCGTTGACAGAGGTCTCCGAAGGCCCCACAGCGCCATGCTCAACCTCGGTGCCGAGGACGGCGCTGAGGCGAGACATGGCGAAAGGCAACACCGAATCCAGGGTGACGGCGCTGCAAGCAGTACGGCGGCAAGAGGACAGTCGGCGCCGATAGGGCCTATGGCACCGCGAACGCACCGATCGACGGCGCCAACCCGGCCTTCCGGACGCTGGGAGCGACACCAGGGAGCTTTCACCTCCCCGGCAGCATTACATGGCGCCCGCCGCTCCCGGAGGAAGCTGGACGGGCCTCCCGCGCCGGGAGGAGCCTCGCCAAGGCTAGGCTGCAAGAAGCAGAGGCTCCCTCCTCCTCGGTCCATATAGAACTGGGATGGGACCCGAGGAAAGGCCAAGAGAGCGCGCTTGGCCTGAGTGCGAACTCCCTACTTCGAAAGTCGGGCGGAGCTCGCTTACTTTAAACGCTGGCTGTTCTAGGACACGGCGGTCCATGGAGAAGCAGGCTCAGACGAATCCATGTCATGAAGCGGCAAGACACACGAGACACCGGGTCATGCTGGTCGGTAACGGAGTACCTAAGTGCCGCACGGGCACTGACGACAGGGGCCGCCTGCCTTAGAAGGTTTCTTGCTCCGACCGCAAATATGACCCGCGGAAAAAACACCAAAAATAGACTCGACATCGCTGTACTTTAAAATAAATGGAAATATCTTACCGGCGACGTCGAGTGGAGGCAGAACCCAGAACTAGCAGGAGACCGACGGACTGTCGAACGTACAAATTCAAAGGCTAAGGCCTAAAAACTGACAAAAACTTCTTCAGTGGCTTCCCACGAGGTGACCTCGATGGCAGGAGACGAAGAACTGGTAGGCAGGCGGAGTCGACACAGCTTAACGGCTAATCCTCGAGCGCCACGTAGTACGTCGGCCTCGAGGGCGGCGCCAATGCTGCGTCGACTTCGCCTATCCTTTAAAAAAAAAAAAAGGCTCCCGCGGGGTCCTGATCTCCGGCCAGTACCCATCTGTGATGAATGGTGAAGATTGACACAGATAAGATCAACAGGGACAGCGATTGGATTGGGGGGTCCACTAGACGCCAGGGATAAAAAAGCATTACAAGAATGGCGATCAGTGGAGGGAGGGGGCACTAGACTGTCACCAGGGAAACAAAGGGCTGGCAACTGGAGTGTGGGGGTGCCCCTAGACACGAGGGGGAAAAAAAAAAATAGAGAGGATGGCCAGCTTCTATGATTAACAACCACTGCTAATCAAGCTGTAAATTGACTCGTGTTTCCCGATTCTTGGGTCGCAAATTGCGATGCGAACCTGCTTATTTTATGCCTTTGACCTCCTTCGGCTGCTTAGATGGCAGCTCCACCTGGATGGGCGGAGAGGCTGGGATAGGCTGCACTAAGGCAGGCTGAGGCTTTGGTGGCTGGAGCCAAGTTATAACTGGGGTGGGGGCTGGGATCAACTTAACACCAGTAAACATGAGCTGATGCCACATGAGCTCCTCATAGCACCAACAAATTTTGCGGCAGAGACTCTACTCATCCGAGGGGGAAGAAGAGGAGAAGTAGCAGCAACGCCACTTGCCCGAATGCCTAGCACGGGAAATCCAATGCTGACATGGGATGCTCGACTCGGGGCTTCAAGATCAAGACCTTAACCTCGACTATTGGGAGGGATGACAGTGGGTCTTGGAGGTAGCCGGTGAAAGCAGAGGATCCTCCAGGATTACTGGGTCCCAAGGGGTATGGACTGGATCAGCAAGTTGGTCTGACCCACCCCAAGAGCTGACAGGCAAGACCGTAGTCCTAGAAAGGGAGACAACGGCCTCATCTGGCGACAACGCGTTGATCGGCTTGAGAAAAATCTCAATGGGTTGGTCAACAGGTGTCTTGACCAACTGACCTACGGGGGAACCATGGAGCCAGTGGCATGGGCTGAAGGATCTACTGTAGTCAAAACCTCCAGAGAAGTGAAGGAATCTGAGGCCCGAGAGCGCTAGCAATCCCACAATCGATGGCGAGACTTCTTTCTAGTTTCCTTCTTTGAAGATTTGGATTTTGTGCCCTTAGGAGGGCCCAGCCCAAAGGTGGGAAGGCACTGGCACAAATTCCTAAATGCCCCCCGAGAAGGTGGCACCTAACGAAAGCAGCACTAAGGCCGAAGTCGAAGATGCATGCTTCGCGGCCTGAGCCACAGCCTCTTCAAAGGCCACGAGTTGTTCAGCGGACCCCACAGCCACGGAGACCGCCCAACGGGCAGCTTTCGATTTAATGAAAGGAACCCATTCATCTGGGCACCCTAGGAGAAGCAGAGTGTGCTGGTCTTCCAGAGTTGTGGGATGCAGTGTGACACATGCCACACACCTGGGGATCGTGTTTGTGGCCAAGGGAGCAGACGCACGTGGTGTGCGGATCTATCCGGGACATGCCCACACTCACTTCTTGAATCTGGGTGCAGACTTCGAGTTGTCTGTAGCGGAAATTCTGAAGAAAATGCCTGAAGACCAAGAATTTCGCAAATCACAAAAGTCTGAAGCAAAGGGCATACTCAGCATGGAGAGAGGTAAGGAGGAAACCTTCCAGCGGAACCACCCAAGTGGGAGGGAGAAGCCAGCTTGAAGATGTCCAGCAAGTCTTAAAAGGAAAAGAACACTGCCAGAAGTGTGGCTAGGCACATCATATCCACGTTCCTAGAACATCCAATTTTCTGGATTATTTGTCAGAAGGCAAAGAGCTCATGTGACATGGAGCCCCGGATTAATCCTGTAAGCAGCCATAATAATAAGAATCAGTTTCAGGCTGGGATGTATACAGAGCTTTGCTAGAGAGGGCAGCATACTGTTTAGGCAACATACAAGAGACAGCCGATAATGTGCTATGTCTCTGCTAGGTTGCCATGACAGTTTCCTCCAAAGAAGGGTAAAAAGGAAGAATGATCACATAAGGCAGTATGAGAATCTCCAGGAATTTATACAGATCCCTCTTGGTGGAGCCCTCCTCTTCAGCAGCAAGGCCCAGCTTGTCCTGCATGATGTGGAGCAGAGCCTGAAATGAGGTACCCTCAAGAGGAGACCTGGTAGTATACAGCAGTGTCTTTATTACAGGAGGAAGCAGTACTGCAGAACCAGAGTAAACCCCCTAAGCAGGTCTATCTTCTTTTCCATCAAATTCATCAATATCCAGTAGATTTGGATTGTATTCATCTTAAGGTGGAGGAGTGGTGGGCTTAGGAGCAACAGGGACCACCAAAGTAGGAGGGACATCAGTCTCGGAAATACTAGCACACATCAATGCAAGCAACAGCACAGGATAGGCTGTGGATGTGATCTTTGACAGCAAGGCAAAACTCACTGAACCAGTTCAGAGACAATAGCCAGTTTGGCGAGCTAGCCACTGACAGTCGTTATTTGCACATATATTTCGGTTATTTTTTTATGTTATTTTGTGTATGTCAAATGCCATAAGAAAATGCCAGTGTTAAGAAAAGGGATCATATAAAAAGAGAATGGATTTTTCAAAATGCCCGATATCCCGTGCTCTAGGAACCAGATGCATGCCAAGAAGATAAGGAACACTCCAAAAGGAGTGGAAATGCCTTGTAAACTTAACTGAGGGAAGCAGAGGTAATAAAAATGCTTCAGGAGATAAACCTTTGCACTTCAACGGCAGGATGTCGGGAACCAGGATCTGGGAAATAGCCATTCCTGACAGGCTGGTGTGAACTGTCTTACAAGTATTACATTGTAGGGCAGTAGGACATCAAAGGCACCAATTCTAAAATGTTATTAATGTGCCAGGAAGCGGTGAAAGAAGAACCTAAATAACAAAATAAAGTACAGTTACGTAAGAACTTACCGTAACAGTAGATCTTTGAGAACAACTCTTGCAGCAGGTTACACCATTAGTACTGAAGCCGGCAGGGGCCAGGACCCCACGGAAATTTTCTAGCCAGCAGTATTCAGCGGGATCCGCCTCCGACATCGGTCCCGCCTCCGACATCAGGTGTAGTACATAAGGAGGCAGTTCCCCAGAATCTCCAGTTCTCCCGCCAGAGACTCCTGGCCGCTGGATGACATCAGAAGAGGAGACTGAGGATCCACCATCAACTAGCAATCAGAAAGAGGCTGTGAACACCTTATCCTAGGAGAAAGATGTTAGAACTAGAATCTACCTCCAGCGGGGATGGTGGGAAGAAAAGTACCTGCTGCAAGAGCTGTTCTCGAAGATCTACTGTTACGGTAAGTTCTTACGTAACTGTACTATCCTACTTCGACAAACAGCTCTCGCAGCAGGTTACACCATTAGGACCGATTCCCAAGTAATCCTGGAAATCCTACACCATTGGGAGGAAGGAAGGTAGAAATTCTTGAGCGAAATCGAGCCTAGGACAGAAGTCTCTGAAGGACTGCTAGACCAAAACCTGTTCTTCGCCTCGATGCAATGTCCAGGCTATAATGCCTGATGAAAGTGTGTACGGAGCTCCAAGTAGCTACAGCAAAATTGCTGAAGTGGACACATTCTTTAGCACTGCGAAAGAGGTAGCCACCCCTCTGGTGGAATGGCCCTTAACTGCACCCAGTAAGGGTTTATTGTGCTTCTGGTAACAGAACGTGATACACTGAATGCGCCACCTGGACAGCAACTGTTTGGAAACAGGAGCTCCTATCATCCTATGCGCAAAGGACACAAAAAGCTGGTCCGATTTTCAGTGGTGGTTGGTTCTGGTCAGGTAGTATCTGAGACGCCTATTCACATCTAAAGTGTGCAGGAGGGCTTCTCCTCGATTAGAGTACTTAGGGAAATACACTGGTAGATCGATATCTTGATTAAGGGTGACAGCTGAGACCACCTTAGGCAAAAATTTAGGATTAGTCCGCAAGGATACCCTGTCTTAGTGGAAAACCAAATAAGGCTCTTTGCACATAAGTGCATGGAGTTCAGAAATTCTTCTGGCCGAAGTGACAGCAACTAAAAACAGCATCTTCCAAGAAAGAAGACGAAGCTCGCAATCCGCGGCTGGTTCAAAGGGTGGCAGCGTCGGCTGCTCCAGGACAAAGGGTAGATCCCATGGTGAAATCGGATCCTTAATTAAAGGCCTAAGGTGGAGGACACCCCTCAGGAAGGCTTGTGTCGTGTCCAACTGAGCGATAATGCATTGGCCTATAGGGATGTGACAGGCTGATATAGCACAAAGGTGTACCTTAATCAAGGAGTACACCAATCCTGTCTGGAAAAGGGACAGCAGGTAGTCCAACACCAACTTCTCTGGACAATCCAAAGGTGAAAATCCGCATGCTTGAACCCATATACAAAACCTGCGCCACTTCATGGCGTAGGTCGCCTGGCTAGCCGGTTCCCTAGAGGCAACGAGAATGTCTGCTACCTTCACAGACCCCGTAGCCCATCATGGCTAGATGTGTCTCTAGGAGCCAAGCGTGTAGGTTCAGGGAACGTAGGTCCGGATGGACCAAGGAACCCACTTCCTTAGACAGCAAGTGGGAGCTGATTGGCAGCAGCACTGGAGGTTCCTGGGACAGCTGATGCAAAAGAGGGAACCAGATCTGCCTGGGCCAAAGTGGCGCGATAAGTATCAGCATCGTTAGCTGTCTGCAAAGTTTCAGAAGAACCTTCTGGATCAAAGAAAAAGGGGGAAAGGCATAGAGGAATCTGCCCACCCAGGAAAGGGACAACGTGTCTCGCCAGAAAACACCAGGCCATGGATCAAACGAGCAAAAACTGGGCAGTTTTGCATTGGATGGGGACGTGAAAAGGTCTAACTCTGGAGTACCCCATCTACGAAACAGATCCTCTGCTACCTCCTGAAGTGGTTCCCATTCATGGACTCTGGCCTGAGAGTGGCTCAGGCTGTCTGCGATGACGTTGTCCACTCCTGGAACATGAACGGCAATGAGGTTTGCACCATGTCGCAAGACCCAATCCCACACTCTCATGGCCTCCCTGCAAAGTGGGTAGGAATGGGTGCCTCCTTGTTTGTTGAGGTAATACATCACTTCGGAGTTGTCTGTTTGTAACAGAAATGTACCCAGTGGGATCTCCGACTGGAAGGCCTGCAGGGCGTAAAGAACTGCCCTCATTTCCAGGATATTTATGTGGAGATGAGTCTCTTGGTTTGTCCACAGGTCCTGAGACTGGAGACTGTGAAGGTGTGCTCCCCAACCGAGCCCTGAGGCGTCCATGGACAGTATCACAGTTGGAGACGGCGCAGTGAAGGGGACTCCCGCCAAAAGATTCCTCGAATCCAGCCACCATTGCCAATCTCGGATTACAGCCTTCGTGATCCGGATTGGATGCTGCAGATGGTCTTGTTTTTGATCCCACTGGACCCTCAACATCCACTGGGTTACCCGCATGTGGAGACTGGCTAGCAAGACTGTTGCAATGGACGCAGCCATTTGTCCGAGCAGGTGAAGGATCAGTCTGGCAGGGACAGTCTTCTTTGCTGAAATGTCCGTGATGAGGGATCTGATGTGTTCCGCTCTGTCCGGGGCTAGAAAAGCTTTCCCCTGGACGGTGTCCAGAACTGCACCTAAAAACTGCAGAGTTTGAGATGGAACTAGGCGTGACTTCTCGTGACTGATGATGCCCAGCGTCTCGAACAGAGACTGAATGCAGTGAAGAGCGGACATCAGGGCCTCCCTGGAGGGCGCCATGAGAAGCCAGTCGTCCAGGTACGGGAACATGTAGTGGCCTTGTCTCCTCAAAGATGCCGCTATGACCACCACGCACTTCGTGAACACCCGAGGTGCCGATGACGGTCCAAAAGGAAGGGCTCGGAACTGATAATGGCGACCCTGAAACTCGAAGCACAGAACCTTCCTGTGCGCTTGAGCAATAGGTATGTGCAGGTAGGCGTCCTGCATGTCCAGGGATGCTAGGAAGGCGTCCTGCTTGAGCATGGGAATCAGACCTGGGAGGGTCACCATGCGGAAGTGTTTGTATAGGACCGATTCATTGAGGTCGCTAAGGTCCAGTATCGGACGGAGATCCCCCGTTTTCTTTGGAACCAGACAAAAGTGGGAATAATATCCTAGACCCCTCTGGTTCCTTGGTACGTGCTCTATTGCTTCTTTTCGAAGAAGCGCAAGCACCTCCTGCTGTATGAGCAGGGCATGCTGACCCAAGTAACGGGAGAGCAGGAGAGGTCTTGTCGGTGGGTGGTCGAGAAATTCTATGAAATGGCCTTACTTGACCAACTGAAGAACCCACCTGTCGGTGGTGATCGACTGCCACCCTGAAAAATGGCAAGCGATGCAACCCCTGACGTATTGTGCCCGTTGATCCAGAGGAGTGGCAGGGGCCGGGAAGGAGTCATGCTGTGGCAGCACTGGTCCCTGCAGGCTGGGCCAGTTTTGTGTAACATTGGCCTCTACGCTGAAAAGTGCCCCTTTGCTGCTGGCCGGAACTGGGGCTGCTGCCTCTGTTGCCAGCTGCGAAAACGGCTCTGGTTCCTGCGAAAGGAACCAGGTCTGGATCTGTACATGGCCTGTACAGATCGGACTGCCTTCCCCGCATCCTGGAGTTTGGTGATGACCTTCTCCGAGGATTCACCAAAGAGTACTTCACCGTTATAAGGGATGTCAAGAATGTTCTTCTGTACGTCCGGGGTGAAGGCGGAGACACAGAGCCAAGAGTGTCTCCTAAGACAAACACCTGAAGCGGCAGCTCTAGCACGAGTCAGCAGAATCGTATGCAGCTCGTAGCACTTGGGTACCCACATATGCTCCTGTGTGGAGAAGATTAAGGAGCTCCACCTTCTGATCACCATCTGGAAGCTTATCGACCAGGTCCTGGCCCCGTTCCAACAGGGCGTTCTGAAAATACAGGTTACTCACCTGTAACAGGAGTTCTAGGAATGGTACATGTTGTTCATCAACACTGTCTGGCAGGTTTCTTGCCGCTTTAAATCTTGCCGGAAGGTCTTCCAGCTGGCTCCTCCCACCCACCCGGGTGGTAAAACTCTTGGCTCCGCCCCATGACGCCAGATCTAGCCCGCTGGAAACCAGGTTGAGCGTCAAAGACGGGGAGGTTGGGTGGGTCGTGTGGATGATCATCATATACCATTCCTAGAACTCCTCTTACAGGTGAGTAACCTGTATTTCTAGGGACATGGATATGTTGTTCATCCACACTGTCTAGCACACTCCTAGCAGTTCTCCGGGAAGAGGGAGGCAAGGAGCACACCCCCTACTTGGAAAATAAAGACTGCAGAACTGAGGCCCCAAAATCAGCATCCTGGCGTGACTCAAGGTCGATGTGGCAGTGGGTGATGAAGGTGTGTGCTGACTTCCAGGTAGTAGCCCTACAGATATACTGGATAGGGACGTCCCTGGAAGCAGCCACCGATGCAGCGGTATGGCAGGTAGAATGAGCTCTTATCCCTCTGGGAGGGTCCATGCCCACCAACCTATAGCAGAGATCTATGCAGGAGGTGACCCACCTGCCTATCGTCCGCTTGGCTACAGGTCTGCCAGGTGCAGCTTCAGCGTAGGTGACAAACAGCTAGCGAACCTCTCCCCGAACTTCAGCCGTCCGCTCTTATAATAAGCGACTCTCTAGGGTCCAAAATATGGAGCCTATATTCGGCCTCTGAGGTGTGACTGGGTAGAACACCGGCAGAGTCAACACCTGGTTAAGGTGAAACTCAGACACCACCTTCGAAGGAATTTCGGGTGGGGCGCAGGACAACCTTGTCCCTGTGGAAGACCAGATAAGGAGACTCAATGAAAAGCGCCTGGAGCTCTCCCATCCTTCTGACTGATGTGATAGCCACCAAAAAGGCGGTCTTCCACAACAGGTGAGAGATGTCACACCTGTGCATCGGTTCGAATGGCTTGCCCATGAGCTTAGCCAATACCAGCAGTAGATCCCACGGAGGTGGAGGTTCTCACACAGGAGTGGATATATGTGATCAAGGCCTTTGAAACAGCGCCTGACCACCTTCTCCTGCGCCACCGAGTGCTTCCTGGCCCGCGCCCGGTAAGCAGAGAGATGGCTGCTAGGTGCATCTTAAGGGTCAACGGAAGCTCTTTGCTGGAGAAAGGACCACAGGTAGTCCAGAATTTTGCCAAGGAACAGGAGGAAGGGTCCAGGCCTTGCCCTGACACCAAATGGAGAATCTCTTCCATTTGAAGGCGAGTATTTTCAGGTTGACTCTCACGGGACGCCTCAACGACGCTGAGGTCCCTCCGGAAAGACCCAAGGCCTGGAACTGTAGCCACCAGGAAACAGGCTGTCAGGTGCAGGGATTGAAGGTCCGGATGGAATACCTTCCCCTGATTGACTGAGATCAGGTCAGGGCCGGCTGGAAGCCACCTCGGGAGCCTGGAGCTGAAACTGAGGAGATCTGGATACCAGAACTGGCGGGGCCAGTCTGGGGCTACCAGAATCACCTGCGCCTTATCCCTCCTCGCCTTGAGAAGCACCTTGTGGATCAAGGAAAATGGGGGAAGGCGTAGAAGAGGCCCAGGGTCCATGGTCTTGAGAAGGCATCCCCCTGCAGCGAGCCCTGCTGAGGGGGGCAGGCATGAAACAGTCTCAGCTTCGCATTCTCCCTGGAGGCAAACAGGTCCGCCTGAGGCGTGCCCCAGTGGGAGAACAGATCTTGCACTACCTCCAGCAGGAGAGACCACTCGTGGGACGCAGCCCCTATCCGGCTTAGGGCATCGGCCAGGGTATCAAAGGCTCCTGCCACATGAATGGCACGGAGATCCGCTTCCAGGCTGCGCATGAGTGATCAAATGTGGAGAGCTTCCCTGCACAGAGGCATGGAGCGCGTCCCGCCCTGGTGGTTTAGGTAGTACATCGTCGTGATATTGTCCGTCTGGCCTTGAACCACTTGACCACGTAGAAACGAGGCAAAGGTGGTGAGGGCTAGACGAACCGCTCGAAGCTCCAGCAGGTTGATGTGACATCGGGACTCCCGAGGGGACCAGAGGCTGTGCGCTCTGTGCTCCCCTAGATGGGCACCCCAACCCAGAGAGGCATCGGTTGATAGAGAGACCATCAGCTCGGGGTAGACAAACGGGATCTCCTCCTGCAGATGTGCTGGAACGGTCCACCACTGGAGAGCGTTCCACATCCCCTGGGTCACTGTCACTAGCTGATCTAGCGGATCGAAGTGCTGTGACCACTGGCTGGCCAGCCCCCACTGAAGGGGACGCATGTACCAGCGGGCCCAACGGACCACGCTGGTGCAGGCCGCCATGAGGCCGAGGAGGCGCAGGAAGTCCCGGACAGGGCACAATTGCCCAACCTGAAATGATCGGGCAAAGAAGGAAAGAACCTCGGCCCTGTCCACCGGGAACCGTGCTCTGACTCACAGAGAGTCTAGCTCTGCCCCGATGAATTGGATCACCTGCTTTGGCACGAGTTCTGACCTGGCCTCGTTGATAAGGAGGCCAACCTGAGAGCAAACCTGGAGGGCCAGATCTCTGGACCGCTCCACCTCCGCTCTGGAAGGGGCTGCAATCAGCCAGTCGTCCAGGTAGGGGTACACCCGGACCCTTTGGCGCCGCAAGAATGCTATCACCACTGCCATGCATTTGGTGAAGACCCTGGGAGCTAGGGAAAGGCCGAAGGGCATGGCCCGGAACTGAAGGGATCCCTCCGCCCTGAAGCGGAGGAATCTCTGATGGGACGGACGGATTGGGACGTGAAAGAACGCGTCCTGAAGGTCCAGAGAACAGAACTACATGCCTCGTTCCAAGGATGGGATTATCTGAGCCAGAATGACCATCCTGAAGGTCCGAGACCTTAGGAACCTGTTCAGGTCGTGCAGGTCGAGAATGGGGCACCAGCCCCCCGTCCGTTTTGGGACCAGAAAGTACCTGGACACAAACCCCAGGTATGGAGGAGGATCCACCACCTTCCTGATCATCTCATTTTCGAGGAGCAGGGCGATATCGGCTCGGCGAGCTGACAAAGAGGCTGCGGACTCCGTAGCCCCCTGAGGGGCGATGGCTCGGAAGGGCAGGGCCTGCTCGAACTCCAGGGGCAGGCCCTTTCCTACCACCTCCAACACCCAACGGTCTGTGGTGATAACGGATCAAGCGGAAAGGAAGTGGCGGAGCCGTCCCCCCATAGGGGGAACCCGGGGGGGAGTGACGAGGCTGGGGGCGACACCCCTCAACCCGTCAGTGGGCAGGCTTAGAGGAAGGACTGGCCGAGGGACCTCCTGGGCTTTTACCTCCCTGCTTCCTGTTGGAGGAAGCAGCGGGCTTGGGTTTGGGATGCCAAGCGCGAGCCTGCTGGCCCTGGTGCTGGTGCTGTTGGGACGGACGTGCCGCAGAAGGATGAAAGGACTTGTGCTGCTGCTGTCGGCGGCCTTTTTCCTTCTGGGTGGAGGTGACAGAGTCCAGAGTGGCATCGGACTTTTCGATCCGCTGGAGGTGACCTTCCACTCCAGGGTCGAAGAGGTCGGTCCCCAGGAAGGGGACATCCACCAGTTTGTGCTGGGTATCCGCCGTGAAGGTGGATATCCTCAGCCATGCCCTGCGGCGCATGGCCACCGTGGCCGCAACCGATCTGGCACAGCAGTCTCCAATATCCAGAGCCGTTTGGAGCTGCTGTTTAGCCACCGCCCTACCCTGGTCCCGTACCTGCCAGACCGTGGTCTGCAGGTCAGCCGGGAGATGAGGGATCACCTCATCCAGGGAGCCCATGACAGCGTGGGAGAAATGTGCCATCAGCACGGCCAACCTGGCCTGGCGGACGACAAGGGAGGACGCAGTGTACACCTTGCGCCCGGCACAGTCCAGCTTTTTGGATTCCTTGTTGGGGGGCTTGTCCACATCCCTAGCGTTCCTGGAATGCCGGAAAACGCTGTCAGTGACCAACCCCTCGGCAGAAGGGTGTTACAAAAAAACGGGCAAAGAGCCAATAGGGACCGCATACTTCCTGGCCATCCTGGCCGAAGGCGCAGGACAGGAAGCAGGCCGCTGCCAGAGCTTCAAGGCTGGGCCAACAATGGCTTCAGCCACTGGAAAGGCCTCCATGGGTGAATCCCCTCAGTCCAGTACCTCCGTTGGGATACTTGGCCTGCTTGGATACGGGCTCAAGCTGCATCCCAGTGGACTCCGAGATGAGCCGAAGCAAACCCATGAAGGACGATGGGCTTTTGTCCACTGACTGGCCCCCGGAGGACTCCAGGTCAAGGGGCCTGGATAACAGGGAGGAGTCATCATCATCGGACTCCAAGGAGCCCGCGAACAGCTGCCTGGGGCCTGAGCCACCCTCCACCTGCCGAGGGCAGTCGGGAGTGAGGGTGACCGACCACCTGTGGGGTAGGCCCCGACCCGACCGAGAGTCCTAGGTTGGCACCCCCGATTTCGGTTGTGCAGGCGGAGGTTCCACCACAATTGGTGGAGCAGCTAGTTTCGGCCGAACAACCGCCCAGGCTTTTGGGCACCCCTCGGCTCAGCGAGGTTGTTTCGTCGCTCAGGTGACAGCCACTTGATGGCAGGGAAGGCGACAGCGCTTGCTTGTCCTTCCGGACAGAAGCAACTGCTGCCACATCAGGTCCTCGTAGCGTTGATGCAACTTGTGCCGAAGCGTCTCCTCCTCTTCTGAGGAGGAAGATGAGGACGAGCAGCGGCACCGCTTACTTCGGTGCAGAGACCGAGACCGCCGATGTCGGCGGGATCGGCTGGACCAAGACGATGTCCGAGACAGAGATCCTCAGCGTTTCAGAGGACGGGTCTGGAAAGGGGCAGGGACACCCACTCTTCCCTCGGCTCAGAAGCCTTAACCTGGGACTGCAGCACCGGAGGCACAGGAAAGTCCTCAGTCTCCACCAGGGGAACCGGTGAAGGGTTGTCGGCTTCACCAGTCGACAGCCCGTCAGACGGGTCGAGAAAAATCTCGACTGCATCGACGGGTGTCTCGGCCGGCTGACCTGATGGGGACACCATGAAGCCAGAGACCTTAGCCGCAACCTCGACCGAAGCAGAGTGTCGACTGTCCGGGGAAGGGGACCTCTCCCACTCCCACGTACGCTGACGATGGGACTTACCTTTTGAGTGCTTCTTTCAGGACCGAGAGGAATGTCCCGATGGCCCCTCTCCTTTCGTGGAAAGGGACTGGCAAAACTCCTTGAAAGAAGCTGAATAGGAGGTACCCAGAGACAGCAGGATAAATGCCTCGACCGAGGAAGAGGATGATGCGGCCTGTGCCACCTCCTCATCGAGGGCAATCATCTGCTCGAGTTGCTCAGCCGAGCCAGCCGCCGTGGTAACCACCCAACGGGCCTCCTTCGACTTCACCGGCCGGTAGCACTTCTCATGGCGCCCAAGCTGTAACCGGGCAGCGCGGTCTTCCAGGATGTTGGCCGAAAACGAACGGCATAACTCGCAGGCCTGCGGGTCATGTCCTAGGCTGAAGCAGTAGACGCACATGGAGTGCGGGTCCGTCCTGGACATCTTCTGCCCACAAGGGCACCGCCGAAATCCGGGAGTCGATTTGTCCATCGCAGCCATAAGGGAGAAACCTGACCGAAGTCTTGAAAATTTTAAAATAAGTTTCGGGCGAACTGAAGAATTAGGATCCAGTCTACACGCAGAGCGTTAAGGAAGGAACCTGAGCTTCCAAGCGGTAAGGAAGATCTGACGTCATGGGGCGGAGCCGAGAGTTTTACCACCCAGGTGGGTGGAAGGAGCCAGCTTGAAGACCTTCCGAAAAGATTTAAAGCGGCATGGAACCTGCCAGACATTGTGGATGAACAACAAATCCATGTCCCTAGAAACTTTATTTTTTTTTTTTTTTTTTTTTTTACGAAAACCTGCCTGAATGAGATTTTATACTGTGTGTGATTGTGGAAGTTTATAAAATAATCTGTGACAAAACTGTTATTGCTAAAAGGGTGCCACCATATGCAAGAAAGGATCTGTAAGGGAAATCTGGGTAAAGATAGGGAGAATACAAAAGTCTCAAGAAAGAGTCTGTGGGGATTTGAACCAGGTTGTTACATGCCCTGTGGGAAAAGACAAAATCTGGGTCACGAGGCTACCCCAAAGAGACTGTGACACCTTGATCTTCACCCTCTGTACAACAACCAAGAATGGTTCTCATTTGGCTACAAGACTTGAGACTGGTATTGCACCCTTATCCAGAGTCTAAAGAGGAAGCACTGGGACCTTGTGGTGGGTATTCAGTCGTGAACTCGGCAAGCACTCTAGAGGACAAAGAGAGAGTACTCCTGTCCTTCCCCTCCCGTACAAATTGCACTTAGGGGTGGGCAATGTGAGCTCAGTGTCCGGACCTCCAGGAGTGGGTTCATGACAGCCAGTACAACAGCATTAGCAGTTACGTAAGAACTTACCGTAACAGTAGATCTTCGAGAACAGCTCTTGCAGCAGGTTACACCATTAGGACTGAAGCCGGCAGGCGCCAGGACCCCACGGAAAATTCTAGCTAGCAGTATCCAGCAGGGGACCACCCCCAACATCGGCCCCTCACCGACATCAGGCATCACATAAAAAGGGGCTGTCCCCCAGCATCCCCAGTTCTCCCGCCGGAGACTCCCGGTCCAAAGGTGACATCTGAAGGGGAGACCGAGGATCCACTTCCAAAGGAAGGTTTGTAATAGGCATCAAAAGACACAGTAGCCTAGAAACTAGGTCAGAAGACAACCTCCAGAGCGGAAGGTGGGAGGGAAACTACCTGCTGCAAGAGCTGTTCTCGAAGATCTACTGTTACGGTAAGTTCTTACGTAACTGTACTATCTTACTTCAAGAAACAGCTCTTGCAGCAGGCTACACCATTAGGACCAATTCCTAAGCAGCAAGGGAACAGTTTGCTATCGGGAGGAGGATAGGAGAGATGTCTCAGACACTACGACAAACGTCCTTGAAGGACCGCCAAGCCGAAACCAGTTCTGTGTCTAGAGGCAATATCCAAAGTGTACTGCTTGATGAAGGTGTACAGTGCTCCAGGTTGCTGCCGCACAGATTGCTGAAGTGGAGACATTTTTGAGCGAAGTAAAGGAGGTAGCCAACCCCCTCGTAGAATGACCTTTAACTGGTCCCAGTAAAATCCGGTTGCGCTTCTGGTAACAGAACATAATGCACTTTACCAGCCATTGAGAACGCGACCGTTTGGTAACAGGAGTACCAGGCATCCTTTGAGCGTAGGAAACAAAGACCTGTTCCGACTTACGATGTGCTCTGGTTCTGGTCAAGTAATATCTGAGACACCTATGCACATCCAGAGTGTGCAAAGTACAGTTACGTAAGAACTTACCCTAACAGTAGATCTTCGAGAACAGCTCTTGCAGCAGGTTACACCATTAGGACTGAAGCCGGCAGGCATCAGGACCCCACGGAAAAATTCTAGCTAGCTATCTTCAGCGGGGACCGCCCCCGGCGTCGGTCCCACCTCCGACATCGGACGTAGTATATAAGGGGGGCCGTCCCGCCAGATTCCCAAGTTCTCCCGCAGGAGACTTCCGGCCGCACGCTGACATAGAAATGGGAGACCGAGGATCCACCGTCAGAAGACAAAGGGAAAAATTTCCTGTCAGTAAGGGCTTAAGCCATGCCTCCTCCAAGGGGGGAAGGTGGGCGGGAAGGTACTTGCTGCAAAGAGCTGTTCTCGAAGATCTACTGTTACGGTTAAGTTCTTACGTAACTGTACTATCTTACTTCGAGACACAGCTCTTGCAGCAGGTTACACCATTAGGACTGATTCAAAAGCAGTAACGCTGCAAACATTCTGGGAGGAGGAAACTAGAAATTACATTCCAAGTCCTGAATCTAGGACAGGAGACCCTGTAGCACAGCCAGGCCGAAGCCGGCTCTTCGCCGTGAAGCGATGTCCAGGCTATAATGCCTGATAAATGTATGTACAGAGCTCCAAGTGGCTGCAGCACATATGGCAGAGGTGGAGATGTTTCAGAGTGCTGCAAAGGAGGTGGCCACACCCCTAGTGGAATGACCCCGGACTGATCCTGGGAGGGGCTTTTGTTTGATATCATAACAGTATGAGATGCACTAGACAAGCCAGCGAGACAGGGCAGTTTGGATACTGGTTGGTCCATCATCCTTTCAGAAAAGGAAACAAAAAGTTGCTCCGAACTACGAAGCTGTTTAGTTCTGTTGAGGTAATACCTAAAGCTGCGGTGAACATCCAGGGAGTGGAGCAGTGCCTCTCCTCTATTAGAGTAATTTGGGAAGTAGACCGGCAGGTCAATATCCTGATTGAGAGTGAGTGTAGAAACCACCTTAGGCAAAAATTTAGGACTCATCCTCAGGGATACTCTGTCCCGGTGGAAAATTAAATAAGGCTCTTTGCACATGAGAGCGTGAAGCTCAGAAACTCTTCTCGCTAATGTAACAGCAACCAAAAACAGCGTTTCCATGACAGAAAACGCAGCTCGCAATCCGCGGCAGGTTCGAAGAGGGGAAGAGTGAGTTGTTCTAGGACAAACAGCAAATCCCATGGAGGCACTGGGTCCTTAATGGGAGGCCTAAGATGTAACACCCCTCTCAAAAATTCCCGAGAGGCATCCAATTGTGCCACTGTGCACTGTCCCACCGGAAGGTGGTAGGCTGAAATGGCACAGAGGTGCACCTTGATAGAGGAGTAGGCGAGGCCCGAACGGAAAAGGGAGAGCAGGTAGCCTAACACCGCCTCACCAGGCAACCTAAAGGGGAAAGGCTGGCGGCTTGGCATCATAAACAAAATGGCGCCATTTCATGGCGTGACACGCATGCTGTCGGCTTTCTGGCTGCAGAAAAACTTCCGCAACCTCTTGCGAGAACCCGGGACGCAAGATGGCTATGTCTCTAGGAGCCATGCGTGCAGGTTCAATGAGCGCAAGTCCGTGACCAGTGAAACTTCCTCCTGAGACAAGAGATGGGAGCGGAGGTTCCCGGGATAGTTGAATCAGTAAAGGGAACCAGATCTGTCTGGGCCAGAAGGGGGCCACAAGGATCATGGTTGCTTGCTCCCTGCGCAGTTTGAGAAGAACTCTCTGGATCAATGGGAAGGGAGGGAAAGCATAGAGGAATCTGTCCGCCCAGGAGAGGGACAACGCTGTCTCACCAGAAAACACCAGGCCCTGATCTAGCAAGCAAAAACTGGGCAGTTTTGCGTTGGATGGGGAAGCGAACAAGTCCAACTCTGGAGTTCCCCATCGAAGAAACAGATACTCTGCTACCTCTTGAAGAAGTTCCCACTCTTGGACTCTGGCCTGGGAGTGACTCAGGCCGTCTGCAATTGTGTTGTCCACCCCGGGAACATGTACTGTGATCAGATTCGCGCCGTGTCGGATTACCCAATCCCACACCCTCATGGCCTCCCTGCAAAGGGGGTAAGAGTGTGCGCCTCCTTGTTTGTTGAGGTAATACATCACCGCCGTGTTGCCTGTCTGAAGCAGGAGAGTACTCGTGGGATTTCTGACTGAATGGCCTGCAGGGGCATAAGGGACCGCCCTCATCTCTAGGACATTGATATGGAGGTGGGCATCCAGAGGGGTCCACGCATCTCTGGGACTTCACCTGTCAGGTGTGCTCCCACCCTAGACCTGAGGCGCCTGTGGTGAGGATTACCTCTGGGACGGCGCGTATAAATGGGACGCCCGAGAGAGTGTCCCTGGGTCTAGCTACCACTGATAGTCTCAATCACGGTGTTCGTGATTCTGACCGGATGCTGCATGTGGTCTTCCTTTGATCCCATTGCACCTTGAGCATCCACTGAGTTACCCGCATGTGGAGCCTTGCGAAGGGATGGTGAATGGCCGCAGCCATGTGTCCGAAGAAGCGAAGGACCGACCTGGCTGGGACGGTCTTGTTCGACGAAAGCTCCCTGATGAGGGATCTGATGCGCTCCGCTCTGTCGTCTGGAAGAAAAGCTCTTCCCTGAACGGTGTCCAGTACTGCGCCTATAAATTGAAGCTTCTGTGACGGTACCAGGAGAGACTTCTCGTGGTTGATTAGGATGCCCAGAGATCGAAACAGGTCCTGGGTACTCTGGATCGCCCGTAACGCCTCTCTGGAGGTGGCAATGAGAAGCCAATCGTCCAGGTACGGGAACACATAATGGCCCTGTCTCCTTAGAGACACTGGCACGACAGCCATGCATTTGGTAAAGACCCTGGGTGCTGATGACAGCCCGAATGGAAGGGCTCGGAATTGAAGGTGGTGGTCGAGAAACTCGCTTAGGAACCTCTTGTGCGCTTGGGCTATAGAGAGATGTGCAGGTATGCGTCTCTGCTTTGTCTAGTGACGCTAAGAAGGCGCCCTGCTTCCAGCATGGGAATGAGACTCGAAAAGTCACCTTTGCGGATCTTTTCTTGTAGGCGCATCGACAAGTTGAGGTCGCTGAGGTCCAGAATAGGACGGAGGTCCCCTGTTTTCTTTGGAACCAGGAAGAAGTGGGAATAGTATCCTTGTCCTCTCTGGTTCTCCGGGACATACTCTATCGCTCCCTTTTGCAAGAGCGCGAGTACTTCTTGCCAGATCAGTGACTTGTGCTGACCCGGTACCGGGAGAGCAAAGGAGGCCTCGAGGGTGGCTTTTCTGCAAATTCTATGAAGTGGCTCTTCCGACTAACAGAAGAACCCACCTGTCGGTGGTTATAGCCTGCCATTCCGCAGGAAGTTTTATAATGCGCACTCTCACCGCGATTTCTCGCTGGATCCTGAAGGGCGGGGGCCGGAAAGGGAGTCAGGGCTGTGGCGGCTGAGGGTCCCGCTGGCTGGGCCGGCTTAGAGTACGCTGGCTTCAGCCTGCGGGTCGCTTCCTGGCCTCTGCGAAGCCGGAGCGGACTGTTGTCTCACAGTCTGGCCCACGAATCGGTATTGGTTCCTACGAAAAGAACTAAGTTTGGGTTGGTATATGGCTTGAACCGACCTCACCGCCTTTCCCCGCTTCTTGAGTTTGTAATAATCTTCTGAGAGTTACCAAACAAAACTTCTCTCAAATGGGGCCCATGATATTCTTCTGGACGTCCGGGTAAACCGGAGACACGGAGCCAAGAGTGTCTCTGGAGGCATACGCCTGAAGCTGCTGCTCGGGCCGAGGAGTCCGCGGAGTCGTACGTGACTCACAACACCTGGGTTCCCACGTCCGAACCAGTACAAAGGAGCTGAAGCATCTCCTCCTCCTGCTCACCTTCCGGCAGTTTCTCAGCCGCATCCAGACTCCTGCTCCCACAGGGCATTTTGGAACTGCACCATGTGGGTCAAATAATTCAGGGATCTGATGGCGCAGGTAGCAGAAGCATACGTGCGCCTGCCCATGGCGTCCAGCTGCTTGGGCTCTGGGTCTGGTGGCAGGGTGCTCAAATGTTGCGGTCTCTGGGACCGGTCATGTGAGGCTGTGATGACCAGAGAGTCAGCCTGAGGATGCTGAATCAAGTACTGGTCTTCTCTGGGAGCCTTGTACAAGCGATCAGCTTTCTTCGGCATCGCCGTGAGTGAATGTGGACGCTCCCACACTGCCTTGGTGATGTCCACGAAAGTGTCTGCCAAGGGTGGTACCACCACAGGCTTGGAGTCCTTCTGCCGAAGATACTTGGCAAGGCGTAGCCTTTCCGGGTCTAGCTCTTCCGCATCCCATCCCATGTTCTCTTGGATGTGTCTCATAATATCCGAGAACGAAGGGTCATCCGGAGGAGACTTTGGCATCTCACGTGGGTCCGGAGAAGGGATGGAGAGAGGAGATGGGGATCTGGATGTTGAGAACTCTGATCCCGTGTCCTCCGTCAAGGCGATCATCGGCGCCTTCTGGGTCTCTTAGGGCTGGGTGACCTGGAAGAGGATTTGGACGGAGGTCTCTGTTTGTCTGGTCTCCCTTGAGGTGTCCTGTACTCCCGGGAGGAGGTAACTGCCTGCCGACTTCGAAGCGGAGAGGGGGGCACAGGAACCGGAGGAGCAACCGGTGTACGAGGAGGACGAGGAGGAGGAGGAGGAAGCTGAGGTGGAGTGGGGACCGTGTCTTTCTTGATGGTGTCCCACCAATAAGTAAACAGCTCCTTTACTTCCGAAAAGGAAAGGCCAGACAACGGTCTGGGCGCCGGTGGACGGTCGTCAGGTCCCGGTGTCGGCTCCACAGGGGTCTCGGGTCGTGGCGAGGGTTCCCTGGGCGTCTCGACAGGACTGGGGTCGCCCGTCCGGTCCTTGGGCTGAGTCAACTCCTCCTCAGTGATGGTTTCCTGACAGACGTCGGTCGGAGGCGTCGGGGTCCTCTTCTCAATAGGAGCGGGCGCCGGTTCCCCTACCGGCATCCGGTGGTGTGTTGGCCTGGCTGACGGTCTTCTGGCCGACGGCGGCTCCGGGGACCTGTGGCGAGAGGTTGACGAAGGACGCACCGGCGTCAGGTCCTGCGGCCTCTTCAGAGAGGGGAGCTCCTTGGTCTTGCGAGGAGGCAAGGAAGCAGACCTGACGTCGGGTTCAGAAAGGCGGGAATCCGACTTATGGTGATGGTGGCGGTCCCCCGACTTGGCCAGGGCCTTGGAGAACGAGGAAGGCCTGGGAGTCTTGACCTGGGAAGAGGATGAAGACTTTCTCACCGCAGCGGGGGGAGGCTGAGAGCTGGCCCGGGAAGGAGAGCGGTCGGACCTGGAACCAGAGCTGTGCGAGTCGGAGGCCCTAGATGGGGATCTGGAAGGGGCCTTCTCCCTATGCTTCTCAGCATGCTTGTGGGCCTTCTGCGAAGAATCCCCCTTGGAAGCCATGGTCTTGAGTTCTCTTCTAGCAGGAATGCCTGTAGGGCCTTCTGACACGGATCCGGTTCTGCTACTAAAACCCTGGCAAAAGGAGCAGGACCGGGTGTCGTGGTCTGGGCCTAGGCACCGGACACAGGCCGAGTGCAGATCCTTAAAAGGGATCCGTTTCCCACAAGCACACTTCGAGGAGTGACTGGAGGTCGGAGAGGACATCAGCGAAGAACTTGATTGTAGAGAACGAATTTCCCATAGGAAAAAACTTTACCACGCATTGCACGCTAGAGACTGAACCGAAGGGTCGAGACATGCAAGTCGACGGCGGGAAAGAACTGGGGAATCATGGACCGCTTCTTATATACTACGTCCGACGCCGGAAGCGGGACTGACATTGGACAGGTCCTCGCTTGAAAATAACTAGCTAGAATTTTTCTCCGTGGGGTCCTGATGCCTGCTGGCTTCAGTCCTAATGGTGTAACCTACTGCAAGAGCGGTGTCTCGAAGTAAGATCAGGGCTTTCTCCCTGTTGCAGTGTTTTGGGTAGTACACCGGCAGGTCTATATCCTGGTTGAGTGTGACAGCCGAGACCACCTTGGAAAGGAACTTAAGATTTGTTCTTAAGGACATCCTATCCTTGTGAAAAACCAAATAAGGATCCTTGCACATAAGTGTATGAAGCTCATAAATTCTTCTGGCAGAAGTAACAGCAACTAAAAGGAGCGTCTTCCAAGTGAGGAGACGCAGCTCGCAATACATGGCTAGTTCAAAAGGCGGCAGCGTAAGCTGCTCTAGAACAAAAGGAAGATCCCAAGGTGGAACTGGGTCTTTGATGGAAGGTCTCAAGTGCAGGATGCCACACAAAAAGGCGCGAGAAGCCTCTAGTTGAGCTACAGACCTGTGACCTATCGGAGTATGGTATGCCGAAATGGCACATAGGTGAACCTTAATGGAGGAGTAGGCAAGACCTGCCTCGTAGAGGGATAGGAGGAAGTCTAAAACAGACCTCTCAGAACAATCCAATGGGGTCAATCCACAAGCTTGAGCCCAAATACAGAATCTGCACGACTTCATGGCGTAAGTGGCATGAGTGGAGGGTTTTCTGGCTGCTACCAGCACATCTGCAACTTCCCGAGAGACCCCGTATCTCAGGACTGCTATGTCCTTAGCAGCCAGGCATGCAGGTTCAGAGACCGAAGATCCGGATGGACCAAGGAGCCTGCTTCCTGGGACAGAAGATGAGAGCTGAATGGCAGAGGCACCGGAGGTTCCTGGGCCAGCTGATGTAAGAGAGGAAAAGTACAGTTATGTAAGAACTTACAGTAACAGTAGATCTTAGAGAACAGCTCTTGCAGGTTACACCATTAGGACTGAAGCCGGCAGGCGCCAGGACCCGGAGAAAATTCTAGCTAGCTATCTTCAGCGGGGACTGCCCCCGACGTTGGCCCCGCCTCCGACGTCAGGCGTAGTACATAGGGGGCGGTCCCGCCAGATTCCCCAGTTCTCCCGCAGGAGACTTCCGGCCGCAGGCAGACATCGAGAAGGGAGACCGAGGATCCACCGTCAGAAGACAAAAGGGTATAAATCCCTGTTAAAAAAGGCTTAAGCCATGCCTCCTCCAAGTGGGAAGGTGGGCGGGAAGGTACCTGCTGCAAGAGCTGTTCTCGAAGATCTACTGTTACGGTAAGTTCTTACGTAACTGTACTATCTTACTTCGAGACACAGCTCTTGCAGCAGGTTACACCATTAGGACTGATTCCCAAGCAGTAGCGCTTGCAAACACTCTGGGAGGAGGAAACTAGAAAGTTCATTCCAGGTCCCGATTCTAGGACAGGAGACCCTATAGCACAGCCAGGCCAAAGTCGGCTCTTCGCCGTGAAGCGATGTCCAGGCTATAGTGCCTGATAAAGGTATGTACAGAGCTCCAAGTGGCTGCAGCACAAATGACAGAGGTGGAGACGTTTCGAAGTGCTGCAAAGGAGGTGGCCACTCCCCTAGTGGAATGGCCTCGGACTGATCCCGGGAGGGGCTTTTGTTTGATATCATAACAGTATGATATGCACTGGACAAGCCAGCGAGAAAGGGACTGTTTGGATACTGGTTGGCCCATCATCCTTTCAGTAAAGGAAACGAAAAGTTGCTCCGATTTACGAAGCTGCTTAGTTCTGCTCAGGTAGTACCTTAAGCTGCGGTGAACATCCAGGGTGTGGAGCAGCACCTCTCCTCTATTAGAATAATTAGGGAAGTAGACGGGCAGGTCAATGTCCTGATTGAGAGTGAATGTGGAAACCACCTTAGGCAAGAATTTAGGATTCGTCCTCAGGGATACTCTGTCCAGGTGGAAAATCAAATAAGGTTCCTTACACATGAGAGCATGAAGCTCGGAAACTCTTCTCGCTGACGTAACAGCAACTGAAAACGTCTTCCATGACAGAAAACGCAGCTCGCAATCCGCAGCAGGTTCAAAGGGGGGGAGCGTGAGTTGCTCCAGGACAAAGAGTAAGTCCCATGGAGGCACTGGGTCCTTAATGGGTGGCCTAAGATGTAACACCCCTCTCAAGAATTGTCGACAGGCATCTAATTGTGCCACTGTGCGCTGTCCCACCGGGAGGTGATAAGCTGAAATGACACAGAGGTACAGCTTGATAGAGGAGTAGGCGAGACCCGAACGGAAAAGGGAGAGCAGGTTCTCTAACACCGCTTTCACCGGACAACCTAAGGGAAAGGCCTATGTTTGCAGCATCATAGACAAAACGGCGCCATTTCATGGCGACGCCGTGATAGTCTGTCGCTTTCTGGCTGCAGAAAGAACTTCCCAACCTCTTGGAGACCCTCAAGCGAAAATGGCTATGTCTCTAGGAGCCATGCATGCAGGTTCAGTGAGCGTAAGTCCGGGTGGACCAGTGAACCCACCTCCTGAGACAAGAGATGGGAGCTGAATGGCAATGGAAGCAGAGGTTCCCGGGATAGCTGTATCAGCAAAGGGAACCAGATCTGTCTGGGCCAGAAAGGGGCCACCAGGATCATTGTTGCATGCTCCCTGCGCAGTTTGAGAAGAACTCTCTGGATCAACGGGAAGGGAGGAAAAGTGTAGAGGAATCTGTCCGCCCAGGAGAGGGACAACACGTCTCGCCAGAAAACACCAGGCCCTGGATCTAGCGAGCAAAAATTGGGCAGTTTTGCGCTGGATGGGGAAGCGAACAAGTCCAATTCTGGAGTTCCCCATCGAAGAAACAGATCCTCTGCTACCTCCTGAAGAAGTTCCCACTCGTGGACTCTGGCCTGGGAGCGACTCAGGCTGTCTGCAATTGTGTTGTCCACCCCAGGAACATGTACTGTGATCAGGTTCGTGCGTGTCGGATTACTCCAATCCCACACCCTCATAGCCTCCCTGCAAAGGGGTAAGAGGTGCGCCTTTGTTTGTTGAGATAATACATCACCGCGTGTTGTCTGTCTGTAGCAGGAGAGTACTGGCGGATCTCTGACTGAAATGCCTGCAGGGCATAAAGGACTGCCTCATCTCCAGAACGTTGATATGAAGGTGAGCTCCTGAGGGGTCCACGCTCCTGGGACTTCACCCCATCCAGGTGTGCTCCCACCCAGTCCTGAGGCATCTGTGGTGAGGATTACTCCGGGACGGCGCTTATAAACGGAACACCCGTAGAGAGTGTCCCTGGGTCTAGCCACCATTGCCAGTCTCGAATCACGGCGTTCGTGATTCTGACCGGATGCTACATATGGTCTTGCCTTTGGTCCCATTGCACCTTGAGCATCCACTGAGTTACCCGCATGTGGAGCCTTGCGAAAAGGACGGTCGGAATGGCCGCAACCATGTGTCCGAGCAAGTGAAGGACCGACCTAGCTGGGACGGTCTTGTTCGACGAAAGCTCCCTGATGAGGGATCGGATGCGCTCCACTCTGTCGTCTGGAGAAAATGCTCTTCCCTGAGCGGTGTCCAGGACTGCGCCTATGAACTGCAGTTTCTGCAACGGTACCAGGAGAGACTTCTCGTAATTGATCAAGATGCCCAGAGACCGAAACAGATCCTGGGTACTCTGGATAGCTAATAACAACGCCCTCGAGGCGGCCATGAGAAACCAATCGTCCAAGTACGGGAACACATAATGGCCCTGTCTCCTTAGAGACGCGGCCACCACTGCCATGCATTTGGTAAAGATCCTGGGAGCCGATGACAGTCCAAATGGAAGTGCTCGGAACTGAAAGTGGTGGCCGAGAAACTCGAAGCGCAGGAACCTCCTGTGCGCCTGAGCTACAGGGATGTGCAGGTATGCATCCTGCATGTCTAGGGATGCTAAAAATACGTCCCTCTTTAGCATGGGTATAAGACCCGGAAGAGTCACCTTGCGGAATCTTTTGTAGGCGACCGACATATTGAGGTCGCTGAGGTCCAGAATCGGACGGAGGTCCCCTGTTTTCTTTGGAACCAGGAAGAAGTGGGAGTAGTACCCGTATCCTCTCTGGTTCTCTGGGACATACTCTGTCGCCCCCTTTTGCAGGAGCGCGAGTATTTCTTGCCTGATCAGAGGTTTGTGCTGACCAGAGTAACGGCAGAGCAGAGGAGGCCTCGAGGGTGGCTTTTCTGTGAATTCTATAAAGTGGCCTCTTTCGACCAACTGAAGAACCCACCGGTCGGTGGTTATGGACTGCCATCCTGGCAGGTACTTCGCAATGCGACCCCCGACCTTGATGTCCTGTTCATCCTGAGGGGCGGGGGCCGGAAAGGAATCAGGCTGTGGCGGCGGAGGGGCCTGCGGGCTGGGCCGGTTTAGCTGGATGTTGACCTCGCCCGTGGGTTGTCTACTCCTGGCCCCACGGGAACCGGAGCCCCTCTGTTTTGGACCGGTGCGGGACTGTTGTCTCTGTGCCCGTCCACGAAAACGGCTTTGGTTCCTATGAAAGGAACTAAGCCTCGGTCGGTACATTGCCTGGACCGACCTCACCGCCTTCCCGGCCTCTTGAAGCTTGGTGATGACCCTCTCAGAGGGCTCACCAAAGAGAACTTCTCCCTCAGATGGGGTGTCCATGATATTTTTGTGGATGTCCGGGGTAAAGCCGGAGACACGGCGCCAAGAGTGTCTCCGGAGGCATACACCTGAAGCTGCTGCTCGGGCCGAGGAGTCCTACGCGGCTTGTAGCACTTCGGTCCCCACGTCCGAACCCGTCCGGAGGAGCTGCAACATCTCCTCCTTCTGCTCACCTTCTGGCAACTTCTCAGCCAGATCCAGACCCTGCTCCCACAAGGCATTTTGGAACTGCACCATGTGGGTCAAGTAATTCAGGGATCTGAAGTAATTCAGGGATCTGATAGCGCAAGTAGCAGAAGCATACGTGCGCCTACCCATAGCATCCGGCTGTTTGGACTCCAGGTCCAGTGGCAGAGTGCTCAAATGTTGCGGTCTCTGGGACCGGTCATGAGACGCTGTTATGACCAGAGAGTCGGCCTGAGGATGCTGAGCCAAGTACTGGTCTTCCCTTGGAGCCTTCTACAGGCGGTCAGCTTTCTTCGGCATCGCCGGGAGTGAATGTGGACGCTTCCACGCTGCCTTGGCGACGCCCACGAAAGTGTCTACCAAGGGTGGCACCACCACAGGCTTGGGGTCCTTCTGCCGAAGATATTTCGCAAGGCGTAGCCTTTCCGGGTCTAACTCTTCCGCATCCCATCCCATGTTCTCTTGGATGTGTCTCATGATGTCCGAGAACGAAGGGTCATCTGGAGGAGACCTTGGAAGCTCACGTGGGTCCGGAGAAGGGATGTGGAGGAGAGATGGGGATCTAGATCCTGTTGAAAACTCTGATCCCGTGTCCTCCGGTCGGGCGCAACGGGCGGCGCTTTCTGGGTCTCTTAGGGCTGGGTGACCCAGAAGAGGATCTGACGGAGGTCTCCTTTATCTGGTCTCCCCCTTGGAGGGATCCTGGGCTCCCGGGGAGGAGGTAACCAGCCTGCAGACCCGGATGGAGAAGGGGGCGCAGGAACCGGAGAAGTAACCAGCCTAGGAGGAGGAGGTGGAAGAGGAGGTGGGGTTGGGACCACGTCCTTTTTGATGGTATCCCACCAGTAAGTGAAAAGCTCCTTAACCGCTGAGAAAGAAAGACCCGACGAAGGACCGGTTCCGGCGTCGGCTCCATAGGGGCCTCAAGGCGGGAGGGTTCCTGGGAGGCCCGACAGGACCAGGGTTGCTCTTCTGGTCCTCGGGCTGTGTTAACTCTCCTCTGTAATGGTCTCCTGACCGACGCCGGTCGGAGGCGTCAGCCTCTTCTCAGTCCGGACAGGCACGGACGCCGCCTCCCCCTACCGCGCCCGGGTGCGGAGGCTTGGCCGGGCGACGTCGCCCGGGCGGTCGACGGCTCTGGGGACCTGTGTGCAGAGGTCGGCGTCTGCAGGTCGATGCCGGGTCCGAAAGTCTCTTAAGAGAGGTGAGCTCCTTGGTCTTCCGCTGGGGAGGAGGAGGCAGACCTGACGTCGGGTTCAGAATGGCAGGAACCCGACTTGTGGTGATGGTGGCGGTCCCCCGACTTGACCAGGGCCTTGGAAGATGAAGGAGGCCTGGAAGTCTTGGCCTGAGAAGAGGAGCCAAGAAGATTTTCTCACCGCAGCAGGGGGAGGCTGAGAACTGGCCCAGGAACGTGAGCGGTCGGACCTGGAGCCGGAGCTACGAGAATCAGAGGCCCTAGACAGGGACCTGGAAGGGCCTTCTCTCTATGCTTCTCCAAATGTTTACGGGCCTTCTCCGAAGAATCCCCCTTGGAGGCCATGGTCTTGAGTTGTTCCTCGAGAAGGAACGCCTGTAGGGCCTTCTGGCAACGGATCCAGGTTCTGCTGTTGAAACCTAGGCAAAAGGAGCAGGACCGGGTGTCGTGGTCTGGGCCTAAGCACCGGACGTAGGCCGAATGCAGATCCTTGAAGGGGATCTGCTTCCCACAGGTGCACTTTGAAGAATGACCGGAGGTTGGAGAGGACATCAGACAATAAACTGACCGAAGAAAAAAAAATAATTTTCCAAAGGAAAAACTTTACCACGCGTTGCGCGCTAGAACTGGAACCGAAGGGTCGAGACTTGCAAGTCGACGGCGGGAAAGAAATACAGGTTACTCACCTGTAACAGGAGTTCTAGGAATGGTATATGTTGTTCATCCACACTCATTGGCAGTACCTTGCCGCTTTAAATCTTGCCGAAGGTCTTCAAGCTTGCTCCCCACCCACCCGGTGGTATAACTCTCGGCCGCCCCATGACGCCAGATCTGCCCGCTGGAAGCTCAGGTCAGCGCCGGGCCGGGAGGCGGTAGGTAGGGATGAACAACATATACCATTCCTAGAACTCCTGTTACAGGTGAGTAACCTGTATTTAGGGACATGGATATGTTGTTCATCCACACTCATTGGCAGACTCCAGCAGTTCTCCGGGAGGAGGGAGGCAAGACGCATACCCCATATACTTACTTGGGAAAGAGAGACTGAGAACCGAGGCCCCAAAACCAGCATCCCGGCGTGACTCAAGGTCGATGTGATAATGGGTAATGAAGGTGTGTGCTGACTTCCAGGGTAGCAGCCCTGCAAGTTTCCTGGATAGGGACGTCCCTGGAAGCAGCCACCGATGCAGCAGTATGGCGGGTAAAATGAGCTCTTATCCCTCTGGGAGGCTCCATGCCCGCCAACTTATAGCAGAGATCATGCAGGAGGTTACCCACCTGCTTATCGTCCGCTACTGCAGGTCTGCCAGATGCGGCCTTCAGCGTGAGGTGACAAACAGCTGGCTAACCTCTCCCGACTTCAGCCGTGGCGCTCCTTATAATAAGCGAGCCCTTCTAGGGTCCAGAGTATGGAGCCTATATTCGCCTCCGAGGTGTGATTGGGGTAGAACACCGCAGAGTCAACACCTGGTTAAGGTGAAACTCCGGCACCACCTTCGAAGGAATTTCGGTGGGGGCGCAGGACAACCTTGTCCCTGTGGAAGACCAGGTAAGGAGACCTCGGTGGAAAGCGCCTGGAGCCTCCCCATCCTTCTGGCTGACGTGATAGCCACCAAGAAGGCGGTCTTCCACGACAGGTGAGAGAGAGCACACCTGTGCATAGGTTCGAATGGCTTGCCCATGAGCTTTGCCAGTACCAGCAGTAGATCCCACGGAGGTGGGGGTTCCCGCACTGGAGGGGAAATGTGATCAAGGCCTTTGGAAAAGCGCCAGACCACCTTCTCCTGCGCCACCGACTGCTTCCCGGCCCGCGCCCGGTAAGCAGAGATGGCTGCCAGGTGCACCCTTAGGGTCGCCGACCTAAGCCCTTGACTAGAAAGGAACCATAAATAGTCCAAGATGCTTGCCAAGGAACAGGAGGAAGGGTCCGCCCTTGTTCTGACACCAAATGGAAAACCTTTCCATTTGAAGGCATAGCATTTTTCTGGTCGACTCTCACGGGACGCCTCAACTACATTGAGGACCTCGCCGGAAAGACCCAAGGCCTGGAACTCTAGCCGTCAGGAACCAGGCCGCCAGGTGCAGGGATTGAAGGTCCGGATGGAACACCTTCCTGATTGACGGAGAGCAGGTCCGGCAGCTGGAAGCTGCCGCGGAGTCCTGGAGCTGAGACTGA
Source organism: Neoceratodus forsteri (assembly GCA_016271365.2). NCBI lineage: Eukaryota > Metazoa > Chordata > Ceratodontiformes > Ceratodontidae > Neoceratodus > Neoceratodus forsteri. Next base: position 732,370,835 of record CM057449.1, on the reverse strand, counting down.
GAGATCTGGTACCAGAACTGCAGAGCCAGTCTGGGGCTATCAGAATCACCTGCGCCTTGTCCCTCCTCGCCTGAGAAGCACCTTGTGGATCAAGGGAATGGGGTAAAGGCGTAAGAGGCCCGGGTCCATTGCCTCTAGAAGGCATCCCCTGCAGCGAGCCCCTGCTGAGGGGGCAGGCATGGAACAGACTCAGCCTGCCTCCATGGAGGCAAACAGGTCCACCTGAGGTGTGCCCCAAAGGGAGAACAGATGCTGTACTACTCCGTGCAGAGAGACCACTGTGGGATGCAGCCCCATCCGCCCAGGCATCGGCCAGGGTGTTGGAGGCTCCCGCCACGTGAATGGCTAGGAGATCCGCCCAGGCTGGCAGACGAGTGACCAAATGCGGAGAGCTCTTTGCATAGAAGCATGAGCGTTCCCCCCTGGCGGTTTAGATAGTACATGGTCGGGTATTGTCCGCCTGACTCGGACCACTTGACCCCGGAGGAACTGAGCAAAGGCGGTGAGAGCTAGGCGGACCGCCGAGCTCCAGCAGGTTGATGTGGCATCGACTCTGCTGGGACCAGAGGCCATGAGCCCGGTGTTCCCAGATGGGCACCCAACCCATCAGAGAGGCATCGGTCGACAGAGAGACCGTCGCTCGGGGCGGATTTAACGGGATGCCTCCTGCAAATGATCTGGAACGGTCCACCACTGGAGAGCGCTCCACATCCCCTGTGTCACCACACAAGCTGGTCCAAGGGATCTGGAGCGGCCAGGACCACTGGCTGGCCAGTCCTCACTGAAGGGGCGGATGTTCCAGCCGGGCCCAACGGACCACGCTGGTACAGGCCGGCCATGAGACCCAGGAGGCGAGGAAGTCCCGGCAGGGGCGAATTGCCCAACCAGAAATGATCGGGCAAAGGAGGAGGAACCTCGCCCGTCTCGGGAGCCGCGCCTGGCTCAAGAGAGCTCGAGCTGCGCCCGATGAATAGAATCACCTGCTTGGCTCGAAGTTTCGACTTGGCCTCGCTTGATAAGGAGGCCCAGTTGAGAGCAGACCTGGAGGGCCAGATCTCTGACCACCCGCCTCCTTCCTGGAGGAGCTGCTATCAGCCAGTCGCCCGGTCAAGGGCACACCCGACCCTCGCGCCTGCAAGCAGGGAATGCTGTCACCACTGCTGGGCGCATTTGGTGAAGACCTCTGGGAGCTGGAGATGTCAAGGGCATGGCTTGGAATCAAGAGAGATCCTTCCGGAAGCGAAGGAATCTCTGGTGAGACGGACGGATAGGACGTTGAAAACGCTGCCTCTGCAAGTCCAGAGAGAGAACCACACGCCAAGGCTCCAAGGATGGTATTATCTGAGCCAGAGTGACCATCCTGGAAGGTTCGAGACCTTAGGGAACTTGTTTAGGTCTGTAGGTTTCGAGAATGGGGCGCCAGCCCCCGTCCGCTTGGAACCAGGAAGTACTTGGACACAAACCCTGGGTCTGAAGGAGGGTCCACCACCTTCTTACCACCTCCTTCTGGAGGAGGAGAGACAATGTCGCTTGACGAGCCGCCAGTGAGGCTGGGATCTCGGCTCCCGAGGGGCGACGGCCTGAAGGGTGGTGCCTGCTCGAATTCCAGAGGTAGGCTCTTCCCACCACCTTCAAGACCCACCTGTCCGTGGTAACAGCGGACCAGGTGGAACGGAAGTGCTGGAGCCGCTCTCCACGGGGGACCTAGGGTAAGGTGACGGGATGGGGGCGACACCCCTCAGCTCATTACTGGGCAGGCTTGGAGGAGGGACCGCCGAGGGACCTCCTGGCCCTTTCCTCCCTGCTCCTGTTAGAGGAAGCCATGCGCTTGGGTTTGGATGCCATGTCGAGCCTGCTGGCCCTGACGTTGCTGGGCGGGGCTGGGGGCACAGAAGGACCTAAAGGGCTTAGGCTGTGGTTCATGCGGCCTTTGTCCTTCTGAGCGGAAGAGACCGAGTCCAAGGTGGCATTGGACTTCTCGATCCTCTGCAGGTGACCTTCCACCCCAGGGCCGAAGAGGTCAGTCCCTAAAAAGGGAACATCCGCCAACTTGTGCTGGGTATCCGAAGTAAAGGTGGATATCCTCAGCCAAGCCCGCCGACGCATAGCCACTGCGGCCGCCACCGATCTGGCACATGAGTCCCCATATCCAAAGCAGTCTGAGCTGTTGTTTGGCCACTGCCCTCTGCCCTGGTCCCGCACCTGCTTAACCGTAGTCTGCAGATCGAGGGAAGATGAGGGATGACCTCATCCAGGAGCCCAACAGGGCATGAGAAAAATGTGCCATGAGGACGGCCGAACTGGCCTGACGAAGGCCGAGAGAGGACGCAGCGTAGACTTTTCGCCCGACGTAGTCCAATTTCTTGGACTCTTGTCAGAGGTTTGTCCACATCCCTGGCGCCATGCGGCGCGCCGAAAACGCTGTCGGTAACCAACCCTCAGCAGAGGGGTGTTCCAAAAACCGGACAAGGAACCGGGGACCGTGATACTTCCTGGCCATCCTGGCCGAAGGCGCAGGGCAGGAAGCAGGGCTGCCAAAGTTCCAGTGCCGGACCCACTATGGCCTCGGCCACTGAAAGGCCTCCGTCGGAGAATCTCGGTCCAGAATCTCCGTGAGGGGATACCGGTCTGCTTTGGAAACGGGTTCGAGCTCCATCCCGGTAGACCCGAGATGAGTCGAGCAGTCCTAGGAAGGACGACGGCTATCGCCCATTGACTGACCTCCTGAAGACTCCAAGTCCAGTCGCTTGGAGAAGAAGGAGGAATCATCTTCGGACCTCGGAAGAGTCCTCGAGCTGCCTCTGGCCTGAGCCACCCTTCACCTGCCGAGGTCGGTCGAGGAGGGTAACTGACAGCCGATGGTAAACCTCAGCCGTACCGAGAATCCTTGGTCGGAGCCCCAATTGGTGGCTGTGGAGGAGGTTCCACCGGAATCGGTGAGTAGTTGGTTTTGGCCGAACAACCGCCTGGTATAGCTCCTCGGACAAGTCGAGGGGTTGTGTCGGTTGCCCGTGACAGCCACTTAATGGCCGGGAAGCGCCGGAGTCGGCTTATTCCCCGCCAGGAGGAGTTGTTAGTAACATAAGGTCCTCGCACTGCCGGACGCACTTACGTCAAGCCTCCTCATCCGAGGAGGAGGACGAGGATTTACGGGCGACGCGGCCACGCTGGAAAAGCCGAGACCGAGATCCGATGACGGTGGGAACGGCTGACCGCCAAGAGGTCCGAGACCGAGACCGAGAGTCCCGAATTTCCGGGTCGGTGCGGGAGGTGTCGCCGAACCGGCACTCCCTTCGGCTCGAAGGTCCATCCGAGGGCTCCGGAACCGAGGCACAGACGAGCCCACGGATCCTCAACTCCTCCCGGGGAACCGGGAGAGGGGAATCTCGCTGCTAAAGGCGACAGCTCGTCTAATGGGTCGAGAAAATCTCGACTTCATCAGTGGGAGTCTCGTCAACTGACCTGACGGGGACACCGTGAGGCCAGTGGCCGAAGCCGGAGGTCGGACCGAGCTGTCACTTGACGACGGCCCGGGAGAGGGACCTTCCCGCCTCCCAAGAGCGCCGACGGAGGGATTTACCCTTGTCCCTCTTTTGACCGAGAATAAGGTCCAGCAGACGCAGGCCCTTCCTTTAGTGGAGAGGGACAGACAAAGCCCTTAAAGAAGTCCGTAGGAAGAACCCAGAGAGCGGGATAAATGCCGCCGGCCGAGGAAGATACGGCCCGCCGCCTCCTCTTCGAGGGCGCACCATCCGGCCGAGCTGATCCGCCGAAGCCCGCCGCCGCGACACCGCCAACCGGGCCTCCTTGGACTTCACCGAGGGAAACGCTCGGGACGCCCAGTTGCATCGGGCAGCACGGTCTTCGAGGACGAGGGCCGAGAAAGATGAGCACAGGTCGCAAGCCCGCGGGTCGTGTCAAGGCCTAAGCAGTAGACACACGTGAGTGTGGATCCGCCTCGAGACATCTTCATCCCGCATGGGCACCTCCAACCGGAGTCGACGGTCCATCGCAGCCGCGAGGGATCAAGACTGAAGTCTTTTGCAAATTTTTATTTTTAACCGCAAACGGAGAAATAGGAACCAGTCGCAAACGCAGAGCTGCTATGAGGAACCTGAGCCACAATGTAGGTGAAGATCCAGGGTGAGCGAGCGATTACCCTGGTGGAGAGATCGCAGTTAGAAGACGCAGCCGTTATGAGTGTGGGATGAACAACATATCCATGTCCCCAGAAACACAGGTTACTCACCTGTAACAGGAGTTCTAGGAATGGTATATGTTGTTCATCCACACTCATTGGCAGGTATCCTTGCCGCTTAAATCTTGCCGAAGGTCTCAAGCCTGCTCCTCCCACCCACCCCGGTGGTATAACCTCGGCCCCGCCCCATGACACCAGATCTGCCCGCTGGAAGCTCAGGGCTGTGCGATCAAGCCGAGAATGTAGGAATAGTGGATGAACAACATATACCATTCCTAGAACTCCTGTTACAGGTGAGTAACCTGTATTTCTAGGGACATGGATATGTTGTTCATCCACACTCATTGGCAGACTCCTAGCAGTTCCTCCGGGAGGAGGGAGGCAAGACGACACCCCCAATACTTACTTGGGAAAGAGAGACTGAGAACCGAGGCCCCAAAACCAGCATCCCGGCGTGACTCAAGGTCGATGTGGTAATGGTAATGAAGGTGTTTGCTGACTCAGGTAGCAGCCCTGCAGATTTCCTGGATAGGGACGTCCCTGGAAGCAGCCACCGATGCAGCAGTATGGCGGGTAGAATGAGCTCTTATCCCTCTGGGAGGCTCCATGCACGCCAACTTATAGCAGAGATCTATGCAGGAAGTGACCCACCTGCTTATCGTCCGCTTGGCTGCAGGTCTGCCAGATGCGGCTTCAGCGTAGGTGACAAACAGCTGGCGAACCTCTCCCCGAATTTCAGCCGTGCGCTCCTTATAATAAGCAAGCGCCTCTAGGGTCCAGAGTATGGAGCCTATATTCGCCTCCGATGTGATTGGGGTAGAACACCGCAGAGTCAACACCTGGTTAAGGTGAAACTCCGACACCACCTTCGAAGGAATTTCGGTGGGGCGCAGGACAACCTTGTCCCTGTGGAAGACCAGGTAAGGAGACTCTATGGAAAGCGCCTGGAGCCTCCCATCCTTCTGGCTGACGGATAGCCACCAAGAAGGCGGTCTTCCACGACAGGAGAGAGAGCACACCTGTGCATAGGTTCGAATGGCTTGCCCATGAGCTTTGCCAGTACCAGCAGTAGATCCCACGGAGGTGGGGGTCTCATGACTGGAGGAAATGTGATCAAGGCCTTTGAAAAGCGCCAGACCACCTTCCTGCGCCGCTTACTCGACTGCTTTCCGCCCGCGCCGTGCAAGCAGAGATGGCTGCCAGGTGCACCCTTAGGGTCATCGACCTAAGCCCTTGACTAGAAAGGGACCATAAATAGTCCAAGATGCTTGCCAAGGAACAGGAGGAAGGGTCCAAGCCCTTGTTCTGACACCAAATGGAAAACCTTTCCATTTGAAGGCATAGCATTTTCTGGTCGACTCACGGGACGCCTCAACTACATTGAGGACCTCGTCGAAAGACCCAAGCCTGGAACTCTAGCCAGGAACCAGGGCCAGGTGCAGGGATTGAAGGTCCGGATGGAACACCTTCCCTGATTGACTGAGAGCAGGTCCGGGCGAGCTGGAAGCTGCCGCGAGTCCTGGAGCTGAGACTGAGGAGATCTGGTACCAGAACTGGCGAGGCCAGTCTGGGGCTATCAGAATCACTCCGCGCCTTGTCCCTCCTCGCCTTGAGAAGCACCTTGTGGATCAAGGGAAATGGGGAAAGGCGAAAGAGGCCCGGGGTCCACTGCCTCGAGAAGGCATCCCCTGCAGCGAGCCCTGCTGAGGGGGCGGCATGGAACAGACTCAGTTCGCTGCTCTCCTGAGGCAAACAGGTCCACCTGAGGTGTGCCCCAATGGGAGAACAGATGCTGTACTACTCCGCAGGAGAGACCACTAGTGGGATGCAGCCCTATCCGCCCAGGCATCGGCCAGGGTGTTGGAGGCTCCTGCCACGTGAATGGCTAGGGAGATCCGCCTCCAGGCTGCGCACGAGTGACCAAATGCGAGAGCTTCCTTGCATAGAAGCATGGAGCTGGCCCCGCCTCGGCGGTTTAGATAGTACATGGTCGTGGTATTGTCCGCCTGACTCGACCACTTGACCCCGGAGGAACGGAGCAAAGGCGGTGAGAGCTAGGCGGACCGCTCGGAGCTCCAGCAGGTTGATGTGGCATCGGGACTCCCGCGGGGACCAGAGGCCATGAGCCCGGTGTTCCCCCAGATGGGCACCCCAACCCATCAGAGAGTCATCGGTCGATAGAGAGACCGTCGGCTCGGGGCGGACGAACGGGATGCCCTCCTGCAAATGATCTGGAACGGTCCACCACTGGAGAGCTGCCCACATCCCCTGTGTCACCGACACAGCTGGTCCAAAGGATCGCAGCGCAGGACCACTGGCTGGCCAGTCCCCACTGAAGGGGACGATGTTCCAGTGGGCCCAACGGACCACGCTGGTGCAGGCCGCCATGAGACCCAGGAGGCGAGGAAGTCCCGGCAGGGGCAATTGCCCAACCAGAAATGATCGGGCAAAGGAGGAAAGAACCTCGCCCTGTCTGCCGGGAGCCGCGCTTGGCTCAAGAGAGTCGAGCTGCGCCCGATGAATAGAATCACCTGCTTCGCTCGAGTTCCACTTGGCCTCGCTTGATAAGGAGGCCCAGTTGAGAGCAGACCTGGAGGGCCAGATCTCTGGACCACCCGCCTCCTTCCTGGAGGGAGCTGCTATCAGCCAGTCGTCCAGGTAAGGGTACACCGACCTCGGGCGCCAGAGGAATGCTGTCACCACTGCCATGCATTTGGTGAAGACCCTGGGAGCTGGAGACAAGTCAAGGGCATGGCTTGGAACTCTAAGAGGATCCTTCCGCCGGAAGCTTAAGGAATCTCCTGGTGAGACGGACGGATAGGACGGAAAAAACGCGGGCCCTGCAAGTCCAGAGAGCAGAACCACACGCCGTTGCCCAAGGATGGTATTATCTGAGCCAGAGTGACCATCTCTGAAGGTTCAAACCTAGGGAACTTGTTTAGGTCGTGTAGGTCGAGAATGGCGCCAGCCCCCGTCCGCTTCGAACCAGGAAGTACCTGGACACAAACCCTGGGTCTGAAGGAGGGTCCACCACCTTCTTATCACCTCCTTCTGGAGGAGGAGAGCAATGCGGCTCGACGAGCCGCCAGTGAGGCTGGGATCTCAAGCCTCCCGGGGCGACGGCTCTGAAGGGTGGTGCCTGCTCGAATTCCAGAGGCAGGCCTCTTCCCACCACCTCCAAGACCCACCTGTCCGTGGTAACAGCGAGACCAGGCGGAACGGAAGTGCGGAGCTGCCCTCAATGGGGACCCAAAGGGCAGGACGGGAATGGGGCGACACCCCTCAGCCCGTCACTGGGCAGGCTTGGAGGAGGGACCGGCCGAGGGACCTCCTGGGCCTTTTCCTCCCTGCCTCCTGTTAGAGGAAGCCGGCGGCTTGGGTTTGGGATGCCAAGGCCGAGCGCGCCGGGGGCACAGAAGTACGAAAGGGCTTAGGCTGTGGTTTGCGGCCTTTGTTCTTCTGAGCGGAAGAGACCGAGTCCAAGGTAGCATTGGACTTCTCGATCCTCTGCAGGTGACCTTCCACCCCAGGGCCGAAGAGGTCAGTCCCCAAAAAGGGAACATCCGCCAACTTGTGCTGGGTATCCGAAGTAAAGGTGGATATCCTCAGCCAAGCCCGCCGACGCATAGCCACCGCGGCCGCCACCGATCTGGCACGAGTCCCCATATCCAAAGCAGTCTGGAGCTGCTGTTTGGCCACTGCCCTGCCCTGGTCCCGCACCTGCTTAACCGTAGTCTGCAGATCGCGGGAAAGATGAGGATGACCTTATCCAGGGAGCCCAACAGGGCATGAGAAAAATGTGCCATGAGGACAGCCAACTGGCCTGGACGGCGCTTTCCAGGAGAGGACGCATGTAGACTTTTCGCCCGACATAGTCCAATTTCTTAGACTCTTGTCAGGAGGTTTGTCCATATCCCTGGCGCTAGCCGGGCGCACCGAAAACGCTGTCAGTAACCAACCCTCAGCAGAGGGTGTTCAAAACCGACAAGGAACCGTGGGGACCGCGATACTTCCTGGCCATCCTGGGTCAAGGCGCAGGGCAGGAAGCAGGCGCTGCCAAAGCTCCAGTGCCAGACCCACTATGGCCTCGCCACCGGAAAGGCCTCCGTCGAGAATCCCTCGGTCCAGAATCTCCGTGAGGGGATACCTGGCCCCTTGGAACGGTTCGAGCTCCATCCCGGTGGACTCAGAGATGAGCCAAGTAGTCCTAGGAAGGACGACGGGCTATCGTCCATTGACTGACCTCCTGAAGACTCCAAGTCCAGTCGCTTGGAGAAAAGGAGGAATCATCTTCGGACTCTGAAGAGTCCTCAAGAGCTGCCTCTGGCCTGAGCCACCCTTCACCGCCGAGGTCGGTCGGGAGTGAGGGTAACTGACAGCCGATGGGTAGACCTCAGCTGACCGAGAATCCTTGGTCGGAGCCCCAGTTGGTGGCTGTGAGGCGGAGGTTCCACCGAATCGGTGGAGCAGCTGGTTTTGGCCGAACAACCGGCCTGGGTATGGGCTCCTCGGATAAGTCGAGGGGTTGTGTCGGCCGCTCCGGTGACAGCCACTTAATGGCCGGGGAAGGCGACGGGGTCGGCTTACTCCCAGCCAGAGGAGCTGGCGCGGTAACATAAGGTCCCTGCACTGCCGACGAATTTACGCCGAAGCCTCCCCTCGTCCGAGGAGGAGGACGAGGAGCGACGCCGCTTACCAGGTGCCGAGACCGAGACCGCCTATGACGGTGGGATCGGCTGGACCGCAAAGAGGTCCGAGACCGAGAGTCCCGGAATTTCCGAGGTCGGTGCGGGGAGGTGTCGGCCGAAACCGCACTCCTTCGGCTCGGATGGTCCATCCGAGGGTCCGGAACCGAGGCACAGGCGAGCCCACGGATCTCTCAACTCCTCCCGGGGAACCGAGAGGAATCTCGGGCTAAAGGCGATAGCCTGTCTCAACGGGTCGAGAAAAATCTCGACCTTCATCGGTGGGACTCTCGGTCAACTGACCTGACGGGACACCGTGAGGCCAGTGGCCAAGCCGAGCGGCCGATCAAGGAGACGGTCGACGACCCGGGAGAGGGACCTTTCCTGCTCCCAAGAGCCGAGGAGGGGGACTTACCCTGTCCCTCTTTTGACCGAGAATAAGGTCCCATGAGACGTAGGCCCTTCTCCTTTAGTGGAGAGGGACAGACAAAGCTCCTTAAAAGAAGCCGTGTAAGAAGAGCCCAGAGAGAGCGGGATAAATGCCGCGGCCGAGGAAGATACGGCCCGCGCCGCCTCCTCTTCGAGGGCGACCATCCGCTCGAGCTGATCCGCCGAGCCCGCCGCCGCGGACACCGCCAACCGGGCCTCCTTGGACTTCACCGAGGGAAACGCTCGGACGGCCCAGTTGCAAACGGGCAGCACGGTCTTCGAGGACGAGGGCCGAAAAGATGGAGCACAGGTCGCAAGCCTGCGGTCGTGCTCAAGGCCTAGCAGTAGACACACGTGAGTGTGGATCCGTCCGAGACATCTTCTGCTCCGCATGGGCATCTCCGAACCGGGAGTCGATTTGTCCATCGCAGTCATGAGGGATAGAAGATGAAGTCTTTTCGCAAAATTTATTTTTAAATCCGCAAACGGAGAAATAGGAACCAGTCTCAAACGCAGAGCGTTAAGGAGGGAACCTGAGCTTCCAAGCGGTAAGGAAGATCTGGCGTCATGGGGCAGAGCCAAGAGTTATACCACCCGGGTGGGTGGGAGGAGCAAGCTTGAAGACCTTCCGGCAAGATTTAAAGCGGCAAGGATACCTGCCAATGAGTGTGGATGAACAACATATCCATGTCCCTAGAACTGGGGAATCTGCCAGGACCGCCCCCTTATGTACTACACCTGACGTCGGAGGCGGGACCGACATCGGGGGCGGTCCCCGGTGACAATAGCTAGAATTTTTCCGTGGGGTCCTGACGCCTGCTGGCTTCAGTCCTAATGGTGTAACCTGCTGCAAGAGCTGTGTCTCGAAGTAAGATCTAAATTTGCCTAAGCCGAAAGGGCGCTACTAGAATAAGATGTGCCTGCCCTTGTAGGAGCTTCAGTAGAACCCTCTGAATCAAAGGGAAAGACGCGAAAGCGTAGAGGAACCTGTCCGTCTAAGAGAGGGACAACACGTCTCGCCAGAAAACACCAGGCCCTGGATCTAGCGAGCAGAAACTGAGCAGTTCTGCGTTGGATGGGGACACGAAGAGATCTAATTCTGGTGTCCCCCATCTGCGGAAAAGATCCTCTGTGACTCCCTGAAGCAGTTACCATTCGTGGACTCTGGCCTGTGATCGGCTTAGACTGTCCGCGATAGTGTTGTCCACTCCAGGAACATGCACTACAACAATATCTGCGCCGTGTTGCTATACCCAATTCCAGATGCTTTGTGCCTTCCTGCAAAGGGGGTAGGAATGAGTGCCTCCTTGTTTGTTGAGAAAGTACACCACCGCGGTATTGTCTGTTTGTACCAGAAGAGTATCCGGTGGAATCTCCATCTGGAATGCCTGTAGGGCATATAGGGCGGCTCTCATCTCTAGAATATTTATGTGAAGCTGGGACTCCAGAGACGACCAGGAGCCTTGAGTCCTGACCCCGCTGAGGTGAGCTCCCCATACGGACCTCGAGGCGTCCGTGGAGAGAGTCGCTGAAGGAGGCGGCGCAATGAAGGGGACTCCTGTCAAGAGGTAGTCTGGGACGAGCCACCAATGCCAGTCTCCGGTGACGGCATTCGTGATCCAGACTGGATGCTGCAGATGATCTTGCTTTTGGTCCCATTGCACTCTCAACATCCACTGGGTGACCCGCATATGGAGTCGAGCTAGGGGAACCGTTGCAATGGCAGCTGCCATGTGTCTGAGCAGGCAAAGGACGGTCTGGGCCGGTACATTCTTCTTTTCCTTTATGACCCCTATGAGGGATCTGATGTGTTCCGCCCTGTCCTGAGGAAGGAATGCCCTTCCCCGAGTGGTGTCCAGAACTGCTCCTATGGCAGGTTCCTTGCCGCTTTAAACCTTGCTGGAAGGTCTTCAAGCTGGCTCCTCCCACCCACCCGGGTGGTAAAACTCTCGGCTCCGCCCCATGACGCCAGATCTGGCCCGCTGGAAGCTCAGGTTGTGCGTCGAAGCCGGGGAGATCGGGTGGGTCGTGTGGATGAACAACATATACCATTCCTAGAACTCCTGTTACAGGTGAGTAAAGTACAGTTACGTAAGAACTTACCGTAACAGTAGATCTTCGAGAACAGCTCTTGCAGCAGGTTACACCATTAGGACCCGAAGCCGCCCAGGCGCCAGGACCCCGGAAAAAATTCCTAGCTGGCTAACTGGCGAGGACCTTGACGTCGGTCCGCCTCGGCGTCAGGTGTGGTACAAAGGGCGGTCCGCCAGATTCCCCAGTTCTCCGCGGAGACTTCTTGCCGCAGGCTGACATCAAAATGGGAGACCTAGGATTCGCCACAGAAGACAGAAAGATAACAATTCCTGCTCAGAAAGACTGAGCCATGCTTCCTCCAAGGGGAAGGTGGCGGAAGGTACTGCTGCAAGAGCTGTTCTCGAAGATCTACTGTTACGGTAAGTTCTTACGTAACTGTACTATCTTACTTGAGACACAGCTTCTTGCAGCAAACTACTCAATAGGACTGATTCCCAAGCAGTAACGCTGTCAGAAAATCCGGAGGAGGAAATTAAAGGATAAAACCAGGTCCTGAACCTAGGACAGAAGACCTGAAGAGCGGCCAGACCAAAACCAGCCCTTAGCCGAGAGCGATGTCAAAGCTATAATGCCTGATAAAGGTATGCACAGAATTCCAAGTATTGCAGCGCATATAGCAGAAGTAGAAACATTTTGAGCGCTGCAAAGGAAGTAGCCACCCTCTAGTGGAATAGACCCCGGACTGTACCCGGAGGGGCTTTTGTTTGATACCATAACAGTGAGAAATACACTGGACAAGCCAGCGAGAAAGGGACTGTTTGGAAACTGATTGGCCCATCATTCTCTCAGAGAAGGAAATGAAAGCTGCTCAGAACTACAAAAGGACTGAGTTCTGTTGAGGTAAAACCTCAGGCTCGGTGAACATCCAGGGTATGGAGCAGAGCCTCTCCTCTATTAGAGGTAGTTCGGAAGTAGACCGAAGGTCGATATCCTGGTTCAGAGTGAGTGAAGAAACCACCTTAGGCAAGAATTTAGGGTTCGTCCTCAGGGATACTCTGTCCCGGTGGAAAACTAAATAAGGCTCTTTGCACATGAGAGCGTGAAGTTCAGAAATTCTTCTTGCCGAGGTAACAGCAACTAAAAACAACGTTTTCCACGACAGAAAACGTAGCTCACAATCCGCGGCAGGTTCAAAGGGGGAAGCGTGAGCTGTTCAAGGACAAAAGCAAATCCCATGGAGGCACAGGACTCTAATAGGAGGCCTACAGGCAACACTCCTAAGAAATTCCGAGAGGCATCCACCTGAGTCACTGACTGATTTCCCACCGGAGGTGGTGCGAAATGGCACAGAGGTGCACTTTAATAAAGGAGTAGGCTAGACCCGAATGAAAGAGGAGAGCAAATATTCTAATATTACTCCCACAGGACAACCTAAAGGGAAAAAGTTAGCTGCTCCGACCATACACAAAAAGCGGCACCATTTCATGGCGTCGTCGCATGCGTTGTCAGGCTTTCTGGCTGCAGAAAGGACTTCTGCAACCTCTTTACGAGACCCGTGGCGCAAAATGGCTATGTCTCTAGGAGCCAAGCATGCAGGTTCAAGGAACGTGGGTCCGGGTGGACAAGTGAACCCTTCTCCTGAGACAGTAAGTGGGAGCTGAGCGCAACGGAGCGGGGTTCCCGAATAGTTGAATCAACAAAGGGAACCAGATTTGTCTGGGCCAAAATGGGGCCACTAGGATCATTGCATGCTCCCTCGCGGTTTGAGAAGAACTCTCTGGATCAACGGGAAAGGAGGGAAAGCGTAGAGGAATCTGTTGGCCCAGGAGAGGGATAACGCGTCTCGCCAGAAAACACCAGGCCCTGGATCTAGCGAGCAAAAATTGGGCAGTTTTGCGTTGGATGGGGAGGCGAACAAGTCTAGATCTGGAGTTCCCCATCGAAGAAACAGATCCTCTGCTACCTCTTGAAGGAGTTCCCATTCGTGGACTCTGGCCTGAGAACGACTCAGGCCGTCTGCAACCGTGTTGTCCACTCCGGGAACGTGCACAGTGATCAGATTCGCGCCGTGTCTGATTACCCAATCCCACACTCTCATGGCCTCCCTGCAAAGGGGGTAAGAGTGTGCGCCTCCTTGTTTGTTGAGGTAATACATCACCGCCGTGTTGTCTGTCTGAAGTAGAAGAGTACACGGTGGGATAACTGACTGAAAGGCCTGCAGGGCATAGAGGACCGCTCTCATTTCCAGCACGTTGATGTGAAGGTGAGCTTCCATCTGGGTCCACGTACCCTGGGACTTTACCCGTCCAGGTGTGCCCCACCCAAGACCGAAGCGCCTGTGGTGAGGGTGACCTCCGGACGGCGCAATGAACGGGACGCCTGATGAGAGCGACCCGGGGCTAGCCACCACTGCCAGTCTTGAATCACTGAATTCGTGAGTCTGACTGGATGCTGCAAGTGGTCTTGCCTTTGGTCCCATTGCACTTTGAGCATCCACTGAGTAATGCGATGTGGAGTCTTGGCGAAGGACAGTAGGAATGGCCGCAGCCATGTGTCCGAGCAAGCAAAGGACCGACCTGGCAGGTACAACCTTGCTTAGTGATAGGTCCCTTATGAGGGATCTGATGCGCTCGCTCTGTCGGCCGGAAGAAAGGCTCTTCCCAACAGTGTCCAGAACTGCTCCTATGAACTGCAGTTTCTGCGGCGGTACACCAGGAGACTTCTCGTAATTTATGAGGATGCCCAGGGATCGGAACAGATCCTGGGTGCTCTTGATTGCAAGAAGCAACGTCTCTCTGAGGCGGCCATGAGAAGCCAGTCGTCCAGGTGCAGGAACACGAGTGGCCCTGTCTCCTCAGAGGCGCTGCCACGACTGCCATGCACTTGGTAAAGACCTCGGTGCGGAAGACAGTCCGAAGGAAGGGCTCGAACTGAAGGTGGTGGTCGAGCTTTCAAGCGAGGAACCTCCTGTGCACCTGAGCCATAGGGATGTGCAGGTAGGCATCCTGCATGTCTAGAGACGCTAAAAGGCGTCCTGTTTGAGCATGGGGATAAGACCTGGAAGGGTCACCATGCGGAATCTCTGTAAGTGACCGACACATTGAGGTCGCTGAGGTCCAAGATTGGACGGAGGTCCCTGTTTTCTTGGGAACCAGGAAGAAGTGGGAATAGTATCCTAGTCCTCTCTGGTTCTCTGGGACGTACTCTATCGCCCCCTTTCGTAGTAGCCCTGAGTACTTCTTGCCAGATCAAGGCTTTGTGCTGACCCTGATACGGAGAGCAAAGGAGGCCTCGAGGGTGGCTTTCCTGCGAATTCTATAAAGTGGCCTAGACTGACCAACTGAAGAACCCACCTGTCGGTGGTAATGGCCTGCCATCCCGGCAGGAAGTTCGCAATGCGACCCCCGACTATAAACTCCCGTTGATCCTGAGGGGCGGGGGCCGGCAAGGAGTCAGGCTGTGGCGGCAGATGGACCCGCTGGCTGGGCCTGCCTAGGAGAACGCTGGCCTCGGCTGGCGGGGTGTTTGCCCTGGGCTCTACGAAAACCAGAGCCCCTCTGAGGTGCAGCGGAGTGGGTCTGTTGCCTCTGCGTCCGCGCACGAAAACTGCTTTGGTTCCTACGAAAGGAACCAAGCTTAGGTCGGTACATGGCCTGAACCGACCTTACCGCCTTCCCGGCCTCTTGGAGTTTGGTAAGGATCTTTTCTGTAGGATTACCAAACAATACTTCTCCCTCAAAAGGGGCGTCCAAGATGTTCTTTTGGACGTCCGGGGTAAAACAGGAGCCTTAGCCAAGAGTGTCTCGATCTTTATCAGAAAGCTGCTGCTTTCGAGGGCCCAATGAGTCCAGCGAGTCATCTGTGGCTCTGCTACTTGGGTCCCCGTCCTGAACCCGTACGGAGGCTGAAGCATCTCCTCCTTCTGCTCACCTTCGGGCATCTTTTCAGCCGCTTCCAGACCCTGTTCCCACAAAGCGTTCTGGAACTGAACCATGTGGGTTAAATAGTTCAGGGATCTGATGGCGCAGGTAGCGGAAGCATACGTACGCCTACCCAATGCGTCCAGTTGTTTGGACTCTGGGTCCGGTGGCAGGGTGCTCAAATGTTGTGGCCTCTGTGACCGGTCATGTGAGGCTGTGATGACCAGAGAATCGGCCTGAGGATGCTGCGTCAAGTACTGGTCGTCCTTAGGAGCCTTGTACAAGCGATCAGCTTTCTTCGGTCTCGCCGGGAGCGAGTGTGGACGCTTCCACGCAGCCTTGGTGACGTCCACGAAAGTGTCAACCAAGGGTGGTACCACCACAGGCTTGGGGTCCTTTTGCCGAAGATATTTGGCGAGTCGCACTCTTTCGGGGTCTAAGTCTTCAGCATCCCATCCCATGTTCTCTTGTATATGTCTCATAATATCAAGGAACGAGGGATCATCCGGAGGAGATCTAGGCATCTCACGTGGGTCCGGAGAAGGGATGGAAGTGGAGATGGGGATCTAGAGGTGGAGTAGTCTGATCCCGTGTCCTCCGTTGAAGGCGAACGTCGGCGTCTCCTGGATCTCTTGGGGCTGGGTGATCCAGAAGAGGATTTCGACGGAGGTCTCCGTTTATCAGGTCTCCCCCTGGGAGGGGTTCTAGGCTCCCGGGAGGAGGAACCACGGCCTGCCGACCCGATGGCGAGGGGCAGGAACGAATAGTAGGAGGAGGAGGAGTAGGAGGAGGAGGGGAACCATGTCTTTTTAATGGTATCCCACCAGTAGGTGAACAGATCTTTCACCTCCACTAGAGAGAGGCCCGACGACGGCCGAGGTGCCGGTGTTCGTCGTCGGGTCAGCGTCCGGCTCCACAGGGGTTCTGGTAATGGCGAGGATCCCTGGGAGTACCCTACGGGACCGGTCGCCGATCTGGTCCTCGGGCTCTCTAGGTCCTCCTCCGATAAGAGGCTCCTGACCGAGTCGGTCGGAGGCAACAGGGCCTTCTTCTTTTCAGGAGGGCGGGCGGTCTCCCCACCGCGTCCGCTGGGATGTAATGGCGGCATCGGTCGCGAACCCAGCAGCTCCAGGGAAGAAGGCGCCACGGCTGACAGCTGTCGAGCCGGCGTCTGGGCTACAGGCCTTTTAAAGGCGTGGCTCCAACGTCTTGCGTGGAGGCACCGACGAGGACCTGACGTCGGGTACCGGGAGGCGGGGAACCCGACTTGCGGTGGTGATGGTGTCGTTCCCGGACTTAGCAAGGCCCTGGAAGGGAGGAAGGCCTGGCCAGTTTCTCCTGAGATGAAGGTTTCTTGATTGCAGCGGGGAGATTTCAGACCGAGCTACGGGACTCGAACCCCTAGAGGGACCTGGAAGGGCCTTCTCCCTTCTCTTCTCAGCGTGCTTGTGGACCCTGGAGCTTTCCCCTTGGAGGACATGGTCTTCAGTTGTTCCTCCAGAAGAAACGCCTGCAAAGCCCTCTGGCTGCCAGATCCGGGTACGGCTATTGAACCCTTGGCAAGAAGGACAGGCCCGGTATCGTGGTCTGGGCCTAGGCACGGACGCCCTAGGCCGTGTGGGGGTCCTTGAGCGGATCTGCTGCTCACAAAAGCGCACTGAGGATGGCCCGAAGTTGGTGATGACATCAAGATCTTGCTTGAAGAGGATTCTGAAGATTTTTGAAAATTTTATCGAAAAAAGAACTATTCACGCGTCGCTCGCTGGACTGGTAACCGAAGGGGTCAGGTAGCTAAGTCGACGGCGGGAAAAGAACTGGGGAATCTGGCGGGACCGCCCCCTTTTGTACCACGCCTGACGTCGGAGGCGGGACCGACGTCGGGGGCGGTCCCCGCTGTAGTTAGCTAGCTAGAATTTTTCCGTGGGGTCCTGGCGCCTGGCGGCTTCGGTCCTAATGGTGTAACCTGCTGCAAGAGCTGTGTCTCGAAGTAAGATCCTGTATTTCTAGGGACATGGATATGCTGTTCATCCACACTGTCTGGCAGACTCCTAGCAGTTCTCCGGGAGGAGGGAGGAAAGGCGCACACCCCCTACTTGGGGAATAAAGACTGGAGAACCGAGGCCCCAAAACCAGCATCCCGGCGTGAGTCAAGGTTGATGTGGTAATGGGTAATGAAGGTGTGTGCTGACTTCCAGGTAGCAGCCCTGCAGATTTCCTGGATAGGGACGTCCCTGGAAGCAGCCACCGATGCAGCAGCATATGCGGGTAGAATGAGCTCTTATCCCTCTGGGAGCTCCATGCCCACCAACTTGTAGCAGAGATCTATGCAGGAGGTGACCCACCTGCTTATAGTCCACGTTGCTGCAGGTCTGCCAGGTGCGGCTTCAGCGTAGGTGACAAACAGCTGGCGAACCTCTCCCCGAATTTCAGCCGTGCGCTCCTTATAATAAGCGAGTGCCCTTCTAGGGTCCAAAGTATGGAGCCTATATTCAGTCTCCGAGGCGTGATTGGGGTAGAACACCGGCAGAGTCAACACCTGGTTAAGGTGAAACTCCGACATCACCTTCGGAAGGAATTTCGGGTGGGGGCGCAGGACAACCTTGTCCCTGTGGAAGACCAGGTAAGGAGACTCGATGCAGAGCGCCTGGAGTTCTCCCATCCTTCTGGCTGACGTGATAGCCACCAAGAAGGCGGTCTTCTATAACAGGTGAGAGAGTTCACACCTGTGCATTGGTTCGAATGGCTTGCCCATGAGCTTTGCCAGTACCAGCAGTAAATCACACGGAGGTGGAGGTTCTCGCACCGGAGGGGAAATGTGATCAAGGCCTTTGAAAAAGCGCCAGACCACCTTCTCCTGCGCCACCGACTGCTCCCCGGCCCGCGCCCGGTAGGCAGAGATGGCTGCCAGGTGCACCCTTAGGGTCGTCGACCTAAGCCCTTGACTAGAAAGGGACCATAAATAGTCCAAGATGCTTGCCAAAGGACAGGAAGAAGGGTCCAAGCCCTTGCCCTGACACCAAATGGAAAATCTCTTCCATTTGAAGGCATAGCATTTTCTGGTCGACTCCTTATGGGACGCCTCAACAACATTGAGGACCTCTCGGAAAGACCCAAGGCCTGGAACTCTGGCAGCAGGAACCAGGCCGTCAGGTGCAGGATTGAAGGTCCGGATGGAACACCTTCCCCTGATTGACTGAGAGCAGGTCCGGGCGAGCTGGAAGCTGCCTCGGGAGCCTGGAGCTGAGGCTGAGGAGATCTGGGTACCAGAACTGGCGGGCCCAGTCTGGGGCTATCAGAATCACCTGCGCTTTGTCCCTCCTTGCTTTGAGAAGCACCTTGTGAATCAAGAGAAATTGGTGGGAAGGCGTAGAAGAGGCCCGGGGTCCACAGCCTCGAGAAGGCATCCCCCTGCAGCGAGCCCTGTTGATGGGGGCGGGCATGAAATAGCCTCAGCTTCGCGTTCTCCCTGGAGGCAAACAGGTCCACCTGAGGTGTGCCCCAATGGGAGAACAGATCTTGTACTACCTCCGGCAGGAGAGACCACTCGTGAGATGCAGCCCCTATCCGGCTCAGGGCATCGGCCAGGGTGTTGAAGGCTCCTGCCACATGAATGGCTAGGAGATCCGCCTCCAGGCTGTGCATGAGTGACCAAATGCGGAGAGCTTCCTTGCATAGAAGCATGGAACGCGTCCCACCCTGGCAGTTTAGGTAGTACATGGTCGTGGTATTGTCCGTCTGGACTCGGACCACTTGACCCCAGAGAAACGGAGCAAAGGTGGTGAGAGCTAGGCGGACCGCTCGAAGCTCCAGCAGGTTGATGTGGCATCGGGACTCCCGCGGGTACCAGAGGCTGTGCGCCTGGTGTTCCCCCAGATGGGCACCCCAACCCATCAGAGAGGCATCGGTCGATAGAGACCGTCGGCTCGGGACGGACAAACGGGATGCCCTCCTGCAGATGAGATGGAACGGTCCACCACCGGAGAGCATTCCACATCTCCTGGGTCACCATCACTAGCTGGTCCAATGGATCGCAGCGTTGTGACCACTGGCTGGCCAGTCCCCACTGAAGGGGGCGCATGTGCCAGCGTGCCCAACGGACCACGCTGGTACAGGCCGCCATGAGACCCAGGAGGCGCAGGAAGTCCCGGGCAGGGCGCGACTGCCCAACCAGAAATGATTGGGCAAAGGAGGTAAGAACCTCGGCCCTGTCCGCCGGGAGCCGTGCTCTGGCTCGAAGAGAGTCGAGCTCTGCCCCGATAAACAGAATCACCTGCTTGACTCGAGTTCCGACTTGGCCTCGTTGATGAGAAGGCCGATTTGAGAGCAAACCTGGAGGGCCAGATCTCTGGACCGCTCCACCTCCTGTCTGGAGGGGGCTGCTATCAGCCAATCGTCCAGGTAAGGGTACACCCGGACCCCTCGGCGCCACAGGAAAGCTGTCACCACTGCTATGCATTTGGTGAAGACCCTGGGAGCTGGAGACAGGCTGAAGGGCATGGCTCAGAACTCGAAAAGGGATCCCTCCGCTCGAAAGCGAAGGAATCTCCGATGTGACGGACGGATAGGGACATGAAAGAACGCGTCCTGCAGGTCCAGAGAGCAGAACCACACGCCGTGTTCCAGGGATGGTATTATCTGAGCCAGAGTGACCATCCTGAAGGTTCGAGACCTTAGGAACTTGTTCAGGTCTTGTAGGTCGAGAATGGGGCGCAAGCCCCCCGTCCGTTTCGGAACCAGGAAGTACCTGGACACAAACCCCGGGTCTGAGGGAGGGTCCGCCACCTCCCTGATCACCTCCTTTTGGAGGAGGAGAGCGATGTCGGCCCGACGAGCCAACAGTGAGGCTGCGGACCCCGAGGTGCGACGGCTCTGAAGGGCGGGGCCTGCTCAAATTCTAGAGGCAGGCCTTTTCCCACCACCTCCAGCACCCACCTGTCTGTAGTAATAACGGACCAGGCGGAAAGGAAGTGCCGGAGCCGTCCCCCCACAGGGGGAACCAGGGGTGAGGTGACGGGGTTGGGGGTGACACCCCTCAGCCCGTCACTGGGCAGGCTTGGAGGAGGGACCGGCCGAGGGACCTCCTGGGCCTTTACCTCCCTGCTTCCTGTTGGAGGAAGCCCCGGGCTTGGGTTTGGGATGCCGTTGCTGGGCCGGACGCGCCGCGGGCGCAGAAGGACGAAAGGGCTTAGGCTGTGGTTTGCGGCCTTTGTCCTTCTGAGCGGAAGAGACCGAGTCCAAGGTAGCATTTTACTTCTCGATCCTCTGCAGGTGACCTTCCACCCCAGGGCCGAAGAGGTCAGTCCCCAAAAAGGGAACATCCGCCAACTTGTGCTGGGTATCCGAAGTAAAGGTGGATATCCTCAGCCAAGCCCGACGACGATAGCCACTGCGGCCGCCATAGACCTGGCACATGAGTCCCAATGTCTAAAAGCAGTCTGGAGCTGCTGTTTGGCCACTGCCCCACCCTGGTCCGCACCTGCCTGACCGTGGTCTGCAGATCACGGGAAGATGAGGGACGACCTCATCAAGGAGCCCAACAGGGCATGAGAGAAATGTGCCATGAGGGACGGCGAACTGGTCTGGCGAAGGCGAGGAGGGCACGCAGCATAGACTTTTTCGGCCGTCCGCATAGTCCAATTTCTTGGACTCCTTGTCGGAGGTGTTTGTCCCACATCCCTCAGCGCTCCCGGCACGCCGGAAAACGCTGTCGGTAACTAACCCCTCGGCCGAGGGGTGTTCCGAAAAACCGGACAGGGAACCGGTAGGGACCGCATACTTCCTGGCCATCCTGGCCGAAGGCGCAGGACAGGAAGCAGGGCGCTGCCAGAGCTCCAAGGCCGGGCCCACTATGGCCTCTGCCACCGGAAAGGCCTCCGTAGGGGAATCCCCTCGGTCCATAATCTTCGTGAGGGGATACGTGGCCCGCTTAGAAACGGGTTCGAGCTTCATCCCGGTGGACTCAGAGATGAGCCGAAGCAATCCCAGGAAGGACGAAGGGCTATCGTCCACCGACTGTCCTCCTGAGGACTCCAAGTCCATTCGCTTGGAGAAAAGGGAGGAATCTTCTTCGGACTCGGAAGAGTCCTCAAAGAGCTGCCTCGGGCCTGAGCCACCCTCCACCTGCCGAGGTCGATCGGGAGTGAGGGTGACAGACAGCCTATGGGGCAGTCCCTGAGCCAACCGAGAATTTTTGGTCGGAGCCCCAACTAATGGCTGTGGAGGTGGAGGTTCCACCGGAATCGGTGGGGCAGCTGGTTTTGGCCTAACAACCGGCCTGGGAACAGGCTCCTCGGATAAAACGAGGGGTTGCTTTGGCCACTCCGGTGACAGCCACTTAATGGCTGGGGAAGACGACGGCGTCGGCTTATTCCCGGTCAGAATGAGCTGTTGCCACATGAGTTCCTCATATCTTCGACGCAACTTGCGCCAAAGCCTCCCCTCGTCCGAGGAGGAGGACAAGCGGCGGCGCCGCTTGCCGCAGTGCCGAGACCGCCTATGACGGAGGGATCGGCTGGACCACGAAGAAGTCCGAGACCAAGACCCTCGGCTTTGCCGACGACGGTGCGAGGAGGTGTCGTGGGGAACCGGCACTCCCTTCGGTTCGGAAGATTCAACCGAAGGCTCCGGAACCGGAGGCACAGACGAGCCGACGGGGTCCTCAACTCCCACCGGGGGAACCGGGGAGAGGGGATTCTCGGTTTCTCCATCCGACAGCCCGTCCAACGGGTCGAGAAAAATCTCGACCGCATCGACGGGAGTCTCGGTCAACTGGCCTGACGGGGACACCATGAGACCAGTGGCCGAAGCCGAGAAGTCGACCGAAGTCGACGGCTGACAACTCGGAGAGGGGGATCTTTCCCGCTCCCAAGAGCGTCGACGGTGAGACTTACCCTTGTCTCTCTTTTTGGACCGAGAAAACGGTCCAGAAGAAGTTGGACCCTCACCTTTAGTCGAGAGGGTTAGACAAAGCTCCTTAAAAGAAGCTGAATAAGAGGAACCGAGGGAGAGCGGTACAAATGCCGCAGCCGAGGTAGAAGCGGCCCGCGCCGCCTCCTCTTCGAGGGCGATCATCTGCTCTAGCTGATCCACCGAGCCCGCCGCCGGACACCGCCGACCGGGCCTCTTTTGACTTTACCGGAGGAAATCGCTTCTCGGGATGCCCCAGTTGTAAACGGGCAGCACGGTCTTCGAGGATGTAGGCCGAAAAGGAAGAGCACAGGTTGCAGGCCTGCGGGTGCGTGCTCAAGGCCCAAGCAGTGAAGCCTGCGTGGAGTGCGGATCCGTCCAGACATCTTCTGCCCAAGGGCATCTCCGGAAACCGAGTCGATTTGTCCATCGAGTCATGAGGGAGAGAAGACCAAGTCTTTTAGCAAAAACGTTTTAATTTCGAAAATTCGAAGAATTAGGAACCAGTCTTATACGCAGAGCATTAAGGAGGGAACCTGAACTTCCAAGCGGTAAGGAAGATCTGGCATCATGGGGTGGAGCCGAGAGTTTTACCACCCGGGTGGGTGGGAGGAGCCAGCTTGAAGACTTTCTGGCAAGATTTAAAGCGGCAACGAACCTGCCAGACAGTGTGGATGAACAACATATCCATGTCCCTAGAAAGTAACCTTTTTCTCTCTGATTCGGTCGAACACACTCTATGGCCTCCTTGTCGATGAGGGCCAAGATCTCCTGCTGGATAAGCAGGGCAGGCTGACCCAAGCAGCAGGAGAGCAGGGGAAGTCTGGATGGTGGGTGGTCGAGGAACTCTATAGCGTGACCTTGTTCGCCCAACTGCAACACCCACCGACCGGAGGTTATCCTCTGCCATCCTGAAAGGTGATGAGAGATGCTACCCCCGACCTTCTCGACCCTTTGATCGAGAGGAGGGGGCCGGGGCTGGGAAGTAGTCATGCTGTGGTGGTGTTGGACCCCACGGGCTGGGCTGCTTTGGGATGCTTTGAGCCCTGGCCCGAGGGGAACCTGGCTTGATTTTTGCGACCAAAGTTACCCCTGGGTTGCTAGGCAGAAAGTAGCTGTTGCCATTGTTTGCGGCAGCAAAAACAGTTCTGTTCCTACAAAAGTAACCAGACTTAGGTCTGTACATGGCCTGTACAGTCCTGACTGCCTTCCCAGCATCCTGTAGTTTGGTGATGACCTTCTCGGATTCCTCACCGAACAGGACCGCTCCATTATAAGGAACGTCCAGGATGTTGTTCTGGACGTCCAGGGTAAATCCAGAAACTCTCAACCACGAGCATCTCTGGACACAAACGCCTGTGGCTGCTCCTCTGGCTGCCGAGTCCGCTGAGTCGTAAGCGGCTTGGAGAACTTGGATTCCCCACATCTGACCCAGTTTGAAGGAGGTTCGGCATTTCTTCCTTCTTTTCACCATTCGGAAAGTCTATTAGAAGGTCTTGGCCCTGTTCCCAAAGGGCGTTCTGAAATTGCACCATGTGCGTCAGATAGTTTAGAGACCTAATTGAGCATGTAGCAGCCACATACATGCGTCTTCCCATGGAATCTAACTGCTTAGATTCCTGGTCTGGAGGCTGGGTACTCAAATACTGAGGCCGCTGTGACCTATCATGAGATGCAGTGATGACCAGGGAGTCGGCCAGGCGTTGTTGCGCCAAATACAGGTCCTCCGTGGGAGCCCTGTAGAGGCGGTCAGCCTTCTTCGCAACAGCTGGTGTGGAATGCGGACGCTTCCAAGCTGCCTTGGTGACGTCCGTAAAGGTGTCCACCAAAGGTGGGACCACCACAAGCTTCGGGTCTTTCTGCCTGAGGTAACAGGCAAGGCGTCGTCTCTCGGGGTCTAAGTCTTCTGTCTCACATCCCATATTTTCCTGGATGTGCCTCATGATTTCTGAAAAGGAGGAATCATCCAGAGGTGACCTTGGAAGGTCCCGTGGGTCTGGTGATGGGGGACTGAAGGGAGATGGAGACCTGGAGGTGTCTGACGTATCCGGTCTGGAGTCAGCTCCCGGTGAGTGGTGTCTGCCCCTGGGTTGCTTTGGGCTCGGGGACCCTGAGGGAGAGCGTGATGGGCGACTTCTGTATCTCTATTGGCTCCGAGGAGGTGGAGTTGGCTCCTTGGGGGTTGAGGGTCTGGAACCATCAGCGCCCTGAGGAGGAGGAGGTGTAGGTGGCCGAGGCTTAGGGGGAACCACGTCCTTCCTTATGGTTTCCCACCAGAACGTGAACAGTTTTTTCACATCCTGAATATTCATACTTGATGACGGACCCGGTATCGGAGTGGGTCTGTCACCAGGGTCGGGTTCCAATGAACCACCAGGTCCAGTGACTGCTCCCTGGGTAAGCCGGCATCCTCCGTGTCACCCCGTCTGGTCGTCCAACGGCGCAGTAGCCTCTTCAACTGAGGACCCCTGATGTCCGGTGTCCACCGGCGTCGGGGTAGTCCGTTTTGTGGGCGCTGGATCGGACACCTTCTTGGTCTCTGTCGTCCGCTTAAGGGACGTCAGCTCTGCAGTCCTCCTTTCAGGTACCTTTGGACGTTGGGAGGCAGACCTGAAGTTGGTGTCCCGGCGTTGGTCAGATGTACCGCCTGATTTTGAGGAAGACATTTTGTGCCTGTCCGAGGAATCGGGCTTGCAGGCGCCCAACTGGTCTTAAGAAGTGTAAGGAGGCTGAAGAGCCCCCTGAAGACCTTACGTTAACAGGAGGAGGTTGGGAGCAAGTCTGGGAAGGAGACCTGTTGGACTTTGTAGAGCTGGAGCTGGCCCTGGACTCAGAGGCCCAGCTGGAGGATCTCACCCTATCCGAGTCCCGATGCTTGTCCCAGTGTTTCCCTGACCTGTGGGAAGATTCCCCTTTGGAGGAAGGTCTTTTCTCCATTTTCTTCAATTTCTCCTTGAGGAGGAATCCCTGAAGGGTCTTTTGGAGGCAGATACGGGTTCTGCTGTTGAACTGCTGACAAACTGAGCAGGCCTGGGTGTCGTGCTCCGGGCCCAGGCACCTGACGCAGGCCGAATGATGGTTTGCAAAAGGAATCTGTTTGCCGCAGGCACACTTAGAGGGATGTCCTTCGAGAGAAGGGGTAGGAGAAGCAGACATGGATTGAGATTTTTGTAGAAAAACGATTTCACGTATCGTATCGTTAATGCAGGCATCCGTGAGGCCGATGCTGGCGAGTAGACGGCAGGAAAAGAACTGGGGATGCTGGGAGACCGCCTCCTTTTATGTGATGCCTGACGTCGAGGAGGGGCCAACGTCGGGGGCGGTCCCCGTTGGATACTGCTAACTAGAATTTTTCCATGGGGTCCTGGCGCCTGCCGGCTTCAGTCCTAATGGTGTAACCTGCTGCAAGGGCTGTTTCTTGAAGTAAGATCTGAGGGTTCCACGGTGGCGTGAGACAGAAACCACAGGGCAGACACCTAAGCTTCCTACTTGACAGTCTTAATTTGTCTACAGGAAATTCTCCAAAGCTTTCCGGAGGCACCTCCCTGGGCCTAGTTAACGTCCTGACAAATGGCAAAGTGTGATCATCAACATAAAATATCTTCAAGCTGCACTGAAAAAAGCAAAATGTAGGGGCTTCTTCAAAGGTGCCAAAGACAGCACGCAACAATGTAAAGTAATAAAATTGGTTTTACTTCAGTCCTACAAAAAGTCCACGGAGTTTTTCTGAATCTGTGTGGCTAATGGCAGGAAAAGAAAATGGGGAGGTATGGGGCAACCGACATTATATAAGCAGTACTGATGTACATCAAGGTAGGCAGCCCCAGGAGAAAAAACTGAGGAGGTATGGGACAACCCACATTATATAGGCAGCGCCAATGTACGTCAACTTGGACAGCCCCAGCTGTGCAAAAAGTTTCCGGATTGTTCTGAAGCCGACCACTTACAACTTAAGAGTAATCTAATGAAGGGAGACGTCCTCAAAGAAGATGTTTAAATACTCCATACTGTCTACTGCTTGTGTTGTACTAACCAGAATTAATTCTAACAGATAGATGGGCAATAACATACAACAGGATGTGCGCTCATCATGAGATAAAGGCATTCCTTCTGTGTGTGCAGAGGTAAAAGGCCACAGGCATAGTTATCCTCAGCACACAACGAAGAAGCATCTATAATTATGTCCCAACAAACAGCGCCTTGGAATGTTTTGTGAATGACCTGCCACCCAGTCCGCCAATACGTTTAGCTTAGGAATCAAGGAGATGCTCAGATCCAAGAAACCTCCCTATGGGGTTCACAGAAGCAGCGTTTTAGTGAACAGTTCTTTGTTCCCTAGTAATCCCCCACCCACCTTTCTTTAAACCTGCTTTTTCCAGCTTGTGTTGTTTCAAATAAATGATGTATGCTGGGGGGGGGGGATTGAGTGGCCACAAGGCAGCTCTCCTCTCCCACGGAGGCCTCTGCTGTCCCCCCCAGGTGGAGGATGGTGCAGGCAGATAGGGCAGCACAGAAGGGAGGGGTGCCTCGGAGCTGCGGCATACGCACCCGTCCATCCAAGGAAGGGTTGGGCACAAAAATCGAGGGAAGAATCTGAAAAATAAAATGTACAATAAATAAATAAATAAATAATGTGATATATTACTTCCTTTCACTGTTACACCTCAATGCGGTTTACTGCTTCTCAATATTTCACTCATCACAATTCAAAGCTTCAGGGAAGGGAGCAGCAGTAGTACTAGATATGTCACCTTGATGAAAAAAAAAAAACAATCTATTTTCACTGAAAAGAACATGCCAATCAATATTTCATAAAGTATCGCACTCACCAATAGTGCCACCAAGAGCCATCGCTCCAGACATCTGGGCCAGCAACTCAGGAGTAGGCTTCAGACCACCAAGAGTGGCTGCCAGACCTCCAGCCACACCAATCATGCCCAAAGCATTACCAAGACGGGCAGTCCCTTGTGTTGACAGACCAGCCAGGGCACCGACACAACACAAGCCTGAACCAAGGTACATCATCTAAAGAAGAGAAAAACATGATATGAGAAACCATTGAATGATTCATGTCTGACCTCACTCATATGAGCGATTCCTTTCTAACCCCACTCAGGTAGTCTTCCCAGGACCCTACAAATGTGAAGAACCATGTATACAAGAAATTTTAGAAATTAGCCACAGACATGCGGTTTGCAATTCAGGTGGTCCAACTAGCTTACAGCACGGACAGTGTAACTGCGGGCCGAGAAGTTAAGTACTGCTTCCTGTAGCATTACTACTGACTCATTGTGAGGTTCACGCATGTTCAGTCTCCCACTGCTGTGGTGTCCCGGCTATTAGAAACAGCCACAAAAAGAAATGAGCAGCAGAAATCAAGACAGTAAAGGAACAAGCTGCTGAACATAGGAAATGCAAAACAGAAACAGGATATGTTCATTTAGTTTGCCGTGCAAACAACACATACTGATACACATGTACACATGAAACGAGCGAGAAATAGATAATCAGACAGCATAAAGGTGCTGCTACAAAGGAAGAAAAAGTCCATCAACGTGGCCAGAGTGTAGCAAAGGTAAACCCTGGTGCTTGGCATCCAAAAACAATGCATCATCCCACCATTTTTGGACATTAAGCGGTGAGGTATACCTATGCTGCGCTCTGGTTGCGTTAATAAACTTATTCGTAGTAGTACCCTGTTGCCGTCCAAGTTTGTTTTTTTTGTATCCCTCAAGTAGGCAGTATGTTTGCTTTCTACCTAGATTGCCCCTTGCCATAGAGGCAGTTGCTGTCAACTTTACTTGCATAATACTGTACACCCTTTTGCATTTATGGTTCTTGGCATGAAGGAGAGGGAAAAATGACTGGCAGCATCTTCTACGAATCCAAGATATTCACCTCCTCCCAGGCATACAATTTCAGCACTATAAACCAGTCCCAGAGGACCCCTTCACCACCCCAGGTGTTACACTATGAATCCTGTAGCATTACTCTAAAGGTGGGAAAGACACAAGCTTTTTACCTCAGATAAAATCCAGAGCAAAGCGAACAGTCTGGGTTGACTCTGCAAGTGAAAGCAGAAGCTGAGGCATGGCTGCTGCAGGCTGTCTTTAGTGATACTGAGAGTGCCCCTTACGAGCTGCACAATGAAATTCAGAGATCCTGCCACTGCACTAATTGCTGAAGCTGACAAAAATGCTTGCCTTTATTGTAAATGGCTCGACTTGACCTTGGCTCTAATCTGCTCCTAGAGATCAAGCCAGACACTAGGCCGAAGACAGACTTAGCTTGCTCACCTCTATTATACTCCAGTCATTAGTTAAAACAAGAGGCACGCATGCAACACACACACACACACACACACACACACACACACACACACACACACACACACACACACACACACACACACAAAACAAATCATTAAATTATTACAATTTAACAGCTACCTCGAATGGGTACTCACTTATTACATCCCAGTGGAGAGTGGGAGTCTTTTAGTGTTCAATTCAGAGGTCTGATGTGAAATGCAAGCTCACCCACCAGTCGTCAAGATGGACCTCCGATCAGCTGAGATCCTATTTTACAATGCAACTGCTAGAGTTGGCTCTCTCTCAAAATAGCTGGCTCGCCACCAATCCCAGTACACGGATTTACTTTAAATAAGGTGCAGTCCCCAGCCAATCAAGAAGTGCACCATAGAAACATAACATAGAAACATAGAATTTCATGGCAGATAAGGACCGCTTGGCCCACCCAGTCTGCCCATTTCCCTACCTGATGGATAAGCTGCAGATCCTAGTTAACCAGCAGCCTACTTCTTCCTACCCCCAACCCCTAGAATTGCCTTATGACTGTCCCATGCATGCTTGAATTCCACCACTGTTTTTGACTCCACAACCTCCTCTGGAAGGCTGTTCCATGCATCCACAAACCTCTCTGTGAAAAAATACTTCCTTAAATTACCTCCGAGCCGCCCCCCTTCTATCTTCAAATTGTGCCCCCTTGTTCTTGCACACCTCTTTTTTTGAAAGATGCTACCCTCTTGGACTTTGTTGATTCCCTTGAGGTACCCGAAAATTTCTATCATGTCCCCCCTCTCCCTCCTTTCCTCGAGGCTATACATATTAAGCTCCTTAAGTCTCACTTCATGTGTCTTCCGGTGCAGACCCTGCACCATTTTAGCTGCCCTCCCTTGGACAGCTTCCATCCTGTCTATGTCTTTGCAGAGATTGGGTCTCCAGAACTGCATGCAGTACGCCAGATGTGGTCTCACCAGCTGTCTGTACAGAGGGACAATAACTTCTTGTTTTCTGCTGGTGATGCCTCTCCCTATGCATCCCAGTATCCCCCCGGCCCTCCTTGCTGCCCTCTCACATTGCTTGCCCACCTTAGGTCATCTGATATGACTACCCCCAGGTCCCTTTCCATTTTGTTGTTGTTAGTATCTCACCCCCATTGTGACTCTTCCCTGGGTTTTGTTTCCCAGGTGCATTACCTGCACTTCTTAGCATTGAATCTAAGCTGCCATACATTTGACCATTCCTCTAATTTTGCCAAGTCCTTCCCATCCTTTCCACCCCACCTTGTGCATCAACTCTGTTGCAGATCTTTGTGTCATCTGCAAAGAGACATACTTTTCCTTCAATCCTCTGCAATGTCGCTATAAAGACATTGAAGAGACCGGTCCACTGAACCTGTGGTACTTACCTAACCCCCTTTTTCAGAGTGACTCCATTTACTATTACCTCTGTGTCCTATTCTCCAGCCAATTCTTTACCCAGGCTGTCATCTTGGGACCCACTCCCAGGCTGGCTAACTTGTATATTAATCTTTTGTGTGGGACTGTCTCAAATGCCTTGCAAAGTCTAGGTAGGCCATGTCCACAGCCCCTCCCTGATCTACTACTTTGGTTACCCAGTCAAAGAAATCTATCAGATTTGTCTGGCATGACCTTCCCACTGTGAATCCATGCTGCCTTGGGTCCTGTGCCCTCTGGCCTCTAGATGCATAACAAATTCTTTCCTTCAGAAGTGATTCCATCATTTCCCTACCACTGAGGTTAAACTAACAGGTCTGTAGTTTCCTGCTTCTGCCTTGCTCCCACTTTTGTGAAGGGAATCACATCTGCCCTCCTCCAGTCCTCAGGTACCACCCCATCCTCCCATGATTTGTTAAAGAGGGTAGTCAGTGGTGTCACTAGTTCTATCCTTAGTTCTTTTAGAATTCTGGGATGAATTCCATCAGGCCCTATTGCTTTGTCCACCTTCAGTTTTAAGAGCTCTTTCAGAACTCTCTTCTGTAAATGGGCTGGAATCAACTTCTGTATCCAGAGTGTTTCTACTGTTTGTTTTAGGTACCTCCCCCTCTTCCTTTGTAAATACTGAGCAAAAATAT
Organism: Neoceratodus forsteri; assembly: GCA_016271365.2. Lineage (NCBI taxonomy): Eukaryota > Metazoa > Chordata > Ceratodontiformes > Ceratodontidae > Neoceratodus > Neoceratodus forsteri. The sequence goes on along the minus strand of CM057449.1, from coordinate 732,340,266 downwards.
TTGTTTAGTATCTCTGCCTTTTCACAGGCACCCTCTCACAGGCACCCTCCCTCCCCTTTATTAAGCCTCACTATCCCTCCCTTGGTCTTCCTTTGCTCCCTGATGTACCTATAAAAGGTCTTATCCCCCTTCTTAACTGAGTTGGCTATCTTTTCCTCGGTTTGGGCCTTTGCTGTTCTGACTGCCTTTCCAGCTTCCTTTTGCTTTAACTGATACAGTTCTCTGTCCTGTTCCTTCTGTGGTTCCTTGTACTTCCTGAATGCTTTCTTTTTCTCTTGAACCTTCACTGCCACTTCCTTTGAGAACCATAGTGGTTTCTTACCTCGTTTCGTTTTGTTTATTTGCTTTACACAAAGGCTTGTTACCTCTGTGATGGCAGTTTTATTATTCCCCATTGTTCTTCTACCCTCCTTCCTGCCCATTTGCTAGTGCATTCCTTAGGCACTCACCCATTTGTGCAAAGTCAGCCCTCCTAAAATCCAGTACCTTTGTCTTTGTATGGCCTGACTCTATTGCTGTGTTTATTGTGAACCATACTGTTCGATGGTCGCTAGTTCCCAGATGGCTACCCAATTCTACATCTGTGATCCTCTCTTCATCTCCGTTTGAGAGAACCAGGTCTAAGATTGCTCCCTCTCGAGTGGGCTCCAATACTAGTTGTCTAAGGCATGCCCCCTGTAGGGCATCCAGAATAACCCCACTCTTAGAAGTGGCTGCTGCAACTGCACTCCAGTTAACATCTGGCATATTCAGATCACCCATCAGCAATATCTCCCCTTTATCTGCCATTCTAAGTATACTTTCTATCATTTCCTTGTCCATTTCCTCCCCCTCAGAGGGGGGTCTGTATACAACCCCTGTGCGGATTGTGGTGCCATTGCCTGCCTCCAAATTGACCCACAGTGCTTCTTCTCCTCCCTGTTTACCCTTTTGTTCTGTTGCTTTGATTTCTTCTCTTATGTAGAGAGCTACTCCTCCTCCTCTTTTACCCTCCCTGTCCCTCCTGTAGATAGTGTATCCTGGTATGTTTACGTCCCAGTCATGGTTCTGTGTGTACCATGTTTCTGTGACTGCCACGATATCCAGATCTTCCTCCTCCATCAAGGCCACTAATTCAGGAAGCTTGTTACCCAGACTACGGGCATTGGTACTCATAGCTCTCCATTTTTTGATGGCTTTACCTTCTGTAGCGGCAACCCCCACTGACCTTTCTACCTTGGTCTTTTTCTCATTTAGTACCTTGTTTTGTAGGGAGAGGCTGGGATTTTCCTTCTGCTTATCAGTGCCTCCCCCCTTGACTAGTTTAAAGGCTTGCCAATGAAGCATTTAAACCGACTGCCCAAAAGACTTGCTCCCTTCCTGGACAGATGCAGACCATCCTGCCAGTATAGGCTGGTGTCCCTCCAGGTGGAACCCCAGTCCCCAATGAAGCCAAACCCCTGTGTTCCACACCATTTTTTTAATCATTTGTTAAACTACATGGTGCAAAGTACCCTCGCCTCACTCATGCCACTGATAGGCAGCACCTCTGAGAAGGATACTGTGTGCGCTACTTGTCTTAAGCCCCTCCCCAACTCTACAAAGTCCTTTTGCACTGCTCTAATCTCATGAGCCAAGTCATTTGTCCCTAGGTGGACAATGATGTCCAGCTCATACTCCCGTGCAACTGTTCTCGTGATCCAAAGGATCGCTTCCTGTCCTCCAAGCCATGGCACCAGGCAGGCACCTTACTTCAGTTTTCCTGCTCCCCCCAGTTCTAGCCCCTAATAATTGGAGTCCCCCACCAGGAGCTGCTTTTTTCCCTGTGGTGCCCTCTGCCTCCTTCCTGAGGCCTCCCTTGTGACAGTTGTCTGCACCCTCCTTAGTCTCCTCTGCGGGTGCATCCATAGGGAACTATGCTCCCCAGAATGGTGTATGGATTGTAGGTGGAACAACTGACTGGGTGTGCCTCTGTTCACCACCCTTACCCTCCCTGAGCCCACTGTGGTCCAACTGCTGTGCTTTCTTGCAACCTCTGAGGTAGTGGTGGTGGCTGTGGTGCTCCCTGGATGGGGAGGTTCCCTGCCACTGTCCAGTGCGGCCTGAAGATGGGCAACTTCCTCCCTCAGGGCAGATAGTTGTCTGCAAACAGGGCAGCATCTCAGCCTCCAGAAAGACTCCCGGAAGACTGCTGCCCCACAGCCATTACATTGTACTACTCCCCACATAACTGTCTACCTTGTTTAGTTTTTTTTTTTGGTGTGTGTGTGTGATTGGTGTGTTATATAGAAATATATGTATTTATATAATGTGTATGCTTATATTGTCAGTGCAGTGTGCTAGACAGGATATGACAGTGACCATATTAAAACAAAGAAGTCAGCTCTTGGATGCAACAATAGACTGGCTGAAAGCTTCCACCAGGACATTCAGACAGCAGAGCAGAAAAGTGTTCAGTATGTATGTGTGAGCCAGAGCCATGTCTTCCCATGGGGCGCAACTATCTCATCACTTGTTATGAGGTAGTGCATGACACACTGATTCTCCTATGCACCAGAAGGGACAGTCCTAAATGTGTGGGGCTAAAGCCTGGAGGACAAGTAGAACAGACCACATTTCTAGCGTGTTGGGAGCAGTCAGAGACCACATACCTTGAGTTCATAAGGAATCCAGTTAGGCACCCCATACCATCCCTTAGATGTCCGTGGTGAGGACCAACTAAAGGGAAGGACAGAGGAATAAGCTTCTCTGTAAGACATAGGAGCAGTCTTGCCACCAGCAAACACTACTCTGTAATGACTTGACACAAACCAGGAGATCCAGCAGCTGACCATCAAAGCACACACAGCAAGCACTCCTGATTATTCAGAGCAGATTTATTGTAATAGCAAACGTGCGCAGTGCATAATAAAAAAAAAAAAACACAGTAAGTAGCAAATATCATAAGCCGGACCATCAAACAATGAGAACCGGCACTTCAAGGTACAAACCTCTTCCTCTGGGGGGCATGACTACCTTAGTGACCAACTGCAATTTAAATGGCAACATACAGGTGAATATCACTGTGCAAATTAACAAGTAACTAAAAAAGCAATAAATAAAATGAGTTTAAAAAACACTGATTATTGTGCATTGCTGCATTCATCAGCAACACGTTAACTATTTAAGCATAGTTGTATAACAGAAAATGATTCAAATGTTATGGAAGCTATGTCTATATGTTGGTACCAAATATTGGTGAAGCTGTTCTTGTAAGAGAATATGGCTCGGGAGTTGCAACAGTGTTCACCGTTAATACATAAATCCACATGATAATGTGAAAAAGGCTCTAGCTGCATCGACAGAGTAGTGTCAATGCCAAAAAATATTAGTTGGTTCACACAAATGCATGTCATAAGTACCACTGATCAGCCACATCAAATAGATCGAAGGAAAAACAGCAACCAATAAGGAAAAGAACAGTTACATAAGAATTTACTGTACAAATAGATCTTTGAAGGAATCTCTGTCACCAGGTCGCACCTATGGAACTTCACTGTCAAGCATCAGGATCCCATGGAAGACGTTTTTTGCAGCAGTCTATTAGGAGCCGTCCACGACGACATCAGGCTCCAATGTCACACACCCTATAAAAGCGCAGACAGCCCCCGCTCCCTTCTCAGTTCTTTCCCTAGCCAGAGGCCACAAGTAACTGGAGTCCCACCAGCTAACCAAGGAGAAAGAGAAGGTGTCCAGCTAGCAGAAAAGCTGGAGCAACAGGACAGCCAAGGTGGAGAGGGAAAAACAGGGGAATGGAGGGAGGGACGGCGTGACCGGATGACAGAAATTGCCTCAAAGATTTACTGTTACGTTAAGTTCTTACATAACTGTTCTATCTTCTTCGAGGATATCTCGGTAATCAGGTTACACCTATGGAAAGAGTCATAAACAGTGCTGATAGCATGGACAGTCTGGGTGGCAGGAAGGCCACAAACCTAAGAAAGAAGGCCCTGCAGCACACCAAGTCCAAAGCCCTCCCTTCTTCTGGAAGCACTGTCCAGACTGTAGTGCTTGATGAATGTGTGGACAGTATTATAAGTGGCAGCAGTGAAAACCTTGGCTGTAGACACACTCCTGAAACAGGCAACTAAAGTGGCCATGCCCCCTGGTGGAATGGCTTTAATAACGCCAGAAAGTTCCTTAAACCACTTCCTGTAACAGTAGTTCTAGAAGTGGTATATGTTGTTCAACCACACTTCTTGGCATGTCCCTTTCCCCTTTAAATCTTGCCGGAAGTCTTCAAGCTGTCTCCTCCCACCCACCCGGGTGGTATAAACATCGGCTCCGCCCCATGCCGCCAGATCTTAGCCCACTGGAAGCTAGGCTGTGCGCCTAAAGCCGGGGAGGTCAGGTGTGTGTGTAGATAAACAACACATACCACTCCTAGAACTACTGTTACAGGTGAGTAACCTGTTCTAGGAGCGTGGCTATGTTGTTCATCCACACTTCTTGGCAGACTCCAAGCAGTTCTCCGGAAGAAGGGAGGCAAGGCGCACACCCCCTACTTAGGGAACAAAGATTGGAGAACCGAGGCTCCAAAACCAGCATCCCGATGTGACTCAATGTCGATGGGGTAGTGGGTAACGAAAGCGTTTGCTGACTTCCAGGTAGCAGCCTGACAGATTTCCTGGATAGGGATGTCCCTGAAAGCAGCCACCGATGCAGCAGCATGGTGGGTAGAATGAGCTCTTATCCCTCTGGGAGGCTCCTTGCCCACCAACTCATAGCACAAACCTATGCATGATGTAATCCACCTTGCAATGGTCCATTTGGCTGCAGATCTGCCATAAGCGGCTTCAGCATAGGTGACAAACAGCTGGCGAACCTCTCCACGAATTTCTGCCGTTCTCTCCTTATAACAGGAGAGAGCACGTCTCAGGTCCAAAGTATGGAGCCTGTACTCTGCGTCCGAGGTGCAGTTAGGGTAGTATACCAGCAGAGTCAATACCTGGTTAAGGTGAAACTCTGACACCACCTTCGGAAGGAATTTCGGGTTGGGGCGCAGGACAACTTTGTCCCTGTGAAAGACCAGATAAGGGGAGTCCACCGACAGCAACTGGAGCTCCCCTGTCCTTCTGGCTGATGTGATAGCCAAAAGGAAGGCCATCTTCCACAAGTGTGAGAGTGCACAGGTTCGAATGGCTTGCCCATGAGCTTTGCCAAAACCAACAACAGATCCCACGGATGTGGAGGTTCATGCACCGGAGGGGATATGTGATCCAGGCCTTTGAAGAAGCGCCCGACCACTGTCTCCTGCGCCAATGTCAGCTGACCGGCCAGCGCCCGGTAAGCAGAAATGGTTGCCAGGTGCACCCTAAGAGTCGATGACCACAGATCCCCTTTGGAGAGAGACCAAAGGTAGTAGAGAATGTTAGCCACAGAGCAGAAAAAGGGGTCAAGACTCTTACCCTGACACCAGATGGAAAATCTCTTCCATTTGAAGGCATAACATTTCCTGGTCGATTCCTCATGAGATGCCTCCACCACAGTGTAGACATCCTCGGAAAGACCCAGAGCCTGGTACTCTAGCCGCTCAGGTACCAGGCTGTGAGGTGCAGGGATTGAAGTTCCAGATGGAATACCTCCCCGTTTCAATGACATCGGGTCCGGGCATGTACAAAGTCACTCCAGGGGCCTGCAGCTGAGGCTGAGGAGATCTGGATACCAGAACTGGCACGGCCAATCTGGGGCTACCAGGATCACCTTTGCCTTGACCCTCCTCACCTTGAGTAGCACCTTGTGGATCAAGAGAAATGGAGGGAAGGTGTAGAGTAGCCCTGGGGTCCACGGCCTCGAGAAGGCATCCCCATGCAGCGAACCCTGCTGAGGGGGGCGGGCATGGTACAGCCTCAGCTTGTTGTTTTCCCTGGAGGCAAACAGGTCCACCAACGGTTTGCCCCAGCGGGAGAACAGACTGTAAGCTACCTCTGGATGGAGAGGCCACTCGTGGATGTCTGGCCTATGCGGCTGAGAGCATCCGCCAGCTGGTTCGAGACTCCTGCCACATGAATGGCTAGATCATCCGCTTCCAGACGACTTACAAGGGTCCAGATGCGGAGCGCCTTCTTGCACAACAGACAAGAGTGCATGCCGCCCTGTCTGTTGAGGTAGTACATGGTCGTGGTATTGTCCGTCTGGACTTGACCCTGGAGCTGAGGAGCGAAAGCTGACGGTGCCAGTCTGACTGCTCTGAGCTCCAACAGGTTGATGCGGCATCGAGACTCCTCGGGGGTCCAGAAGCAATGGGCCCTGTTGTCCCCCTTGTGGGCTCCCCAGCCCATGAGAGTGGCATCGGTCATAAGGACAACCGTCAGCTCGGGGCATATAAAAGGGATCCCTTCCTGCAACCGTTCTGGGGCGGTCCACCATTGGAGAGCGTCCCACATCTTCTGGGTTACAGTGATCAGCTGGTCGAAATGACCGTGGCGCTGAGTCCACTGAGCGTCCAGCTCCCACTGGAGGGGGCGCATGTGCCACCTGGCGCAACGGACCACTGAGGTGAACGCCGCCTTGTAACCCAGAAGACACAGAAAGTCCCAGGCAGGGCACAAGTGCCCAACCAGAAATGATTGGGCAAAGGAGGAGAGAACCTCCAGCCTGTCCGCCGGGAGCCGAGCTCTGGCTTGACAAGAGTCAAGCTCTGCCCGATGAAGCCCAGCACGAGCAGGCATGGGTTCCAACTTGGTCTCGTTGATCAGGAGGCCGAGTTGGGAGCAGGTTTGGAGAGCCAGATCCCTGGACCTCTCCACCTCCTGAAGGGAGGATCCTGCCAAGAGCCAGTCATCGACATAAGGGTAGATTCGTACTCCTCGACGCTGAAGATGGGCTGCTACCAATGCAATGCACTTGTTGAAGACCTGTGGGACCGATGACAGTCCGAACGGCATGTCTCAGAATTCATACAGGGTCCCTTCGACCGTGAAGTGGAGGAACCGCTGATGGGATGGACAGATTGGGCCGTGAAACGCCGCGTCCTGCAGATCCAGTGAATAAAACCACGTTTCGCTCCAGGGATGGTATGATCTGGTTCAGAGTTACCATCTGGAAGGTGCAAGACCTGAGATACTGATTCAGGTCGTGGAGATCTAGGCTAGGGCCCCAACCCCCCCCATCTGCTTTGGCACCAGGAAGTACCTGGATACGAAGCCTAGGTCTACAGGTGGATCCGGCACTGGAGCTACTGCCTCCTTGCGGAGGAGCTGAGCTATGTCATCTCGAAGAGCCAACTGCGTGCGTGCGGAGATCCTTTCCTCCCGAGAGGCGTGGACTCGGCTGGGAGTGTACTGCTCGAATTCCAGAGGCAGTCCCTGCCCTACCACTTCTAGAACCCACCTGTCCGAGGTGATATCGGACCAGGCAGAAAGAAAGTGGCAGAGTCGACCCCTCACGGAAGGACCCAGGGCAGGCGTGACGGGTGTAGGGGTGGCAACCCCCAACCCATCACTGAGCAGGCTTAGAGGAGGAGGAGGAGGAAGCTCCTGGACCAGCACCTCGGCCTCCTTTAGCGGGGCTGTTGAGGGCCCTGCTTGGGCCTAGGGTGCCAAGCTTGAGCCTGCTGCTGCTGTTGACCTCCTTGAAAGGAGGGCTGCCTGACCGCAGGGGAGGACTGCCGAAAAGGCTGGTTCTCGACCGAGGAACCCTTAGCAGAAGTGGCGTCCAAGGTGGCATTGGACTGCTCAATACGCTGAAGGTGGCCTGTCACTGCCTGGCCGAACAAATCGGTACCAAGAAAAGGCACATCAGCTAATTTGTGCTGGGTATCCGCCAGAAAGGAGGATAATGTCAGCCAAGCCCTGTGGCAGGTGGCCACTGCGGCTGCTAAAGAGCGGGCACAAGAATCCCCGATGTCTAGGGCCGACTGGAGCTGCTGTTTGGCGACAGCACGGCCCTGATCACAGACTTGCTTGACCGTGGTCTGCATGTCCGCGGGGACTTGAGGAAGCACTTCATCCAGTGAACCTAAAAGAGTATGGGAGAAGTGTGCCATGATCACAGCCGAACTGGTCTGACGAAGGCCCAAGGAAGAGGCCGCATAGACCTCACGGGCAGAGTGCTCTATGTTCCTGGACCCCTTGTCCGGAGGTCGGTCGGTGTCGGCCAAGCTACCAGTACGTCTAAAGACGGAAGCAGTCCCAGGCTGTCCGCCGAGGGATGTTCTGTGAATCCCAGGAGGGATCCCATAGGCACCGCGTGCTTATGGGCCATACAGGCAGACGGTGCTGGGCAGGAGGCTGGACGCTGCCAAAGCTCAAGGGCTGGACCAGTAATGGCTTCAGCCACTGGGAAGGCCTCCAGTGGGGTATCCCCCCCAAGGATATCCGTAAGGAGGTACTCCACCTTTTTCTGGATAGACTCCAGGGGCATTCCGGTGGAATCGTAAATGAGGTGGAGGATGCCGTGAAAGGAGGAAGGACCTTCCTCCAGGCCTGCCGAGAGTGGTGACTCATTACCTGGATGGGAGTGCAAACCAGTGGCATCCGAATCCGAAGAGTCGGGATACAGTGGTCTCCCGCCTATATCCCCCTCGATATGCAGAGGGTGGTCAGGGGTAATCATGATGGACAGACGTTGGGGAAACCCAGTGTCTGGATGGTCCCCTTTCGAGGGACCCCAGAGAGAGGCTGCTTAGGTGGTGGTTCCACCCTAATTGGTGGTGAGACCGGTATGGGCTTATCCGGAATAATGGCCGGCCCCACAGGTGGAGGAACCGAAGATTACGGGTCCGAAGGGGTCAGCGTCGGCCCTTGAGGCTCAGGCCAAGTAATGGCTGGGGTGGACGGTGTAGCCAACTTCTGCCCGGCCAAAAATCAGCTGTTGCCACATAAGCTCCTCATAGTGTCAACAGAGTTTCAATACAGGTGAGATGTCCTTCCACCCCAGGGAAAATAGTGCCCAAGAAAGGGACATCAGCCAGCTTGTGCTGGGTGTGTGCTGTGAAGGTGGACAGACACAGCAAGGTCTTGTGAAGCACAGAGATGGCCGCCACCATGGTATGGACACATGATTGGGCCTCCTGGAGGAGGAAAACATTCTCTGAGATGCTCAATCCTACCCCCACTCCACCAGCTCGATGACAGCCTAGGCTCATCACCAGCATCACAAGCACCAGTGCTACCCCTGTGCCGACCCTACCAGCTTGGGCCTCACAAATATCTTACTTCTCTGGCTATTATTTATTTTAAAAGTGGTTAATACAGGACTCTGTCTCAGTTTACTCTCCTGGTTACAGAAAAACAGAAAGGTATAGTTAACATAAGAACTTACTGTAACAACAGATCTTCGAGAGGAACTCTTGCAGCAGGTTACACCATAAGGACTGAAGCCAACAGGCGACAGGACCCCATAGAAAACTTCTAGCTAGCAGTCTATACCAGGGGACCACCCCAACCCCAACATCGGCCTGCCCTTGATGTCCCCTTTGGTATAAAAGGGGCGGTCCCCCAGCACCACCTCAGTTCTCCCGCCAGAGACACCGGCAACCACAGTAAATGGGAGAACTGAGGGGTTCTTCTGAAACCGAAGAAAGACAACAAAGATGGAGAAGCAGTCACAAGGGGAATGGAGGGAGGGAAAGCAGCACCTGCTCTCCTTCTCTTGGAGACAAGTGTTATGTTTTGGGAATCCTTGCCAAACAAGACAGGGCCTCTAAAGGAGGCGTCCAGGATCTTAGACTGGACATTTGGGGCAAACCTAGAAACCCTAAACCATGGGTGGCGGCGAAGGCAAATTCTCATAGCCGTGGCTCTTCCTGCAGAGTTCACAGAATTATAGGAGGCTCGGAGGACGTGGTTCCCCGCAATCAGAGCCTGACTTGAGGAGGTGTAACAGCGTAGCCTTCCCGGAGAGATCCAGCTGAGCTTGCACCGCCTCAAAAGCCTTGTCCCACAGGGTATTCTAATATTGAGCCATGTGGGCAAGGAAGTTTAGGGAACGGAGAGCACATGTGGCCATCTGGGGTTGGTGTTTAACCAGTGACTGATCTTGTTCTCTGATGCCCGTCACTGCTGACTGCTGATGAGCTGGAAAGTGAGGGAGGATAGAATCAAAAACTCCCATAAGGTAGTGACCCATCATGGCACAGCTACCCTGACAAAGACCCAAGGACACTGCAGCATACATCTTTTTTGTGGTGTGGTCAATCCTATGGAACTCCTTGTCCAAAGGCTTGTCCACGTCCACCTGGTGTCTAGACCTGCAGAACACTGAATCAGTTATCACTTTGCAGAACAGTGGTCTGGGAACCCAAAAAGGGACACAGTAGGGACCGCATACTTGCAGACGATATGGGTAGAAGGTGCCGGGCAGGATGCTGGATGCAGCCAAAGTTCTAGAGCCAGTCCCAAAATGGCTTCAGCCACAGGAAAGGCAATACCTGGGATTCATCCTATCCAAAATGTTCATAAAAGGTTACTGAGCCATTTTTTGGACTAGCATTAGTGGGACTGACATGGACTCCCATATTAGGTGGAAAAGCACATTAAAGAACACCAGGCCATGCTTGGTGGACAACTCCTCGATGGATCCCTGGTCAATGAGGAGAATCCCAGAGGAGGCCATGGACTCGTGGTCTGAGTCATCGGAGGACTCCTCAAAAAATGGCCTTCAGTAGTTTCTCGCCACAGGCCACCCGGGTATCCTCCCCCTGCAAGGTGATCTGTACCGACAACCAGCCAGTGGCTGAATGAGCCTTCTTGGTTGGAGCGCCCACCTTCAGCTGTGTTGGCTGTGGCTCCACCCAAAGAGGTGAAGAAGCAGTTGCAGGGAGCACCTGCATAGCATGGATTGGCAGGGGTACCAGTGGCAGCTGCCAGGGGACCAGAGGCACAGAGGGCAGAGCACCTGGGTAACTGCATTTGTGGATCAGGTCACTGTAGTGAAGTGGAGTTACTAGATTTGCGCATACTGGTGACGAATTGAAATAAACTGCACCAGTGCAGAATCTGGAGTGCTGTTCTTGTATTTATTTGCTATTTGGTGTGCTTCTGCTTCTACAATCTGTCTTGGGAGTGCTGGACTATGCTGTTTTTGATTTGTTGTGATCCATATTCCCAGACCAGCACTTCTGGTTTGCAGGACAGATCCCTATCCTGCCCTGCAATGGCCCACTGCTACAAAAGGAACTCCTCGTAGCACTGGCACAGCCTGTGACGGTGCCTCTCCTCACCCAAGGACAATGAGGATGAAGAGCGTCGAATGCGATACCTCCCAGTTGAGTGGGATTGAGAGCAGGAATGCCTCGACAGAGAACTTGACTGCAACCTCAGCTGTCGATCAGATGATCAATGGTGAGAAGAGTCTTCCAACTGGTTGCAGTGCACCATGTGGCTGCACATTCAGCAGCATGAACATGGAAGACTCGACTGCCAGTGAAAGTTGCTTCCGAGGAACACGAGAACACAGACAAAACCACGTCCTCTTAAATGAGGACTGGGAGCACTGGGGTCTGCGAAATGTGATTTCTCAACCTTATCCTTCAACTAATCGACAGACTTGAAGAAAATTGTTCACTTGGGAATATAAGCAGGAGGCTGGTAAGGACAGAGGTCTGGGGTTATATTCAGTTTTAACTGAAATATTTGAATAGTTTTGTACGTGAAATTAGTTCTATGTGTTAAAAATTACTACTTTGATTTAGAACTGTTACTTGGGCTCTGATATTGTAACTTTTGAGGCTTGGGAACACTTGTTTGGCAGTGATAATTAGAGCGAAATTTCTTAAATACTGAAAAGCCACTGGGGGTTGGGATTGAAGGGCTGTGTATTTCTGTTTGGGACTGAAATTCGAAGCAACAGGAACTGGTGGGCCTGTGACATCATACGGTACCTGATGTCTGCATACACACACTGTTAGTGGGACTGGACTGTATGTGTTTGTGAGACTTGGGAACTTTATTGGTGGGGTTGAAATTGGGTTTGTAAATAACTGCAGTCAGTATAGAGAGAAACTGTATTCCAGGGGGAAGGGACTGAGAAAAGGGGATGTGCCATTATAAACAGAGGGGGACAAACAGGGTGGCCATATTCCACCATGGCAGGCATCTTCGGAAGGGTTGTAGGCTACACAGGCTGTGGGATGGCAATACTTCTCAGCTGGACCTGGAGAGAGGGAGGCTGCCCACTCTGTAGACAGCTATCTTGTATCAGGAGTGAGGTATATTGGTTAAGGAGTAAGTTGGGGGAGCTGGGGGGGTGTCCAAGGATAAGGGGTGTGGATATGGGCAGCAGAAGGGTGGGGCTGAGGGGAGGCTGGGGCAACGCTCTGAAATTACAGGACATTATGTTACAGCAAGCAGGAGGGGGGATATTAGGGACAGAGGACCCTTAGATAGGGATGTTGACGCTAAGGGGAAAGCGTACGGGGTGAACATTCTGAATACAAAGAGAGTGGACGGGGAAGAGTCAGGAGGGGCTGTTGTGGGGAAGCCTAGTAGAGCAGACACTGAGAAGGGAGGGGCTGTTGTGGGGAAGCCTAAATCAGCAGACTGTGGGAAGGGAGCTCCTAAGGAGAAGAGAGCAAGAGGGAAAGAAGAGGGGCAGTTTAGAGGTGCAGTCAGGGGAAACTTGGGTTACTTGATGGAGGCTGACACAGAGTGTCACAATAAATTTGAGCTACTAAACAACCTAGAGGGGGAGGAAGAGGTTGGTGGAAATGAAGAAACTGCTACAGAGGCCGGGAGGAGGGAGTCGGAAGTCGGATACCCATAGGGCATCACAGACCAGCAATGGAAAGGACAGAAATAGTCCCAGAGGGAGAAGGGGAAACAAAAATGTTAAGCAGATGGGAGAGATGCAACATATTGCAGACATGAGGGAGGAGAGCATGACTGGAAATAAACTGGGAGACAAGGAGGTGGGAGAGGAGGGCCCCTTCAGCAGGGGGTCAGTACCAAGGATGGGGCCCTAGCTAAAGGGGACCCACAGAGAGCCTCTGGAGGCAGGGGTACCATTACGGGGGACATGTGGGGGAAGTGGAAACCATCAGGGCCAGGATAAATGGTTCAGATAAGAGAGGTTAAAGGGACACCTATTCAGAGGGGGTCTGAGTTAAGTGGGCAAAATAACGAGGGAGGCAGAAAGAGGAGGGTGACAAGGGGGTCTCTAATAAGGCAGGAAGACTCCCATGGAATTGAGATCACGAATGGGGGGGGATGGGGGGCTGAGAGGGCATAGTGGAGGTAACCATAAGGATGATGGCAGTGTTAAGGTTCTGTTATTGGGAGACATGATGATTAGGGGTATCCAGTGGGAGGGACAGGGGGGTGGATGCCATAGCCAGGTGAAGGTAGTGAGTATCTCTGGGCTGACAGTGCACAGAGCAAAGTTCATGGTGTATGAACTGGTAAGGGATTGTGGAGGGAAACCGGATTTCCTGGTGCATTTGGGAACTAATGATCTAGAGGGAAACAGCGTTTTGGAAATCCAAGCAAGGTTACAAGAACTTGCCAGAGTCTGTCGGGATAATGGATGCAACATTTCCTTTTCGGAGATATTGCCAGTACCAAAGGCCTCAGTGGAGAAAAAAATGAAGATCACAGAGGTTAATGATTGGCTCAGGAAGTGGGGTAAAGAGAGTGGGTTGGGACTGTTAGGGAAGTGGAAAGGAGTTTAGGAGGATAAGGGACTGTATGCCAGGGACAGGCTTCATCTTGCCCCATTAGGGAAGGAAGTCCTTAAACAGGGGATGGCCGACTACATTCAAGAAAGGTGGGGTTTAAACTTGTGAGGGGGGGAAGGTATAAGGGAGGGCTGACCAAGACCCTCTCCTCCAGATGAGGGGAGTAGCCTTCAAACCCAAGGGAGGAGGGAAAACAGAATGGGGTGGAGGTTTCAGGAACAGCAGAGGAGGATGGAAGTATAAGGAACCTGGGTGGGGTTTGACAAAGGGATCAGGGATAAGGGTGGGGGTGGGGTTGGTGTTAGTAAATGCCAGGAGCTTGGAAACAAGTTGCCAGAGTTCCAGGCCATGCTGTTAGGGGTGGGGGGGTGGGGGGGTGGATGTGGCGGCAGTCACAGAGACGTGGGCCAACAAAAACCATGACTGGGACCTAAACGACGGGGTACACCATGTTTAGGAAGGATAGAAAGGAGGCAGAGGGTGGAGTGGCTATGTTCATTAGAGATGACATAGAAATTGCTAGGGTAGAAGAGGCAGAGGGAAACGTGAGGCCTTATGGATCACTCCACGATCCCCAGCAGGAGATAAGGTCAAGCTGGGTGTATATACAGGCCCCCCCGGGATGAGTGATGTTCTAGAGGATGGTTTGCTGGACAACATCATTGCCCAGTGTGGACCAAAAGGGGAAGGAGTGGTGTTGATGGGGGACCTTAATATGCCAGGTACAAACTGGGGAACCATGTCCTCTAAGGTGACCAAGGAGCAGAGGCTGCTGGATGGCTTCCAGGATGTGTTAACACAGCATGCGATGGAGCCCACAAGGGAGGGGCATGTCCTGGACATGGTTCTAGCAGATGGGGATCTGGTTAGGGACCTGGTTGTAGAGGACCCCCTGACTGGGAGCGACCACAATACTGTCTGGTTTCAAATAAGCATGGGGGGAGAGATCTAGGACACTGGCAGTGGACTTGGGGGGCAGACTTTGTGGGCATGGAAAATATTCTCAAGGATCACTTGAAGGGGATTACATCAATGACAAGTGTGGAAAGGAGATGGGAGGTCATAAAACGGGGACTTCATGATGCAGTCAGGATCTGCACTAAGTTGAAACGTAAGGGAGCAAGGTCACATAAACCATGCTGGTGGTCCAGTGAGGTACAGGTAGCGGTCAGAGAAAAGAAGGCGGCCTACAAAAAATATAAAACAACAAGAGGGGATAGGGATAAGGAAATGTACCATCTTGCATCTAGAAAAGTCACCCGGATGGTGAGGGGAGCAAAGTCCAGTAAAGAGCAGCGGCTGGCACAGGGGATACATGGAAGGGAAAAGGAGTTCTTCCAGTACATTGGGGAGTGGAGAAAAACTAAGGGCCATCTCAGTAGATTGAGATCAGAAGGAGGGTGGGTGGAAGAGGCAAGGGACCAGGCAGAGGTATTTAATGAGTACTTTGCCTCTGTGTTCACTAGGGAGGGGGATGGGATATCTACAAAGCAAGGCACGATGGGGATAGAAGCAGCAGTGAGTGGGATTAGGGGAGCAACAGAAATGGAGCAAGAGGGAGGGAGAGGTACCCCAGGATTGTCACATCTGGATAAGGATAAAAAGGCCAGTAAGGTGGAGGGGACAGATGATGCTATCTCCGCCAAAAGGGTGTGGTTAGCCCTCAAGGCCCTAAAGAAAGACAAATCTCCTGGGCCGGATGGCATTCATCCGAAAGTACTATGGGAATTGGTGGACATACTGACTGCACCCCTGGCGGAGCTCTTCAACCGGTCACTTGAGACAGGGAGAGTACCTAGGGATTGGCGAGAGGCACATGTGGTGCCAATCCATAAAGGGGGGGGGTCGAGGGAAGTACCAGGTAACTATAGACCCATCAGTTCGACCTCGGTGGTGGGAAAATTAATGGAGAGTACACTAAAGGAACGATTAGGGGTGTACTTAGAGGAGGTGGGAGGTCTGGATAGTCGGCAACATGGGTTTGTGCCAGGTAGATCATGTCAAACCAATCTTGTGGAGTTCTACGAATGGGTAACATCAGAACTGGACAGGGGAAAGCCTGTGGATGTATTATTCTTGGACTTCAGCAAGTCGTTGACTCTGTCCCCACAATGGTCTGGTGGAGAAACTGATGGGGTTAGGAGTAGGCCCTTTGATGGTCAGATGGATTGAAAACTGGCTATCTGGGCACCCAGAGAGTAGTGGTCTGTGGGGAGCTCTCGAACCCTAGAGAGGTTAGTAGTGGGGTACCGCAGGGCTCGGTCCTGGGTCCAATCCTGTTTAATGCATACATATCGGACATCAGGGAGGGTATAGGGTGTGAAATGAGTCTCTTCGCTGATGACTCCAAGATGGGAGCAGTAGTTGAGGAAGAAGAGGGGAGGTTGGCTCTGCAAGGGGACCTGGACACCCTGGAAAGCTGGGCTCACACATGGAAATTAAATTTCAATATCACCAAGTGCAAGGTGTTGCATCTTGGGCAGGGAAACCCTAAACACAGGTACACCCTGGGAGGGGAGGGGAGGTGCTAGAGGCCTCAATAGGGGAAAAAAGACCCACGCAGGTCATGGTGGATGCATGTATGAATAACTCTGAGCAGTGCCGGAGAGCCGCTAGCAAGGCAAACAGGATGTTGGGTTGCATCGTAAGGGATCACCTCTAGGAGCAAGGAAGTGATTCTGCCGCTGTACAATGGACTGGTTAGACTACACCTTGATACTGTGTACAGTACTGGAGACCACACTTGAAGAGGGACATACAGCTCCTGGAGAGGGTAGAGGAGGGCAACAAAGATGATACTGAGGGCTAGGGATTTGACGATGAGGACAGACTTGAGGAGCTCTGCCTGTTTTCATTGGAGGAGAGGACACACAGGGGGGACATGATTGAGGTCTTCAAGTACCTCAAGGGAATAAATAGGGTAAACATGGAGGGGATCTTTAGACTAAAGCAGGGAGGTATCACCAGAGGGCATGGTTTGAAGTTGGAAGTTGGAAGGGTGAGGGGAGAGGAGGAGGTTTTTCACTGAGAGGGTGGTGGACCCTTGGAATGCACTGCCTGGCGAGATGGTTCAGAGATCCACAGTGGAGGGCTTCAAGAGAGGGTGGGACAGACACAGAAATTGGATGCATCAGATGATGGCCTGTCCCAGGGGGGTGGGGATGGATGATAGGGGTATCTGGAACACAAGGGAGGGGAAGGCCTCGGCACCCAACTAGGGATCTGAGGTTCGAGCAGAATCGATAGACCGTAAGGCCTAATCTGTTGGCAAATAGTATGTTAGTATGTTAACACTTCCACAGCATGCTCTAAGGGAGTCGAAGCTGAATGGCTCAACCGAGGTACCTATGAGCCCTCAACCTTCCCAAGCTGCCCCTTGATTGAAGGACGTCTGACCACTGAGCGGTCGAGCAAGTGGAGGGATTGGGAGTACTTCAATCTCTCCCAGTCCCACGACCGTCACAAGCTGTGCTTCTGCATGGAACCTTGGTGGGAAGGGCTCTCTCCCAGGATCTGGAGGGCCAAACACATGTCCCATAAGCCTCCAGTGAATTACTATCTGATGCTGGCTCCAGCTGGGAACAGCGCTGAGACAGATTAGGTGCCTGCCGCTGCAGCTGCTGCTTCTGCCTCAAGGGCAAGCTGCTAAGCAGACCTGGCCACAGCCGAGGCCTTACTGTGGCCCTTAGGACAGTCCTTCAGATTCCATTCTGAAGGCTGGCTCAGCAAGAGTAACTGACTTTGTAAGTTTGCTTCAGCTCCTACTGAGACAGTATGTTCTTCTACATGCTGTAATGATCTCTGGTGTACTATGTTATATCATAGCACTGAAACTGTTTTTGTCCTATGTGTCCAGGACCATCTTGAAAATGAGCTCAATGCTCAATGATGTAATTGCCTGGTTAAATAAATTTTGATTGATTGAAAGAGCCAGTGCTTCCTGTCTTCTCGAGACTCGTGAAGCATGCTGAGACAAAGGCAGCACCCAGCCACATCAAGCTGCCTGCCCAAGCAATACATGCACATGTCCTGCGGGTCAATATCTTCTGCTGGCACTGAACACAGAACTTGAACCTCTGCTTCCATGGCTCCATCAAAGCTCTAAGAGCAGAGATGAGGGAACCAAGGAAAGAATCCAAGTAACTTTAAAGCTTTGAAAGAAAAAGTTTGCCTATGGCACACTAAATCCTAAGCGGGAGCCACAAAATGGGTGACCAGTTCTTCTAACAGAAATAAACATCTGATATCAAGGGGCGGAGTCAGGGATATACCGTCAGAGTGGTGGGAGGAGCTTAGCTTAAAAATGTCCAGTAAATAAGACTGTTCCAGCGCAACTGCCAGTGTGTGGCTAGTGAACAGTATCCATGCCCCTAGAAGGATTCCCCCCATGTTAACATCCAAAAAACACCGGGGTTGGGTGGGTGGTGCCCCCATCTGAAAAAAAAAAATGATATGGGGGTGAGCCTTGGGCACATGTGCAGTCTGTTTTATCACCCTAGTGTATTGTTTTGTGTTAGTTTTTAAATAGTCCCACTTCTTTCTTGTTTAGGGCCCTGGATTAATGCAGCCTTTTCCCCTATCGAATACTCATTTCTGTTAACAACTATGCACTTCCAGAACCCAGAAACATTAGCGGAGTTGATGTCACCGTATACCGCTTCACCGCAGTCTTCAGTTCAACTTACGTCACTGGGTTCCAAGTTATTAAAAAATGATTACTGGGCAGGGAAAAAGGCATCATTAATACAGAGGAGTGATAAAACAGACTTCACACATGCCCAAATTTACAAGTATTTTAAAACATGTAAACACTATTGTTTATGTTCTGTATAGCAGTCCAACAGAAGTAACAAACCGTGGTTGCAAAGTTCAAGGCTGGCACTCAGCTGTAAACACACAGACACTGGCCAGATCCAAATTAAAGTTTTCTGTGCATCATGCATGTCAGTTACTCCAGGAAGCACAGGAGGTTTTACTCAACACCAGAGCTATCTTTTTCTCTCTAGGATTCTACTGTTGCCCCTTATCTATTAATGTCAAAAGGCATCTCCTCACTTGTTCAATAGAATATCCAGTGTTGAGAGCAGCTGCATATCCACCCACAAATACACCGCCAGGGAGCAAATACAAGTAATTGTATTCAGGGGGATCAGTGGGGCGCTTGAACATGTCCAGCATCCTCTGAGTAACCAGGAAACCACCTGAAGAAAAAAAAAAAAAAAAAAAAAAAAACAGGGACAGAAATTAATGACATCACAAGCACCGCAACGTTGAGTAAACATGCAGGACTCATGAAAACACCAATCAAGAACGGAGTGCTGGAAGCAAAAGCAAAACATTTAGCTGTAAATCTTGCATAACAAACATACACAGTATACAATATACAGCTACAACTCTAACAATGTTTTTCGAGGACTGGAACACAGCAAGGCACTGTTACGCTATCAGAGTCAATTCAAGGCCACAGAAGGTGCCTGCTCCAAAGGAAGACTTCCAGAGAGTGGGCCCCATTTATTTATTTTATTCTATTCATGGTTTATCTCCTTAGTCATGACCCTTGCCCCTGCAAGGCCTTCTAACCCTGTCGCCCTACCTACCATTCCAGGTTATGCTACACCTAACCCCCTGTGTGAGGTCCTCAGGGCCCAACCAAACCCAACAATACACCCTAAATTGGGTGCCCGTGTTAGTGGCGACTGCAGGGTTCAAGAGTCCTGCACATCTTAAGAACCACTCAACAACAGATTTTCAGATGTACTGTAACAGAGGTACAGTATTTAGCTTTGTTTTCCTAACGCACATTATCTTACACAAAACCCCAGATGAGAAAATATAGGTTACTCACCTGTAACAGGAGTTCTAGGAATGGTATATGTTGTTCATCCACACTTATTGGCAGGTATCCTTGCCGCTTTAAATCTTGCCGGAAGGTCTTCAAGCTGGCTCCTCCCACCCACCCGGGTGGTATAACTCTCGGCTCCCCCATGACGCCAGATCTGCCGCTTGGAAGCTCAGGTTCAGCGTCAAGCCGGGAGGTCGGGGATGTGGTGGATGAACAAATATACCATTCCTAGAACTCCTGTTACAGGTGAGTAACCTGTATTTCTAGGGACATGGATATGTTGTTCATCCACACTTATTGGCAGACTCTCAGCAGTTCTCCGGGAGGAGGGAGGCAAGACGACACCCCAATACTTACTTGGGAAAGAGAGACTGAGAACCGAGGCCCCAAAACCAGCATCCCGGCGTGACTCAAGGTCGATGTGGTAATGGGTAATGAGGTGTGTGCTGACTTCCAGGTAGCAGCCTCTGCAGATTTCCTGGATAGGGACGTCCCTGGAAGCAGCCACCTTGCAGCAGTATGGCGGGTAGAATGAGCTCTTATCCTCTGGGAGGCTCCATGCCCGCCAACTATAGCAGAGATCTATGCAGGAGGTGACCCACCTGCTTATCGTCGCTTGGCTGCAGGTCTGCCAGACTGGCTTCAGCGTGGGTGACAAACAGCTGGTGAACCTCTCCCGAATTTCAGCCGTGGCGCTCCTTATAATAAGCGAGCGCCCTTCTAGGGTCCAGAGTATGGAGCCTATATTCGGCCTCCGAGGTGTGATTGGGGTAGAACACCGGCAGAGTCAACACCTGGCTAAGGTGAAACTCCGACACCACCTTCGGAAGGAATTTCGGGTTGGGGCGCAGGACAACCTTGTCCCTGTGGAAGACCAGGTAAGGAGACTCGATGGAAAGCGCCTGGAGCTCTCCCATCCTTCTGGCTGACGTGATAGCCACCAAGAAGGCGGTCTTCCACGACAGGTGAGAAAGAGCACACCTGTGCATAGGTTCAGATGGCTTGCCCATGAGCTTTGCCAGTACCAGCAGTAGATCCCACGGAGGTGGAGGTTCTCAACCGAGGGAAATGTGATCAAGGCCTTGAAAAGCGCCAGACCACCTTCTCTCAGGCCATCGACTGCTTCCTGCCCGCGCCCGGTAAGCAGAGATGGCTGCCAGGTGCACCCTTAGGGTCTCGACCTGAGCCCTTGATTAGAAAGGGACCATAAATAGTCCAAGATGCTTGCCAAGGAACAGGAGGAAGGGTCC
This sequence comes from Neoceratodus forsteri, assembly GCA_016271365.2. Lineage (NCBI taxonomy): Eukaryota > Metazoa > Chordata > Ceratodontiformes > Ceratodontidae > Neoceratodus > Neoceratodus forsteri. The sequence goes on along the minus strand of CM057449.1, from coordinate 732,319,541 downwards.
AAGCCCTTACCCTGACACCAAATGGAAAACCTTCTCCATTTGAAGGCATAGCATTTTCTGGTCGACTCCTTATGGGACGCCTCAACTACATTGAGGACCTCGTCGGAAAGACCCAAGGCCTGGAACTCTAGCCGCTCAGGAACCAGGTCGTCAGGTGCAGGGATTGAAGGTCCAGATGGAACGCCTTCCCTGATTGACTGAGAGCAGGTCCGGCGAGCTGGAAGCTGCCTGAGTCCTGGAGCTGAGACTGAGGAGATCTGGTACCAGAACTGGCGAGGCCAGTCTGGGGCTATCAGAATCACCTCGCCTTGTTCCCTTCGCCTTGAGAAGCACCTTGTGGATCAAGGAAATGGGGAAAGGCGAGAAGTGGCCCGGGGTCCACTGCCTCGAGAAGGCATCCCCCTGCAGCGAGCCCTGCTGAGGGGGGCGGGCATGGAACAGCCTCAGCTTCGCGTTCTCCCTGGAGGCAAACAGGTCCACCTGAGGTGTGCCCCAATGGGAGAACAGATGCTGTACTACCTCCGGCAGGAGAGACCACTCGTGGGATGCAGCCCCTATCTGGCTAAGGGCATCGGCCAGGGTGTTGGAGGCCCCTGCCACATGAATGGCTAGGAGATCCGCCTCCAGGCTGCGCACGAGTGACCAAATGCGGAGAGCTTCCTTGCATAGAAGCATGGAGCGCGTCCCGCCCTGGCGGTTTAGATAGTACATGGTCGTGGTGTTGTCCGTCTGGACTCGGACCACTTGACCCCGGAGGAACGGAGCAAAGGCGGTGAGAGCTACGCGGACCGCTCGGAGCTCCAGCAGGTTGATGTGGCATCGGGACTCCCGCGGGGACCAGAGGCCGTGAGCTCGGTGTTCCCCCAGATGGGCACCCCAACCCATCAGAGAGGCATCGGTCGATAGAGAGACCGGCGGCTTGGGGCGGACGAACGGGATGCCCTCCTGCAAATGACCTGGAACGATCCACCACTGGAGAGCGTTCCACATCCCTGTGTCACCGGCACAAGCTGGTCCAAAGGATCGCAGCGCCAGGACCACTGACTGGCCAGTCCCCATTGAAGGGAACGCATGTTCCAGCGGCCCCAACGGACCACGCTGTGCAGGCCGCCATGAGACCCAGGGAGGCGAGAAGTCCCGGCAGGATGCAATTGCCCAACCAGAAATGATTGGGCAAAGGAGGAAAGAACTCGGCCCTGTCCGCTGGGAGCCGCGCCTGGCTCGAAGAGAGTCGAGCTGCGCCACGATGAACAGAATCACCTGCTCGCTCGAGTCCGACTCTGGCCTGCTGATAAGGAGGCCCAGTTGAGAGCAGACCTGGAGGGCCAGATCTCTGGACCACTCCACCTCCTGCCTGGAGGGAGCTGCTATCAGCCAGTCGTCCAGGTAAGGTACACCCGACCCTCGGCGCCAGCAGGAATGCTGTCACCACTGCCATGCATTTGGTGGAGACCCTGGAGCTGGAGACAAGCCGAAGGGCACGGCCTGGAACTGAAAGGGATCCTTCTGCTCGAAGCGAAGGAATCTCTGGTGAGACGGACGGATAGAACGCGAAAAACGCGGCCCTGCAAGTCCAGAGAGCAGAACCACACGCGCTCCAAGGATGGTAGTATCTGAGCCAGACTGACCATCCTGAAGGTTCGAGACCTGAGAACTTGTTTAGTCGTGGTAGGTCGAGAATGGGGCGCCAGCCCCCGTCTGCTTCGGAACCAGGAAGTACCTGGACACAAACCCTGGGTCTGAGGGGGTCCGCTACCACCTGATCACCTCCTTCCGAGGAGGAGGCGAGGTCGGCTTGACGAGCCGACAGTGAGGCTACGGACCCCGAGGCCCCCCGAGGTGCGACGGCTCTGAAGGGTGGGGCCTGCTCGAATTCCAGAGGCAGGCCTTTTCCCACCACCTCCAGTACCCACCTGTCCGTGGTAACAGCGGATCAGGCATAAAAGGAAGTGTCGGAGCCGTCCCCCCCCCAAGGGGGGAACCAGGGGTAAGGTGACGGGGATGGGGGCGACACCCCTCAGCCCGTCACTGGGCAGGCTTGGAGGAGGGACCGGCCGAGGGACCTCCTGGGCCTTTCCTCCCTGCCTCCTGTTAGAGGAAGCCGGCGGCTTGGGTTTGGGATGCCAAGGCCGAGCCTGCTGGCCCTGACGTTGCTGGGCCGGGCGCGCGGGGGCGTAGAAGGACGAAAGGGCTTAGGCTGTGGTTTGCGGCCTTTGTCCTTCTGAGCAGAAGAGACCGAGTCCAAGGTAGCATTGGACTTCTCGATCCTCTGCAGGTGACCTTCCACCCCAGGGCCGAAGAGGTCAGTCCCCAAAAAGGGAACATCCGCCAACTGTGCTGGGTATCCGAGTAAAGGTGGATATCCTCAGCCAGCCCGCCGACGAGGATATCACCGCGCCGCCACCGACCTGGCACATGAGTCCCCAATATCTAAAGCAGTCTGAGCTGCTGTTTGGCCACTGCCCTGGTCCCGCACCTGCTTGACCGTAGTCTGCAGATCCGCGGGAAGATGGGGGATGACCTCATCCATGAAGCCCAACAGGGCATGAGAAAAATGTGCCATGAGGACTGCCGAACTGGCCTGATGAAGGCCGAGAGAGGACGCAGCATAGACTTTTCGCCCGACATAATCCAATTTCTTGGATTCCTTGTCGGGAGGTTTGTCCACATCCTGGCGTTGCCGGCGCTACCGAAAACGCTGTCGGTAACCAACCCCTCAGCAGAGGGTGTTCAAAAAACGGACAGGGAACCGTGAGGGACTGCATACTTCCTGGCCATCCTGGCGAAGGCGGACGAGGCAGAGGGCGCTGCCAAGCTCAAGGCCGGACCCACTGGCCTCGCCACCGGAAGGCCTCCGTGAGAGAATCCCTCGGTCCAGAATTCCGTGAGGGATACCTGGCCCGTTGGAAACGGGTTGAAACTTCATCCGCGTGGACTCGAGATGAGCGAAGCAGTCCTAGGAAGGCGGGCGGGCTATCGTCCATTGACTGTCCTTCCTTGAGGACTCCAAGTCTAGTCGCTTGGAGAAAAAGGAGGAATTATCCTCGAGACTCGGGCCAGTCCTCGAAGAGCTGCCTCTGGCCTGAGCCACCTCTCTACCTGCCGAGGGTCGGTCGGGAGTGAGGGTAACAGAGCCAGCCTATGGGTAGACCTTCAGCCGACCGAGAATCCTCGGTGGAGCCCCAAATAGTGGCTGCTGTGAGGGGAGGTTCCACGGAATCGGTGGAGCAGCTGGTTTTGGCCGAACAACCGCCTGGGTACAGGCTCTCGGGTAAGTCGGGGGTTGTGCGCTCGGTGACAACCACTTAATGGCGGGGAAGGCGGCCTGAAGTCGGCTTATTCGATCAGGAGGGCTCATTGCCATGAGGTCCTCCGTACCGTCGGTAAACGCCCGAAGCCTCCCCCGAACAGGAGGGGCCGAGGGCCAGCGGACGCCGCTTACTGCTGATGCCGAGACAGAGACCGCCTGGCGGGGATCGGCTGGACATGAAGAGGTCCGAGACCGAAACCTCGGCTTTTCCGAGGTCGGTGCGAGAAGTGTCGGCGGAACGCCAGCCTCCCTTGACTCGGGAGGGTTCATCCGAGGCTCCGGAACCCTGAGCAAGCCACGGGATCCTCAACTCCCCGGGGAGCAGGAGAGGAGTCTATTCTATGGTGACAACCAAGTCCAACCCAGGTGGGAAAATCTTGACTTCGTCGGCCAGGTCTCAGTCAACTGACCTGGCGGGGGACACCGTGAGACCAGTGGCGAAGTCGAGAAGGTCGACCAGTCGGCGTTGAGCGAGCTTCGAGGAGAGGACCTTTCCCGCTCCCAAGGCGATTGACGGAGGATTGACCTTGTCCCTCTTTTGGACCGAAAAAGGTCCAGGCGTTGTGCTCTCCCTTAGTGGAGAGGGACAGACAAAGCTCCTTAAAGGAAAGCTGTGTAGGAAAAGAACCCAGAGAGAGGCGGGATAAATACATGGCCCGAGAGAATCTGACCGCATGCCTCCTCTTGAGGGCAATCATCTGCTCGAGCTGATCCATAAACCGCACGCGGACACCGCCGACCGGGCCTCCTTAGACTTCACAGGAGGAAGCGCTTCGGGGCGCCCAGATGCTGTCCGGGCATACCGGTCTCGAGGACATAGGCCGAAAAGGAAGAGCACAAGTCGATCTCCTGCGGCCGTGCTCAAGGCCTAAATAGTGAACCCACGTGGAGTGTGGATCTGTCCGAGGACATCTTCACCACAGGGCATCTCCCAAAAACCGGGTCGATTTGTCCATCAAGCCACGAGGATCAAGACTGAAGTCTTTAGCAAAACTTTCAAATCGCAAAAGGAAGAAATGGAGACCAGTCTCAAGCACGGACAGTTAAGGAGGGAACCTGAGCTTCCAAGCGGGAGGAAGATCTGGCGTCATGGGGCGGGCAGGAGTTATACCACCGGGTGGGTGGGAGGAGCCAGCTGAAGACCTTCCAGCAAGATTTAAAGCGGCAGGAACCTGCCAATATGGTGTGGATGACAACATATCCATGTCCCTAGAACCTGCATTTCTAGGGACATGGATATGTTCACACTCTAACAGAACTCTAGCAGTTCTCCGGAGGAGGAGGCAAGGGCAAACCCCCTACTTAGGGATAAAGACTGGAGAACCGAGGCCCCACCAACATCCAGCGTGACCCAAGGTCAAGTGGAAGGGGGAACCGGATATGCCTGCTTCCAGGTAGGAGCCCTATGGATATCCTGGACAGGGGTATCCTGGAAGCAGCCACCCGATGCAGCGGAAGGGCGGGTCAAAATGAGCACTTATCCCTCTGGAGGCTCCATGCCGCCCACCTAGCGGAGATCTATGCAGGAGGAGACCAACGTCGCCGATCCGGCTTGGCTGCAGGTCTGCAGGTGCGGCTTCAGCAGTAGATGACAAACAGCTGGCGAACCTCTCCCGAACTTCAGCCCTCGCTCCCTGGTAAGGCGGCGCTAAATTAAGTCCCAATGGATCCTATATGGCCTCCGAGGTGAATGGGTTGAACCCCGGCCAGAGACAATACCGGTTAGGGAAAAACTCCCCACCGCCACTGGAAGGAACTTGGGTGGGGGGCGCAGGACAACTGCTGTCCTTGTGGGAAGACCAGATAGGGAGATTCAAAGGAGCGCCTGAACTCTCCCGGCCTTCTGGTTGGCATGGTAGCCCCCAAGAAGGTGTTCTTCCACAACAGGTGGGGAACTCACACCGTGCAAAGTTCGAACGGCTTGCCCGTGAGCTAAGCCCATACCAGCGTAAGATCCCACACAGATGGGATACTCTCCCGGAGGGGAGGTGTAATCAAGGCCTTGGAAGCGCCAGACCACTTTCCTCGCCTACCGACTACCTTCCACCCACGCCCGGAAGACAGGAGTGGCTAAGGAGAGCACCTTGAGGGGGTCGCCGAACAAGCCCTTGTTCAAGAAAGAGAACGGACCACAGGTAGTCCGAATGCTCGGCGGAACAGGAGGGGGACCAGCCCTATCCTAACACCAAATGGAGAACTCTTACATTTGAAGGCGAGCATATCTGGTAGACTCCTGGCAGGACGCCTCAAAAACGTCTAGGACCTTGCCGGAAGACCCAAGGCCTGGCCACTAGCCGCACAGGGACCAGGCCGTCAGGTGCAGGGATTGAAGGTCCGGATGGAGTACCTTTCCCTAACAACAGAGATCAGGACCGGGCGGGCTGGAAGCCACCTCGGGAGCCTGGGGCTGAGACTGAGGAGAGCTGGATACCAGAGCTGGCAAACCAGTCTGGGGCTACCAGAATCACCTGCGCCTAGTCCCTCCTCACCTTGCCTGTGGGTCAAGGGAAACGGGAGGCGTAGAGGCCAGGGTCCACGACCTCAAAGGCATCCCTACAGCGAACCTGTGCTGAGGGACGGGCATGAGACAGTCTCGGCCTCGAATTCTCCCTGAGAGAGAAAACAAAGGTCCACCCGAGGACCTAGAGGAAAAAGATCTTGTGCTACCTCCGCAGGAGAGACCATTGTGAGGCGCAGCCCTTATCCGCTTAGGCATCGGCCAGGGTGCTGAGGCTCCTGTCATCGAAATGGCTAGGAAACCGTCTCCCGGCTGCGCAAAAGACCCAATCCGGAGAACCTCCTTACGCAGAGGCAAGGCCCATCCGACTCTGGCGAGTAGGTAGCACATGGCTCGTGGTATTGTCCGCCTGGACCTAAACCACTAGACCCTGCACAGACGGAGCGAGCGTGCGTAGCTAAGCGGACCGCCTGGAGCTCCAGCAGGTAGGAAAGACATCGGGACTCCCAAGAGGACCAGAGGCGGTGCACTCTGTATTCCCCTTGATGGGCACCCCCAACCATCCAAGATGCATTGGTCGGAGAAGACAGTCGACTTGGGGCGGACGAACGGGATGTTCCCCTGCAAATGAGCTGGAACAGTCCGAAGGAGAGCGTTCCCCAACCCCTGGGCTGGTGTCACGGACTGGTCCAAAGGAACGCAGCGTTGTGACCGCTGGCTGGCCAGCCCCCATTAAGGGGACGCATGAACCGGCGGATCCAAACAGACCACACTGCTGCAGGCCGCCGCAAGGCCCAGGAGGTGCAGGAAGTCCCAGGCAGGGCGCAATTGCCCAGTCAGACCTGACTAGGTAAGGGAGGAAGAACCTCGGCCCTGTTTGCCGGGAGCCGAGCTCAGACTCAAGAGTCGAGCTCCGTCCCGAAGAAAGGATCACCCGCTTAGACACGAGTTCCAACATGGCTCCAATAAAAAGGAGACCAGTCTGAGAGCAACCTAGAGGGCCAGAACTCTGGACCATCCCCCTCCGCCCTGGAGGGGTTGCAGTCAGGCCGCCATCCGGGTGGGGTTACGCCCATACCCCTCAGTGCTGCAGGAATGCTGCTGAGCAGAGACCGAAGGGCATGGCCTGGAACTCGTAAAGAGATCCCCCGCTTAAGAAACGGAGGAGTCTCCCAAGAAATGGATGGATCGAAGGGTAAGTACGTCCTGGAGGTCCAGGAAATAGAGCCACATGCCTCGTTCTGAGGATGGGATATCTGAGTCAGAGTGACCATCCCGTCGTGCGGGTCAAGAATGGGGCGCAAGCCCCCCCGTCCGTTGGGGACTAGTAATACCTGGACACGAACCCAGGGTCTGGAGGAGAATCCGCCACCTTCCTGATCACCTCTATCTCGAGGGGCCAGGCAAGTCGGCTCGGCGGGCCGACAGTGAGGCTGCGGACCCCATGCCCCCGGGGCAACGGCCCAAAAGGATGGGGCCTGCTCACGATCCAGAGGCAGGACTTTCCCCTAGCACCTCCGACACCCAGAGGTCTGGGAAAGCGGCCCAGGTGGAGGAGGGGCGGAGCCGTCTCCCCACGGGGGAACCCGGGTGGGGTGACAGGGCCAGGGACAGCATCCCTCAGCACATCACTGAGCAGGCTTGGAGGAAGGACTGGCCGAGGGAGCTCCTGGGCCTTTACCTCCCTGCTTCCCTTTAGAGGAAGCCACTGGCTTGAGGTCAGGACGCCCAGTGCAAGCCTGCTGGCCCTCATGCTGGAGTTGATGGGCCGGTCGAGTCGCAGGGGCCGAGGGACAAAGGGGCTTACGCAAAGGCTGCCGGCGGTCCTTGTCCCTCCGGGCGGGGGTGACAGAGTCTGAGTGGCATCGACTTCTCGGTCCCCTGAGGTGTCCTCCACCCAGGGACAAGAGGTCAGTCCCCAAGAAGGATGTCCGCCAACACTTGCTGGGTATCCGTTGAGAAAGAGGATAACCTCGGCCACGCCCTGCGGCGCATGACCACTGCGGCTGCTACCGAACTGGCACAGGAATCACCCAAGTCCAGAGCAGTCTGAAGCTGCTGCTTCACCACCGCCCTATCCTGGTCCCGCACCCGCCGGACCGTGGTCCGCAGGTCAGCTGGGAGATGAGGGAGCACCTCATCCAGGGAGCCCAAAAGGGCGTGGGAAAAATGTGCCATCAGTGTGGCCGAGCTGGCCTGTCAGAGGCCTAGGGAGGACACGGCGTAAACCTTGCGCCCAACATAATCCATCCTTTTGGACTCTGTCGGGGGGCCTATCCACATCCCGAGCGTTCACAGAACACTGGAAGACATTATCGGTAACTAACCCCTCAGTGGAGGGGTGCTCCGAGAAACCAGGCAAAGAACCGACAGGAACAGAGTACATCCTGGTCATCCTGGCCGAGGGCGCAGGACAGGAAGTAGGCCGCTGGCAGAGCTCCAAGGCCGGGCCGGCCACGCCCGCCACCGGGCGCCCGAGGGTGAACCCTCGTCTAGAATCTCCGCAGGGACAAGAGACCCGCTTGGACACGGGTTCAAGCTGCATCCCGTGAACTCGAGATGAGCTGAAGGACCCATAAAGGACGCATGGGCTGTCGCCCAAGAACGCCCGGAGAGGACTCCCGGGTCCTCTCCGACTGGGGAACATGGAGGAGCCGACGGACTCCGAAGGGTCTGCAAAGAGCTGCCTCAGGCGGAGTGAGGAACAGACAACCTGCGGGACAGGTCGTGACCGACCGAGGTTCCACCGAGAGACGGTGGGGCAAGGTTCGACGAACAACTGGCCTGAAGCGGGCACCTCAACTGCAGCAAGCGCGGTTGTGTTGGCTGCTCGGGCGGCAGCTGCTTGCTGACGGGAATGAATCTGAGTCGATTGATTCCCGGACAATAGCAACTGCTGCCACATGAACTCCGTGAACGCCGACGCCCATCTGCATCGAAGCCACCTCATCCGGGAGGAGACGAAGGAATGGTAATCGCCACTTAACTCGCGTGCCCGACCGAGATCGCCGGAGCGGCTTGACCGAGAAGAGGACCAAGACCGAGACCCAGATCCTCGGGGAAACCGAGGGTGGGCCTGGGAAGGAGCGGGGGACGCCAGCTCTTCCCTCGGCTCGGACGAAAAGACCGAGGCCTGTCGCCCCAAAGGTGCAGGCAGAACCTCAGCCTCCGCCGGTGAAACCGGCGAAGGGTTGACGGCTCCTGCAGTAGACCACCCGGGTGATGGGTCGAGAGACTCTACAACGTCGACGGGAGTCATGGCCGGCTGACCTGACGGGGACACCGTGAAGCCAGCGACCTGAGCCGCACCCTCGACCAAAGTCGAAAGTCGGCAGACAGGGGAAGGGGACCTCTCCTGCTCCCGCCAGCGCCAGCGATGGGACTTAGCCTGCGACTCCTCTGACCTGGGCCGAGACGCAGGTCCTGAATGTCCCTCTCCCTTTGAGGAAAGGGACTGGCGAAGCTCCTTGAACGAAGCTGAATGAGGAGAACTCAAAGAGAGCGGGATAAACGCCGTGACTGAGGAGGAGGGGGAGGGGGGACAGACTTGGTCGCCGCCTCCTCCATGGAGGAAAAGAGATCGAGCTGCTCAGCTGAGACAGCCGACGCGGACACCGCCCAACGAGCCTCCAAGGATTTTTCTGGCGCAGAAAAAGTTTCAGGTCGCCAGAGCCCCAAACGGACCGCACGATCCTCCAGGAAGCTGGTCGAAAGGGCACAGCAAAAATCGCAAACTTGCGGATCATGGTCCAAGTCGAGGCAGTAAATGCACGTGGAGTGCGGGTCCTTCCTGAAGGTATTACCCGGCGCCCGAGCCGGAACGAATATCCATCGCAGCAGTTGGAGAAGACCGAAGTTTTAGAAAACTTCCAACTAAATTTGAGAAACCGAAAAATCAGGAACTACTCAAACGCAGACGCTAAGGAGGGAACCTGAGTCAAGCGTAAGGAAGATCTGGCGTCATGGGGCGGAGCCGAGAGTTTTACCACCCGGGCGGGTGGGAGGAGCCAGCTTGAAGACCTTCCGGCAAGATTTAAAGCGGCAAGGAACCTGCCAGAAAGTGTGGATGAACAACATATCCATTTCCCTAGAATTTATGTTTTTTGTTTACTGCTCTTTATATAAAAACAAAATCATCTTTGAGGACTGTGCCTCTGCAATGTGCAGAGTAGTTATGACCGTTTCCATTTAACTTTTCTTCAATAAAAATCTTAGACAAAAAAAAAAAAAGTCCTGTAGAGTGCAGCATCCTCAGGGTCCAGGTTTTTACACTTCTGCCTTCCCAGGGCAGCGAGGGCTCCATGCGCATGCAACTGCATGACACCTTCCCCATGCTACCATCAATGGTCTCCTAGATGGCAGTGTTGTGGTGGATTGGGCCTCCTGGAGGAGGAAAACATTCTCTGAGATGCTCAATCCTACCCCCCCCTCCACCAGTTTGATGACAGCCTAGGCTCATCACCAGCATCACAAGCACCAGTGCTACCCCTGTGCCGACCCTACCAGCTTGGGCCTCACAAACATCTTACTTCTCTGGCTATTATTTATTTTAAAAGTGGTTAATACACGACTCTGTCTCAGTTTACTCTCCTGGTTACAGAAAAACAGAAAGGTACAGTTAACATAAGAACTTACCGTAACAGATCTTTGAGAAGAACTCTTGCAGCAGGTTACACCATAAGGACTGAAGCCAGCGGGTGACAGGACCCCATAGAAAACTTCTAGCTAGCAGTCTATAGCAGGGACCACCCCCACCCGCCCCTTTGAAGTCCACATTGGTATAAAAAGGGGCGGTCCCCCAGCACCACCTCAGTTCTCCCGCCGGAGACACCAGCAATCACAGTAAATGGAGAACTGGGGGTTCTTCTGAAACCGAGGAAAGACAACAAAGATGGAGAAGCAGTCACAAGGGGAATGGAGAGAGGGAAAGCAGCACCTGCTCTCCCTCTCTTGGAGACAAGTGTTATGTTTTGGGAATCCTTGCCAAACAAGACAGGGCCTCTAAAGGAGGCATCCAGGATCTTAGACTGGACGTCTGGGGCAAACCGTGAAACCCCAAGCCATGGGTGGCAGCGAAGGCAAATTCCCGTAGCCTTGGCTCTTCCTGCAGAGTTCTCAGAATTATAGGAGGCTCGGAAGACATGGTTCCCCGCAAATCAGAGCCTGACTTGAGGAGCTGCAACAGCGTAGCCTTCCCGGAGAGATCCAGCTGAGCTTGCGCCACCTCAAAAGCCTTCTCCCACAGGGCATTCTGATAGAGCCATGTGGGCAAGAAGTTTAGGGAACGGATGGCACATGTGGCTGAGGAGAAGATCTTTTTGCCGTAAAAGTCTAAATGCCTAGAGTCCTTGTCAGGAGGCTAAGTACTGAGGTATCTAGGCCATTATAAATGGTCATGGGCCGTATTGATAATGACCAAATCACCCTCCAGGGGCTCCCCATAGAAGAGTTCATTACTTGAGACATTATATAAGCAGTCCGCCTTTTTGGATGTCGCCAATGTAAAGGATGGGCGCTTCCAAGCTGCCCTATTAACACCCTTGAAGGAATCTATGAGAGGGGGAACCACCAGAGACAAGGACTCCTCCTTGCAAAGGAAAGTGGCTAGCCAACATCGCTCAGAGTCCACTTCCTCGTGTCCCAGCCCATGATGACCTGGATGTGTCTCATCACATCCATGAAAGTTGGGTCATCTGGGGGAGACCACGGGGTATCCTTGGGCTCCTCCGGCTCTGATGGGATATCTGAATCTCCAGTCATCTTGCAAGGAGAAAGAAAAATATTCCCATGACTCACCCGAAGCCAGTGAGGGAGAGGGTGAGCGCCAAAGCTTATGCTTAGGAGGCCTAGAACGACCAGTGTCAGGCCTTACTGGTTGTCATGGGCTCCCCAGGTGGTGGCATCAGAGCCTTCTTAGGCGGAGCCAGGTCCATAGGAGGATTAGGAAAGGGGTCCCCTAGAGGTTGGAATTGGGGGCTCATCTGGGGCCTCCTTGTCCTTGAAATATGCCCACCAGGCTGCAAAATGTGTCTTAATTTCTCCAGGTGGAAAGTGGGGTGAGGTTGGGGGAACCAGCGTCTGTGGGGAAGGCCTGGAAGGCCCTGGCGTCAATTCATCAGGATGCAGTAACCCTGGTGTCTGCTCCACTGGCATCGGGTTAACCAATGTCTAATCCCGAAGTAAAGAACCCCCTTGCACCAGTCTGACAGGGATCAAAAGATCAGGCGTCTGTCCCCCTTGTGTTGGCTGTGTGACAGCAGGTACAGCTGGCGACTGTGAGTGACTGCTGTGGCACCGGCGCCGGTGACGCAGGTGTGAACGGAAGAGGTGTCGGCAGAAGCTGGTCTGGGGAGGAAGCTGGCACCGGCCTGGAGGTAGAAGCTTGTGTAGGGCAGCTGACTCCTGAGCAGGGCAAAGGCGTCACTCTCGCAGGGGAGGGGGCCGCATGCACCAGGCATTACAAACTGACGCCGGTCTCCGACTTGAACCAACTTTGCAGACGCTTTGATCATGGAGATAGGCAAGACCTAAGCACCCGAAAAGACCAGCGAGCCACCTGGTTGAGCACACTGATTCTGGATGGCCCTCAGCTAGGGGCCGAGAGGCTGAGGTCAAGACCTGAGCCCCAAAGAACCACCGCCTGAGACGGTTAGGAGAGTGGGTGGTTTAACCACTGGCAGTCCAGATGAAGAGAGGGCTTACGGAGTTGAGGATGTCAATCTCCCGCAGGAGGAAGCCCCATGGTCGGTGCCTGACCTGTGCAGGGACCTGGAGCAGGAAGTGGACCGGGGTTTCTCCCCGTGCTTCTCCTGATGTTTGTGCTTTCCCAAAGACTTCTTTGAAGCCCTCGCCGAAGAAGTGGAGGACCTGGAGGCTTGGGAAGAGAAGGTACCCTGGTGAAGCTCCTTCTCCATCATTAAAAGCTTTTGCTGCAGCAGGAAGAATTCCAAGGTCTTCTGGCAGCGAAGCCGGGTGCATTGGTTAAGTTTTTGAAAGTGCTGGAAGGACTCAATGTTGTGATTCAGGCCTAGACAAAATAAGTACGCTGAATGGCCATCCTTGCAGGGCAGTAGCTTGTCACAAGCGTACTTCATATGCTGCCGTTCAACACACGAGAAAGAAGAAGACATGCATGGACTGTACTGAAAGAGAAGAAAAACTGGTAAAATAATAAAGCACAGGTAACATGGTAAAAATGGTGGTCGTCTTGAGTAGAAGGCATCCACAGGGGTCTGACTTGTCCGGGTCGAAGGCAGGAAAAGGACTGAGGTGGTGCTGGGGGACCACCCCTTTTATACAAAGGGGATGTCGGGCGGGCGAATGTCAGGGGCAACTCGCCTCACAGACTGCTAGTTAGAAGTTTTCCGTGGGTCCTGATGCCTGCCTCTGCAGTCCTTATGGTGTAACCTGCTGCAAGAGCCCCCTCAAAGTGAGATCATAGAATTTGTCAGCTGAAAAGGACTGCTTGCCCTACCCAGCCTGTCTTCATAGCCCCAAACTGGTCTCTAGCGACCCTCCCTCCTCCCTGCCTATTTACTAATATTCCTCGATGTGTCTTCCCACAAGTGCTTGAAACCCCCTATGTTTTCACCTCCACCACTTCTGAAGACAGACTATTCCAAGCATCTACCACTCTTTCAGTGAAGCAGGACTAACTCACTTTCTTCTAACTACTCCCACCCCATCAAACTTTACTGCATACTTTCTGGTCCTGGTGCTCTGCATTATTCAAAAGAGACTCCCTTCCTGCATCCTAATCACCTCTGTGAGGTACTCACAAGTCTCTATTATGCCCCCTCTCACTCTCTTCTCCTCCATGTGTACACGCTGCGATCCTTCAGTCTCTCCTCATAGAGTTTTTGGTGCAACCCCTGCATCATTTCAGTTGCCCTCACTTGGACAGCCTCCACCCTGTTTATGTCCTTTATGAACTACAGCCTCCAGAACTGGACACAATTCTCTAGTTGTGGATCTCACCAGTGAAGGATATAGTGGCAACACCACCTACCTCCTCCTGCTGGAGATACCTCTCCCTATGCACATCAGCTTCACACTAGCTCTATTCTCCACTTTGTCACACTGCAGAACAACTTTAACGTAATCCAATATGATAAACCCAAGGTCCCTTTACTGCTTCGTGACAGAGTGCCCTCCCCATCCTATACTCAGTTCCTGAGTTCCTATGCCCTAGGTGCATAATTATGCACATTTTGGCACTGAACCCCAACTGCCATGTTTTTAACCCCTCCAAGTTCCCCAAGATACCCAGGCATTCATTACACCCTCTCCGGATTGTCCATCCTTTTACAGATCTTGGTATTATCTGCAAAAAGGCATACTTTCCTTTCCACTTCATCTGCAATGTCCCTAATAAAGACACTGAAGGGGACTGGTCCCAGTGCTGACCTCTGAAGTACCCACCCTGCTGGTCTTTCTTCCATCATAGAGTCAGTGCCAGCACCACCCCCCTCCGATGCCAACCCATTAACCAGTTTCTAATCCAATTCATCACTCTGCCCCCCCAAAAAAATTCCTTTATCAGTCTCCTGTATGGCGCAGTGTCCATGGCCTTGCTAAAGTCCAGCTAGGTCATGTCCACTACCACCTCCCCACCATCTACTTCCCTGGTCACCCAGACAAAGAAATCATTCAGGTTCATTTGGCATAACACCCCCCTTCCCCACTCCATGAATCCATGCTGCCTTTGGTCTTGCAGCCCATTTGGAGTCAAGGCAGTCTAGTCTATCAACCTTTCCTTTATGAGTGTCTCCATTAATTTTCCCACAACTGGGGAGAGGCACACGGGCCTATACATGCTAACCTCTTTCGTGTTGCTGCCCTTACGCAGAGGGCCCACGGTTGCTCTCCTCCAGTCCTCTGGAAATCGGGCCCAATTCTAGTGAGCTGTTGAATAAGACCATCCAGCAGGGCAGCCAGCACCTCCCTCTGTTCTTTTAGTACCCTGTCTTTCTAAAAAATCCAATAAGGAGGCTTACACATTAGAACCTGAAGCTCTCAAATTCTTCAAGCGGAAGTAATAGCAACTAAAAATAACACCTTCCAAGAAGGAAAGCGTAGGCTGCATGTCGCAGCTGGCTCAAAAGGAGCTAAAGTAAGCTTTTCTAACACAAAATTCAAGTTCAAAGCCAGGACTGGACTGCGGATAGGAGGCTTCAAGTGTAGAATGCCTCTCAGAAATGTAAAGGCCACCTCCAGCGAGCAATCGTACAACCATCAGTACACACATGGAAAGCTGAAATGGCAGCCAAGTGCACTTTGATAGAGTATTGCAGGCCTGCATCTGACAAGGACAGCAAATACTCCAAAACCCGATTTACTGGACAGGTAAAGGGATCCAGTTGGTTAGAAATGGCCAACAAAGTGAAACGCTTCCACTTCATGGAATAAGTGGCTCTCGTGGAAGATTTTCAGACAGCCACCTTTTGTGAGACCCCAAACCAAGCAATGTCTAGGCCTTCAGGAGCCACGCATGAAGGGGGAGGGATCTGAGGTCCGGATGGACCAGGGTTCCCTATTCCTGTGACAGCAGGCCCTGGAATAATGGCAGAGATACTGGAGGTTCCACTGCCAGCTGCTGCAGTAAAGGGAACCAAATCTGATGAGGCCTCAGTTGGACAATATGTATCAGAGTTGCACACTCCACGTGAAGCTTGATTAGCACACTCTGAATTAGAGGAAAGGCTTACAGGAACCTCCCCTTCCAAGAGATTGAGAATGCATCTCGCCAGAAAACTCCAGGCCATGGAGTGAGCGAGCAGAAAAGCGACAGTTTTGTGAGGAGGCAAAAAGGACCAACTCTGGACAACCCAACTTGTCGAACAGTTCTGCTATGATCAAGATCAGTAGTTCCCACTTGTGCATCTTGGAGTGTGACTGGCTTAGTCTGTCTGCCAAGATGTTTTGGACCCCTGGAAAGTTCAGCTGCGTAAGAATTTACCGTAACAGTAGATCTTCGAGAACAGCTCTTGCAGCAGGTTTAACCTGCTGCAAAAGTTGTTTCTCAAAGTAAGATCATGTACTGCTGACAGTTTTAGACTGTGTCCCAGATCCCAATACCAAACTCTCACCATCTCCGGGCACAGGGGGTAGGAATGAGTTCCCCCTCATTTGCAGACATAATACATCACACTTATGTTGTCCGTCTGGATTAACAGAGGACCCAGGGACAGAGAAGTCTGGAAGGCCACACAGAATAGCTCTCATTTCTAGGACACTTATGTGGCAGGTACTCTCCATTTTGGTCTATGTACCCTGTGTCTAATGGGGCCCAAGATGCCCACCCCCCGGCATCTGTAGTGAGAATCTGATGAGGAGATAGGATCAGGAAGGGAACCCCCTTCAGCAAATGGCTGGGTTCCATCCACCAATGAAGTACCTTTCTGACAGGGAAGGTTACTTGAACTTTTTGTTCTAGGTCATCTGCACATTGGTCCACTGGACTCCTAGGCCAGGATAATCAGACTGCGCCAGGCTGTTGCGCACGCCTGGGCATAGCACATCTGGGATGAGCCAGGGCATGGACAGGGCAATATTCAATGGTGCTGTGCCATGGCTCGGCACCGCTGAATATGGCACTGTGGCTACGTGCATGGAGCAGTGCAAGTGGCTAGATAGGAGCAGGGAGATGCGCCATCGCAAGTGCCATTGCACTATGCGCAGCATCCATGATATTCAGTGGTGGATATGCAAATGGGGTCATAATGCATGCAAGTCACAAATGGTGCCATTTGCATGTCATTATGGCCCCATTTGCATGCAGGTGCGCCGATCCCCGACGACTTGCGCCTGGCGCCCTGCCAGGCAGCAGCCATCGGAGACAGACGCCCCCTGCCCCTCGGCGGCAACGTGCTCCAATGCCCGATCGCAGGCGTTCAATAATAATACTACCCTGGTGGTCTAGCAGTACCCCTCCTCCCAACAGCCCACTCAGTCCACCCCACCCCAAGTCAGCGGTGGGCAGCAGCACCGCCACCCGTCGACTTGACAGCGTATGGTATGGCTGTCGCCCACTGGTCCACAGTGTGGGCCAACAGGCGTGCAGACCGCACTGTACTACACAGTCCAAATATGTGAATGAATGGTGGGCGGCTTGCGGGCGGGGTGCTGCTGCCCGCTGCTGAATGGGGGGAGGGGAGCGGGGTGGCGGGACTGAGTGGGCGTGTTGGGAGGGGGATACCGCCAGACCACCAGGGTACCATTTACATCGGATTGCCCGCGATCAGGCTGGATGCACCCCCTGGGCCACCAGGGATGTTATTACATCATAATGCCCACAATCGGGCTGGGGAGAGGGTCCACTGGACCACCACGGGCTAATACTGGTATTGAAAGCCCGCAATCGGGCTGGGGAGAGGGTCCACTGGACCACCAGGGATCTTAAACATGTACAAAGCCTGCGATCAGGCATGGAGGGGGGTGACACCAACAGGCGGTGACGCCGGAGCTCGGGTGGCCTCCCACTGCTGGCGGCTGCTGTGTTGCGCCCTACAACACGGCAGCCCACCTGTGGGTGGCCAGCTGTTGCTCCTTTTTACTTCAGCTCAACTGTGTGCGGCACAAGTAGGGGTTGCGCCTGCATATGCTCAGCACATCCCGGGCTGAATATCAGGATGTGCAGGGTATGCATGGGTACCCCCTTACTTGCACCGCATATAATGCACTGATGCACCCGGCACAGTCCAGGTTGTGCAGCCCTATAATCCCCTTTGAATATCGCGACTAGCTCATCAGTGGGTTGTGCATGGCGTAACTCTGCTGCGCCATGCGCAACCCATTTGAATATCCCGGCCCTAGTGTCCACTGTGGGATCCTCACATGCAGTCTTGCAAGTGTACTATGGTGATGGCTGCTGCCATCAGGCCAAGGACTCTCAGGAAAGTCCTGGCTCTGACATACCTGTTTTTGCAGACTATCTAGGCCTGCACAATCAAACACTTGGCCCTGTCCTGTGGCAGGAAGGCTAGGCCTTGGGCAGTATCCAATACTGCTCTATGTACTGCAGACGTTGACAAGGGGTCAGAACTGACTTTAGTATACTAACAGTAATTCCCCGAGCACTGAACAGGTGACTGGTTCATTTATTTATTGAAACTGTTTTACCAGGAAAGGCACACTGAGCAAGAAGATGCTCATCTCCTGGTGCGACCTGGGGGGATGGGAGGGAACAGAGGATACAGGATACACAATTCTACAGTGACAGTTATACAGTGACAACTGGAACAGGGTCCCACTTGAGGGCTCACAATTACTGCAGTACAGGCAAGGACTAATAAACAATCGTAGCACACTTCAGAGTAGTCAGAAACAACAATTCGAGGACAAATAAGTGCCTAGAAGCAAGTGCGTGTTACACAGCTAGGACTGTGCGTCTTGGGGTAGTTTAAGGCGGTTGGATAGCTAGGAGGGGAGATGGGCGGAAGCAGGGCTTTGAGCAGGTGCAGTTTACCTTGAAGTGGTTTGTGAGGGTGGAGGAGAGCGAGTTAGCGGAGGAGGTATGACGGATTTGAGGGGGTAGCTCATTCCAGATTTTGGGAAAACCATGAGAGAAAGCAGTTTGGCCGGCAGTGGACGTCTGCCAGGGGATAGCAAGTAGGCGGCAGTCCATGGATCTGAGGGCGTAAGAGGGTGGGGAACAAGCAAGGAGGAGAGGTAGGCAGGGAGGGTGCCTAGCCAGAGTTTAGAGGCGAATTTAGCGCAGTGAATGAGGAGCTGGTTTTCAAGGAATGGTAAGGCCAAGGCATGGTATAGCTTGCAGTGATGAGTGAGGAGGGGGGGCATTCACAGCAAGGCGGCAGAAGGCTTTGAACAGGGTGTCAAGCTTGGATAGGGAAGATGTAGGGGCCGAGCTGTATACTATATCGCAGTAGTCAAAGGATGGGAGAATCATCTTCAGGATTAGCGCATGGTGTACAGTTAATGGGATGCTTCGGTGGTTTCTGTGCAGAGGACCTAGCATGGGGCACAGTTTTTTTTTATTGTAGCGTCAATATGAACATTAAAGGACAGATGGCGGTCAAGCCAGACCCCAAGGTACCGGAATGAGGGGACATCCTCGAGTACTTGCCCATCCAGGGTTTGGAAGGAGGGGAGGGACAGGAGTTTGGACAGGCGTCGTCTCATGCCGAAAGTCATGGAGACGGGTTTTTTAGTGTTTAGAGAGAGCTGATGGGAGCAGAACCAGTGCTGAATGTAGTCGAAATCAGCTTGGAGGGTGAAGCTTGGAGGAACCGTTTCCGTGGTGGTGCCTGAGAAAAAAAAAAGGACTACGTCGTCTGCGTACATATGTATAGCAGATGACTGGCAGGCTAGAGGTAGATCATTTAAAAAGAGAATAGTATAGGTCCCAGCACAGAGCCCTGGGGAACGCCGGTAGAGATGGGTAAGGGACAGAAATGACGTCGGAGATACGTACGGATTGGGTTCTGCCCATGAGGTAGGAGCAGAACCAGTTGGTGGCAGAGGGAGAAAGACCTGATTCAGCAAGGCTGGAGAGAAGCAGGGTGCGTGAGCCAGTATCAAATGCTTTGGCTAGGTCGACGAAAATAGCAGAGGTGATCTGTCCATCGTTCATGCTGGTGTAAATCGCGTCTGTGTGCCTAGTCAAGGAGGAGGCAGTGGAATGTCCTCTTCTGAACCCAGACTGGAAGTCAGTGTAGAAACAGGAGTCTGATATAAAGGTGGTAAGCTGTGAGAGCATTAAGTGCTCTTGTAATTTTGCAAGTGTCGGGAGGAGGGAGATAGGTCAGTAGTTAGAGGTTGTAGTAGGGGGGCCACCTTTAGGCAGTGGATGACTATGGCATGCTTCCATGCCTGGGGGACTGTAGCCTCAGCAAAAGACAGGTTAAGTAAGGAGGCAAGAAGGGCAGCTGTGGCAGGGGCTGCTAGGTGGAGGAACTTAGGGTCCAGATCATCAGGGGATTTGCGTTTAGAAGGATTGAGTGCAAGCAAGGCAGTCAGGGCTTCAGTTGTCGAGATATCATTGAATGAGAAGGTGCGGAGCACATACTGCTTTTTGCGACCCACTGTGTATCCGGATGGACCAGGTGTGGACAGAGATGAGAGGAGGGAGGCTGCACGGGTGGAGCAATACGAATTAAATTCAGCTGCAACAGCACGAGGTTCCAAGAGAAGGGCATTATTTACGTTTAGTAGCGGGGTTGGGGTGGTGGTGGTGGTTGGGGGGGGCAGAAGAGGGAGTGGATAACCCTCCAAAATTTAGAAGGATTATTTAGGTTTGTTAGGAGAGTAGAGTTAAAGTATTCGGCTTTGGCCAGCCGGGTTGCGCTGGTACACTTGTTTCTAAGCATCTGATATTTAGAGAAGTCTTGTGGGCATTTGGAGGACTTGTGGACACTCCAAGCTTGGTCACGGGCACGCTAGGACTTCCGGGGTGATCCAGGGAAGATGGTTGCCACGCACCCTAGTGCGACGCATGGGGCGTGTTTATCCCAGACACTGAGAAAAATGTTTTTGAAGTGATGGAGGGCAGCATCGATTGAGAGGGCGGAGGAGGATGACACCCAGTTGGCTTGTGCATGGTCATTTAGAAGGGGAACAATGTCAAGAGACTTATAAGAGCGTTGGACCAAGAAATTAGGGGGTGTTTTGGGGCGCTGAATTTTCCAGACGAGATATGTGAGGTGGTGGTCGCTCAGGGAGTCAGGAAAGAGGCCAGATTTGATGACCCGGTGAGGGTGGGAGGTCACAGCCCAGTCCAGTAGAGAGTGGTTTCCAGTTTTAGAGCTTAGGCGGGTTATGAGTTGAGAGAGATTTAGTCTTTTTATAATGGTCCGCTCTTTAGTGAGAGCTGGGGATAACCAGTTGAGATTTAGATCGCCCATGATATATGATTCACCTACAGGAGTGTGGGAGGAGGTATGCACTAGGAGGTCTGTGATAGCAGAGGAGGGCGGAACTGGACGGCAGTAGATGCCAGTGACACAGATGGGGAGTGAGAAAGGGAGGGACAGCTGTAGCGTTAATATCTCATAGGCTTTGGGTTCAACTTTGGCTAGGATGGTCGAAAAGTGGATGTCTCATTTTAAGAAGATGGAGACTCCGCCACCTCTGGTGGCCCTGTCCTGGCGTGCCATGGCATAACCAGGGATGGCGACAGCAGTATCAGGGATCTTTTTGTTAAGCCATGTTTCAGAGAGGATGATTATGTCAGGGGCATAATGGACATCGAGAACTTGGAGTGAGTCCAGTTTGCAGAGAAGGCTTCTAATATTTAGATGTAGTAGGCGTAGAACACAGGGTAGGGGGGTCACTACGGGCAGAGCGGTGGGGGAAAGGTTGGGGAGGGACAGAGGGGGAAGGGGGGCCAGGGTTGGAATGGATGTCACCTGCAGCGAGGAGGAGTGTGAAAGTTAGGTAACGGGCAGAGAGCTGTTTAAACACGGTAGAGAGACAGCATCGTTTAGAAAGCAGGCGTGAGTAACTTATAGGGGCAGGGCAAGGGGTGAGCATCTGAGGCATCATCCAAGACAGGGAGGGAAGGATAAGGGAGGGGCTGGGCCATGCGTCTGAATGAGACCAGACATGTGGGCACTCAGAGGTGGATTGCCAGTTGTGATATTGTTGGTTACCAGAGGGGGTAGGCAAGTAGAAGAGGAGGAGTAGGGGGGCAGTGGGGGGCATGCTTGATAGGAGGAGAGGGAGGCAGAAGAAGAGAGAGAAGAGCAGAGGCGGGTAGCCAGGCATAGGAGGCATTGCTATGAGCGGGGGGAGGAGCCCGACTTGTACAGCAGAACAGTGAGGAGAGAGAGAGAGGAGTGAAGGGAAGTGATTGGACGGGTGAGCGTCAGTAGGGGCAGGGCCAGCGTCAGGTTGTGTACGAATAGAAAAGGAGTAGAAAAAGTGGGCGGGATGATAGCGTAATCAATCAGTGGAGGGGGTGGGCAGGGGGGCTAAAAATTCACACAGTGTACAGAGTCAGCTAACAGAGGATAGGATTCCTTACAATTTACTTTAAAATTGCGGTGAATTTGTGGAGCGCCAGGCAGCAAGGAAGAGAGATGTGGTCTTGGCCAATCAGAGCAGGGAGGCGAGAGGCGCCTGAGATCCGATTGGCTGTGCTTCTGCCGTACCTTGCTTGAGCTGGAGTCCGGCGGTCATGGTTCCAATCGGCGGCAGGAGGTACCGGCCGAACACTGGGAGCTGTAACAGCACTGTTCAAGGGCAAGCAGCTTGCTTGGGCTGGAGTCCGGGGGTCATGGTTCCGATTAACGGCAGGAGGTACTGGCAGATCGCTGGGAGCTGTAGCAGCCCTGTTCAAGGGCAAGCAGCTTGCTTGGGCTGGAGTCCGGGGGTCGTGGTTCCGATCGGCGGCATGAGGTACCGGCCAATCGCTGGGAGCTGTAGCAGCCCTGTTCAGTCTAGGATATGGGAAAGCAGCTTCTGGATGGAGCTTTGAGGAGCCAATCCTCCAGCTACGGGAAGACATATAGGTCTTCCTTGCGGAGAGCTACTGCCACAACTGTTAAACATTTGGTAAATACTCTTAGCACAGAAGACAAAACAAAGGGCAATACCCTGAACTAGTAGTGTTCTCCCTGAAACAGGAATCTTTGATATTTCCTGTGTGAGGTGGAGATCTTGATGTGTAGGTAAGCATCCTGCATATCTAGGGAGCAAATCCAGTTCTCTGTTTGCAGCAGTGGAAGCAGGCCTTGCAGTGTTACCATTCTCAGCTTCTTGTACTCCACAAAAAAGTTCAGGTCCCTGAGATCTAGAATGGGCCACAGGTCTCCTGTCCATTTTGGAACTAGGAAGTACCGAAAATAGAACCCTGTATTCCTTTGTTCCAAGGGGACAGGTTCTATAGCCCTCTTCTACAGCAGGGTAGGAGCAATGGAATGTGTTCTGGAAGGTAATGGGAAAGCACTGGTGGATGGTCTGCAGGTAGTGTTGGGGAATTTCTCCTCCTCCTCGAAGCCCCTAACATGTGGAGCACCTAAAGGCTCGATCCTTTCGCCGTTGTTGTTCACGGTGTACATGCTGCCCTGGGGGAGCTCATTAGACAATACAGTCCAGATATCCACTGTTAAGCAGATGACACCCAGCTGTATATGTCATTTGCACCACGAGCCGAGAGTGCTGTTGATGTGCTTAACAAATATCTGGCCAAGATCCAGGACTGGATGTCTCAAACCGGCAGAGGCTAAACCCAGACATGAATTGAGCCTGGTCAAAGGCGTGATGGGGAGGCCTACAGAGTGGCAACAGGTTTGGTCCTGGAATCCACCCTGTTGATGGCCTATCCCAGTGTAAAACATTTGGGCATCATCCTCTATCACAGACAGACTCAGGAAGCCCAGGTGTTGTCCGTTATCAAAAGCGGGTTCTATCATTTAAGGAATGTCACCCGAATTAAACCCCTGATTCCGCCTGAAGACCTGCCATCACAGGTACATGCCTTTGTGACATCCAGGCTGAATACTGTCTACTTCGGGGTCAATGGAGGGTCCCTCCACTGACTGCAGCTAGGCTGCTGGCAGGCCTACCAAAATCCTGCCATGTGATCTCGGTTCTGCAGCATCTGCACTGGCTGCCTGTCAGGTGTAGGATCACCTTCAAGGTGGGTTTGCTCACCTATAAGGCGCTATACGGCCCGATGCCTAGTTACCTGTCTGACCTCCTCACTCCAGCCGCCTCGGTATATTCCTTCTGCAATTCCACCGAGGGCCTCCTGGCAATTCCAAGGGTGAGGCTGAAAACCTCGGGGGATCTCTCCTTCAAGGTGCCCAGCCCGGCCCTCTGGAATTCGTTGTCAAGATCTTTGAGGGAGGCCCCAGTGGTGGGGGCTTTTAATTTAAAAAGGGCCTGAAGACCTATCTTATTAATAAACCATTTTATAACAGCTTTTAATATAATATAATTTTATACAGCTTTTGTTTTAATAATAATGGCACTGTTTATGTTTCCTGAACCCTGCTTTTTATCTGTAATGGCACCCAGAGCCTCCAGGACTGGATGCTACAATATAAATAAAGCCTATTAACTCCAGAACATGGCCTTGTACTAGTATCTGTAGGACCCAGTTACCTTTCTCCACTGGTCCAGGTAGGGAAAGGTGAACCCCTACAACCACCCATGGAGGCACAGGTGGTGGGGGGTTGCTGAAGGAGTCAGGCAGAGCTGGTTGCTGTGGCTGCTGCCTCAGGGCCACCTCTAGGGGCTTTTGAAAGGGCATCTGGGGTGGAGCCTGATGGGGCAAGGCTGCTGCTCTACCCTTGCCCTGCTGTGGACTGGTGTCTGGATGTGGCTGGGTGAAACCGCAACCTCTGTCGAGTCCTTGTCTGGGTGTAATAGAGGGAATGTACTGATTTCAGGGTTCTACTTGAGGCATGTAAGTTGAAGTGGAGGTCCTGCATATCTGCTGCAAGCAACTTATATCCCCTGAAGGGGGCATTAAAGAGCAAGTGGAGTCTAAACAGGCAGACAGGAAAAATAATACAAATTTTAAGAAGGACTCAAGTAGCTTTTTATTTCTTAAGTAGTTTTCTTTTTCCTTTTGTGCATAAGTAAGTCTTCTATGTGATAATATTGTGCTGAATGTGTGGAACAGCTCTTAGCCAGGCAGCTGGCATATCTCTCTCTACCACTCCCCACTACATCATCAGCATTGTGATCTCACTGACAGTGATATCACAGGTGACTGACCTGGCAGCCACTAAGTGGCTGTTCCTAAGCAACAGTGATATCACAGTCAGTGAGGCCACAATGCCAATGATGTAGTGGGGGGCAACAGATCAAGATACATCAGCTACCAGGCAGAGTGCTGTTCCACACAGCACACCTACTAACATCAGGTAGACAATCTTCTAATTAAACAATGGAAAAATAAAGTTTCTCAGATGATTGCTGTACATCATTGGCAAATCCAGACACTCTGATCCAGGAGTACCTGCTGAGACATATAGCAGAGACAGGTGCCCTGGCAGAGGCATCAGAAATATCACAGGTGGAGCGCAGGAGAGGTTTACCTGCATTGGCACTTGCTGTGTGAGTATTCAGTATCTGCTGCTTGGGAGTACTCTCTGGAAGGGCCTGGGCAGCTGCCTTGGCCTCCCTCCAAAGAATATTTTGGTATTTTACCATGTGGGCCTGGAAACTGTCAATCCTCAGGCCCAGAGAGGCAGAAGCAAATGTCCTTTTGTCCAAGACATCAAGCTATCTGGACACCTTGTCAGGAGAAAGGGAACTAAGGTGCTTTGGTGCCTTAGACCTGCCATGGGTCACATCTGTCTCAGGTTGGGCATGCAAAAAGGCTTACCGGGGTGGGGGCTGAGTACATCTTACCTGCCTTCCTTGGTATGGCAGGTATCATGTTGGGTCAATGCCATGAAGCCAAGGTGGCATCCTCTAGGGCTGGCAGAAGGGAGGAATAATAATGGGTGTGGTATCAGGCAATTCTAAGAAGTCTACCAAGTCCTTCTTAATAATTTCCTGTTCCTCTAAATCAAACCCCACTGCAGATTGAAGTTCCTGCACCATTGCTATAAATGAAGTATCTTCAGGGGGAGACCTGGGTGTATCGACCCTAGAGTCTTCACTCCCAGTAGAAACTGTGGAACTGGTTCTATCTTAAGGTTCCACATACTCCTCTCCTTCTTTCTCCTCCTCTTACAGAATGAGCTCTGGATTATACTCTGGTCCTCGTCAACATGGTTGGGAGGACGCAGTGATGGAGATGGGGAAGCTGTCAACGGCCTAGAAGGTACCTGGCACATCGTCTTGGCAGGCATTGTCGCTGGGGTTTGGTGTGCTGACCCCCATCGACAGACTGCTCAACGATGGAGGAGGTGGTAACAGGCACTTGAGGATGTCCGTAAAGGACAACAGAACCACCTGGCCATCGGCGCCCATGTGGTCAATGAGAATGCCAGCAGAGATCAACAGGGGAGGCAAGGGCTCCATCAATAGCGATACACCAGCCATAAGAAGTCTGGAGGCGCCAAGAGCTGACCCAGCCATGTCGACAGTCTGGGTTGGAAGCTGTGTCGCCACCAGAGGAGTCGACAACCCAGAAGGGGTCATATCTGAATGGATAAGCAACCTGGAGCGCACTGGGTAGGTCCTTGCCTTTTCCTTCTTCCTCTCCCTGTGCTTATGGCAGCGAGACACAGACATAGTCTACTGGGACTTGATCCCAAGGAGTAGGCCGGCGACGTGGTGGGGCTTTCCTGGTGGATATCACATATATCATAGCCCAATACATGTAGAACTGCCAGCAAAGATAATGTTAGTACATTTGGAGAGCTCCCCTCCCCCAATCCTATTCCCATCCTATTACTTACTATATAGAGCGCCTGCAGCCCCATCCCCTACCTTATGCCATCAAAGTGCTGTTTTTTTTTTGGGTGGGACTGCAGCACTCGGAAGTTGCGAACTGGGCAAACTTAGGTAAAATTTCAGTATTTAACATAGTTACAAAAATGTGAAAACCACCTCATTTAGCTAATCGGGCAGGCAATTTACTGGAATGATTTGCCAGCCCGACACGTACAAATGTGTCAGCAGCTCATTTAAGTTAGCAGACCATCATCTGCAAACAGTGCAAGTTTACAGACCAGGAGTCCTGCCCTTCCAACATTTACAGGATATACATGACCTGACAGGGAACATTATAGACACCTGCAGGTCCACACATACCTCTTACACAGATCTCAGGGTGGCCCTCTTACACAGATCTCTGAAGATGGAGAAACAGAATGAGAATAGACAGTACATCACCTTAATCAGTGTTTGTTTTTTTTGGTTTTTTTTGTGTTTGTTTTGTGATTTTTTTTCTGACTGAGCTGACAGCACTTCATGACTCTCTATTTGACCAATTAAGGCCCAGACTGCCATATTCTAAGCTACAGAACTGCACTGACAAAACATAATATACTGAAAATGTTCTATACCTGAAGGGGTTCAACCAGCCACTCCTAAAAATGGAAATCTTTTAGCTCAGAATATGTTTCCGGTTGGCAATATAACCTAGAGCAGTGGTTCTCAAATGGTGTGGCCAGCCTCCCAAGGGAGGCCCCATACTGTTCCAGGGGGAGGCCCAGTCAAGTCTGAGAATGTACAGTATTTAAATTTGATGTTTTGTGTGACGGGATGAAGCAAACTAAATATGGATAATGGCAGGTGAATTTCCTTACTTATGCATAAACTGGTGTCCAGGAAAGGCCCTGAGCCAAAACTTGTTTATACTGTAGGTGTGTATTTACATGTAAATTGGTGACTAAGAAAGCACACTGAGTCGAGGCTTGTTTCTACAATAGGTGTTCATATGCAAATTAATGACTGGGAAAGGCACACTGAATCAAGGTTTGTTTCTACAATGGGTGTTTATATGCAAATTAGTGACTGAGAAAGGCTCACTGAGTGGAGGCTTGTTTCTACAGTGGGTATTTATTTATATGTAAATTGGTGTCTGGGAAAGGCACACTGACCCAATGCATGTTTCAGGTGTGACCTTGGCAAGGATACAGAAAGTTGTTTAACAGTGTAAGAGGGGGACAGATGGTGTGGCTAGGTCAGTTGTTCCAGACAGAGAGGAAGTAGAGTAATAAGGGTCCAAGAGTCAGAATAGTGGAGTGACAAGGATAACCTGGGGTGTGAGGTTGAGGGTGGAGAACAGGAAGTCAAATAAAAAGAGAATATACTCTGTCAACATTATTAGTCTCACTTGATTCTTGGTGTACTGTGCAAAAGTATGATTTTTTTTCCTATGGGGAGGCCCAAGATTTTTTCCAAATTTGAGGGAGTATCGAAATCTGTTCCATGGCTTGGGGGAGGCTCACTATCACAAACTGTGAGAACTAATGACCTAGAGGTTCATTACTTCCAATAGCTTCGTATGAAGTCAGTACTATCCATTGCTAACCTGACACAAAATGGGCACTAGGAAATAAAGAGTTAAAGCAACCAGCTCTGAACAAGCTTATCCAGCAGGCCTAGATTTCATTCCCTCAACCTACACCTGTATACCTTGTAACCCTGAGCAAAGTCACTTTAACCTCCCTGTGTTCCTAGAATGCATCTGTAAATGGGATTTGTGCCTAGTGGGCCTTAACCAGTTACCAAATGATTAAATAAAGTGTCAAACACAAAACATTAAATGGTGCTTAAGAAATGCTCTTGCCCATTCTTACCAGCAATGTTGATAGAAGAGATGAAGGCAGACAGTACAGCAAGAACCTCTGCAGTGGTGCTGGGCAAGTATGCCCCTCCCATCAATGCCAACCCACCAACAGCTGTAAGACCTGACAAAAACAAAAACATTATACAATGGTTAAAACAAGACACTGGTGCAGAAGCCCTCATGGCAGGCTGATATGTTGGACTCGACAGCAAAGCTTACTGAAGGTAGGATGCTTGGAACCAGCCGACTCAGATCTAATTTTTGGATTCAGGTTTTTAGGAACCTTCAAACCCTAATCCAATTCAGTTTCAAAGCCTACAAAAACCTAAACATCGAATTCAGGATTTGAATTTGATATCCTAAATGCCCATATAAAAACAGGTTTTAGGATTTACCGTTTTTAGACTGCAAATTTAAAAATCCTAAATCTGAACATCAGATCCAAATCCGATTCTGTTCGGTGGATTCCAGGCAACTC
This sequence comes from Neoceratodus forsteri, assembly GCA_016271365.2. NCBI lineage: Eukaryota > Metazoa > Chordata > Ceratodontiformes > Ceratodontidae > Neoceratodus > Neoceratodus forsteri. The sequence goes on along the minus strand of CM057449.1, from coordinate 732,291,136 downwards.
TACAATATAGTCACGTGAAAGAGTTCACCCATACAGGTGCTCTCTGGTATAAGGATATCACAATATCAAAGTCTGACTACTGTGGTATTTCTGATCATTTTCATCACGATAAATTATTTTGATTATGATGATAATCTGCATTATAAAATGGGTAAAGAAATCACTATGTCCTGACTGTTCAGCAGCTGTGCATTGTGAAAACACTTTCAATGGTTATTAAAAAAGTGCTGACAATCAGGACACAGACCATTAGCATATCGATGCCTTTTGTGAAAAACAATTCCTGACTGCCATTTCATACACCTTTATTCTCACTACTAAAGCCAGTTAGGGCTTAAAAATGAAAACTTCTTAAAAATTCACATTAAATGTTCTTCCCCGTTATAACCCCCTTCTAATACACATACACCAATTAAAACAAATTCTTGTCAGGGTCAATATGGCTGTGGAGAGCTTTTGGGATGCTTTTACCCATTATTTCTAATGAATTTGTACAATGCAGATCTGCCGAGAGTCAGTTTCAATGTGGTCTTCCTTTTGCACATTTTTATAATGTGTTTTCCTAGAATATGCCCGCTAATTGCTATATATTTAGCCTGGATAATTCACAGAAGACATGGCATCTTATTTTCAGTGGGGCTCTACGTCTACACAATATTATGCTGCACTTCATGAAATCAGAACACCCTGAAAACAATATTTTACATCTGGACTAGGCTACCCTGTATAAATACATTATAAAAATAGTAAAATCAAGACCCCACTGAAAACAAGATATTGCATCTAATCTGGGACATCCTGAGTGAATACAGTGAAAAAATGTGTAAATGAAGTCCTATGACAATGAGATGTAGCATTTCCCCTGCCCTATCCAGGATACAAAATACAGGATAAGAAATATTTAAAGGAAATCTACTGTAAACTGAACTTCTCTGTGTTCACTGACAAACAGTTTCTTTATTGTTTTATAACATACTAGATTGCAGTATTTATTTTGAATGTTGTGGCCATAAGGATGGTGTGTGTGTTTGTGTGTGTTTTTGCTGTAGCTCAATACAGTTTTTTCCCCCAAAAAACATAGTAAAAAATGCCTGCTGATTGCTATATCTTTAGCCTGGATAGTTCACAGAAGACCTGACATATGTCTTGAGACAAAGCTTATCAGATAGTGTCTTTTTTTTTGGTCAAGTTCTCTTTTCTGCTCCCCTAGTACTGGGCATCTCTCACAGGTGATCACTGAGACTGGCACCTCTACGCCTCTGCCTGAAGCCTCCTCCCCTTCGGCACCCCCCAACCGGACATTCCAGCCCCCCAGATCATCCCCCCGGGGGAGGGCCCACCTCTCCTACCTGGTAACCTTTCTGAGATTAGAGGGGCTCGGCCTTGGGGAGTCTACCCAGCGTTGGGGATGTGGGCGCAGTCCACTGGACCCTTCGTCGCCTCCCAAATCAAGGGGGGATTTTCTATTTGTTGTTGCCCCCGGAGCTTGGACGTGCAAGGACATCCATGGCAAGCGTGCAGGCGTCTGCGCAGCTATGCCCCTGCATTATTTTCGCGCCACATGTTCCGTTCGCTGCCCACAGCTACTGTCAAGGGCCACCCAGGAGGCGGCGCGCAGATCCCAGAACCCTCCCGGCTAGGAGAGAGCAGTCTCTGGACGCTCAATCCCTTCCCTTCCCTGCCAACCCCCGACAACTCGAGTCCATTCTCGAGCCAGAGTCGCTGGTGTGGCACAAGGTGTGGCGTCCAGCACCTCAACCCTCAGCGCCACAGGGCCGGCCGCAGATACTGTATTAAAAGGTTTAAAAAAACAGGGTACATATTTTTAGATTTGTTGCTGGGAAAGGCTGACATTTATGAGGTATGAATCTTTCTTGAACGACAATACCTGCCCAACTGAAGCTAGTAGCAAGAAAATGTTTAAATGCTAAGTATTTAAATGTGCAAGTTGTTACATTTGGAAGGGGGTAAACAAATCCCCAGTTTAATAGGCAATCAATATTTAACAAGCTGTTACAGTTTCCTACTGGTCATCTGATAAGCAGCTTGGAGTTCTAGCTCCGACATTCTAAAAAGAAAGGAGTATTTTATTTCAACTGGAATAGTGATTTGTAGATGTGGAAGGATACAATGAAAACTCCAAAAATGTGTTCCACAGTATTCCATTTTCCAGCTACAAACAGCAAGATGGCTGTAGGCTCTGCCCACAGCCAAAAAATGAATTAGTTCTCACAGCTTTACCATTTTTAACTTCTTTCCTGACCATCAACATCCCCCTATATCCTTATCTACCTAACTTGCCACAGATAACACTGAATTCCTGGCTTTATGAAGGCCTTCTGCTGTGTGCGTGCACGCGTCTGTCTCTGCCTGTGCATGCCAGTCTGTGTGTGCGCAAGCGTGTGTGTGTCTGCGTGTATGTCTGTGTCTGTCTGGCTGCATCTCTGCGTCTGGCTGCCTCTCTGTCTGTCTGTGTCTGCCTGCGTGTCTGCGCGTGGGGAGAGGCAAACATTCTGCCAGTAGACTTCTGTAGATGTTGGATCAGCAAGCATTCCATTTGCTGAATGTATGGAAAAGGAGATGATTGACAGGTGGGGATACATCACTTTTTGCGAGTCGCTGTAAAAAAAAAAAAAAAATACCTGTTTAAATTTTAAAAACAAGTCAGCTTCTGTTTTCTTTATTAAAGATTTCTCAGCTTCACATTGTCACTTTAATAATATATTGGGGTTACACATGTGACCACTTTCTAAAGTATTTAAAAGGTTTGAACAGAAGGTGGCACTATCTTTGAAAAAGACCTTTTGGTTGAAACGACAGAGACTTCTGTTGGTGTGGACATGCGGCCTTTCCAGGCTATAGGCCTTTGCTTTTATTTATAATAAAGGATACTGGTGGTGAGAAAATGGTATGTGACCTAATTTTGTTGTAGCAGGGATGGAAGTGCCATGATTTTTTCCATGCGATTTCTCAGCTTCCCAATTTTATAACTGGAATTAGACATGTGAGGGTGTGGGTGGTTAAGTGATAACTGCACTTCAGCTGCGGAACACCTCTTGCCTCATCATGTACTTGGGCATGCATTTATCACATAACTACACCCTTTTGTATCCTACTGATTATGCATGTCTACCTTAACGAAAGAGAACATATCTGATGGGGGGGGGGCGGCGAGGGAGCTTGAATCTTGGCCCCCATAGCGGAGAGTGACACACTCACTGGCAAGGTAATGGAGGTGAGAGCGTTAAAATGGTTCATCATGGGCCAGCCCAGTGGTATGGAGGACTGAGGCAATGACCATCTCATCGTCTGCCACACCAGCAACCAGGGTCCAGGAACGGACTCTGGTCACCCTGGGACTGGCCAGGGGAGGGAGGATTGAGTGTGCTTTGACAGCTCGTTCCTCATGGAAGCGGGTTCGCAAGTCCCACTAGTAGGCTGCCACCTAGAGGAATCTGGGTGGCAGTGTAAGACAGCAGGGGAAGGGGCCCCATGTCTTGATGCCAGAGTGGTCTCGTGGAGGTGGAGCATGCACATCACTGCACACATGGGCCCCAGGGGAGAAAATGGAGGAAAAAATCCACTGGCCACAGCAGGGTGACGGCCTGATCCCTCAAGGCTCTGCTGCAACAACTGGTTCCTCCCGACCCGAGTCCCGTGGCAGAAGGCACACCTAAATGTAAGTCCCAGTAAAGTCAGGTGACAGGCTAAAGGGACCAGTCCAGATTAGGGCTAGCAGAGGGAAGAACAAGGAGGATAAATTCATGATTGAAGATGGTTTACTACTTTATACTGCAGTACATCATTCAGCATGATAAAGTAATAGCAGTATCTTTTGTACAATGATTAGTTTCAGTGGAGCAATATTGTGATATATAATCCATTCAAGACAGACATTAGTGCTCCAGTCTCAACTCTACTTCGGTTTCTTTCAACAGCAATGTACATTACAGGCCACACACAAAAAGTGTTCATTTTCACTGATGTCTCTTTCTTAACAGACGACTGCTGTCCATTTGCCCAAGAACAGCAAAGCTTTGTATCTACATACCAGAGATTGCATTAGTCACAGACATAAGCGGTGAGTGTAGAGCTGGGGTGACACCCCAAACTGTGTGATACCCCACAATTCCAGCAAGACCAAACGTTGTCACCATCTGAGTGAATGCTGCAGTAGGGGCCGCTATGCCCAATCCCATAAGGCCAGCAATCCCTGCAGGAAAAAGCAGATATATGCACAACTTAATGACGTACAGACCAGGATAAAAAAAAAACACTGTTAGAAAGACTGATCTAAACTGGTGTTTTCTTATTCAATAACTGATTTTGACGAAAGTACTCAGAACTGAAATACATACCTGCAATGGCTAGCACCTTTTTTATTATTTTTTTTCATTCCCAACTGCTCTTATTTAAGGATTTTAACAGTGGGCAGCTATCAGACTCCCAATAAAATCCACTGAGAATGGCCAAGTTGTTAACTGCTGCCTGATCATCCCTTAAAAGCTCAATCTTTACTGGGCTGTCAAGCAGCACAGTAAAATCTACTCTGAATGATGAGTCAACAGTTGCCTCATCATCCTTAATTCACAATCTGTACTGGTCTGCATAGCAGTTCTGAGCTGTTGCCAAAACAAATAGGTCACTCACCTGTAACAGTAGTTTTAGGATTGGTATATGATGTTCATCCACACTAACTGGTAGCTGCCTTTCCCTTTAAGACTTTCCAGAAACATCTTCAAGCTGGCTCCTACCACCCATTCAGGTGGTAACTCCCTTGGCTCCCCCCCCCATGATGCCAGATCTTGCCCACTGGAAGCAGTGTGTGTGTGCGCGCGCACCAAGGCCAGGGGAGGTCGGGTGGGTCTGTGTGGATGATCATTATATACCACTCCTAGAACTACTGTTACAGGTGAGTAAGAACAGGTTACTCACCTGTAACAGTAGTTTTAGGAGTGGTATATGTTGTTCATCCACACTGTTTGGCATTGTCCCCTTCCACTTTAAATCTGCCGGAAATCTTCAACCTGGCTCCTCCCATCCACCCAGGTTGTATGTACCTCGGCTTCATCCCATGATGCCAGATCTCAGCCTGCTCGAAGCCAGGTTGTGTGCGTCCGCAGCCGGGGAGGTCGGGTGGGTCTGTGACGATGAACAACATATGCCACTCCTAGAACTACTGTTCCAGGTGAGTAACCTGTTCTTCTAGGAGCGTGGATATGTTGTTCATCCACACTGTCTGGCAGACTCCAAGCAGTTCTCCAGGAGGAGGGAGCCATGGTGCACACCCCCTACTTAGAAAACAGAGATTGGAAAACCGAGGCCCCCAAACCAGCGTCCTGGCATGACTCAAGGTCAGCGTGGTAGTGGGTAATGAAGGTGTTCGCGGACTTCCAGGTAGCAGCCTGACAGATTTCCTGGATAGGGATGTCCCTGGAAGCAGCAGTATGGTGGGTAGAATGAGCTCTGATCCCTCTGGGAGGCTCCTTGCCTGCCAACTCGTAGCACAGACCTATACATGATGTAATCCATCTTGCTATGGTCAGTTTGGCTGCAGGTCTGCCAGAAGCAGTTTCAGCGTAGGTGACAAATTTCCACTGTCCGCTCCTCATAATAGAAGAGTGCACATCTCAAGTCCAAGGTATGGAGCCTGTACTCTGCGTCCGAGGTGTAATTAGGGTAGTATACCAGCAGAGTCAACACCTGGTTAAGGTGAAACTCTGACATCACCTTCGGAAGGAATTTCGGGTGGGGGTGCAAGACAACTTTGTCCCTGTGAAAGACCAGATAAGGGGACTCCACTGAAAGCGCCTGGGGCTCCCGTCCTTCTGGCTGACGTGATAGCCACCAGGAAGGTCGTCTTCCATGACAAGTATGACAGCTCACACTTGTGCATGGGTTCGAATGGATTGCCCATGAGTTTTGCCAGAACCAGCAGTAGATCCCACGGAGGTGGAGGTTCATGCACCGGAGAGGAAATGTGATCCAGGCCTTTGAAAAAGTGCCCGACCACTGTCTCCTGCGCCAGTGTCAGCTGACTGGCCCGTGACAGGTAAGCAGAAATGGCTGCCAGGTGCACCCTAAGGGTCGATGATCTTAGACCCCTTTGGAGAGACACCAAAGGTAGCCGAGAATGTTAGCCACAGAACAGGATAAGGGGTCCAGACCCTTAGCCTGACACCAAATGGAAAACCTTTTCCATCTGAAGGCGTAATATTTCCTGGTCGATTCCTTTCTAGATGCCTCCACCACGGTGTAGATATCTTCAAAAAGACCCAAAGCCTGGAACTCTAGTCACTCAGGCACCAGGCTGTGAGATGCAGGGACTGAAGGTGCGGATGGAAGACCTTCTCCTGGTTGAGAGATATCAGATCCGGGCGTGTACAGAGCCACTCCAGGAACCTGCAGCTGAGGCTCAGGAGATCTGGGTACCAGAACTGGCATAGCCAGTCTAGGGCTACCAGAATCACCTTCACCTTGTCCCTCCTCACTTTGAGTAACACCTTGTGGATCAAGGGAAATGGAGGGAAGGCGCAGAGGAGGCCTGGGGTTCATGGCTTCGAGAAGGCATCCCCTGCAGCGAGCCCTGCTGAGGGGGGCGGGCATGATACAGCCTCAGTTGGAGTTTTCCCTGGAGGCAAATGGGTACACCATCGGTTTGCCCCAACAGGAGAACAGGCTGTGAGCTACCTCTGGATGGACAGACCACTTGTGGGATGTTGGCCTAGGCGGCTGAGAGCATTTGCCAGCTGGCTCGAGGCTCCTGCCACATGGATTGCTAGGAGATCCGCCTCCAACCGGGCTTACGAGGGTCCAGATGCAGAGTGCCTCCTTGCACAGCAGATGGGAGTGTATGCTGCCCTGCTTGTTGAGGTAGTACATGGTCATGGTATTATCTGTCTGGACTTGAACCACTTGACCCCAGAGCTGAGGAGCGAAAGCTGACAGTGCCAGTCTGAATGCTTCGAACTCAAACAGGATGATGTGGCATCGTGACTCCTCGGGGGTCCAGAATCCATGGGCCCTGTTGTCCCCCATGTGGGCTCCCAAGCCCATGAGAGAGGCATCGGTCATAAGGACGACCGTCGGCTCAGGGCAGACAAACGGGATCCCTTCCTGCAATAGGTCTGGGGTGGTCCACCATTGGAGAGCGTCCCACATCTTCTGGGTTACAGTGATCAGCTGGTCGAAATGACCATATCATTGAGTCCACTGGATGACTAGCTCCCATTGAAGGGGGCGCATGTGCAACCTGGCCCAGTGGACCACCGAGGTGCACGCCATCATGCAACCCAGAAGGCGCAGAAAGTCCCGGGCAGGGCGCAAGTGCCCAACCAGAAATGATCGGGCAAAGGAGGAGGGAACCTTCGCCTTGTCCGCCGGGAGCCGAGCTCTGGCTTGACGAGAGTCGAGCTCTGCCCCAGGGAAGCCCATCACCTGGAAAGGCACGCGTTCCGACTTGGCCTAGTTGATCAGGAGGCCAAGTTGGGAGCAGGTCTGGAGGGCCAGATCCCTGGACCTCTCCACCTCCTGTTGGGTGGGTCCTGCCAGGAGCCAATCGTTGAGATAAGGGTAGATTTGGACTCCTCTATGCCGAAGATGGGCTGCCACCACTGCAATGCATTTGGTGAAGACCCGTGGGGCCGATAACAGGCCTAATGGTATGGCTCGGAACTCATACAGATGGGATGGACTGATTGGGACGTGAAAGAATGCGTCCTGCAGATCCAGTGAACAAAACCACATGTTTTGCTCTCGGGATGATATGATCTGGGACAGAGTGACCATCCGGAAGGTGCGAGACCTGAGAAACTGATTCAGGCAGTGGAGATCTAGAATGGGGCTCCAACCTCCCCATCCGCTTGGGCACCAGGAAGTACCTGGAGACAAAGCCTGGGTCTGCTGGAGGTTCCGCCACAGGGGCTACTGCCTTCTTGCGGAGGAGCCGAGCCATGTCATCTCGAAGAGTCGACTGGATGCATGCGGAAATCCAATCCTCCCAAAGGGCGCAGGCTCGGCTTGGAGGGTACAGCTCAAATTCCAGAGGCAGTCCCTGACCGACCACTTCAAGAACCCACCTGTCCAAAGTGATAGCGGACCAGGCAGAAAGGAAGTGGCAGAGCCGACCACCCACCGGAGGGCCCAGAGCTGGCGTGACAGATAGGGGTGGCAACCCCTATCCCATCACTGGGCAGTTGCTATCCTCCTTGGTAGGAGGGCTGCCACACCGCAGGGGAAGAGTGCCGAAAAAGCTTCACTTCTTCTGATGGTTCATGCCCGAAGAACCTTTTGCAGAAGTGGCATCCAAGGTGGCACTGGACTGCTCTATACCCTGTAAGTGACCAGCCACTCCTGGACCCAACAAGTCAGTCCCCAGGAAAGACACATCAGCCAGCTTATGCTGCGTATCAACCGGGAAGGAGGAAAGCCTCAGCCAAGCCCTGCGGCAGCCATCGAATGGGCACAGGAATCCCCAATGTCCTGGGTCGTCTGGAGCTGCTGTTTGGCAACAGCACAGCCCTGGTCACGGACTTGTTTGACCGTGGTCTGCATGTCCGCAGGAATATGAGGGAGGACTTTGTCTAATGACAAAATAAGGGCATGAGAGAAGTGTGCCATGATGACTGCTGAGCTGGCCTGATGAAGGCCCAAGAAAGAGGCCGCACAGACCTGTCGGGCAGTCAGGTCCATATTTTTGGACTCCTTGTCCAGAGGTCGGTCAGTGTCGGCCGAACTGCCAGTATGCCTGAACAGAGAGGTGGTCACCAGGCTCTCGGCCGAAGGGTGCTCTGTGAACCCCGCAAGGGACACCATGGGCACTGCATACTTGCGGGCCATGCGGGCAGATGGTGCTGGGCATGAGGCAGGGCGCTGCCAAAGTAAAGGGCTGGGCCAACAATGGCCTTGGCCACTGGAAAGACCTCCATCGGGGTATCCCCTCTCTTTACAATGTCTGTGAGAGGGTACTCTGCCTTTTTCTGGGTAGGTTCCAGGGGCATTCCGGTGGAGTCTGAAATGAAACAGAGAATCCCTTGGAAGGAGGAAGGGCGTTTCTCCATCCCTGTACCAACAGACGACCCATCATCACAGAGATGAGAGTGGAGACCGGTGGCATCAGAGTCAGAGGAGTCGTGATACAGTGGTCTACCGCCTAAATCACCCTCGATCCACCAAGGGCGGTCAGGGGTGACAGTAACCGACAGATGTCGGGGAAGCCCGGTGTCCAGTCGGTCCTCTTTCAGGGAGGCCCTCCCGAAGGCAGCTTAGGCAGCGGTTCCACCCAAATGGGTGAAGAGACCGGAATAGGCCGAACTGAGGGACAGGCCAGCCCCACAGCTGGAAGAACCAGAGGCTTCGATTCTGGAGGGGTTGGCTTCGGCCTGGGAGGCGAAAGCCAAGTAATGGCTGGGGTAGGCGGCAGAGCCAGCTTCTGCCCGGTCAAGATCAGCTGCTGCCACATACGGTCCTCATAGCGCCGGAGTTCCCGCCAGAGCCTCTCCTCGTCCGAGAAGGAGGACGACGACGACCTGTGGCGTCGCCTCTTCTTTGAGCGCTTATGGCTCTTCCTCGGTCGTTCATACAAGGGGGTTCTGGACCGTGACCGAGATCAGGGAGGCTGACTCGGTCGATCGGGAGACACCGGTGTGATCGGTGAAAACCTAGGGTCCGGAACCAGGTCCCTGATGGGGCACCAACGGACTGGGTCTCCTCATCAGGAAATACCAGGACCAGAGTCCATTCTAAAGAGTCGTCGGCCACGGCCGGCAACAAAGGGTCGACCGGGTCAAGGATAATTTTGACATCGTCAGCCACGTCCTTGGTCCCCTGGCCAGACGGGAGATCCATAAAGCCGGCGGCCGATGATACGATCTCAACCAAGGTCGAGACTGCATGTTCCTGGGACTCAGACCTTTCTTGGTCCCAAGAACACCTTCACCAGGATGAAGACAATGGGCCTTTCTCACTCTTCCGAGAGCAGGAGGAGTGCGAGCTCGAGGGCACCTCACCCCAGGTGGGAAGAGACTGGCACAACTCCTTGAAAGATCCCGTAAAGGTGGAGCCCAGGTTCAGCAGGACAAAGAAGCTTCGACTGGCCGAAGCGCGAGCGCCTTCTTCCTCAAATGCCTTCATCTGTTCCAGATGATCGGCGAGGCCCGTGGCCACGAAAACCGCCCACCTAGCCTCCTTCGACTTCATCGGAGGGTTCCTTTTTTCCGGTCTCCCCAGCTTCAGGCGTGCCTTGTGGTCGTCCAGGACGTTGGGATGGAAGGCCAAGCAAAAGCTACACGACGAGGTGTCATGGCAGACACCTAGGCAGTAGATGCACATGAGGTGGGGATTGGTGCGTGACATCTTCTGGCCACAGGGACACCGGCGAAATCCCGGGGAAGATTTTTCCTCCATGATCAATGCTGCAAAAGCGCAATTGTTAACTCGAACAAGTTTGAGCTTAGGTAAAATTGATCATTTGAAAGCCAGGGTCTACGAAATGCGAGAGCATGAAGGAGGCAACCTGCATCTTGCAGCAGAAATAAGATCTGGCATCATGGGGCAGAGCTGAGCTATACACCACCCGGGTGGGTGGGAGGAGCCAGCATGAAGACTTCTGGCAGATTTAAAGTGGAAGGGGACAATGCCAAACAATGTGGATGAACATATCCACGCTCCTAGAACCTGTATTTCTAGGGATGAGGATATGATGTTCTAGTCACACTTCTCGCAGACTCCTAGCAGTTCTCCAGGAGGAGGGAGGCAAGGCGCACACCCCCTATTTAGGAAACAGAGACTGGAGAACTGAGGCCCCAAAACCAGCATCTCGGTGTGACGCTATGTCAATGTGGTAATGGGAAATGAAGGTGTGTGCTGACCTCCAGGTAGCAGCCTGCAGATTTCCTGCATAAGGACATCCCTCGAAGCAACCACTGAGGCAGGGGTATGACGGGTGTGATGACCCCTTAGCCCTACCCAACCTATACCAGAGATCTATGCAGGATGTGCTACACCTGCTAGTCGTCCACGTGGCTGCAGGTCTGCCAAGTGCGGCTTCAATATAGATGATAAACAGCTGGCGAACCTATCCCCAAACTCCAGCCATGCGCTCTTTACAATAAGCAAGCGCTAGCCACGGGTCCAGAGTATGGAGCCTGTGCTCGGCCTCCGAGGTGTGACTGGTGCAGTACACTGGGAGATTAATCACCTGGTTAAGGTGAAAATCTGACACAACCTTCGGGAGGAACTTCGGATTGGGGCACAAGACAACCTTGTCCTTGTGGAAGACCAGGTAAGGAGACTCCACTGAAAGCACCTGGAGCTCGCTGACATGATGGCCACCAGGAAAGGTGGTCTTCCACGACAGGTGAGACATATCACACCTGTGCATCGGTTCGAATGGCTTGCCATTGAGCTTTGCCAAAACCAGCAAGAAGTCCCACAGTGGTGGTGGTGGTGGTGGTTCATTCATTGGAGAGGAAATGTGGTTAAGGCCCTTGGAAAACAGCCAGACCATCTTCTCCTGCGCCACCGACTGCTGATCGGCTTGCACCCGGTAAGCAGAGATGGCTGCCAGCTGCACTTCAAGGTTCACTGACCGAAGGCCCGACAAAGAGGGACCAAAGACAATCAAGGATGCCATCCAGTGGATAGGACAAAGGGTCAAACCCCTTGCCCTGACACCAAATGGAGAATCTCTTTCATATGAAGGCGTAGCACTTCCTAGTCAATGCCTTCCAAGATACCTCCACAATGGTAGAGACAGCTTCAGAGAGACCCAAGGCCTGGAACTCTAGCCGATCAGGAACCAGGCTGTCAGGTGCAGGGACTGAAGGTTCAGGAGGCGTACCTTCCCCCTGATTGATGGAAAGCAGGTCCAGGTATAGGGGAAGACACCTATGGAGCCTGCTGCTAAGGCTGAGGAGATCGGAGTATCAGAACTGGCATGGCCAGTCTGGAGCCACCAGTTTCACCAGTGCCTTGTCTCTCCTGGCCTTGAGCAGCACCTTGTGGATCAAGCGAATCAGAGGGAAGGCACAGAAAAGGGCCTGGGGTCCAGGGCCACAAGAAGGCATCCCCTTGCAGTGTTCCCTGCTGAGGGGGGACGGGCACAAAACAGTCTCAGCTTTGTGTTCTCCCTGGAGGCAAACAGGTCCACCTGAGGGGTGCCCCACTTGGAGAAAAGACTGAACTACCTCTGGGTGGAGAGACCCCTCGTGAGATGTCTCGCTCACAAGGCTGATGGCGTCCGCCAGCTCACTGGAGACTCCTGCCACATGAATGGCTAGGAGATCTGCCTCCAGGCTGCACACGAGGGTCCAAACATGGACAGCTTTCCTGCACAGGGCCAGGGAGTGCATCTCGCCTTGTTTGTCAAAGTAGTACATAGTCGTGGTGTTGTCCATCTGGGCCTGGACCACCCGACCCCAAATGTGCGGACCAAATGCAGTCAGTGTTAGCGGAAATGCCCGGAGCTCCAGCAGGTTGATGTGGCATCGGGACTCCTTGGGGGGACTCCTTGGGGCCCATGGACTCTGTTCCCTCAGGTGACCTCCCCAGCCCATGAGAGAGGCATCGGTCGGCAGGAAGAGCATCAGCTCTGGGCAGACAAACAGGATCCATTCCTGCAGATGTGCTGGGACTAACCACCACTGGATGGCATCCCACATCCGTTGGGTCACAGTGGCCAGCTGGCAGAAGTAACCCTTGCGCTGAGACCACTGGCTTGCCAGCTCCCACTGAAGAGAGCGTATTCTTCAGCAGGCCCACCGGACCACGCAGGTGCAGGCCACCATGTAGCCCAGCAAATGTAGGAAGTCCCAGGCAGGGCGCAATTGCCCAACCCTAAATGATCAGGCACAAGAGAAGAGAGCCTCCGCCCTGTCCACCAGGAGCTGGCTCTGAAAGAGTCGAGCTCCACCCCAATTAAGTTCATCATCTGTGAGGGCATGAGTTCCAACTTGGCCTCATTGACCAGGAGGCCTAGGGAGATGCAGACCTGGAGGGCCAGGTCCTTGGACTCCTGCACCTCCTGCCTGGAGGGACATGCGATCACCCACATCCAGGGAGAGGTAAACCTGGACCCCTCAGCGCCTCAGGTAAGCTGCCACCACTGCAATGCACTTGGTGAAGACCCTGAGGGCTGAAGAGAGGCCGAATGGCATGGCCTGGAACTCGTAGAGGGCTCCCTCTGCTCGAACATGGAGGAACCTTCGATGAGACGGATGGATCGGGATGTGAAGGAACATACCCCGAAGAGCCAGGGAGCAAAAATACAGGTTACTCACCTGCAACAGGAGTTCTAGGAGTGGTATATGTTGTTCATCCACACTTATTGGCAGGTTCCTTGCCGCTTTAAATCTTGCCGGAAGGTCTTCAAGCTGGCTCCTCCCACCCACCCGGGTGGTAAAACTCTCGGCTTCGCCCAGGACGCCAGATCTAGCCCGCTGGAAGCCAGGTTGTGCGTTGAAGCCGGGGAGGTCGGGTGGGTTGTGTGGATGAACAACATATACCACTCCTAGAACTCCTGTTATAGGTGAGTAAAGTACAGTTACGTAACAACTTACCGTAACTGTAGATCTTCGAGAACAGCTCTTGCAACAGGTTACACCATTAGGACTGAAGCAGTCAGGCGTCAGACCCCACGGAAATTTTCTAGCTAGCAGTCTTCAGCGGGGACCGCCTCCGACGTTGGTCCCGCCCCCAACGTCAGGCGTAGTACATAAGGAGGTGGTCCCGCCACAATCCCCAGTTCTCCCGCCGGAGACTCCCGGCCGCTGCCTGACATCAGAAGAGAAGACCAAGGATCCGCCATCAAATGGCCGTGACTAGAAACAAATCTTACCATTCCGAAACATGGATTTTAGGCTATAACCTATCTCCTCCAAAGGGGGAATGGTGGGCGGGAAGGTACCTGCTGCAAGAGCTGTTCTCGAAGATCTACTGTTACGGTAAGTTCTTACGTAACTGTACTATCTTACTTCCAGATACAGCTCTTGCAGCAGGTTACACCATTAGGACTGATTCCCAAGCAATAGTGACAATCTTACGCCATCGGGAGGAGGAAAGGCAGAGATTACAACCCTGCTCAAGCCTAGGACAGAAGTCCCTGGAGGACGGCTATGCCGAAACCTGCCCTTCGCCTTGAAGTGATACCCAGGCTGTAATGCCTGACAAAGGTATGCACCGAGCTCCAGGTAGCTGCAGCACAAATAGCAGAAGTGGAAACATTCTTCAGCGCTGCAAAGGAGGTGGCCACTCCTCTGTTAGAATGACCCTTGACCACACCTGGCAAGGGTCTGTTGCGCTTGTCATAACAGAAAGAGATACACTGAATGATCCAACGTGAAAGTGACTGTTTAGAAACAGGGGCCCCTTTCATCCTCTCAGCAAAGGAGACAAACAGCTGATCCGCTTTCCGGTACTGTTTGGTTCGGGTCAGATAATATCTGAGACACCTATGAACATCCAGGGTGTGAAGCAGTGCTTCTCCTCGATTGGTGTACTTGGGAAAGTACACTGGTAAGTCGATATCCTGATTAAGGGTAAGGGCTGAAACAACCTTAGGCAGGAACTTAGGATTTGTCCTCAGGGATACCCTATCCTGGTGAAAAATTAAATAGGGCTCTTTGCAAATGAGTGCATGTAATTCATAGATTCTTCTCGCCGAAGTAACTGCAACTAAAAACAACGTTTTCCACGACAGAAAACGTAGCTCGCAATCCGCGGCTGGTTCAAAAGGTGGCAGCGTAAGCTGCTCCAGGACAAAGGGCAAGTCCCAAGGAGGAACCGGATCCTTGATAGGTGGCCTAAGGTGGAGGACCCCCCTTAAAAAGGCACGAGTAGTGTCCAATTGAGCCACCATACAATGGCCTATGGGGGCATGATAAGCCGAAATTAAGCATAAATGCACCTTAATCGAGGAGTAAGCTAGTCCGGATTGGAAAAGTGAAAGCAGGTATTCCAGAACCAGCTTCTCGGGACAGTCTAAGGGCGAGAAACCATGCATTTGAGCCCACTAGCGAAACCTGCACCACTTCATGGCGTATGTTGCGTGTGTTGCCGGTTTTCTAGCAGCGGAAAGAAAGTACAGTTACGTAAGAACTCACCATAACAGTAGATCTTCGAGAACAGCTTTTGCAGCAGGTTACACCATTAGGACTGAAGCCGGCAGGCGTCAGGACCCCAAGGAAAAATTCTAGCTAGCTATCTTCAGCGGGGACCGCCCCCAACGTCGGTCCCGCCTCCGACGTCAGACGTAGTACATAAGGGGGCGGTCCAGCCCGATTCCCCAGTTCTCCCACCGGAGACTTCCGCCGAGGCTGACATCGAAATTGAGACCGAGGATCCACCGTCCGAAGTCAAAGGGAACAAACCCTGATAGTAAAGGCGAAGACATGCCCTCCAAGGGGAAGGTGGGCGGAAGGTACTTGCTGCAAAGAGCTGTTCTCGAAGATCTACTGTTACGGTAAGTTCTTACGTAACTGTACTATCTTACTTGGAGACACAGCTCTTGCAGCAGGTTACACCATTAGGACTGATTCCCAAGCAGTAACGCTGCCAAAATTCTGGGAGGAGGAAACTAGGAAAAAATATTCCAGGTCCTGAATCTAGGACAGGAGACCATGTAGTACCACCAGGCCGAAGCCGGCTCTACGCCGAGAGGCGATGTCCAGGCTATAATGCCTAATAAATGTATGCACAGGGCTCCAAGTAGCTGCACAGCACATATGGCAGAAGTGGAGACGTTCCGGAGTGCTGCAAAGGAGGTGGCCACACCCCTAGTAGAATGACCCCGGACTGTACCCGGGAGGAGCTTTTGTTTGATATCATAACAGAATGAAATACACTGGACAAGCCAGCGAGACAGGGACTGGTTGGATACAGGTTGGCCCATCATCCTTTCAGAAAAGGAAACGAAAAGTTGCTCAGAACTACGAAGTAGTCTACTTCTGTTGAGGTAATACCTCAAGCTGCGGTGAACATCCAGGGTGTGGAGCAGGGCCTCTCCTCTATTAGAGTAGTTCGGGAAGTAGACCGGCAGGTCAATATCCTGATTGAGAGTGAGTGTAGAGACCACCTTAGGCAAAAAAGGAAAATTACGTACCTACCGTAATTCTTGATCTTCTTGGACGAGTCTCCACCACTCATTCACACTAGTGGGATTGGCGCCGGAGGCACTAAGACCCATCGGGAGCAAACTTTTTGCTGGAGGGTCGGCTCGAGAGACGGCGCCGCGAGACACGGCGCCGCGAGCAGCGGCTCGAGCGGTAATGACCATCTCGGTGACGACCCTCCAACCGCCTCAGTACCTTTTTTACCAAGGAGGTGCAGCGCAACTAACGTAAAGAGTAAACCCAACATTAAAAAACGGACATAAGATAGTCCGTATGACCCGTGTAAGAAGGGTCAGCAAAGAAGTCCTCACGGCCTAAAGATTTGAGGGAGTGAAGACCAATACAGCAGTGAGCTCGGGGGATGGAGGGTGGGCGTGTGAATGAGTGGTGGAGACTCGTCCAAGAAGATCAAGAATTACGGTAGGTACGTAATTTTCCTATCTTCCTGGACATAAGTCTCCACCACTCATTCACACTAGTGGGAGAGTACCAAGCTGATAATCCCCCAAGAGGGCGGCAGGAGAGCCAGAGCTCACGCGTCTAAGATAGAAGCCCATTAAGGATAGTTCTGCCGAATGCGGAATGTCGCCTGGCATGAACATCCAGTGCATAGTTTAAACGAAAGTATGCACTGAGCTCCAGGTAGCGGCAAGCGGTATATATCTGCAATTGGAACATTGCGAATTTCCGCTAGGGATGTCATGATCGCTTCTAGTAGAGTGAGCGACACTACCTTCTAATTTAACTTGAGCCATGGAATAGCAATGACGAAGGCATGCCACTAACCATGAAGAGATGCATCTAATAGCGACAGGTTGACCCAGCCGGTGTCGCTGAAAGAAACGAACAGTTGCTGAGTCTTATGAACATCCTTGGTTCTATCTAAATAGAACCGCAAGGCTCTCTTAACATCCAAGGAATGAAGAGCTGCTCCCTTCATTTTGGAAATTAGCGTAAGTAAGGGAAGTACCAGAGGTTGGTTCAGATGGAATTCTGACACAACCTTGGGAAGAAATTTAGGATGAGTACGGAGAACTACCTTGTCCTTATGGAATACAGTATACGGAGGGTCCGTAACCAGGGCATGTATCTCAGAGACCCTGCTGGCTGAGGTAATGGCCACCAGGAAGGCAGTCTTCCAGGTAAGAAATTTTAGCTCACAGGTAGCTAAGGGTTCGAAAGGCTTCAGAGTGAGCATGTCCAGCACCAGGTTAATGTCCCAGGCTGCAACTGGACGCTTAACAGGGGGTCTGGTATGGAGAATCCCCTTAAGAAATCTCTTCACCATAGGTAACTGAGCCAGAGTTAAGGAAGAAACCGGCTCATGGAACACTGAGATGGCACTAAGGTGAACTTTAACTGTGGAGTACTGAAGACCTAAGTTTGATAGGTCCAAAAGATACTCCAGAACCTTGCCAGGAGGACAGGAAAAGGGATTCCAAGAGGATTTTGCACACCAGAGAGAAAACGCTTCCATTTGGAAGCAGACGTTGGGTGGCTGGCTTCCGAGCAGCCAGAAGGATGTCTGAGACTCTACGAGACGTTGAACCGATTCACTTTATCTCTTCAGGAGCCAAGCATGAAGGTGAAGTGATTTCAGGTTGGGATGGACCAACGAACCCTGAGTCAAAAGACTGATTTGCAAAGGAAGTGGTCTCGAGAGGCTGCCAACATACTGTTGAGTAGAGGAACCATAGCTGCTTTGGCCAGGAGAGCAATGAGAATCATCTGGTCCCCTGAGACTGAACTTGAGGAGTACTTCTGGATTAGAGGAAGTGGTGAAAGGCGTAAAGAAAGCGCTTTGTCCACCGCAGCCTGAACGCATCCTGACAGAAAATGCCAGGCCCTGGATTTCTGGAGCAGAAGAGAGGCAGTTTTATGCTGAGTGGGGATGCAAAAGGTCCAGGTCTGAGTCCCCCACTCTTTGAACAGGGACCGAGCTACGGCTGGATCGAGAGACCACTGTGAGGGTCTGCCTCGCTCTGCTGAGGTGATCTGCTAGGTCGCTTTGTATACCTGGCAGATAAACCGCTTGAATCAGAGACTTGTGCCCAAGCACCACTCCCACACCCTCATTGCTTCCTGCAAAGGGGTAAGAATGAGCACCGCCTTGCTTGTTGATGTAATACATCACTGCTTTGTTGTCCGCTTGAAGGAGAATGTTCTTGTGACAAAGGACATCCTTCAGAGCCCGGATTGCAATAGGACCGCTCATCTCCAGGACATTTATGTGGAGATGAGTTTCAACTGAGTCCATACACCTTGAGTGTGGAGGGGAGACAGTGAGCTCCCCATCCCATTAGCGATGCGCCTGTGGTGATGGAGATCTGATGATCCGGGGAGCAAAGGGAATCCTTCCAGGAGATTGTTCTCTGAGACCACCAGGTGAGAGACCTTCAAGGGCTCCGCCACCTTGATGGGATAAGACTGGGGTGTGAGGTCGGGGACCACTGAGTGAGAGCATCCATTGGGTGGTTCCTCATGTGCAGTCGGGCCAGAGGGACAGTGAAGACCGAGGACGCCATGAGACCCAACATGCGTTGCATCGAGAGAGCTGTAACCGATTGGTTCTCCCTGATGTAACGGGCCATACGGTGGGATGTCGAGTCTTCTGTCCTCTGGAAGGAAAGCCTTCGCTGAAGAGGTGTCTAGAAGCGCCCCTATGAAAAGGAGCCTCTGGGAGGGTTGCAGTTGAGATTTTTCAAATTCAGCAGAACTCCCATGGACATGAGAGACGATAGAAGTCGCTTGCACGGCTTCCAAAGTCCCTTGGCCGGAAGGGTTTGCTAGAAGCCAATCGTCCAGGTAGGGAAACACTCGGAGTCCGACTTTTCCTGAGATGCGCCACGTAGAACTGCACAACACTTTGTAAAACCGCGCACCGAGGATAGCCCAAAGGGCAGGACTCTGAATCGATAATGCTGACCCAAAGCTACAAACCTGAGGAATTTGCGTGGGTCGGGTGGACGGGGATATGCTGGTAAGCATCCTGCATATCCAGAGAGGCCAGCCAGTCGTGCGATGCAGCAAGGGTAACAGGGTACCTAGGAAATCATCTTGAATTTCTCCCTGGGAGGAATTTGTTTAACTTTCTGAGGTCTAGAATGGGGCGCATCCCCCCAGATTTCTTTGGAACCAGAAAGTAACGGGAGTAGAACCCTGTGTTTCGAGATGCGGGGCACCAGTTCTATTGCCCTGTTGTTCAGAAGGCCCTGGATCTCCGCGTGGTGGAGGTCTGATTGAGAGGCCGACAACCTGGGTTGTCAATGGGAGGACAATTGGGGGTTTCCAAGAAATTGAGAGAATAACCTCGCGAATTATCCGAAGGACCCATTTGTCTGAGGTTATGGACTTCCACTGGTTGTAGAAGTACATCAGACTACCTCCCACTGGAGGAGAAAGTTCCACCGGGCAGAGTGGATGGAACTTGGGCCAACGACTCATAAGGTAGCGCTGGGAGCTTTAGGTCCCTGCGCTTTCTGCTGCGCCTTCTTTTGAGGTTGGGCAGGTTGGCTTTTATGGAAGCTTCCCCTGCCTCTGCCTCGAAAGGACTGACGACTATGAAACTGACGTCTGTTCACATGCCCCCGAGAGGGGGCAGGCGGAGGTCTGGCCAACTTAATGGCCGATCTAGTCTTCTGAGTGGCCTCTAAGGCTTGCTCCACCTGAGGGCCAAAAAGAAAGGAGCCATCAAAAGGCAGCGCCATCACCTGCTGCTGAGCATCATTCGTGAAGCCAGAAGTACGCAGCCAGGAATGGCGCCGAGTACAAACCCCGCAGCTGCTGAGCGAGAAGCAGTGTCGAAAGCGCCCATGGCGCTTTGACCTGTTGGTTATTGACTCAATACCTCTAATAACGGTCGAAGAAGCTCTGACTTGAACCGAATCTGGAAGAGCTTCAACCATTCTTTTCATAGAGTGCCACAGGATATACCATACTGAGAAAAATAGCCTTGATAACTGGCAATACGATACTTAGAGTGGAGGCAAAGACCTCTTACCTAATGTATCAATCTTATGAGACTCTTTGTTAATAGGTCGAGCTGTAGTAGTTTGAGGAAGAACGACCTTGTCATTCTCTGCCAGGACTACAATAGGATCCGCAAAGGCTTGGGATGCCAAAATGGGACGATCCTTGGGAGCTGAATACTTTATCAATGGATTTAGCCACTGAGGGAATAAGAGCAGGGTTATTCCATACCATTTGAGACAGCTGCCCTAAGGAAGGCTGAATCGGAGGAGTCAAATCAGGGATCTCCAAGCATCAAGATACTGGAGTCTTAATATCTTCCCAGGATCGAGGTCTGTAGTCTGAGAGAAAGATGGATCCCAGGTTCTTCAACAGAGACTTAAAGGACAGGTCCTCACCACAGGCTCTGTAGCAAAGAAAGATCCTGTTTCTCCACTTCATCACCCAACCAAGGTCTGGGTCAGGCTCAACATCATCTCCTGATGGTCCAGAAAGGACTGTTTGGACAGGAAAGGAGTGAAAATTAGAGAGGAGGAAATGGCAGAAAACAAGGAGAGTCCCTCATGGCTGCCGCGCCGAGACGGCAAAACGGGCTGAAGACGGCATTCGAGGAGGCGGGAGGCCCAGTTGGCTGAACCTGGAGGCAGATCTCTGGACCCTCCGCCTCTTCCTGGAGGAGCTGCTATCAGCCAGTCGTCAGGTGAGGTACCGGACCCCTAAGTGCCGCAGATCGCTGTCACCACTGCATTTGGGTGCAGAGACCCTGGGAGCTGGAGACAAGCCGAAGGGGCATGGCTTGGAACTCGAAGAGATCCTTCCGGCTCGGGCAGAGGAATCTCGGTGAGACGGACGGATGGGGCGTGAAAAGCGGCGTCCTGCAAGGTCCAGAGCAGAACTGCGCCGCGTTCCAAGGATGGTATTATCAGGCCGGTGACCATCTGAAGGTTGAGCCATGGAACTTGTTTAAGTCGTGTGGGTGGGAATGGAAGCAGCCCCGTCATTGGAACCAGGAGTACCTGGACTGAAGCCTGGGTCAAGAAGGGTCCTACCTCTCTTACCACCTCCTTCTGGAGGAGGAGGCCGTGCTCAGCTCGGCGACCGCCAGTGAGCTGGGATCCGAAGCCCCGAGGCCGGCTCCTGAAGGTGGTGCCTCGAATTCAGGGCAAACCTCTTCCCCACCTCAAGACCCACCTGTCAACGTGGTAACAGCGGACAGAAGACAGATGCGGGCCGTCCCCAGGGGCCAGGAGAGGAGTGGCGGGGATGGGCACACCTCAGCCCGTCACTGGAAGGCAGGCTTGGAGGGACGGCCGAGACCTGGGCCCTTTCCTCCCCACCTCCTGTGGGAAGCCGGCAGCTTGGGTTTGGGATGCAGGCCGAGCCTGCCAGCCCTGGCGTTGCTGGGCCGGTAGCCCGAGAGGCACAGGAGAGGCAGGCTGTGGTTGCAGCCTTTGTCCCTGGAGGAAGGACCGAGTCAAGGTGGCATTGGACTTCTCGATCCTCTGCGGGTGACCTTCCACCCAGGGCCGAAGAGGTCAGTCCCAAAAGGAACATCCAGCCAACATGCTGGGTATCCGAGTAAAGGTGGATATCCTCAACCAAGCCATGACCATAGCCACTGCTGGACGCCACCGATCCGGCAGCATGAATCCCTACATCCAAAGCAGTCTGGAGCTGCTGTTTGGCCACTGCCACACCCTGGTCCACCTGCTTAACCGTAGTCTGCAGGTCGAGCGGAAGATGAGATGACAGCCTCATCAGGGGCTAACAGGGCATGGAAAAAAATGTGCCATGAGGACGGCCAGACTGGCCTGACGAAGAGCCGAGGGCCTTAGCGTAGACTTTTAAGCCACGACATAGTCATTTGTGGACTCTCCTTGACCAGGAGGTTGTCCACATCCCTGGTGCAGTGGCATGGAAGCTGTCGGTAACCAACCCCTCAGCAGAGGGTGTTCCGAAAACAGGACAAGGAGCAGTGAGGACACCGCATACTTCCTGGCCATCCTGGCCGAGCGCAGGGCAGGAAGCAGGCGCGCCAAAAGTTCAATGCTGGACCCACTATGGCCTCGGCACGCGGAAGCCTCAAATGGAGATCCTCGGTCAGAATCTCCGTGAGGATACCTGGCCCGTTGGAAGCAGGTTGAGAGCTCAACTCGGTGAATCTCGAGAGATGAGCGGAAGCAGTCTAGGAAAAGAACTGACAGACTGCTCCGTCCATTGGCTGACCTCCTGAAGACTCCAAGTCCAGTCGCTTGGAGAAGGAGGAATCATCTTCGGACTCGGAAAGAGTCCTCGAAACTGCCTCTGGCCTGAACCACCCTCACCTGCCGAGGTCGGTGGGAATTGAGGAGCTTCGGCAACCGATGGGGTAAACCCTTAGCGACCCGAATCTCATGGTAGACCCCAATTGGTGGCTGTGGAGGCGGAGGTTCCACCGCAATCCGATTGGAGCAGCTGGGTTTGGCGAACAACCGGCTGGGTATAGGCTCCGGGGCAAGTCCAAGGATTTGTCGGCCGTTCGGTGACACGCCAATGGCGGGGAAGGCGCGGTCGGCTGACCAGGAGGAGCTGTTGCAACACCAAGGTCCTCGTACCGTCGGCGTAATTTACGCGAAGCCTCCTCATCGAGGAGGGGCCAGGGGCCAGCGGCAGCACATAGCTTACCATGATGCCGAGACCGAGACCGCCTATGGCGGTGGGAGCAGCTGTGGACATGAAGAGATCGAACCGAGACCGAGAGTCCCGGAATTTCGGGGTCGGTGCAGGGAGGTGTCGGCAGGCCACACAGCATCGGCTCGGAAGGTCCATCCGAGGGCTCCAGACAGGAGGCACAGGCGAGCTACGGGATCCTCAACTCCTCCCGGGGAACCCGGGAGAATCTCGGCTGCTAAGGCGACAGCCCGATCCAATGGGTCGAGAAAAATCTCGACTTCATCGGTAGGAGTCTCGGTCAGCTGACCTGGCGGGGGACACCGTGAGGCCAGTGGCCGAAGCCAGTGACCCGAAACCCGGCAGTCGGCGGCCAGGAGAGGACTGCTTCCGCTCCCAAGGCGTCGGCGGAGGGACACCCTTATCCCTCTTTGGACCGAGAAAAGGTCCAGCAGGCCTTGAGCCTTCTCCTTTAGTGGAGGGAGGACCAAAGCTCCTTAAAGGAAGCCGTATAGGAAGAACCCAGAGGCCAGGATAAATGCAGCCGAGAAAGATCAGACCCGCGCCGCCTCCTCTTGAGGCGACCGCTCACAGCTCGAGCTGATCCATGAAACCCGCCTTGGGACACACATAACGGGCCTCTTGAGACTTCACCGGAGAAAGCAGCTTCTGGGGCCAGCCCAGTTGCAGTAGGCAACACGGTCTTGGGGAGGCGTAGGCCGAGAAAGATGAGCACAGGTCATAGCCTGCGGGTCATGCTCAAGGCCCTAAGCACAATGAACCTGCCGATGGGTGTGGATCAAATCGAGAACATCTTCTGCCGCATGGGCATCTCCGAAATCCGGAGTCGGGTTGCTCGCCATGGCCGAGGGATCAGACTGAAGTCTTTTGCAAAATATATTTTTAAATCCATGAGCGGAGAAATAGGAACCAGTCACAAGCGCGGGCGTTAAGGAGGGAACCTGAGCTTCCAAGCGGTAAGGGAGAGATCTCTGGCGTCATGGGGGCGGGCGAGGTTATACCACCGGGTGGGTGGGAGAGAGCAAGAGACCCTTCAGCCAAGATTTAAAGCGGCAAGGATACTGCCAATGAGTGTGGATGAACAACATATCCATGTCCATAGAACTGAGAATCGAGGCGGGGACAGCACCTTATGTCAGACGTCTGGCCTCGGGAGGCAGAGACCGGCGTCGGGGCGGTCGCTGAAGATAGCTAGCTAGAGAATTTTTCGTGAGTCCTGGCGCCTGCCCGGCTTCAGTCCTAATGGTGTAACCTGCTGCAAGAGCTGTGTCTCGAACTAAGATCTTCCGCCACTTCCTGCGAGACCCCATGTCGCATCATGGCTAAGTCTCTAGGAGCCAGGCATGTAGGTTCAATGAACGCAAGTCCAGATGGACTAGTGAACCTTCCTCCTGAGATAACAGATGGGAGCTGATTGGCTAAGGAAGCGGAGGTTCCAGGATAGCTGATGCTGGAGCCGGGAACCATATTTGCCTGAGCCAGAAAGGCGCTATCAAGATAAGCGTCGCATGCTCCCTACGAGTTTGAGGAGAACTCTTTGGATCAACGGGAAAGGAGGGAAGGCATAGAGGAATCTGCCCGCCCAGGAGAAGGACAACGCGTCTTGCCAGAAAACACCAGACCCTGCATCTAGCGAGCAAAAATTGGGCAGTTTTGCGTTGGATGGGGATGCGAAAAGGTCTAATTCTGGAGTGCCACATCTGTGGAACAGGTCCGCTGCCACCTCCTGTAGAAGCTCCCACTCGTAGACTCTGGCCTGAGAGCGACTCAGGCTGTCTGCAACATTGTTATACCCCACGGGGACATGAACTACCAATAGTTTGTAGGTATTAAGTATTCCTCCCACACTCTCCTTGGCCTCCCTACAAAGGGAGTAGGAGTTTTTGTTGAGGTAATACATCACCGCAGTTTTGTCTGTTTGCAACAGGAGAGTACTCGTGGGATCTCCGACTGGAAGGTTTGCAGGGCATAGAGGACCGCCCTCATCTCCAGTATATTGATGTGGAGATGACATTTCTGGATTGTCCATGTGCCATGAGACCTCACCCCGTTAAGGTGCGCTCCCCACCCCAGCCCTGAGGAGTCTGTGGAGAGAGTTACCATCAGAGACGGCACTGTGAAGGGAACCCCCACGGAGAGGGTTCCTGGGTCTAGCCACCATTGCCAGTCCCAAATCACAGCCTTCGTGATTCGGACTGACTGCTGCAGATGGTCTTGCCTTTGGTCCCACTGCACCCTTAACATCCACTGGGTTACCCGCATGTGGAGTCTTGCCATTGGGACTGTTGGAATGGACGCAGCCATGTGTCCGAGCAGGCGAAGGACCAGTCTGGCCGGGACGGTCTTCTTCGCTGACAGGTCCCTTATGAGGGACTGAATGGCCCGCTCTGTCCTCAGGAAGAAGGCTTTTCCCTTGACGGTGTCCAGAACTGCCCTATAAACTGCAGTTTCTGGGGCGTTACCAGGAGAGACTTCGTGGTTGAGGAGGATGCCCAGAGACTGAAAAGGGACTGAAGTGCAGCTGAATGGCCATCAACAATGCTTCCTTGGAGGAGCCAGAGAAATCAATCGCCAGAGTGCGGGGAACACGTGGTGGCCCTGTCTCCTCAGAGGCCTTGCGCCACAACTACCATGCACTTGGTAAATACCGGGGTGCTGGCGGCAGCCCGAAGGGAGGCGCTTTCGGAACTGATAATGGCTGCCCTGAAACTCGAAGCGCAGCAACCTCCTGTGCGCTTGAGCAATAGGGATGTGCAGGTAAGCGTCCTACATGTCCAGGGACGCCAAGAAGGCGTCCTTCAGCATGGGGATTAGACTCGGAAGGGTAACCATGCAGAAGCGTTTGTAGATGACCGACAGATTGAGGTCACTGAGGTCCAAAATTGGACAGAGGTCCCCTGTTTTCTTTGGAACCAGGAAGAAGTGCGAATAGTATCCTAACCCTCTCTGGTTCTCTGGAACGTGCTCAAAAGCTTCCTTTTCTAGAAGCGCGAGCGTTTCCTGCTATATAAGCAGGGCATGCTGACCGGAGTAGCGGGAAAGCAGAGGAGGCCTTGTGGGCGGATTGCTTACAAATTTTATATAATGGCCTTTTTCGACCAACTGTAGCACCCACCTGTCGGTGGTGATCGACCGCCACCCTGGCAGGTGGCCTGCGATGCGACCCCTGACCTTCATTTCCCGTTGATCCTGAGGAGGGGCAGGGGCCGGGAAGGAGTCATGCAGTGGCAGCATTGGATCCTGCAGGTTGGGCCGACTTTGTAACTCGTTGGCCTCTGCTGAGGATCTCTTAGCCTGGGCTTTTCGGGTGAAGGAGCCCCTTTGTTGCTGGCCGGAACATGGTTGTTGCCTTTGGATCCGGCTGTGAAAACAACTCTGGAACCTGCGAAAGGAACTGAGTCAAAACCTGTACATAGCCTGCAGAGATCTAACCGCCTTCCCGGCATCCTGCAGTTTGGTGATCACCTTCTTTCTCCAAGGGCTCGCCAAACAAAACTTCACCATGGTAAGGGACGTCCATGATATTCTTCTGGACATCCGGGGTAAACCCGGAGACACGGAACCATGAGTGTCACGGAGATACACGCCTGAGGCTGCAGCTCTGGCCAAGAGTCCGGAGAATCGTGTCGACTCTAAGCACCTGGATTCCCACGTCCGAACCCGTGCGGAGGTTTAACAGCTCCTCTTTGGCCACAAATCTGGCATTTTTCAACCAGGTCCTGTCCCTGCTCCACAATGCGTTCTGGAATTGAACCACGTGGGTGAGGTAATTTAACAACCTAATGGCGCGAAGTTGCAGCCGGCGTGCGCGCACCCAGAACATCCAGCTGTTTGGACTCGGGTCCGGTGGCTGTGATGCTCAAGTGCTGATTTTTGAGACCCGGTCATGTGAGGCACGTAATGACTGGGAATGGCCAGAGGATAGTTAACCAGGTACTGGTCACTCCCCTGGGGCCTTGTACAGGCGGTCAGCCTTCTACGAGCACTGCCGGAGTCGAATCTGCGACGCGGCCATCACAGCCTTGGTGGCGTCATAAGGAGTCACCAAGGGTGGCACTACCACAGGCTTTGGGTCATTCAGCGGAGGTAGCTGGCAAGCGTTGTCTCTCGGTCTAGCTCTTCAGCGTCCCACCCCATATTCTCCTGGATATGCCTCATAGATCTCCAGACGAGGGGTCATCCGGAGGAGACCTGGGAAGATCACGTGGAGTCTGGAGAAGGGCTGATTGGAGGAAGAGATCTGGAGGCGCCCAGAGGGTGTCAGATCTGGAGTCCTCCACGGACGAGTGTATACCGCCCGTCTGGGTCTCTTGGGGCTGGGGACCCTGAGTGGATCTTGAAGGAGGCTTCTCCTGTCCAAAGATCTGCCCCTAGGAGGAGATGCTGGCTCCATGGGGGTCGATGACCGTCCTGCTGACCCCTGGGTGGAAGTGGGGGCGCAGGCATTGAAGGGGTAGCTGGTGTAGGAGGAGGTTGTGCGGTGACCACATCCTTCTTGATGGTGTCCCACCAGAAAGTGTAAAGCTCCTTCACCTCTGTCAGATTCAAACCCAACGACGGGCCGGGGACCGGTGGTCTGTCGCCGGGGTCGGGCGTCTGGTTCCTGGGGATCTCCCGCTCGGGGAGGCTCCCATGGGAGCTCGGCCGGTTCCAAGTCGCCAGCCTGGTCTTGGGCTGGGTAGTGTCCTCCTCAACGCGCCGTCCGACCGGCGGTCGGTGGGCAGAGGTGTGGTCCTTCCCTCTGCAATGGCCGGCGTCCTCGGGCAGCCTGACCGGCAACAGGGTCGTCACGGTGGCAGTTCGGGGATGCCTATGGGTATGGCCGGCGTCTGGGCGGCGTCCACTTCAGGAGGTCAGCTCCTCAGTCTTGCGCTGGGGTGGCGGCGGTTGAGAGACAGACATGACGTCAGAGTCCAGATGACGGGAGGAAGACTTGTGGCGCTCCCCAGACCTGGACGAGGCCTTGGACGGAGTGGATGAAGTCGCAAGCCTGGAGGTCTTGACAGGCTGCAGAGAGAAGGAACCGCTGGACGATCTAACCAGAACCGGGGGAGGCTGACAGCGAGCCCTAGAGGGAGAGCGGTTAGATCTGGAGCCAGAGCTGCAGGAATCCGAGGCCCTGGAAGGGGATCTGGGTCTTGCTTTCTCCCGGTGCTTTCGCGATGTTTATGGGACTTCCGAACGACTCCCCTTGGAGGAAGGATCTTTATCCATAGCTTTGAGTTTTTCCTCAGGAAGAAAAGCCTGAAAGGGCCTTCTGGCCAGCGGATCCTGAATGGGCTATTGAGCCCTGGCAGAAGGGAGCAGGCCTGAGTGTAGTAGCCTGGGCCCAGGCAGGCGCACCAGGGTCGGAGTGAAGATCCTTGAAGGGATCTGCTTGCCACAGGCACATGGGTGGATGACCCTCCAAAGAGGTGTTTGGAGGACATCAGGCGAATCCAGTGACAAGAGAAGAAAAATGTTGAAGTTTCCTAGTAGTGCGAACTAGAGGTGACCAAGAGGCCGATGCTGCGATGTCGGCCGGGAAAAAATACAGGTAACTCACCTGTAACAGGAGTTCTAGGAATGGTATATGTTGTTCATCCACACTTATTGGCGGGTCCTTGCCGCTTTAAATCTTGCGGAAGGTCTTCAAGCTGGCTCCTCCCACCTACCGGGTGGTAAACTTTCGGCTCCACCCCATGGCCAGATCTAGCCCGGCTGGAGTAGGTTGTCGTCGAGAAGCTGGGGAGGCGGGTGGGTCGTGTGGATGAGACAACATATGCCATTCTAGAACTCTATTACAAGTGAAATATTCTGTATTTCAGGGACATGGATGTGTTGTTCATCCACACTTGTTGGCAGACTCTAGCAGTTCTCCGGGAGGGAGAGGCAAGGCAGCACACCCCTACTTAGGTAGGGAGACTGGAGAACGAGGCCCGACCAGCACGCAAGTGCGACCCAAGGTCGATGTGGAAGGGGAACGGTAAAGCCTGCTTCCGGGCAGAAGCCCTGCGGATATCCTGGACCGGAGAGTCCTTGGAAGCAGACACCGATGCAGTGGAAGGACGAGTAAAATGAGCGCTTATCCCTCTGGGAGGCTCCATGCCCGCCCGCCTATAGTGGAGACCTTTGCAGGGGTGACCTGCCCGCTTGTCTTCCACTGGGCTGCAAATCTGCCAAATGCGGCTTCAGCGAAGATGATGAACAGCTGGCGAACCTCTCCCGAACTTTAGCTTTATGCTGCCAAGGGTGAGCGTTAAACCGGTTCCTACAGAACCTGAATCGGCCTCAAGGTGTGAATGGGGATAAACCCGGCAGGCAATACCCAAGGAAGACTCCACCACCGCCTTGAGAGGGACTTGGGTGAGGCAGGACAACCTAGTCCCGGTGGAAGACCGGATAGGGAGGGTTAAGAGCGCCTGGAACTCTCCTGCCTTCTGGATGGCGGAGTGGCCCCAAGAAGGTGTTCTTCCACAACAGGTGAGAAACTACGCACCTGTGCAAAAGGATTTGGGATGGCTTGCTCATGGCTAAGCCCATACCAGCAAGGATCCCACAAGCAGGGATACTCTCCCCAAAGGAGGCGTGATCGAGAGCCTAGAAGTGCCAGACCACCTTCTCGCACCACCAGCTGCCTCCAGCCTGCGCCCGGAGGAGACAGGGTTGACCTGCAGAAGCACCTAGAGGGTTGTGGCCGAAGCCCTGGTTAAGGATGGACCACAGATGGTCAGAATGCTTCGCCCAGGGATGGGGAGGGCACAGCCTATCCCATCAACAAAGGAGACTTCTCCCAGAGAGCGAAAGCATCTTGGCGATTCTTGGCAGGATGCCTCAGAGGTCGAGGACCTTGCAAAGACCCTAGACCTGGCTAACCGCACAGGGGTCGGCCTACAGGTGCAGGGATTGAAGGTCCAGATGGATAACCTTCCCTAAAAGGAAAGACAGACACGGGCGGACTGGAGCCGCCTCGAGAGCCCTGGGCTGAGACTGAGGAGAGCTGGATACAAAACTGGCAATCAGTCTGGGGCTACCAGCATCACCTGGCAAGTCCCTCAACGCCTTGCCCGTGGGTCAAGGGAAATGGGGAGAGGCCTTGGAGGCCAGGGGTCCGAGGCCCCTAGCCTCACCAGCAGACCTTGCTGGGGGCGGGCAAAAATAGTCACGCCTCGTATTCTCCCGGAGGAAGAGGAGAAGATCCTGTGCTACCTCCGGCAGGGAGACCACTCATGAGGGCAGCTATGCCCGACTTAGGAGCAGCCAGGGAATCAGGGGCTCCTGCCATCAAATGGCTGGGAACCCTTGACCTAGCATAACAACCCAATCGGAGAACCTCCTTGCACCGAGACAAGGGATCGACCGAACCTGGCTGGAGTAGGTAGCACATGGTCTTGGTATAGTCCTACTTGGACTTAGACCTGTAGATCCCGTACAAGCGGACGGCCGGTGCAGGCTAAGCCGGACCGTCTGTCTCCAGCGAGCAGGAAGGACATCAGGGACTCGAGAGAGGACCAGAGGCTGGCACTCTGTATTCCCCAAGATGGGCACCCCACCATCCGAGAAGCATCAGTCGGAGAAGACCCACGACTCAGGGCGAAGCAGAGCAGGATGTTCTCCTGCAGTTGGAGCGGTCCAAGGGGCGTTCTCTCAACTCCTGGGCTGCAAGTCACGAACTGGTCCAAGGGCTAGCGCTGTGACCTCTGGCTGGCCCTCCCACTGAGGAAGGCCGCCTGAGGCTAGGAGGAGCAGGAGGTCCTGGCAGGGCGAATTTCCCGGCCAACCCGACAGGCAAGGAGGAAGAACCTCAGCCCTGTTAGCCGGGCCGAGCTTGGACTCAAAAGTCGAGCTTAGTCCCGAAGAACTTCACCGCTAAGATGCAAGTTCTCACTTGGCTCCAGCAGGAGACCAGTCTGCCTTCGGGTGGGGTGACATCCGGACCCTTCAGTGCCTCAGAGACTGCTGAGCAAGAGTGCTAGAACTCTAAGGACTCCCCACAAGAGGGCTGGAGCCTCCCAGAAATGGGCCAGAGCGAGGGGTAGGTACATCCTGGAGACCAGGAAACAGCTAGCGCCACGTTCTGAGGATGGGATATCTGAGTAGAGACCATCCAGTGTGCAGGGAGAATGGGCGCAAGCCCCATCAATTTGAGAAAACAGGAATACCTGGACGCAAACCCAGGGTTGGTCGGGATCACAGCCTTCTGATCACCTCTAACTAGAGAGCCAGGCATGTCGGACGACCGACACAGGGGCAGTGAACTCAAGATCCCCATGGGACAGCGGCTCAAAGGGAACCGCTGCAACCTGCAACAGGATCCACCTTAAATACCTCCAGAGCAGGGGCTGGGCCATCCCCATGGGAAACCGGGCTGGGAACAGGGGCCGAGGCAATGCCTTGGCCCGTCACTGAGCAGACTTAGAGGGGAAGGAGCTAAGGAGCCCTCGATTTCCTGCCTCCCTGCTTCCTTTGGAGGAAGGCAGCTGGACTGACAACCAGGCCGCCCAGGCACATGCCTGCTGGCCCTTATGCTGGGCCGGAGAGCCCCAGGGCTCAGAGACGCAAAGGGGCTTAAGCAAGGTTGACGGCTGCCTTAACCCTCCAGGCGAGTGACCAGGTCGGAGTGGCATCAGACTTCGGGCCCATGGATGTATCCCTCCACTCCAGGGCCGAAAGGTCCAGTCCCAAGAAGGGATGTCCGCCAACTCGTGCTGGGTTTCCAAAGAGAAGGAGGATAACCTCAGTCACACACTGCGGTAGCATGGTCTACGGCGCCACCCGATCTGGCACAGGGGTCGCCTAGATCAAGAGCCGTCTGGAGCTGCTGCTCATGCCGCCTACCTGGTCCCGCACCTGCCGAACAGTGGTCGCAGGTCACCTGGGAGATGAGGAGAACCTCGTCCAGGGAGCCCAAAGGTGTGGGAGAATGTGCCATCAGTACAGCCGAGCTGGCCTGGCGGAGGCTAGGGAGGGCACGTCGTAACCTACGCCCGACATAGTCCATCCTTCTGGACTCCTTGTCGGGGGTCTGTCCACATCCCCAGCGTTTCAAGACATTGGAAACGTGGTCGGTGATACCCCTTCAGCCGAGGGGTGCTCCGAGCCGGGCGAGAACCGACAGGGGATAGAGAACCTCGAGCCACCCTGGCCGGGCGCAGGGGCAGGAAGTAGGCCACCGCCATGGCTCAAGGCTGGGCCCACGATGGCCTCAGCCACTGGGAAGGCCTCGAGGAAGAACCCCTCAGATCCAGAATCTCCGTGAAGGGGTAAGGTGCCCGATTGGAGGCAGAGCTCGAGCTGCATCCCAGTGAATTCTGAAATGAGCTGAAGTAGAGCCTTGAAGACGATGGGCTGTGGTCTGGATGTTCCTGGGAGACCCCAGGTCCTCACGTTAGGAAACATGGCAGAGCCTGCTTCAGGCTCCGAGGATCTGCAAAAGCTGCCGCGGGCCGAGGCCTCTTGTCCGCCCGGGCGGGCGGGGGAGTGAGGGACTGCCAGTGACCTGAAGGACAGGCCATGGCCTGGTCTGAACTCCGCCCGAATCTTGGAGGGGCAGCGAGGGTCGGACGAGCAACCGGCCCTGGAGAAGGCTCCTCGACCGATTCGAACGGCTGCCGACCAAGCGGCGGCTGCATGCTATCCTGAGAATGAATCGGGGTCGATTGAAACCCAGACAACAACTGCTGTTGCCACATAAGTTCCTCGTAACACTGACGCCAACGGCATCGAAACCGCTCCTCATCCGAGGAGGCGAGAACGGCAGCCGCAGCCACTTACGGTGCCTCGACCGAGCGCCGAGAATCGGCTAGACGAGGTTGACCGAGACGGGACCAAATCCTCGGGGACCGAGGGCAGGCCTGGGAAGAAGCGGGCGCACCCGCTCCTCCCTCGGCTCGGAAGAAAGGACCGAGGGCTGTTGACCCGAAGGAGAGGACAGAGCCTCAGCCTCCGCCGAAGGGAAGACGGCACCAGCAGACCCCCCAAAAGACGGGTCGAGAGACTCGACAACGTCGACGGGGAACCTGGCCAGCTGACCTGACGGGGATACCGTGAGGCCAGTGGCCGAGCGAATCCTGGACCCGAGTCGGCGTCACCCGATGAGGGAGGGAAGATCCCGCTCCCACCGACGAAGAGACCCGCCTGCGGCCCTTTAGCCATAGGCTGAGTGACAGGGCTCCAGGTTCCCTCTCCCTTGGAGGAGAGGGAATGACGAAGCTCCCTGAATGAAGCTGCATGAGATGAATCCAAGAAGAGCGGGATAAGCTCCGCAGCTGGGGAGGGGGGGACCGCCCCTTCCCCGGCAGGATCAGACTGCAGAGAAACAGTCAAAGCAGACACCCGCCGGTCCGATGGAATCTCCGGAGCTGGAAAAACTACCGGATGTCCGAGCCCCGAACGGGCCGCGCGGTCCTCCAGAGAGCTGACCGAAAGGGCAGAACAAAAGTTGCAAGCCTGAGGATCGTGATCCAAGTCCAGGCAAAAAACACGCGTGAAGTCGAGTCCCTCCTGGAGAACTAACCTGCGCTCTCGGGCCGGAAAAGCCATCGCCGTGGCGAAGAAGAAAGATCAAGATTCAAAGGACACTTCAATAAATTCGAAGACCGAAATATTCAGAACCAGTCGAACGCAGAGCGCTAAGGAGGGAACCTGAGCTTCCAAGCGGTAAGGAAGATCTGGCGTCATGGGGCGGAGCCGAGAGTTTTACCACCCGGGTGGGTGGGAGGAGCCAGCTTGAAGACCTTCCGGCAAGATTTAAAGCGGCAAGAGACCTGCCAATGAGTGTGGATGAACAACATATCCATGTCCCTAGAACTGGGGATTGTGGCGGGACCGCCTCCTTATGTACCACGCCTGACGTCGGGGGCGGTCTCCGCTGAAGACTGCTAGCTAGAAAATTTCCGTGGGGCCCTGACGGCTTCAGTCCTAATGGTGTAACCTGCTGCAAGAGCTGTATCTCGAAGTAAGATCCTGTATTTCTAGGGACGTGGATATGTTGTTCAATCCACACTTATTGGCAGACTCTTAGCAGTTCTCCGGGAGGAGGGAGGCGAGGCGCGCAACCCCTACTTAGGGAATAAGGACTTGAGAACAGAGGTCCCAAAACCAGCATCCCGGCGTGACTCAAGGTCGATGTGGTAGTGGGTAATGAAGGTGTGTGCTGACTTCCAGGTAGCAGTCCTGCAGATTTCCTGGATAGGGACATCCATGGAAGCAGCCACCGAAGCAGCGGTATGGTGGGTAGAATGAGCTCTTATCCCTCTGGTAGGCTCCATGACCGCCAACCTATAGCAGAGATCTATGCAGGAGAGTACCCACCTGCCTATCGTCCACTTGGCTGCAGGTCTGCCAGGTGCGGCTTCAGTGTAGGTGACAAACAGCTTGCGAACCTCTCCCCGAACTTCAACAGTCCAGTCTTTATAATAAGGGAGCGCTCTTCTAGGGTCCAGAATATGGAGCCTATATTCGGCCTCAGAGGTGTGACTGGGGTAGAAGACCGGCGGAGTCAACACCTGGTTAAGGTGAAACTCCGACACCACCTTCAGAAGGAATTTCGGGTGGGGGCGCAGGACAACCTTGTCCCTGTGGAAGACCAGATAAGGAGACTGATGGGACGCCTGGAGCTCTCCCATCCTTCTGGCTGCGTGATAGCCATCAAGAAGGCGGTCTTCCACAACAGGTGAGATGTCACACCTGTGCAGCAGTTCAATGGCTTGCCCATCAGCACCCAATACCAGCAGTAGATCCCACGGAGGTGGAGGTTCTACTCACCGGAGGATATGTGATCAAGGCCTTTGAAACGCTCAACCACCTTCTCCTAAGCACCGACTGCTTTCCGGCCCGCGCCCGGTAAGCAGAGATGGCTGACAGGTGCACCTTAAGGGTCGTCGACCGAAGCCCCAGCTGAGAAAGGGACCACAGGTAGTCCAGAATGCTGGCCAAGGAACAGGAGGAAGGGTCCAACCCCTTATCCTGACACCAAATGGAGAATCTCTTCCATTTGAAGGCATAGCATTTTCTGGTCGACTCCTTACGGGATGCCTCAACAATGTTGAGGATCTCGTCGGAAAGACCCAAGGCCTGGAACTCTAGCCGCTCAGGAACCAGGCCGTCAGGTGCAGGGATTGAAGGTCCATGTGGAATACCTTCCCCTGGTTGACTGAGATCAGGTCCGGGTGGGCTGGAAGCCGTCTCGGGAGCCTCGAGCTGAGGCTGAGGAGATCTGGATACCAGAACTGACAGGGCCAGTTTGGGGCTACCAGAATCACCTGCGCCTTGTCCTTCCTTGCCTTAAGAAGCACCTTGTGGATCAAGGGAAATGGGGGGGGAGGCGTAGAAGAGGCCGGGGTCCACGGCCTCGAGAAGTCATCCCCCTGCAGTGAGCCCTGCTGAGGGGGGCGGGCATGAAACAGCCTCAGCTTCGCATTCTCCCTGGAGGCAAACAGGTCCACCTGAGGTGTGCCCCAGTGGGAGAACAGATCGTGTACTACCTCCGGCAGAAGAGACCACTCGTGAGATGCAGCCCCTATCCAGCTTAAGGCATCGGCCAGAGTGTTGGAGGCTCCCGCATACATGAATGGCTAGGAGATCCGCCTCCAGTGTGCCCACGAGACCAAGTGCGGACAGCTTCCCTTGCACAGAGGCAAGCGGCGTCCCGCCCTGGCGGTTTAGGTAGTACATGGTCGTGGTGTTGTCCGTCTGGACCTGGACCACTTGACCCCGTACAAATGGAGCGAAGGCGGTGAGGGCTAGTCGGACTGCTCAAAGTTCCAGCAGGTTGATGTGGCATCGAAACTCCTGAGGGGACCAGAGGCCGTGCGCTCTGAGCTCCCCCAGATGGGCACCCCAACCCAGAGAGGCGTCGGTCGTTAGAGTGACCGTCGGCTCTGGGCAGACAAACGGGATACCCTCCTGCAGATTAGCGGGAATGATCCATCACTGGAGAGAGTTCCCCATGCCGGCTTCAGTCCTAATGGTGTAACCTGCTACAAGAGCAGTTTCTCGAAGTAAGATCTACTGTACTAAAATCTTATTCTTCCTATCATTGTAATTACTACAGACTATAGGCTAAGTGACGCTGAATCTCTTGTCTACAGATACTGTACTGCAAATGTACCTCTATTCTTTTTTGTAACATGGTTGTGTAGCAGGGGACGCCTGGATAGGCTGAAAGCTGTCAGCCGACCATGGATTAATTCCCCATTAATTCATGGTTGCCCTTCAGAGAGAGTGCAGAGGAGTCCGATATCAGCAGCGCACTCTGGAGGGCATTTTTTTCTCCAAATATCAGACCTGTGCATATACTGAGAGCAACCTATCCCCAAAGCAGCAGAAAACGGAAGTGTTGTGTCGACTACATTATGTGTATCCAGCACCACCTCCTTTGTGACACAGCTGAGCTATTTTCGTGCTCTTCACCTACCCTGCTGAAATCCACGCAAAGCAAAAGCCAGAAAATGGGCTGTTAGCTTCCAGGCGACCCATGTTCTTGCGGAACCACCTGAGGTAGTTGGAGGGAAAACAGTGGGGGAGATGTGAGCGAGTGGTACAAGTAGGACGGGGAAGCCAGCACAGCTCAGTATGCCATTTCTGTACGTCTAAGCAGAGAGGCAGAAGCCAGGGTGGGGTGCAGGGGAGCGGATGAGAGTAGCAACTGGGAGCCAACAGGGGGTTTGCAGCTCGTACCAACAAGTGAAGTAAGTTTTCCTGAGAGTGTTTCCTTTCTAAATGGCACAGTACCTTCACCCATTAAGTCTGAACTGCTGTGCATTCAGTCAGCGAACAGGTTCATCAGCAGCAGCATGGTCCAAATTTCCTCCACTCAGGAATAACATGGGATCGCGCTGGGGACAGCAACAGAGTACCACCGAAGCACAGAGTTGTCAAGACAGTAAGAGTCTCCTGCTCCACATCATGAGGTACAGGTGCGGCAGAGCGAGAAAGCAAGAGACATGCACCTGTCTCTGTCTTGTAACATGGCAAGTGCAAGCTGTGAACAACAAGAGGCAGTTCAGTGCTCGTTCTGGTCTCGCGCTTGCAATGTTACAAGCGCATTAACCCACTCAAGCGTGTGATTCTACTTGAGAATTAATCCACGCTTGGGTGGTTGGAAGCACTCTCCCGGTGGCCTAATGCCACCCCTCCCCCCCAAAGCAGGCATGGATTAATTCTCAAGTAGAACCACACTCTGTCGTGTTAGTCTATTGTATCTTTTTATCCATAGTACCTTTTACATTAAGTATGCTGTTCTACGCAGGACCTCCTTGTAAATGAGCTTGCTCAACGGAGCCACATCCTGGTGAAATTAACCAAACTAACTCACTCATTTTAAAGTGAGATCTTCCTTTGCTTACCTCCAGTATACGCACTGGCAGTAGTCATGGTCTTCCTAAATGGAGAAATAGCTGCCACCTTTTCAGCTTCCAGCTCTGCCACGGTCTTATGTTTCACTGGAGCTGCCTCAGGCATTTTCTTTGGAGGCGGCGCTGGGAACAATATCTTGCCATCCTGTCAGAATGAGCAGAAGTAAATCGTAAACCACTATGTACAGAACGTATTCTACATTAAATAAGCAAAGTAATTACTGCACTTCACAAAAAACAGGTTACTCACCCGTAACAGTACTTCAAGGAGTGGTATATGTTGTTCATCCACACTGTGTGGCATGTCCTTTTCCTTTAAAAATCTTGAAGGAAGGTCTTTAAGATGGCTCCTCCCACCCACCCGGGTGGTATATGACTCGGCTCCGCCCCTTGACGCCAGATCTTGCCAAAGGGAAGAAGAGGTTGTGCGTCGAAGCCAGGCAGGTGGTGAGGTTCTGTGGATGAACAACATATACCACCCTAGTAGCACTGCCACGAAAGACTCTGCTGCAGCCAGTGATCTTCTAGGAATGTCTCTTGCAGTAAGTCATTACTTCTGGGAGTTCCTTATCGGTGGCACTCTAACACGGCAGGTTTCTTCTAGTAGTCTCCACACCAGGGACCACCCACACGACCTCACTTCCTGGGTTGTGCCTATAAAAGTGGGTGGACCCTGGTAGACTCCATTCCCCACCGGTTTCAGCTCGTGAAGGCAAGGGACTGAGGGGAACCAAGGTACCAAAGTCTCCTGACCCTATATAATTTTTCCTCTTACAGAATGGCAGGGGGTCGGAGGGAGGGAAGCTACTTGCTGCAAGAGACATTCCTATAAAATCTACTGCTATGGCAAAAGTCTTTGCATAACTGATTTAACTTAAACGGAATGGTCTCTTGCAGCAAGTCATTACTTCAGGGAGATTCCCAAGCAGTTATATGGCAGTGGGGTGGCCAGATATGGCATTCTGCCATACATATAGTGTGGTCTTAGGATCGGTAGGTGCTGAGAGTAGTATATCAGCATATAGAGAGAATTTTGTATTCTATCTGTAAGTACTCTATTACAGTGTTTGTCATAGGCTATGGCTGAAAAACAGGCTAGATTGGCTATTACTGGGAATCGTCAAAAGAGTTAAGCAGATGTAAACCCGATCAGGGTATGGCATATCAGATACTGTAATAAATCAGAAGAAATTCAGCCATATAATGGAGTAATTGGTAGGTCTCAGTGGCATGCACTAGAAAAGACAGTATGTGTCAAAACCTATTGGGTTCTGAGTTTTGAACAGGAACCCAAATAATACAATGTTATTATTTTGTAGTTATACAATGTAGCAAGTTACCTGTATTTCTAGGGACGTGGATATGTTGTTCATCCACACTGTCTGGCAGACTCCTAGCAGTTCTCCGGGAGGAGGGAGTTAAGGCGCACACCCCCTACTTAGGGAATAGAGACTGGAGAACCGAGGCCCCAAAACCAGCATCCCGGCGTGACTCAAGGTCGATGTGGTAGTGGGAGATGAAGATGTACTGACTTCCAGGTAGCAGCCCTGCAGATTTCCTGGATAAGGACGTCCTGGAACCAGCCACTGATGCAGCAGTATGGCCGGTAGAATGAGCTCTTATCCTCTGGGAGCTCCCTGCCCGCCAACTTATGAGATCTATGCGGAGGTGACCCACCTGCCTGTCCGGCAACAGGTCTGCCAGGTGCGGCTTCAGCGTAGGTGACAAACAGCTGGCGAACCTCTCCCAACTTTCAGCCAGGCCCTTATAGTAATTAGCACTTCAGGGTCCAGAGTATGGAGCCTATATTTGGCCTCTGAGGTGTGATTGGGGTAGAACACCGCAGAGTCAACACCTGGTTAAGGTGAAACTCCGGACACCTCCTTCGGAAGGAATTTTGGGTGGGGGCGCAGGACAACCTTGTCCCTGTGGGAGACCAGGTAAGGAGACTTCGATGGAGGCGCCTGGAGCTCTCCCATCCTTCTGGCTGGCGTAATAGCCACCAAGAGGCGGTCTTCCACGACAGGTGAGAGAGATCACACCTGTGCATTGGTTGAATAGCTGCCCATGAGCTTTGCCAGTACCAGCAGTAGATCCCACGGAGGTGGAAGTTCTCGCACGGAGGGATATGTGATCAAGGCCTTTGAAAGCGCCAGACCACTTTCTGCACCACCGACTGCTTCGGCCCTGCCTGGCAGAGATGGCTGCCAGGTGCACCTTAAGGGTCACACTCCGGGCCCTTGCTGAGAAAGGGACCATAGGTAGTCCAAAATGCTCACAAGGAACAGGAGGAAGGTCCAGGCCCTTGCCTGACACCAAATGGAAAATCTCTTCCATTTGAAGGCGTAGCATTTTCTGGTCGACTCTTACGGGACGCCTCAACTACATTGAGGACCTCGTTGGACAGACCCAGGCCTGGAACTCTAGCCCCAGGAACCAGGCCGTCAGGTGCAGGGATTGAAGGTCCGGATGGAACACCTTCCCTGATTGACTGAGAGCAGGTCCGGGCGAGCTGGAAGCTGCCTCGGAGCCTGGAGCTGAGGCTGAGGAGATCTGGGTACCAGTACTGGCGGGGCCAGTCTGGGGCTATCAGAATCACCTGCGCCTTGTCCCTCCTTGCTTGACAAGCACCTTGGAATCAAGGGGAATGGGGAAAGGCGTGAAGGGCCGGGGTCCATGGCCTCGAGAAGGCATCCCTGCAGCGAGCCCTGCTGGCGGGCATGGAACAGCCTCAGCCCGTCTCCCTGAGGAAAACAGGTCCACCAGAGGTGTGCACCAATGGGAGAACAGATCTTGTACTACCTCCTCGCAGGAGAGACCACTGTGCACACAGCCCCATCCGCTTAGGGCATTGGGCCAGGGTATTTGAGGCTCCTGCCACATGAATGGCTAGGAGATCCACCTCCAGGCTGCGAACGAGTGACCAAATGCGGAAAGCTTCCTTGCACAGAAGCATGGAGCGCGTCCCACCCTGGCGGTTTAGGTAGTACATGGTCGTGGTATTGTCCGTCTGGACCCGGACCACTTGACCCCGAAGAAACAGAGTGAAGGCAGTGAGAGCTAGGTGGACCGCTCGGAGCTCCAGCAGGTTGATATGGCATCGGGACTCCCTTGGGGACCACAGGCCGTGCGCTCGGTGTTCCCCTAGATGGGCACCCCAACCCATCAGAGAGGCATCGGTCGATAGAGAGACCATCGGCTCGGGGCGGACAAACGGGATGCCCTCCTGCAGATGAGCTGGAACGATCCACCACTGGAGAGGTTCCACATCCCCTGGGTCACCGTCACTAGCTGGTCCAATGGATCGTGGCGTTGAGACCACTGGCTGGCCAGTCCCCACTGAAGGGGCATGTTCCAGCGGGCCCAACGGACCACGCTGGTGCAGGCCGCCATGAGACCCAGGAGGCGCAGGCAGTCCCGGGCAGGGCGCGATTGCCCAACCAGAAATGATTGGGCAAAGGAGGAAAGAACCTCGGCCCTGTCCACGGGAGCCGTGCTCTGGCTCGAAGAGAGTCGAGCTCTGCCCCGATGAAGAGAATCACCTGCTTCGGTTCAAGTTCCGACTTGGCCTCGTTGATGAGGAGGCCGACTTGAGTGCAAACCTGGAGGGCCAGATCCCTGGACCGCTCCACCTCCCGTCTGGAGGGGGCTGCTATCAGCCAATCTTCCAGGTAAAGGAACACCCGGACCCCTCGGCGCCGCAGGAATGCTGTCACCACTGCCATGCATTTGGTGAAGACCCTGGGAGCAGGAGACAAGCCGAAGGGCATGGCTCGGAACTCAAAAAGGGATCCTTCCGCTCGAAAGCGAAGGAATCTCTGATGTGACGGACGGATAGGGACGGAAAGAACGCATCCTGCAGGTCCAGAGAGCAGAACTACACGCCGCGTTCCAAGGATGGTATTATCTGAGCCAGAGTGACCATCCTGAAGGTCCGAGACCTTAGGAACTTGTTTAGGTCGTGCAGGTCGAGAATGGGGCGCCAGCCCCCTGTCCGTTTCGGAACCAGGAAGTACCTGGACACAAACCCCGGGTCTGAGGGAAGATCCGCCACCTCTCTCATCACCTCCTTCTCGAGGAGGATAGCGATGTTGGCTCAGCGAGCCGACAGTGAGGCTGAGGACCCCGAGGCCCCCCGAGGTGCAACGGCTCTGAAGGGCGGGGCCTGCTCGAACTCCAGAGGCAGGCCCTTCCCCACCACTTCCAACACCCACCGGTCTGTGGTAATAACGGACCAGGCGGAAAGAAAGTGGCGGAGCCGCCCCCCACGGGGGGAACCTGGGGTGAGGTGACGACGTTGGGGGTGACACCCCTCAGCCCGTCACTGGGCAGGCTTGGAGGGGGGACCGGCCGAGGGACCTCCAGGCCTTTACCCCCCTGCTTCCTGGAGGAGGAAGCTGCGGGCTTGGGTTTGGGATGCCATAGCCTGAACCTGCCCCAGCCCTGACGTTGCTGGGCCGGACGTGCCGCAGGCGCAGACGGACGAAAGGGCTTAGGCTGTGGTCTGCGGCCCTTGTCCCTCTGAGCGGATGAGGCCGAGTCCAAAGTGGCATTGGACTTCTCGATCCTCTGGAAGTGGCCTTCCACCCCAGGGCCGAAGAGGTTGGTCCCCAAGAAGGGGACATCCGCCAACTTGTGCTGGGTATCCGATGTGAAAGTGGATATCCTCAGCCAGATGGCGCATAGCCACTCCGGCCGTGACTGACCTGGCGCATGAGTCTCCAATGTCCAGAGCAGTCTGAAGTTGCTGCTTGGCCACTGCCCTGGTCCCGCACCTGCCTAACCATGGTCTGCAGGTCAGCCGGGAGATGAGGGACTACCTCGTCCAGGGAGCCCAACAGGGCATGGGAGAAATGTGCCATAAGCTCGGCGAGCTGGCTAGCGAAGGCCAAGGAGGGCGCAGTGTAGACTTTCAGCCGGCATAGTCAATTCTTGGACCCTTGTCGGAGGTTTGTCACGTCCCTAGCGTTTCCGGCACGCGAAAACGCTGTCGGTAACAACCCGGCGAGGATGTTCCGAGAAACGGACAGGGAACGTAGGGACGCATACTTCCTGGCCATCCTGGCCGAGCTGGGGCAGGAAGCAGGCGCTGCCTAGAGCTCCAAGGCCGGGCCCACAATGGCCTCGGCCACAGGAAAGGCCTCCGTAGGGGAATCCCCTCGGTCCAATATCTCCGTGAGGGGATACTTGGCCCGCTTGGATACGGGCTCGAGCTGCATCCCGGTGGACTCCGAGATGAGCCTAAGCAAACCCAGGAAGGACTAAGGGCTGTCGTCCAGCGACTGACCTCCAGAGGACTCCAGGTCCACTCGCCTGGAGAAAAGGGAGGAATCGTCGTCGGACTCAGAAGAGTCTGCAAAGAGCTGCCTCGGGCCTGAGCCACCCTCCACCTGCCGAGGGCGATCGGGAGTGAGGGTGACAGACAGCCTATGGGGCAGACCCTGAGGCGACCAAGAGTTCTTGGTCGGAGCCCCAAACAACGGCTGTGGAGGCGGAGGTTCCACCAGAATCGGTGGAGCAGCTGGTTTTGGCTGAGCAACAGGCCTGGAAACAGGCGCCTCGGCTAAGGCGAGGGGTTGCTCCGGCCACTCCGGTGACAGCCACTTAATGGCCGGGGAAGGCGACGACGTCGGCTTGTTCCTGGCCAGCAGAAGCTGTTGCCACATGAGGTCCTGTATCGTCGACGCCAACTTCGTCGAAGCCTCCCTCGTCCGAGAGAGGGGATGACGGGCGCAGGTCGAGACCGCCTATGGCGGCGGGATCGGCTGGACAGCCAAGAAGTCCGAGGCGGAGACCGCGAACCTCGGCTTTCAAGGAGGGTGCGGGGGCGGGGAAACCCGCCCTCCCTCGGAGGGTCACCAGGGCTCTGGAACCGGAGGCACTGGCAAGCCCATGGGATCCTCAACCACCACCAGGGGAACCGGGGAGAGAGGATTTTCGGCTTTGCTAGTCGACAACCCGTCCAATGGGTCGAGAAAGATCTCGACTGTGTCGACGGAAGTCTTGGTCAACTGACCTGACGAGGACACCGTGAAGCCAGTGGCTGAAGCCGAAGGATCGACTGAAGTCGAGGGGCAACCACTTGGGGAGGGGGACCTCTCCCGCTCTCAAGAGCGTCGATGGAGGGACTCACCCTTGTCCTTCTTTTTGGACCAAGAGGAAGGTCCAGCAGATGTTGGTCCCTCACCCTTAGTGGAGAGACACAGACAAAGCTCCTTAAAGGAAGCAGAATATGAGGATCCCAGGGAGAGCGGGATAAATGCCACGGCCGAGGAAGATGCGGCCCGCGCCGCCTCCTCTTCGAGGGCGATCATCTGCTCTAGCTGTTCCACCGAGCCCGCCGCCGCGGAAACCGCCAACCAGGCCTCCTTTGACTTTACCGGAGGGTAGCGCTTTTTGGGTCGCCCAAGTTGCAGACTGGCAGCATGGTTTTTCAGGACATAGGCCAAGAAATAACAGCACAGGTTGCAAGCCTGCGGGTCGTGCTCAAGGCCCAAGCAGTAGACGCACGTGGAGTGCGGATCCGTCCGAGACATCTTCTGCCCGCATGGGCATCTCCGGAAACCGGGAGTCAATTTGTCCATCGCAGCCGCGAGGGAAATAGTTTACCGAAGTCTAGAAAACCTTAAAGATTAATTTCAGAAAACCCAAGAGAGTTAGGAACCAGTCTTATACGCAGAGCGTTAAGGAGGGAACCTGAGCTTCCAAGCGGTAAGGAAGATCTGGCATCATGGGGCGGAGCCGAGAGTTTTACCACCCGGGTGGGTGGGAAGAGCCAGCTTGAAGACCTTCCGGCAAGATTTAAAGCGGCAAGGATACCTGCCAGACAGTGTGGGTGAACAACATATCCATATCCCTAGAAAGAGGGATCATCCGAAGGAGACCGGGGCAGGTCATGTGGGTCACGTGATGGAATACTGAGTGGAGAAGGAGATCTGGACTAATCCGAGGTATGTGATCTGGAGTCCT
Organism: Neoceratodus forsteri; assembly: GCA_016271365.2. Classification (NCBI taxonomy): domain Eukaryota; kingdom Metazoa; phylum Chordata; order Ceratodontiformes; family Ceratodontidae; genus Neoceratodus; species Neoceratodus forsteri. Next base: position 732,247,086 of record CM057449.1, on the reverse strand, counting down.
CTCCTGACAGAGTATACCGCCGACGTCTGGGTCGCTTGGGGCTGGGAGACCCTGATGGAGATCTTGAGGGAGGCCTTCTCCAATCCTTGGATCTAACCCTGGGAGGTGGAGTCTGCTCCTTAGGGGTTGGTGGTCGTCCTGCTGGCCCCTGTGGTGGAGGAGGGGGCGTAGGAGGTGAAAGAGTAGGAGAAGGAGGAGGAGGAGGTTTAACAGGGACCACATAATTTCGGATGGTGTTCCACCAGAAAGTAAGGAACCCTTTACTTCCTGTAGGTTCATGCCCGACGATGGGCCTGGGCACGCTGTCTGTCACCGGGTCAGCGCCGGGTCCGCGGGTGTTTCTGGGTTGGGTGAAGGTTCCCTCGGGAGCCCGGCATCCTCCATGTCGCTCGCCTGGTCTTCGGGCAGCGTTGTGTCCTCCTCCGTTGAGTCCCTGTGACCGGTGTTGACCGGTGACTACCGGTGACTGGGGGGCAGTCTTCGGCTCCGGTGAATGCAAGGCCTACACTAGTCGCTTGGCCGATGTCTTCGGGTCCAGCGAACGCCCGGCTGGCGTCTGGTGCCTGGCTGGTGTCTGCGACTCCGGTGAACGCCTGGCCGGCTTTGTATGTTTGGCCGATGTCTGCTTTAGGGACATCAGGTCCTTAGTCTTCCTGGGTGGTGGATCCGGACCTCTGGGAGGCTGGGAGACTGACCTGTAGTTGGGGTCCCAACATCAGGTCGATGAGGAAGACTTGTGGCGTTCTGAAGACTTGGAAGAGGCCCGAGAGGGAGTAGAGAAGGCCGAAGGCCTTGAAGTCTTGATGGTCTGGAGAGTCGAAGAGCCGCCTGAGGCTCGGATTTTAACCGGAGGGGGCTGAGAACGAGCCCTGGAGGGAGAGCGGTCCGACCTGGTGGAGCCTGAGCTACGGGAGTCCGAGGCCCGGTTCGGGGATCTGGACATTGCTTTCTCCCGGTGTTTATAGGCCTTGGAAGAAGACTCGCCCCCTGGAGGAAGGTTCTTGGTCCATCCTAAGTCTTTCTTCCAGCAGGTAAGCCTGAAGTGCCTGACGGCGGATGCTGGTGCGGCTGTTGAACCCTTGGCAGAAAGTGCAGGCCTTGGTGTCGTGGTCCGAGCCTAAGCACCACACACAGGAAGAATGCAGATCCTTAAAAGGGATCTGTTTTCCGCAGGCACACTTGGAAAGGTGTCCCTCGATTGAAGGAGTTGGAGAGGACAACAGTTTGGAGAAACTCTTGAAGTTCTAAGTCGACGTGCGCTAGGTAGGGACCGAAAGGCCAATGCTGGTGAGTCGACGGCGGGAAAAGAACTGGGGATTATGGGGGACCGCCCCCTTATATACTACGCCTGATGTCGGGGGCGATCCCCGCTGACTACTGCTAGCTAGAAAATTTCCGTGGGGTCCTGGCGCCTGCCTGCTTCAGTCCTAATGGTGAAACCTGCTGCGAGAGCTGTTTCTCTAAGTAAGATGGTACATGACTGCAGAAACATGTTCAGGTTGTGCAGATCTAAGATGGTGTGTCAGCGCCCCCCCATTAGGAAACCAAAAAGTATCTGGAAACAAACCCTGGACTGTCTGATGGGTCCAGGACATAAACCACTACCTCCTTCTGGAGGAGCTGGGTGATGTACCCTGAAAAGTGGACAGCATGTCTGCGGACACCTCATCCTCTTGAGAGGCACGGGCTCGGCTGTGTGAGAGACTCTCGAACTCCAGAAGCAACCCCTGACTGACCACTTCCAGCACCCACCTGTCTATGGTAACACTGGACCAGGCAAAAAGAAAGTGGCAGAGCCGGCCTCCCACAGGAGGATCTAGGGGAGACAGGACAGGAAGGGGGCAAGACCTGTCCCGTCACTGGGTAGGCTTCAAGGTGGAGGCAGGACCAGTGGAGGATGCTGCTGGACCCCCTCAGCCTGGCTTCCGGGCCACGGAAGCAACCCTCTTAGGTCTGGCACGCCAGGAGTGCTGGTGCCCAGCTAGGGTCTGGGGTGACTTGGCTGAAGGAGCAGAGTGGAAACGAAAGGACTTTTTCTGGGGTTTGGAGCCCTTGTCCTTTTGGTCTGAGGTGATGGCGTCCACGGTGGTGCTGGACTTCTCAATCCTAGTGAGATGACCATCCACCCCTGGCCCGAACAAATCGGTGCCCAGGAAGGGGATATCTGCCAATTTGTGCTGGGTATCCACCGTAAAGTTTGAGATACAAAGCCAAGCCCATCGGCGAATAGCTGCAGCCACAGCCACTGACCTGGCACAAGAATCACCGAAGTCCAGGGACGTCTGGAGCTGCTGTTTGGCCACTGCATAGCCCTGGTCCCAGACCTGCTTAACCATCATCTGAAGGTCAGTTGAGAGCTGAGGGAGCACCTCATCCAGGGTGCCCAACAAGGCATGAGTGAAACTGACCATCACCACAGCCAAACTTGCCTGCCTGAGGTCAAGAGATGAAGCCGCATACACCTTCTTGGTCGCATGATCCAACTTCTTGGATTCTTTGTCGGGGGGGGCTTATCAACATCCCCAACACTGCCCATCCAATGGAACACAGAGTCAGCAACCAGGCCCTCTGCTGAGGGATGGTCGGTGAACCCGAAGAGGGAACCCGTTGGGACCACATATTTACGAGCCATATGGGCCAACGAAGTAGGGCAGGAGGCTGGACGCTGCCAGAGCTCCAAGATGGCCCCAAGAATGGCCTCGGCCACCAGGAAGGCAACTTTCAGGGAGTGATCCCTGTCAAGCATCTCAGTGAGGGGATACTTGGCCCTGTTTCTGGACGGGCTCCAATTGGATCCCTGTGGCCTCAGAGACAAGGCAGAGCAAGGCCCCAGAGAGACCATGGGTCATGGACAAATCCTCTCCTGACTCCAGGTCAACCAGCCAAGAATGCATAGAGGAACCCTTGGATTCCAAGGATTCACCAAATACTGGCCAACCCCTCCTCTAACCTTGCGGGGCTCGTCGGCCCTAGTGACCGTGACTGATAGCAGCTGAGGAAGACTGGGGGTAGTGCGGGCATCCTTGGATGGAGGACTATCCTTCAGATGAACCGTTGGGGATTCCACCCAAATGAGCGGAGAGGCCAGAATTGGCTCAGGCTGAGGCGGCAGCAGCCAAGGAAGTGCCAGGGAAGGAGCCAGCACAGACTTAGACCCAGCACCTAAAAGGAGATGCTGCCAGATGAGCTTCTCACAGCGCTGCCAAAACTTGTGGTGGAGTCATTCCTCCCCTGAAGAGGAGGACACGGAGAAGTGGGCCGCCACTTACCCGAAATGCCAACATTGGTGAGGAGTATTCGATCTTAAGCTATGGGTTTGAGATCTCTACCTAGACTGCCTGTGGACCGGACAATGGGGAGAGGCCAGAACCAATGAGGGACTGTCCCCCCCCCACCCGCAATGTCGATATCCCGAGGGTTAGGGACCCAATCAGCTGCCTGATCTGACCCACCCTGACACTGCAAGGTCAGGACCGGAGTACTGGAGAGGGAGGTATCTCCCTCATCCTCCAACAATGGGTCGACCGGGTCAAGAAGAATCCTGACCGACTGGTTGACCCGCGTCTTGGCTGACAGGCCCGGCAGTGACACCGCGGGGCCAGCGGCCTGGATGAAAAGCTCGATCGAAACCGAATCATCTAATAACATCGAGAAAGCAGGAGCATGGGAATCCAAGGCCAGAGAGCTATTGCAATCCGACAACCTACGATGGGACTTTTTACCTTTTGTTTTAGAATCCTTCTTGGATTTAGACCCATGAAAAAGACCCTCCCCAAGAGTAGGAAGGGACTGATACAAGTCCCGGAACACCCCTGTAAGAGAGGCACCAAAGCCCAGTGGAACCAGCATGGTCACCAAGGAGGAGCCTGCGGCAGCTTCCTCAAAAACCACCATTTGCTCAGCGGACCCCGCAGCCACAGAGACCACCTTACGGGCGTCCTTGGAGCAAACGGTAGGATCCTGCTTGGCTGGGTGACCCAGCAAAAGTCTAGCGTGCCAGTCCTCCACGGTGGAGGGATGCAGAGTGCAGCACAGGCCACAAGCCTGGGGGTCACAGTCCTGGCCCAGGCAATCTACGCAAGTGGTGCGAGGGTCCATGCAGGACATTTTCTGCCCACACAAAGTTTGAAACCGGGTGCCAACTTCGGAGTAGAGGAGTCCACAGCGCAAGCATGGAAAAACCGCAAAGCAGCCTGAAGACCAAAAGTTTGAAATTATCAGTGAAACAAAGACAGGGCTTACAAAAACGCAGAGCGCAATGGAGGGAACCTCTCTCTTCCAGCAAAAAAGAAGATCTGACATCACGGGCAGTGCCGAGGAGGATACCACCGGGGCCAGCTTGAAGAGCTTCCGGCTAGTCTTAAAGTGAAAGGAATCTGCCAGAAGTGTAGATAGTACACCACATCCACATCCCTACAACAATAAAGCTCACTTCTCAGCACTGGCCATTTTCGTCTTCAGAGTTTGATTAAAGCTTAAGTGCAAGTTTTTTTATGTGTGTATACTCACTATGGTTTGAGGGGACTGACTGCCTGTTCCAGTGAGCACTGTGGTTGGGCCAGCATGACCTTTCTTTTGTGCTGGTTCCTAATTCTGAGTCACAAGGGACTGTTGCTAACAGTGTGCACTGATTTATCACCAGTCTTTTGCTCGGGACCCTCTCGCTCTATGCCAAGATAGGGTCAGGGGGCCCTTCTGTGACAACATACAAAGTGTGCTGGTGAGCGGAAGGGGGTGAGGTCACCATGCACAGATGCCCTGTGGCACTGGGCACAGCACTGTACCAGTACTGTTAGCAGGTGACGACAAAGGTGTTGGAGCACAGCACCTGGTGCACACAGAGGACAGGGGACTGAGCAGATTAGAGGACATGCGTGGGGGGGGGGAGCTAGGGAGGGGATGCCACAAGACTACCAGGGTCTTACAAAGTAGCACAGGTTTACAGCCCACCTGACCACAACACAAAGGCAAAGGACATGGCAGAACCATCCATCGGAGGCCCAGAAGCAGTACTACAGAACTATCAATCACTGCTTAGCACTCTCTCTTCAGATATATGTGCCATCTTTAGCTTGTAACTAGCTGTATCCTCTCATTTAATGGTGATGTTGGTAGTGATCCTGAAGCTTCCAACATAAAAACAGAACTAAAGTACTTATAGAAACATAGAATTTGATGGCAGATAAGGCCCACCTAGTCTGCCCATTTCCCTACCTACTTAAACTCCAGATCCTAACTGATCTGCCCACCTACAGTAGTCTACCCATTTCCCTACCTACTTAAACTACAGATCCTAACTGATCTGCATCTTACCCTCTCTTTCCTACCACTAAGTATGCCTTCTGTCTATCCCATGAATTCTTGAACTCTCCTATCATTTTAGCCTCTATAACCTCCACTAGGAGGCTGTTCCATGCATCTACCACCCCTTCTGTGAAAAAATACTTCCTGACATTACCCCTTAGCGCACCCCAGCCTCATATTGTGACCCCTTGTTCTTGCACATCTTTTTTTCTGGAATATGCTGCCCTCCTGGACCTTGCAGATTCCCTTGTGGTCATTCAATATGCTGGCTTTCCCTTGTCCAACCCCATACTCTCTCCATCCTTCTTTATCCTTTCTATGGTATTGCATCTTTGCCTTTTCTCCATATCATACCTGAAGGTCTTATCCCCCGACTCCTCCTGCTATCTTTAGCTCTTTGCCTTAGCATTCCTAATAAACCTGCTTCTTTACTCTAGCTTTTTTTCTTTTTTGTTACATATCTCCCTGTTGGCCTCATTTTGCTCCCCTTTATAGACTCTGAAAGCTTTTTTGTCCCAACTGCATCTTTCATTTGTCTCATCAAACCATATCGACTTCATATGCTATTTGTCTTTCTGGCAAATCTGATGCACTTAAGGGCTGCTTCCAATACTGCCCCTTTCATTGCCGTCTCACTTTTCTGCCCCTCTCCAGCTTCTGTATCCTCTGTAGCTGACCTCTGATTAGTTCTGAAGTCCGTTATCCCAAAACCATGGACGATGGTACTGGAATTCAACTGCTGTGCATCACGAACAATGTTGAACTTGTAATAATGGGTCCTATACTATGATATCCTTTTCAATATCCTGGGTGGATATTACAAGATCCAAGATTGGTTTCCACACAAGTCTGGTGAGAAAGCAGCCATGCAAAACATCCACAAACCTCTGCCATTTTGGGATCCTTGCCTCCGCTATGTTCCAGTTAATTTCTAATAGGTTCAACGTCCCATGATAAAACGACTTCCCTGGTTCGCTGCCATCCTAATTTCATTGTCTTGCACCTCTGTCTGTCAGTCTGGTTAGGCAGCCTACAGTCTACTCATCGGCTATACATGATCCCTCTTCTTTAGCCACCTGAAGCCATAGCAACTCTAACCCCCCGGCAAACCCTTATGGGCTCCCTCCCTAACACACACTGCCTCTTCCCTCCCCTGGCATTTCCTATCCTTTCTAAATAGGGCATCTCCTGTGACATGTTTCCCCAGCTTTTTGTCCGGTTAGCCCACGTTTCTGTTACTGCTACTACAGCCATTATCACAAGCAGCTCATCTATATTCATAAGTTACCACCTGCTCTTCCTGTCATCTCTGGTATTCCTATTCTTGGTTGCTAAACACATATTGTTTCTACTTTTACCCCTGCCTGCCTTCCTTTTCTCATGTGCCTCCTGACCAAGGAGAGAGAGCAATCACTCGATCTGTGCACTCTCCTGCACTGTATCTCTGCCCTCTCTGTTACCTTGTTTAAAAACTTGCTAATCGTAACATCTAGCTTCTGATCCTAATGCACTGGTCCCCACAATATCTGCCTTTAAGGTTCGCCTGAAGACCTTCCTATTTTTGCAAGCTTTTGGGGTATAATTTTGTTTATATTTATTATTACTATTTTATATATTTATGCGGTATGAAATGCTGTAAAAAGGTTTTGTGCGGCGCCCAGAGCCTTTGGGATTGGGCGTCTTTATAAATAAAATTGCCTTTGCCCATCCCTCCCAGTTCAGATGCATGCCATCCTTTGCAAACAACCAGCTATTGACCAAGAAGGACTCCAGAGTCCCTACAGTGTGAAATAAATTATCTGATGCAGATATTATCAACAGAAAGCTTGACTGCAGAAATGACAGTTCAACTTTGTGACATCAGTTTACTGCAGAGATTCGATTTATAAATACGTTCATTTACCTTCATAACTATGGTTCCTCGCACAACGTGGTCCAATGTACCATAGTCATAATCGTCCTTCACATCATAGTAGAAGTTGTCCTTGTCAGGGCTGATTGCCTTTACCAACTTGGTAATATTGTTGGAGTACAGCGTACTGGACTGAGTAGCCATTCTGCTAGGCAAGTCAGTATAGCCAATATGGGTTACGCCCTAAATGAACAAAGAATGAAGAACATCAGCTGGGTATTAAAAGATTGTTTCATGGCAATGGTAAATTAAAATCAAAAAGGCTGAATGATACTGATCCAACTGTAAGTTCCGAAGGTACTTCAGTCATCATCATATTCTTCTGTAATCCTTACAGCAGAGTCAGTTTTACAGTGTATATGGTCTGTACTGGAAACCTTACCCTGATTAAATACAAGATGGCTTTATTTAAAGGGGAACTGTCATCTTCAGGAGTCTCACTAGTTTCAACTCACATACATGATTATTATAAATGTAGAAAGTGTTGTAATAACAATCTTAAAACACATTTAATAAACACAGACGATTTCCTAATTAACCTATTGAATTATCTACAGTCAAAGCAGGGAGAAGACCCTTGGTGACATCATTGCCTGTGAGAAGCCTAAAATACATGGCTGCCTCCAGCCCTTAATTACAGGCTGACTGACCTGTGAATAATTCTGGACTGCAAAGACTCACAGATAAACACCATTGCTCACTCAAATTAGCTTTTGTGTGGGCTTTCTGACATTAAGAAAGCCTGAAGATGACAGTTCCCCTTTAATATAGCATCACTAATACAAATGTATGCCAAAGTGGGGCTGCTGATGGCACAATGGCAGCACGTGCCGGTGAACCAAGTGTGCAAGCAAACTCAGGACACCAGCAATCAAGGAGCTGGTTAGTGAGAAGACTGTCCATAACAAAGCATCCAAGACTGAGGAGGGTAGGTGCTGGGTACAACCACTGCAGCGATCTCCAGGGGAAGGCCCCAGGAGCGTTCTACGAGAAAGTACAAGGGAGGGATTGTGAGGTCAAAATGCAAAGAGGGGACTGTGCAGAGGGGGACCAAGAACAGTCAGACATCCTGAACAATTTCTTCTGCTCAGTGTTCACAAAGGAAAGAGTGGGGGAAGGGCCACAAAACAGTAACAGGAGCTTTTTGGGAGGGGTGGGGACTAGTCCTTTTTCAGAGGAGAGAGTCTTGAAGGGACTCGCTAATCTAAAAATGGACAAAGCAATGGGGCTAGACGGTGTGCATCCAAGGGTATGAAGGGCGCTCAGAGAAGTACTAGCTGCACCTCTGACAGTCCTGTTTAATAGCTCACTGTAAACAGAAGTGTGGATGGGAGGAGGACAGATATAGTCCATTTCACAAAAGAGGGAGCAGGGAGAAGGCTGGCAATTATAGGCCAGTCAGCCAGACATCAGTGGTGGAAAGTTAATGGAAACACTGCTGAAGGAAAGTATTATGGAATATCTTAAACCCAATGAGTTACAAGATCAGAGGCAGCATTCACAGGGGGAGCTCATGTCAAACTAATCTGATAAGACGTCTTTGACTGTGACCAAGAAATTGGATTAGGGTGGTGTGACAGAGTTGAATGGCACCCTGTCCCAGTTGTTATGGAGAGTTTGAATACAGGGATCTGTTCTGTTTTTTCCTTTCCTGTCTCTTGTCCGTCTGGTTGCACAACCAAATTTTCCTGTGAGACCTAGGACTTGATCACTCCGATAGTCTCGCAATTATTTGCCTCTCGCTATCTCTTAGTCTTCCCTTGCTGTTTTTGTCTTTTCCTCCCTTGCATATCTGCGGATATAAAACAATATGTAAATCATTATGTGGAAATGTAACTGATATTGGGATCCCTTTGTTTAGAAATTATATAGTGTTACTGCTAAAATGTATATAGTACTTTTTCAGGGGCGACCGGGTCGTCCCTGAAAAAGGGACCTCTAGGGGCCCAGTGGGCCTACCCGGTCATCAAAATTCAATAAATAATAAATAATAGTTTGAGATGACTACAAAAAGCTATTGGGAACTCAAGGGGTTAATCTGAAATGTAATGTTTAAGCCTTTTGCAGAAGCTGTGGAAAAGGGGCTCATCTCTGGGACCTTGCGCTTCTGTGCCTGCACCTGCCTGATATATATAAGAACATTTTAGAAAAAAAAAAAAAACAGGATGCTTGTTAAGAAGGGGGTTGCAAGGACTTATAAAAACAAAGCTGCAATTTCTTGGAAGAGACACAGAAATTGAAGGAAAACTTGGATGGATCTTGTCTATTTATTCTGCCTTTGTAAATAGTTATATGGAACAAGTTTTTTTTATGTTACTGCTAGTACAAATATATACTTTTTTATAACAAAATTTTGTTATTAGGCACAAGGACATTTATACATTATACAAGACATTTTACATAAATATATTAGATCAATTTATATAACTATATATTGGACTTTAAAAAAAAACTCACCCAGCATCAGGACTAATTAACCATATGAACTAGACAAGTCTCGTTTAACATTTCTCCAGTATTGATCTGATTAGCTTCTAGGAACAAAGTCTGAATAAGTGCTTAACTGATACATAATCCATTTTCTCCATTTTGTATCAAATACCTCCACTCTATCCTGTACTCTGGCCGCCATCCTATCTCTCTCTCTTGTCAAGTTTAGCCACACTCCCTTAGTTGGCAGCCTATTCGTTCCCCATAGTCTGGTTATTACCTTTTTTGCTGCCAATATTAGCAATGTAGTTTGCAGGTATACATTCTTCTCTACCTTTAGACCAAATGGGGTAGTAGCTGTCAGTATATACCCAGAGGTAAAAAGACCTGGATTTTCATATACTGCCACCAGCTCATGCACTACCTCCCCCCAATAAGGACCAAGCATGTTGCAATTCCAAAATATATGAGTCTGGTCTGCATGTACTGCTCCACATCCCCTCCAGCACTTTCCTTCAGGATCACCTGTAAAACCAGCTACCACAGCAGGAGTGCGGAAAAATCTATATTGTAATTTCCAGGCAAACTCAGGGTTTTAAATAATTGATTAGCACTTTTTTCCTTGTGACAATACCAACTGTACAGAAAGCATTTATATAGATTTTCTAAAATTGTTATGTTTGTTAATCACAGTGAGGCAAGTGCTATGCATTTTCACAATGTTTTAGAACTTTTATGAGCAAAACGCTAATCAATATTTAGAGTTAAATAAAACCTTGAAACTCTTTCCAATATGGGGATCCCGAGGCCTTAAGCATAAGTGGGGAGGCCATCTTCCAGTTAGTAACCGGTAGGTCAGTTCTCAATTCCAAGGACCAACGAGCTCTAATCGACTCAGTAGTCTCTTCTGGTTTATCTCCCAAAGCAAGGTAGGCCAGACTGATACCATGGTCTAGAGTGGTACCTTGTGTCTGTGATAGAAGGAATTTTATTATTAGTGGGGGGTTTTCAGCCACTGCTGCCAGTGCTTCCTCCATTGGTCGCAAATAAGATTTTAGCTGCAAATACTTATGAAAGAAGCCCTAGGGTATTTTATACTGAGCCTGGAGCTGGACAAATGAATAAAGGCCTCGTGGGCCTAATAATTGAAAAATATGTTTGATATTATATTTATACCACTGGGTTAAGGATCTATCCAAAGAATTGGGTGGAAAGGCACTGTTCACCACAAAGGATTTCAGAAAAAGTGCCTCCATGGGCAATAATCTTTTATTGAATACAGTCAGCCACTGCTTAAACACCTCTGCAGTATATTGTGGGAATTTAGAGAGAGGTATGCAACCAGGAGGATGTCCAAAGAGACAGTCCGTCAGGTCTTCTATGCCATTCCAAGTCATCTCAAACTGCTTCCAAGGCATAATATAACTGGGGTTCATCCAAGAGAGTAAGATCTTTAATTTAGAAGCTCGGGCTTAATTCAGGAGATTCAGTAAATTTAACCCACCTCTGTCTTTTGATAACTGTAATAGAGAGTACCGAATCCTGGTAGGTTTCTCCTGCCATATAGAGAGAGAGATCAATCTATTCCAAGCTTGAAAATAAGTCTGTGCTGGAAATAATGGGAGTGTCTACAGATAGAGCAAACCTGGGGAAATACAAATATATACTTATTGCGAATTCTACAACAGCTCCTGGTTTTTCCTGTACTTCCTGATCTGTGCCACGATGACAGATAGTGTCAGCCTAAGTGGTATTTACGCCATGCATGCTCTAAGCCAAGAGTTTTGTGCATAGGTACTGGACCTAGTATCAGGGAAGCATAGAGAAAGGTATGGATTCTGCAGCAGCAAGTCCAGGAGTATGGCAGCCAAACTAGCAGAGACAGAAGTCCAAGCTGAGATTGTAAAGACAGCACAAGTTATGGAAAAAGAACAGGCAGTGACAGAACCTGAAAGCCTACTGGACTTTTTCAAATGGTGGGCTATACAACAGAGAAACAGAGAAGAGATGCAGCGACAGCAGCAACAGAGGAGAGAAGAAAAGCAGCAAATGAGAGAAGAGATGCAACGACAGGAGCAGCAATGGCTGGATTCCTTGCAAGCTATCAAAGGCAGAGGATCTGGCACAGATTCAGATAAGCAACAAAACACAAGCAACTTAAAAGCCATTAAACTTACAAAGTTGTGTCCCTCGGATGATATTGAGGCATACCTGACAACTTTTGAAAGAGCTGCCACATCCTGCCTACAGATGTGCAGCTTTGGGTAAAGGAACACCGACCAGAAAGTGGGGAAAAGACTGTTTCTTTGGCCGAGGACTACCAAATGGCCAGACAGATGCTATAGCAGCAAGGTAACAGCCAAGCACAGATAAGACGCTCTTTCTCCCATTTAAACTAAGTCTGATAAGAACTCTGGTGGGGGTAACAAATCTGTGCTCAAAGACATTATTTGCTATAACTGTAATGAGCCAGGCCATATTGCAAGAAACTACCATAGTAAGAAGAGTGGCACTGGAGCAGATTTGTCCTTGGTACATTGGGGCAAGTACTTAACAGATGTGAAGGTGGGGGAATAAGACTGTAGAGGGACTCACTTGATTCGGGAAGCAGACAGACCCTAGAGTGCATGTTGAAGTGCTGGGAAAACACTGTGCAAAAGGACCAAGTACTGGTGTCATCTGCTTTCACAGGGACACTCAGTACTATCCCACCACCCAAGTGACTTTGACCATTAAGGGTGCATTGCACCAAATGAAAGTGGGGGTAGTACCCAAGTTACCGATACCAGTGATTATTGGAAATTACTTTCCAGGATTTACTGAGTTAATCAAAGGAGGAGTAAATCCTAATGTTTCAGCAGCTGTGGTGACAAGAGCTCAGGCAAAGAAAATTTCTGATGGTAGGGACTCTTCCTTTTGCAGATTTTTATTCAGACTTGTTTGACCACAGCTCCAAGATCCGGAAATCCAGGAAAGAAAGATGATGCCTGAAGAAACTGTGGCAACAAATGACTGATGGACATATGGAGTTAACATATGAAAATGCTGAAACTAAACTGATCACTGATTGTGATTTTATTTCAGAACAAGCTAACAATGTTTTTCTCCAGGGTTATTTTAAGCAGCTGGGGGTGAAACCAAACAGGGTGGACCAATGTTTAAAAAACGTAGAGAAGGGCTGTGGACATGGCCTACCTAGACTTTAGCAAGGCATTTGACACAGTCCCACACAAAAGATTAATATACAAGTTAGCCAGCCTGGGAGTGGGTCCCAAGATGACAGCCTGGGTAAAGAATTGGCTGGAGAATAGGACACAGGGAGTAATAGTAAATTGAGTCCACTTGGAAGAAAGGGGGGTTACTAGTGGGGTACCGCAGGGTTCAGTATTAGGACCGGTCCTCTTCAATGTCTTTATAAGCGACATTTCAGAGGGACTGGAAGGAAAAGTATGTTTCTTTGCAGATGACACAAAGATCTGCAACAGAGTTGATGCACAAGGTGGGGTGGAAAGGATGAGAAGGGACTTGGCAAGGTTAGAGGAATGGTCAAATGTATGGCAGCTTAGATTCAATGCTAAGTAGTGCAAGGTAATGCACCTGGGAAACAAAAACCCAGGGGAAGAGTACACAATGGGGGGTGAGATACTAACAACAACAAAAATGGAAAGGGACCTGGGGGTAGTCATATCAGATGACCTAAAGGTGGGCAAGCAATGTGAGAGGGCAGCAAGGAGGGCTGGGGAGATACTGGGATGCAGAGGGAGAGGCATCACCAGTAGAAAAATACAGGTTACTCACCTGTAACAGGAGTTCTAGGAATGGTATATGTTGTTCATCCACACTCATTGGCAGTATCCTTGCCGCTTTAAATCTTGCCGAAGGTCTTCAGTTGCTCCTCCCACCCACCCGGTGGTATAACTGCCTCGCCCCATGACGCCAGATCTGGCCCGGCTGGAAGCTCAGGTTGTGCGTCAAGCCGGGAGGTACAGAATGGTGGATGAACAACATATACCATTCCTAGAACTCCTGTTACAGGTGAGTAACCTGTATTTCTAGGGACATGGATATGTTGTTCATCCACACTCATTGGCAGACTCCTAGCAGCTCTCCGGGAGGAGGGAGGCAAGACGCACACCCCCATATACTTACTTGGGAAAGAGAGAGTGGAGAACCGAGGCCCCAAAACCAGCATCCCGGCGTGACTCAAGGTCGATGTGGTAGTGGGTAATGAAGGTGTTTGCTGACTTCCAGGTAGCAGCCCTGCAGATTTCCTGGATAGGGACATCCTGGAAGCAGCCACCGTTGCTGCAGCAGTATGGCGGGTAGAATGAGCTCTTATCCTCTGGGAGGCTCCATGCCCGCTAACTTATAGCAGAGATCTATGCAGGAGGTTACCCACCTGCTTATCGTCCTGGCTGCAGGTCTGCCAGATGCGGCTTCAGCCGTAGGTGACAAATAGCTGGCTAACCTCTCTCAATTTCAGCCGCAGCCCTTATAATAAGCGAGCGCCTTCTAGGGTCCAGAGTATGGAGCCTATATTCGCCTCCGAGGTGTGATTGGGGTAGAACACCGCAGAGTCAACACCTGGTTAAGGTGAAACTCGCACACCACCTTCGGAAGGAATTTCGGTGGGAAGCGAGGACAACCTTGTCCCTATGGAAGACCAGGTAGGAGACTCGATGGAAAGCGCCTGGAGCTCTCCCATCCTTCTGGCTGACGTGATAGCCACCAAGAAGGCGGTCTTCCACGACAGGTGAGAGAGAGCACACCTGTGCATAGGTTCGAATGGCTTGCCCATGAGCTTTGCCAGTACCAGCAGTAGATCCCACGGAGGTGGGGTTCCCGCACTGAGGGAAATGTGATCAAGGCCTTGAAAAAGCGCCAGACCACCTTCTCCTGCGCCATCGACTGCTTCCCGCCCGCACTGGTAGCAGAGATGGCTGCCAGGTGCACCCTTAGGTCGCCGACCCAAGCCCTTGACTAGAAAGGACCATAAATAGTCCAAGATGCTTGCCAAGGAACAGGAGGAAGGGTCCAAGCCCTTGTTTCTGACACCAAATGGAAACCTTTTCCATTTGAAGGCATAGCATTTTCTGGTCGACTCCTACGGACGCTTCAACTACATTGAGGACCTCGCGGAAAGACCCAAGGCCTGGAACTCTAGCCGCCAGGAACCAGGCCGGCCAGGTGCAGGGATTGAAGGTCCGGATGGAACACCTTCCCTGATTGACTGAGAGCAGGTCCGGGCGAGCTGGAAGCTGCCATGAGTCCTGGAGCTGAGACTGAGGAGATCTGGGTACCAGAACTGGCGAGGCCAGTCTGGGGCTATCAGAATCACCTGCGCCTTGTCCCTCCTCGCCTTGAGAAGCACCTTGTGGATCAAGGGAAATGGGGAAAGGCGAAAGAGGCCCGGGTCCATTGCCTCGAGAAGGCATCCCTGCAGCGAGCCCTGCTGAGGGGCGGGCATGGAACAGACTCAGCTCATGCTCTCCATGGAGGCAAACAGGTCCACCTGAGGTGTGCCCCAAAGGGAGAACAGATGCTGTACTCACTCCGCAGGAGAGACCACTGCGGGATGCAGCCCCTATCCGCCTCAGGGCATCGGCCAGGGTGTTGGAGGCCCTGCCACATGAATGGCTAGGAGATCCGCCCAGGCCGCGACGAGTGACCAAATGCGGAGAGCTTCCTGCATAGAAGCATGGAGCGGCCCCGCCCCTGGCGGTTTAGATAGTACATGGTCGTGGTATTGTCCGCCTGGACTCGGACCACTTGGACCCCGGAGGAACGGAGCAAAGGCGGTGAGAGCTAGGCGGACCGCCGGAGCTCCAGCAGGTTGATGTGGCATCGCTCCCGGGGACCAGAGGCCATGAGCCCGGTGTTCCCCAGATGGGCACCCTAACCCATCAGAGAGGCATCGGTCGACAGAGAGACCGGCCGGCTCGGGCGGACGAACGGGATGCCCTCCTGCAAATGATCTGGAAGTCCACCACTGGAGAGCGCTCCACATCCCCTGTGTCACCGACAAGCTGGTCCAAGGGATCGAGTGCCAGACCACTGGCTGGCCAGTCCCCACTGAAGGGGACGATGTTCCAGCGGGCCCAACGGACCACGCTGGTACAGGCCGCCATGAGACCCAGGAGGCGCAGGAAGTCCCGGCAGGGCGCACTGCCCAACCAGAAATGATCGGGCAAAGGAGAAAGAACTCGGCCCTGTCACGCCGGAGCCGCGCCTGGCTCGAAGAGAGTCGAGCTGCGCCCGATGAATAGAATCACCTGCTTCGCTCGAGTTCCGACTTGGCCTCGTTGATAAGGAGGCCCAGTTGAGAGCAGACCTGGAGGGCCAGATCTCTGACCACTCCGCCTCTTCCTGAGGGAGCTGCTATCAGCCAGTCGTCCAGGTAAGGGTACACCGGACCCCTCGGCGCCGCAGGAATGCTGTCACCACTGCCATGCATTTGGTGAAGACCCTGAGCTGGAGACAAGTCAGGGCGCATGGCTTTGAATCCCAAGAGAGATCCTTCCGCCGGAAGCGAAGGAATCTCTGGTGAGATTGGACGGATAGGGACGGAAAACGCTGCCCTGCAAGTCCAGAGAGCAGAACCACACGCTGCTCCAAGGATGGTATTATCTGAGCCAGAGTGACCATCCTGAAGGTTCGAGACCTTAGGAACTTGTTTAGGTCGTGTAGGTCGAGAATGGGGCGCCAGCCCCCGCTGCTTCGAACCAGGAAGTACCTGGACACAAACCCTGGGTCTGGAAGGAGGGTCCACCACCTCTACCACCTCCTTCTGGAGGAGGAGAGCGGCGTCGGCCCGACGAGCCGCCAGTGAGGCTGGGGATCTCGGAGCTCTCGAGGGCCACGTGCTCTGAAGGGTGGTGCCTGCTCGACTCCAGAGGCAGGCCTCTTCCCACCACCTCCAAGACCCACCTGTCCGCGTGGTAACAGCGGACCAGGTGGAACGGAAGTGCCGGGAGCCGTCTCTACCGGGGACCCAGGGTAAGGTGACGGGATGGGGCTGGCACCCCCAGCCCGGCCACTGGGCAGGCTTGGAGGAGGGACCGCCGAGGGACCTCCTGGGCCCTTTCTCCTGCCTCCTGTTAGAGGAAGCCGGCGTTTGGGTTTGGGATGCCAAGGCCGAGCCTGCTGGGCCCTGACGCTGTTGGGCCGGGCGCCGCCAGGGCACAGAAGGACGAAGGGCTTAGGGCTGTGGTTTGCTGCCTTGTCCTTCTGAGCGGAAGAGACAGAGTCCAAGGTGGCATTGACTCTCGATCCTCTGCAGGTGACCTTCCACCCCAGGGTCAAGAGGTCAGTCCCCAAAAGGGAACATCCGCCAACTTGTGCTGGGTATCCAAGTAAAGGTGGATATCCTCAGCCAAGCCCGACGCAGCCACTGCGGCCGCCACCGATCTGGCACATGAGTCCCCTATATCCAAAGCAGTCTGGAGCTGCTGTTTGGCCACTGTCCTGCCCTGGTCCCGCACCTGCTTAACCGTAGTCTGCAGATCGGGCGGGAAGATGAGGATGACCTCATCCAGGGAGCCCAACAGGGCATGAGAAAATGTGCCATGAGGACGGCCGAACTGGCCTGACGAAGGCCGAGAGGACGCAGCGAGACTTTCGCCCGACATAGTCCAATCCCTGGACCTTGTCAGGAGGTTTGTCCACATCTCTGGCGCTAGCCGGGCGCTACCGGAAAACGCTTGTCGGTAACCAACCCCTCAGCAGAGGGGTGTCTCAAAAACCGGACAAGGAACCGGGAGACTGTATACTTCCTGGCCATCCTCGGCCGAAGGCGCAGGGCAGGAAGCAGGGCGCTGCCAAAGTTCCAGTGCCGACCCACTATGGCCTCGCCACCGGAAAGGCCTCCTCGGAGAACTTCTCGGTCCAGAATCTCCGTGAGGGGATACCTGGCCCGCTTGGAACGGGTTCGAGCCCATCCCGTAGACTCGAGATGAGCCAAGCAGTCCTAGGAAGGACAGACGGGCTATCGCCCATTGACTGACCTCCTGAAGACTCCAAGTCCAGTCGCTTGGAGAAGAAGGAGGAATCATCTTCGACTCGGAAGAGTCCTCGAAGATGCTCTCTGGCCTGAGCCACCTTCACCTGCCGAGGTCGGTCGGGAGTGAGGGTAACTGACAGCCGATGGGGTAAACCCTTAGCCGACCGAGAATCCTTGGTCGGAGCCCCATCAGTGGCTGTGGAGGCGGAGGTTCCACCGGAATCGGTGGAGCAGCTGGTTTTGGCCGAACAACCGCCTGGTATAGGCCTCGACAAGTCGAGGGGTTGTGTCGGCCGCTCCGTGACAGTTACTTAATGGCCGGGAAGGCGCCGAGTCGGCTTATCTCGCCAGGAGGAGTCAGAACATAAGGTCTCTCGTACTGCCGATCGAACTTACGCCGAGCCTCCTCATCCGAGGAGGAGGACGAGGGACGAAGGCGACGCCGCTTCCATCGCGTGCCGAGACCGAGACCGCTTATGACGGTGGGAACGGCTGGACCGCCGAAGAGGTCCGAGACCGAGACCGAGAGTCCCGGAATTTCCGGGTCGGTGCGGGAGGTGTCGGCCGGAACCGCACTCCCTTCGCTCGAAGGTCCATCCGAGGGCTCGGAACCGGAGGCACAGGCGAGCCCATCGGGATCCTCAACTCCTCCCGGGAACCGAGAGGGAATCTCGCTGCTAAAGGCGACAGCCTCGTCTAATGGGTCGAGAAAAATCTCGATTTCATCAGTGGGAGTCTCGTCAACTGACCTGACGGGACACCGTGGAGGCCAGTGGCCGGGCGAGCGGTTTGATCAAGCCGACGGATTCACGGCCCGGGAGAGGGACCTTCTCGCTTCCCAAGAGCGCCGGACGAGGATTCTACTCCTGTCCTCTTTGGACCGAGAATAAGGTCCAGCAGACGCAGGCCCTCTCCTTAGTGGAGAGGGACAGACAAAGCTCCTTAAAGAAGCCGGTAGGAAGAACCCAGAGAGACTGGATAAATGCCGCTGCCGAGGAAGATACGCTCACAGCCGCCTTCGAGGGCGACCATCCGCTTCGAGCTGATCCGTCTGAACACCGCCGGGGACACCGCCAACCGGCCTCCTTGACTTCACCGAGGGAACGCCGGACGGCCCAGTTGCATCGGGCAGCACGGTCTTCGAGGACGAGGGCCGAGAAAGATGAGCACAGGTCGCAAGCTCGCGGGTCGTGCTCAAGGCCTAAGCAGTAGACACACGTGGAGTGTGGATCCGTCTGAGACATCTTCTTCACCCGCATGGGCATCTCCGAAATCCGGGGAGTCGACGGTCCATCGCAGCCGCGAGGGATCAAGACTGAAGTCTTTTGCAAAATTTTATTTTTAAACCGCAAACGGAGAAATAGGAACTAGTCGCAGAAACGCAGAGCGTTAAGGAGGGGAACCTGAGCTTCCAAGCCGTAAGGGAAGATCTGGCCATGGGGTTGAGCCGAGATTATACCACCCGGTGGGTGGGAGGAGCAAGCTGAAGACCTTCCGGCAAGATTTAAAGCGGCAAGGATACTGCCAATGAGTGTGGATGAACAACATATCCATGTCCCTAGAACAGAAGTTATTATCTCTGTACAGACAGCTGGTCAGACCCCATCTGGAGTACTGCAGTCTCTGGAGACCCAATCTCCAGAAGACATAGACAGGATGGAAGCTGTCCAGAGGAGGGTAATCTAAATGGTGCAGGGTCTGCACCAGAAGACATATGAAGAGAGAGACTTAAGGAGCTTAATATGTACAGCCTCGAGAAAAGGAGGAGAGGGGGAGAGAGGGACATGATAGAAACTTTCAAGTACCTCAAGGGAATTAACAAGGTCCAAGAGGGTAGCATCTTTTCAAAAAAGAGGTGTGCAAGAACAAGGGGGCACAATTTGAAGATGGGGGTGGTTCACAGGTAATTTAAGGAAGTATTTTTCACAGAGAGGGTTGGGATGTATGGAACAGCCTTCCGGAGGAGGTTGTGGAGTCAGAAACAGTGGTGGAATTCAAGCATGCATGGGACAGTCATAAGGCAATTCTAGGGGGTGGGGGCAGGAAGAAGTAGGCTGCTGGTTAACTAGGATCTGCAGCTTATCCATTAGGTAGGGAAAATGGCAGACTGGGTGGGCCAAGCGGTCCTTATCTGCCATCAAATTCTCTGTTTCTATGTAATGGTTACTGTACAGAGTTTGGGTTAAACAGAGACTGGAGAACGGAGGCCCCAAAAATCAGCATCCCAGCATGACTCAAGGTCGATATGGTAGTGGGTGATGAAGGTGTTTGCTGACTTCCAGGTAGCAGCCAGACAGATTTCCTGGATAGGTATGTCCCTGGAAGCAGCCACCGATGCAGCAGTATGGGGGGTAGAATGAGCTCTTATCCCCCTAGGAGGCTCCATGCCCACCAACTCACAGCACAGACCTATGCATGATGTAATCCATCTTGCAACAGTCCGCTTCGCTGCAGGTCTGCCAGAAGTGGCTTCAGCGTAGGTGACAAACAGCTGGCAAACCTCTTCCCAAATTTCTGCCTTTCTCTCCTTGTAATAGGACAGAGCACATCTCAGGTCCAAGGTATGGAGCCTATACTCGGCCTACAAGGTGTAATTAGGGTAGTGGAGTTAACACCTGGTTAAGGTGAAACTTTGACACTACCTTCGGAAGAAATTTCGGGTGGGGGCGTAGGACAACCTTGTCCCTGTGGAAGACCAGATAACCGAGTCCACCGAAAGTGCCTGGAGCTCCCCTGTCCTTCTGGCTGACGTAATAGCCGCCAGGAAGGCTGTCTTCCACGACAAGCGTGACAAGGTACACTTGTGCACTGGTTCGAATGGCTTGCCCATGAGCTTTGCCAGTACCGGCAGTAGATCCCATGGAGGTGGAGGCTCACGCACCGGAAGGGATATGTGATCCAGGCCTTTGGAAAAGTACCCAGCCACTGTCTCCTGTGCCAATATCAGCTGACCGGCCCACGCCCAGTAACCAGAGATGGCTGACAGGTGCACCCTAAGGGTCGATAACCGCACACCCCCTTTGGAGAGAGACCAAAGGTAGTATAGAATGTTAGCCACTGGACAAGACAAAGGGTCCAGACCCTTGTTCTAACACCAAATGGAAAACCTTTTCCATCTGAAAGCGTAACATTTCCTGGTCTATTCCTTTCTGGATGCCTCCACCACGGGGCAGACATCTTCAGAAAGACTCAAAGCCTGGAACTCTAGCCACCAGGCTGTGAGGTGCAGGGTTTGAAGGTCCGGATGGAATACCTTCCCCTGATGGAGTGATATCAGGTCCGGGCATGCTGGAAGCCGCTCCGGGGGCCTGCAGCTGATGCTGACGACATCTGGATACCAAAACTGGCGCAGCCAATCTGAGGCTACCAGGATCACCTTCGCCTTGTCCTGCCTCACCTTGAGGAGCACCTTGTAGATCAAGGGAAATGAAGGAAAGAAGTAGAGGAGGCCTGGGGTCCACGGCCTCAAGAAGGCATCCCCCTGCAGCGAACCCTGATGAGGGGGGCGGGTATGAAACAGCCTCAGCTTGGTGTCTTCCCTGGAGGCAAAACACGTCCACCATCGGCTTGCCCCCGTGGGAGAAAAGGCTGTAAGCTACCAATGGATGGAGAGACCGCTCATGGGATGTCTGGCCTAAGCGGCTGAGAGCATCTGCCACACTGTTTGAGGCTCCTGCACATGGATGGCTAGGAGATCTGCCTCCAATCGGCTCACAAGGGTCCAGATGCGGACCGCCTCCCTGCGCAGCAGACGGGAGTGCGTGCTGCCCTGTTTGTTGAGGTACTACATGGTCGTGGTATTGTCTGTCTGGACTTGAACCACTTGACCCCAGGACTGAGGAGCAAAAGCTGACAGTGCCAGTCTGACTGCTCTGAGCTCCAACCGGTTGATGTGGCATCAGGACTCTTTGGGCATCCAGAGCCCGTGGGCCCTTTTATCCCCCATATGGGCTCCCCAGCACATGAGAGAGGCCTCGGTCGTGAGAATGACCATCGGCTCAGGACAGATAAACGGGATTCCTTCCTGCAACCGGTCTGGGGCGGTCCACCACTGGAGAGGCGCCCTCATCTTCTGGGTTACTGTGATCAGCTGGTCGAAAAGGCCGTGGCGCTGAGTCCACGGGGCGGCCAGCACCCGTTGGAGGGGCACATGTGCAGACGGGCCCAACGGACCACTGAGGTGCAAGCCACCATGTAACCTAGAAGGCGTAGAAAGTCCCAGGCAGGGCACAATTGCCCAACAAGAAATGACTGGGCAAAGGAGGAAAGAACCTCTGCCCTGTCCGCCGGAAGCTGAGCTCTGGCTTGACAAGAGTCGAGCTCTGCCCCGATGAAGCCGATCACCTGAGACGGCACGAGTTCCAACTTGGCCTCGATGATCAGGAGGCCGAGTTGGGAGCAGGTTTGGAGGGCCAGGTCCCTGGACCTCTCCACCTCCTGCTGGATGGAACCTGCTAGGAGCCAATCACTGAGGTAAGGATAAATTCTGACCCCCCCCCAGACATCTGAGACAGGCCAAACGGCATGGCTTGGAACTCATACAGGGCCCCTTCGGTTCTGGAGCGGAGAAACCGCCAATGAGACGGATGGATTGGTACATGAAAGAACGTGTCCTGCAGATCCAGTGAACAGAACCACATGTTTCGCTCCAAGGATGGTATGATCTGGGACAGAGTGACCATCCGGAAAGTGTGTGACCCGAGATACTGATTCAGGCCATGCAGATCTAGAATGGGGCGCCAGCCCCCCCATCCGCTTGGGCACCAGGAAGTACCTGGAGACAAAGCCTGGGTCTGCTGGAGGATCCGCCACTGGAGCTACTGCCTCTTTGCAGAGGAGCTGAAAGATGTCTTCTCAGAGAGCCTACCGAATCTGAGCGGATACTCTTTCCTCCTGAGGGGCAAGGGCTCATCTTGGAGGGTACTGCTCGAATTCCAGAGGTAGTCCCTGACCAACCACTTCGAGAACCCACCTGTACGAAGTGACAGCGGACCAGGCGGAAAGGAAGTGGCGGAGCCAGCCCCCCACGGGAAGACCCAGAGCTGAGGCGATGGGAAAGGGGTTGACAGCCCCAACCTCGTCACTGAGCAGGCTTGGAGGAGGCTACAGGACCTGAACCTCGGCCTCCTTTATGGGCCTGGGGGGGCCCGGGCTTGGGCAGGGGGCGCCAAGCTTGAGCCTACTGCTGTTGCTGCTGTCCACCTTGAAAGGAGGACTGCTGAGCCACAGGAGAAGAATGCCGAAAAGGCTTTTTCTTCTGCTGGTTCTTGCCCTAAGAACCCTTGCCAGAAGTGGCATCCAAGGTGGCATGGGACTGCTCAATGTGCTGGAGGTGACCAGCCACTCCTGGGCCGAACAGGTCAGTCCCTAGAAAGGGCACGTCAGCTTGTTTGTGCTGGGTATCCACCGGGAAGGAGGAGAGCCTCAGCCAAGCCCTGCGACGAGAGGCAAGTGCGGCAGCCATCGAACAGGCGCAAGAATCCACAATGTCCAGGGCCGTCTGAAAGCTGCTATTTAACAACAGCTCGGCCCTGATACCGGACATGCTTGACCGTGGTCTGCATGTCCGTGGGGAGTTGAGGAAAGACTGCATCCAGGGGACCCTAGAAGGGCATGGGAGAAGTGTGCCATGACGACGGCCGAACTTGCCTGACAAAGGCTCGAGGAGGAAGCCGCACAGACCTTCCTGGCTGAATGGTCCAAAAGCTTGGACTCTTTATCAGGAGGTTGGGCAGTGTCAGCAGAACTGCCAGTACACCTGAACACAGAGGCGGTCACCAGGCTCTCAGCCAAAAGGTGCTCTGTGAACCCCGCAAGGCACCCCATGGGCTCCGCATACTTGCGGGCCATGCAGGCAGATAGAGCTGGACAAGAGGCAGGTTGCTGCCAGAGTTCTAGGGCCAGGCCAATGATAGCCTCAGCCACAGGAAAGGCCTCCGTCAGGGTATTCCCTCTCTTAAGGATGTCCATAACAGGGTACCCCGCCTTTTTCTGGATTGGCTCAAGGGGCATCCCTGTGGACTTAGAGATGAGGCGAAGAATGCCCTGAAAAGACGAGGGACCTCTCTCCTTCTCTAAGCTAATGGTTGATTCATCATCGCCTGGATGAGAATGCAAGCCGGTGACGTCCGAATCCGAGGAATCTGGATATAACGGCCGACCTCCCAGGTCACCTTCGACTCGCCAGGGGCAGTCTGGGGTGACTATGCCCAATAAATGCCAGGGAAGCCCAGTGTCCAGCCTGTCTTCCTTGGAAGGAGCCCCTCCCACAGGCTACTTGGGCGGTGGTTCCACCACGATCAGTGGAGAGACTTTAGGCCGAGCTGGAGGGTTTTACCTGCCCGCTGGCTGAGGAACTATTTATAAATCGGCTCTAAGGAGCTCGGGCCGCCCAGTAGGCTAAAGCCAGGTAAGGCTGGTGGAAACTGGTGTCTGCTTTTGCCCGGTCAAAATAAGCTGTTGCCACATGAGGTCCTCGTAGCACCGGAGTTTCCACTGGAGCCTCTCCTCATCTGAAGATGACGGATGGCATCGCCTCTTTTTAGAGCATTTATGGCTCTTCCTCGGCCTTTTGGTCGAGGGGGTCCGAGACCTCAATCAAGATCGGACAGGCTGACTCGGTTGCTTAGGAGACACCGGCGGGACCAGTGATTTCTCAAGGTCGGGAACCACTTCCTCGATGGGAGTCCCAGCGGGCATGGTCTCGTCATCTGGGAAGACCAAATTAGGAGTTCGATCGAGTGAATCGTCGACCGGAGTCAGCGATAAAGGATCGATCGGGTCAATGACCATCTCTACGTCATCGATCGACAGTTCTGTCGACTGACTAGACGGCAAAGCCGAAAAGCCAGCAGCCGAAGAAGCAATCTCGACCGAGGTAGAGACATGAAAATTACGTACCTACCGTAATTCTTGATCTTCTTGGACGAGTCTCCACCACTCATTCACACTATTGGGATCTGCGCCGGAGGCACTAGGACCCATCGGGAGAACTTTGCGGAGGGTCGCATCAGAGATGGTGCCAGGGCACTAGCTCTGCGCTGTAATGACTATCTCGCGCCGACCCTCCAACCGCTCTCAGTACCTTTTTTACCAAGGAGGTGCAGCGAACTAACGTAAGAGTAACTTAATCTTAAGACCGGACATAAGATAGTCCGGCACCGCAAGAAGGGTCAACAAAGAAGTCTTCACGGCCTAAAGATTTGAGGAGTGAAGACCAACACAGCGGTGAGCTCGGGATGGGTAGAGGGATGAGTGGTGGAGACTCATCCAAGAAGATCAAGAATTACGGTAGGTACGTCATTTTCATACTTTCCTGGACATAAGTCTCCACCACTCATTCACACTACTGGGAGAGTACCTGAGCTAATAATCTCGAGAGGGCAGCAGGAAGACCAAGAGCTCACGCTTCTAGGACAGAAGTCCATTAAGGATAGTTCTGTCAAGGTGGAATGTCGCTGGCATGAACATCCAGCACATATTTAACGGGTATGCACCGAGCTCCAGGTGTGCATTGCAGATGCCTGCAATCGGAACATTGCGACTCCGCTAGGGATGCGCAACCGCCTGGTAGAGTGAGCGTAAACCCTACCTTCCAATTTAACCTGTGCCATGGAATAGCAATGTCAAGACATGCCACTAGCCACTATGAGATGCATCTGATAGCGACAGGTTGACCCAGCCGGTCTCGCTGAAGGAAACAAATAGTTGTTGGGTTTTATAAAATCCTTGGTTCTATCTAGATAGAAATGCAAGGCTCTCTTAACATCCAAGGAATGAAGAGATCGCTCTTCATTTTGGAAGTCCGCAAGTAAGAGGGAAGGACCAAAGGTTGGTTTAGATGGAATTCACAACCTTGGGAAGAAATTTAGGATGAGTGCGAAGAACTACTTTGTCCTTATGGAACACAGTATACGGAGGGTCCGTAACCAGGGCATGTATCTCAGAGACCCTATGGCTGAGGTAATGGCCACTAGGAAGGCCGCCTTCCAGGTGAGAAATTTTAGCTCACAGGTAGCCAGAGGTTCGAAAGGTTTCCGAGTGAGCATGTCCAGCACAAGGTTAATGTCCCAGGCTGCAACCGGACGTCTTATAGGGGGTCTGGTATGCAGAATTCCTTTAAGAAATCTCTTAACCATAGGTAACTGAGCCAGCGACAAAGAAGAAAACGGCTCATGATATGCTGAAACGGCACTAAGGTGAACTTTGACTGTAGAGTACTGAAGACCTGAATTTGAGAGGTCCAAAAGGTACCAAAACCTTGTCTGGTGGACAGGAAAAGGGATTCCAAGAGGACTTTGCACACCAGAGTTTAAAACGCCCACTTAGACGCAGTAAGTTTTGGAGTAGCTGGCTTCCGAGCAGCCAGAAGAATGTCTGAAACTCTTCAGAGACATTGAACCGGTTCACTTCTCTCTTCAGGAGCCGAAGGTGAAGCGATCTCAGGTTGGGATGGACCACCGGACCCTGAGTCAACAGGTTCATCTGCAGGGGGAGTGGTCTCGGAGGGGCTGCCAACATATTGTTGAGTAGAGGAAACCATAGTTGTCGAGGCTAAGAGGGAGCAATGAGAATCATCTTGATCCCCTGGGACTCGAATTTGAGAAGTACTCAGAATTAGAGAAGAGGCGAAGGCGTAAAGAAAGCGCTTTGTCCACCGCAGCCTGAACGCATCCTGACAGAAAATGCCAGGCCCTGGATTTCTGGAGCAGAAGAGAGGCAGTTTGCATTGAGTGGGGATGCAAAAAAGGTCCAGGTCTGGAGTTCCCACTCTTCAATAGTGATTGAACTATGGTTGAGTCGAGAGACCACCGTGAGGATCTGCCTCTGTTCTGCTGAGACGGTCCGCCAAGTCGCTTTGTACACCTGGCAGGTAGACCTTTGAATTAGAGATTTGTGTTCCAAGCACCATTCCCACACCTCATCGCTCCCTGCATAAGGGGTAAGAGTGAGCATCGCCCTTCTTGTTGATGTAATACATCACAGCGTTGTTGTCCGTTTGAAGGAGAATGTTCTTGTGACAGAGGATGTCCTTCAAAGCCCGGACCACATAAAGGACGGCTCTCATTTCTAGGACATTTATGTGAAGCTGCGCCTCGAGTTGAGTCCATACACCTTGAGTGTGGAGAGAGCGACAATGAGCTCCCCATCTCGTTAGCGATGCGTCTGTGGTGACGGAGATTTGATGATCCAAAGGAGCAAAGGGAAATCCTTCCAGGAGATTGCTCTCTTGAGACCACCAGGTGAGAGACCTCTGTAAGGGTTCTGTCACCTTGATGGGATAAGACTGTGGGTGAGTGGTTGGGGACCACTGAGCATCCATTGGGTGGTTCTCATGTGTAGCCGAGCTAGGGGTACAGTGAACACTGAGGATGCCATGAGGCCTAACATACGTTGCATTGAGAGAGCTGTAACTGACCTGTTCTCCCCAATGTAACGGGCCATCTGAAGGATATAGAGCCTTCTGTCCTCTGGTAGGAAAGCCTTCATGCAAGAGGTGTCCAGTAGAGTCCCTATGAAAAGGAGTCTCTGGGAGGGCTGCAACTGTGACTTCTCTAGATTCAGCAGAACTCCCATGGACGTAAGAAGGCGAGAGGCCGTCTGAATGGCTTCCAGGGTCCCCTGTCTGGAAGGGCTTGCTAGGAGCCAGTCGTCCAAGTAGGGAAACACTCTGATTCCGAGCTTACCGAGATGCGCTGCGAGAACTGCACAACACTTTGTAAAGACTCGCGGCGCCAAGGATAGCCCAAAGGGCAGGACTCTGAACTGATAGTGTTGACCCAGAGCCACAAACCTCAGGAATTTGTGATGCCTCGGGTGAATAGGAATGTGCTGGTAAGCGTCCTGCATGTCCAGGGAGGCTAGACAGTCATGTTGATGAAGCAAAGGTAACAGGGTTCCTAGAGAATTATTTTGAATTTCTCCCTGGGGAGAAATTTGTTTAGCTTTCTGAGGTCTAGAATGGGCATACCCCAGACTTCTTTGAACCAGAAAGTAGGGAGTAGAACCCTGTGTTTCGCTGATGCAGAGGCACCAGTTCTACTGCCCTGTTGTTCAGAAGGCCCTGGATCTCGGCGACGTGAAGGTCTGACTGAAGGATTGACAGACTGGGTTGTCGTTTGGGAGGATCCGGAGGGGTCTCCAGAAAATTGAGAGAATACCCCTCGCGAATTATCCGAAGGACCCATTTGTCTGAGGTTATGGACTTCCACTGGTTGTAGAAGTGCATCAGACGACCTCCCACCGGAGAGGAAAAGTCCACCTCGGGCAGTGGAGATGGAACTTGGGCCGGCAACTCATAAGGTAGCACTGGGCGCTTTGGGCCCTTGCACTTTCTGTTGCGCCTTCTTTTGAGGTTGGGCAGGTTGGTTCTTATGGAAACTTCCTCTGCCCCTGCCTCAAAAGGACTGACGATTATGAAACTGACGCTCACCGACATGCCCTCGGAGGGGTAGGAGGGGTCGAGCCAGCTAATGGCAGACCTAGTCTCTGAGTAGCCTCTAGAGCTTACTCTACCCGAGGACCAAAAGATACGAGCCATCAAAGGGCAACGCCATCACCTGCTGCTGTGCATCATTCGTGAAGCCCGAAGTACGCAGCCAGGAGTGACGGCGAGTACAAATACCAGCGGCTGCTGAACGAGAAGCAGTGTCGAAAGCATCCATGGCTGCTTTGACCTGTTGGTTATTAGATTCAATACCTCTGGTAATGGTCAGAAGAAGCTCTGACTTAGAGTCAGAGTCCGGAAGAGCTTCAACCATTTGCTTGATAGAGTGCCACAGGATATACTCATACTGAGAAAAATAGCCCTGGTAACTGGCAATACCGATACTTAAAGTGGACGAGCAAAGACTCTCTACCTAATGTATCAATCTTACAGACTCTTGTTAATAGGTCGAGCTGTAGTAGCTTGAGGAAGAACGACCTTATAATTCTCTGCCAGGACTACAATAGGATCCGCAAAGGCTTGAGATGCCAAAATGGGACGATCCTTGGGGATGAATATTTCCTATCAATGGATTTAGCCACCAAGGGGTAAGAGCAGGATTATTCCATACCATTTGAGACAGCCTCAAGGAAGGTTGAATCGGAGGAGTCAAACTGTAGGGATCTCCGGCATGAAGATACTGGAGTCTTAACCTCTTCCCAGGATCGATGTCTGTAGTCTGGAGAAAGAGTGGAGCTCAGGTTCTTCAACAGAGACTTAAAGGACAGGTCCTACCACAGGCTCTGCAGCAGTGAAAGATCCTGCTTCATCCACTTCATCACCCAACCGAAGGTCTGGGTCAGGCTCAACGTCATCTCCTGATAGTCCAGGGAGGACTGTTTGGACAGGAAAGGAGTGAAATACAGGAGAGGAAGGAAGAATTGAGAGGAAAGAGGAGTCCTCGAGAGCTCCTGGCGCCGAGGAGGCAAACGGGACCGAAAACGGCGCCGAACAGCGCGGCGCCAAGGACGGCGCAGAGAAGCCGCCCGGCGCTGAAGATGGCGCCGAGAAGCCCCGCGATGCTGCGGACAGCGCCGAGAAGGCACACGGCGCCGAAGAAGGCGCCGAGAAGCTCCGCGATGCTGCAGACGGAGCCGACAAGCCCCGCGACACCAAAAACTGCGCCAACAAGCCCCGTGACGCCGCGGACGGCGCCAAAGGCGCCAAAAGCGTCCCAGGACCCCGAGAAACATGGTTAGAAGGGAAAATAGCAGGAGATAAGGGCATCGGTGTGGCCCCCTGCGCCGCAGCCATGTGAGGGGGGGAAACACCTAAGCGCGGAGTCGTCGGCACCGAGGAAGGTGCCGCGCGACCAGGAAAGTCCAACCGCCCTACCTGGTCGCCCGACAAGCCCGAAGGCCTGCGGGCAACCGAGCCAGGTAGCAGAACCAACCTCCGAGCCCACTGCTCCATAAGAGCGGCCCACTGATGAAACTGCTCATCTGAAGACCTACCTATAGGCAGGGTAGGACTCCGATGCCCAAGACGGCGGCTGCCGGAAGCAGAAGTTGGCGACTCTGAAGGAGAAGACTGGCAACTAACATTATTACAGATAGCGACGCCAAGCAGACATATCAGAGGGCGTACTTGAGTGATGCCTTCTCTTTAGACCTGTGGGTCAAGAAGATTTCGAGGCCGACCGCGCCGAGAATGCAACAGTTTGTTTTATGCTCCGGGGACCGCCATCCTCCGGCATTGGGCTGGACTGCTGTCGGACCCCATTCGGGAGAAGGAGGCGGACCAGACCCAGCCCGACTGACTGAACAGATTTCATATAAGTCTCCCACCGCCACCTGACCTGCTCATGGTCGACTCCGCAAGTAGGCTGAGACTTTCTTTATTGTATATTAAAATAGAATAAACTTGCGATACTATATCAAGATAATACTACAAAAAATAAACTGAAAACTATGTTGCTAGTTTGAGTTTGACTCCGACAGGAGCTGACGTCGTTACTGAAGCGCACTTTCGAATGCGGGAAAAAGAACTGAGGCGTTGGAGAGGTCAGGCAGAGATAGTCATTGCCGCGCTAGCTAGTGCACGTGGCGCCGTGCCTCGTGGCGCCATCTCTGGTGTCGACCCTCCAGCAAAAAGTTTGCTCCCGATGGGTCCTAGTGCCTCCAGTGCAGATCCCAATAGTGTGAATGAGTGGTGGAGACTTATGTCCAGGAAGAAGATCGCAGGTTTCTGGGACCGAGATCTCTGCCGCTCCCACGAACGTCTCCGTCTAGACGAAGACGATCCTGGATCCTTCTCCCACTTATGGGATCGAGAGGAGTGTGTGCCCGGAGGCGCCTCTCCCTTGGTCGGAAGAGACTGGCACAACTCTTGGAAGGAACCCAAGAAGGTGGAGCCCAGGCTAAGCGCAACAAAGAAGCTCCAAGAAGTCTCTGCAGAATGAGCCGCTTCCTCCTCGAACACCTGCATGCATTCCAGTTGCTCGGCGGATCCCACAGCCGCAGAAACCACCCACTGAGCCTTCTTTGGATTTCACTGGAGGGTTCCGTTTCTCTGGTCTCCCCAGCTTCAGGCGTGCGAGACACTCGTCAAGGACGTCAGGATGAAAGGCGAGAGACACATCGCATTTTGAGGTGTCATGGTCGACATGGAGGCAGTAAACACACATGGTGTGGAGATCGGTGCATGACATTTTCTGGCCACAAGGGCACCAATGAAATCAGGGGGAAGACTTGTCTTCCATAACTGAAGCATTAAATTCACGGTCACTAAACGCAAACAAGTCGAATTTTCAGAATAACTGAAGATTTTAGAGCCAGGGCCTACAAAATGCATGACCACGAGGGAGGCAACCTGAATCTTCCAGCGGAAAGGAAGCTTTGGCATCATGGGGCGAAGCAGAGGTATACACCACCAGAGAGGGTGGGAGAAGCCAGCTTGAAGACTTCTGGCTCATCTTAAAGTGGAAGGGGACATGCCAATGAGTGTGTATGAACAACATATCCACACTCTTAGAAGAGTCAGTTCCCAAGAAAGGGACATCTGCCAGCTTATGCTGAGTGTCCGCCGTACAGGTCATGGATCCTCAGCCAAGCCCTGTAGTGCACGACCACTGAGGCCACCACAGAGTGGGCACAGAAGTCCCCAATGTCCATGGCTGTCTGGAGCGGTTGTTTGGCTACAGTCCGGCCCCAGTCCCGGACCTGTTTGACCATGGCCTGGAGGTCTGCATGCAGATGAGGGAGGCTCTCATCCTAAGTACCCAAGCAGTGTATGGGGGAAGGGGGTCATAATGAGTGCCGAAATTGCCTGGCGGAGACCAAGCAAGGAGGCAGCATAGACTTTCTTAGCTGCATGGCTCAACTTCTTGGACTCCTTGTCCGGCGGCTTGTCAACATCCCCGGTGTAGCAGAAGCACCTATACACAGAGTCGTCTCAAGCCCTCAGCCGAAGGGTGCTCTGTGAATCCCGAAAAGGGATCAGTCAACACCACATATTTGCAGGCAATCCATGCAGAAGGCACAGGGCAGGAAGAAGGGCACTGACAAAGCTCCAGGGCAGGGCCATAGATGGTTTCTGCCACCAGAAAAGCTTCCAGAGAGTCTCCCTGGTTGATGATCTCGGTCAATGGGTAACAAGCCTACTTCTGGACAGGCTCCATTTGCATATTTGTCAACTCAGATTAAGCACAGAAACCCCATGAAAGAAGATGGGCCTTTATCCAGAGATCCCCACAGACTCAACGTCGACCGAATGGGAGTGTAGGGAGGACCCCTCGGACTCAGGAGTCGTCGTTAAAGAATGGCTGATCACCCAAGTCCTCACGGACCCTCCAGGAACGGTCAGGGGTGACAATAACCAACAGTCGATACATAAACTCCTTGGCTGGTCAAGACTCTTTAGTCGGCACGCCGGCTGCTAAGGTGGTTCCACCAGGATCGGTTGAAATGCCAGAGTCAGCCAAGCCGGGACCATTTTGGTTGGCTCCATTAAGGGAGACGGAGTAGGCCTTTTGGGCAACAGCCAGGTGATGGCCAGCGTGGAAACCGTGGTCGGTTCAGTGCCGATAAGCACCAACTGTTGCACAGCAAGTCTTCCTCACCAAGGAGGCAGAGGATGAAGAGTAGTGGTTGCGCCGCTTCCGGTGGTGCCAACAGCGTTATCAGCAGGACTGGCTCAACCCATGTGAGGAAGACCAAGACCTCGACCGCCGAGGGGGGTTGGGGATCAGTGGCGGGGCTTGGAAGGGAGTCTGCAATTGTCAAGGCTCCTCCATGTCAGGTTCCTGGACCAGAGATGGCAGGTCAGCTGACTGATCTGTCCCTCCAACGGTTTGAGAGTCACGACCAGCGCCCTAGACATGGAAGTGCCACCCTCTACTGTCTACAACTTGTCGATCGGCTCGAGAAAAATCTCTGCTGGGATTTCAACCATCGTCTCAGCCAACAGGGCAACTGTAGACCCTCCGGCCAAGGCCAAGGATTCAACTGAAGTCAAATCCGGAGAAGCGCAGGAATCTGAGGCCCTCAGACAAGAGTGCTCCCAATTCCACAATCGACGACAAGTCCTTTTTTCCCTTTTTGGACTCTTTCTTAGACTTGGATTTGCCGGAGGGTCCCTGACCTAGGGTTGGCAGATACAAACAATTCCTTGAAGGAACCTG
Source organism: Neoceratodus forsteri (assembly GCA_016271365.2). NCBI lineage: Eukaryota > Metazoa > Chordata > Ceratodontiformes > Ceratodontidae > Neoceratodus > Neoceratodus forsteri. The sequence continues at coordinate 732,214,334 of CM057449.1, read as the reverse complement.
TGAAGGTCGAGCCTAAATGAAGCGGCATAAAGGCAGATGCTGAGGAGAAATGAGCTGCAGCCGGGGCTACCTCCTCTTCAAAGGCCGCAAGCTGCTCTATGGACCCCGCAGCCGCAGAGACCATCCAACGGGCGGCATCCTTAGATTTGACTGCTGGGTTCCACTGCACCGGGCGGCCCAACCTTAGGAGAATGAGACAATCCTCCAGAATGGTGGGGTGAAAAATAGCAAATGTCACGGACCTGGGGAATGTGGCCGTGCTAAAGACAGAAAATGCACGTGGCGTGCGGGGTGGTCCTGGATATTTTCTGCCCGCAAGGGCATCACGGAACCTGGGAGTAGAGTCATCATCCATCATGACTGAAGATCAAGCTGAAGACTGAACTCAAAGAGTTGAAGTTTTAGAAAGGAAATCCGAAGATTTTAAGCTCTAGGGCATACTCAATGCGGAAGCAGTAGGGAGGGAACCTGCTTCTTCCAGTGGAAAGGAAGATCTGGTGTTATGGGGCGGAGCCAAGGGAGTTACCACTCAGGTGGGTGGGAGGAGCCAGCGTGGAGACTTTCCGGCACATCTTAAAGGGAAAGGACACGGTCTATAAATGTGTACAGAACTTCATATCAACGCCACTAGAAATAGTACCTTACTTTCAAGAAAGCTGCTGCTAAAAAGAAGCAGAGGACATTTTAAAAGAAAACCCGATCTCATGCACCAAGACAACAGCACGCGTCAGTGATCTACAGAACTGCTGCCTGCATGCGCCGACTTCTGAATTTTCAACCTACGCGACTCGACGTCCAGTGATGTCTCTCACAAAGGAAAAATGGACTAGCGTATCCCTACACAGTATGGAAAAACCGGTTACTCACCTGTAACTAGTTCTAGGAGTGATATATGGTGTACATCCACATGATCTGGCAATGTCCTTTCCCCTTTTAAGAGCTGCCAGAAAGTCTTCAAGCTGGCTCCGCCCACCCAACCAGCTGGTAAGTATACTAACACTGCCCTGTGATGCCAGTTCTTGCCCACTGGAAGCAGAGTTGTGCACCATTGCCAGGGTAGGTCAGGTGGGTCCGTGTGGATGTACACCATATTATACCACTCCTAGAAAGTATTGTTACGCAAGAACCTACCGTAACAGTAGATCTTCGAGGTACAGTCTCTTGCAGTAGGTTATTACTCTTGGAAGTCTGCTAGGTGGAGCTGTCACATGGTAGCTTCTTCCAGCAGTCTTCTATAGGGGCCACCCCCCCCATTCATCACTTCCTCTGGCTGTGTATAAAAGGGGGCAGCCCCAGGTACACACTGTTCCCCGCCGGCTGCAGCACGCAAAAAGGCAGAGGACCAAGGGAAACCAAAGGACCAAAGAAAAACCCACCCCAACATCCTGAGATCCAAGGACCTGATAGCAAAAAAGGCAGGGGGACGGATGGCGGGATTGTACCTACTGCAAGAGATCATTCCTCGAAGATCTACTGTTACGGTAAGCTCTTAAGTAACGATACCATCTTCTACACACAGGTCTCTTGCAATAAGTTATTACTCTTGGGCAAGTACCAAGCAATTGTAAGACAGGGAGGAGAAGCAGAGCAGGAAGCCGGGATATAAGCCACAGCACCAAGCAATGCCAAGAAGACACAGCCGTGACAATGGAAAAAGAGGCGGCAAACAGGAACCAGGCGGAAGCCATGGAGGAGCCGCAGAACAATCCAAGAGACAGCCGTGTGATCCCGGAAAGGGACGGCGGCCGCGTCATACAAAGTCCAAGTCAAATCATCTCAAACACCGGGTCAGGCAGACAACCCAAAGGTGTGCATGGAAGAGAGTACTCCACGAGGGGAGAGTAGGAACAGGGCCATACCAATGGTTCAACCTGCCAAGCAGAGGTGAAAGAGGCAATGGTGCACATCAAGCCCAGCAGGGCATCCAAGGCGCCGTCAGAGACGGATGGAAAAATTTCGATGCGGAAAAAGAGAAATGTAGTAGGCCATGTACAGCAATGCAAGCTGACGACAAAGGGGTCGAAAGGCCATAGCAAGAAAGCAAACCCAGGAGAGCATGCCAAGTGTGCAGCACATTTGCAGGGACTGGAGAGTACCGGGCAAGCAACAGCAAAGAACAACTGGGGATTGCCAAAAGGACCGCAGAGAAGAGGGAAGTGTCCAGAAAGAGCAAGCATGCCTCTGAAGAAAAGGACAAAGGGACACCCAGGTGCCTCTGAGGCATGCAGAAGGAGGAGGGGAGCAAGCCCTGAAAAGCGGTCAAGGAGGAGGGGCAGGTCCGGCCCCGCTAGGAAGACGGGCGCGAGATGGGGGGGCAGACATAACTGCTCCACGAGACACCCCACCAGAGACCCAAGCAGTACCCGGGGGCAGGAGAGACAGGGGACATCCCGCAGTCGAGGAAGACGACGGGACCGGGCGCAAGGGAGAGATCCCGGACCGACCACCAGGCAAGACCAGACGGGAGGTAGAAAAGCAGAAAGACTTGGGGACCATGACCAAAAAACGGAGCACCACAGAAGGGGAGATGGCAGCCGACAAGTAGACATCAGGTGCCAAACCCAACAGCCGAGGCCAGGCAGGGTGACGCAAGGCGACTGCAGTGGTAGACAGCCAGATGCAGCCATGGCATCAGGGCCCGCAGGAAGCTGGTGTCGGGAAGGCATGGAAAGTGCGCACATGGGCAGTGCCCACAGGGCCAACCCCAGGCAGGGAGGGGAGAAGGTGCCAAAGCACACCAGGCACGGAGGCACCAGACCACGCGGCCCACATATGAAAGGCCACAAAGCAGCAAGGCAGGAGCAAACCCACACGCCAGCACACAAGGCGCCAGGAACCACATCCGTGGACAAGAACAGGCGGACTGGGTCCAGTAAGGCCGGGCAGGAGCCTCCCCGAGATGCGCCCACGGAGGCTGCCGCAAGAGCAGGCAGCAATTGGGAAGGCCCGACGGGCGCTTGCACAATCGGGAGGCCCACACAGGGCATGACTGAGGGGAAGGGAGGGGACGACAATGCCCAGGCATGGGCAGAAAGACCCCTCACAGGGAACCCCCAGGGCCTGACACCCAGGCATGGACCCCTGAAAACAGAAAGACGGAAGGTGAACCAGGTGGAGAGAGCCAGAACCAGATGATGCCAGAAAGGCGGAGGAGGGGCGAGACCCAGGAACCCCAGCCAAGGGCACAAAAGAAGGGGCACCCGAGGGGCGCTGCCAGGATGGGTGGGGGCCTGGACTGGGAACACCTGAGGTGCGGAGCCCCTGCTGGCGACGGGGGAACCAACCTCACGGAAAGGGATGAAGGAAGGGACATCCTGTCAATGGGGAAGCAGCCCCATCGACAAAGAATGAAAATGGGATGTCCTGTCGACGGGGGAAAACAGCCCCGACAACGAGGAACACAAAGCAAGACACCCTCATCGACAAGGAACAAAAACATGATGCTCAGTCAACGGGGGAAGTCATTCTGTTGACAAGGAGTGCTCCGTCAACGGGGAAAGAGCCCCCATTGATGAGAGGAAAGCAACAGCATGCCCAGTCAACAGGGAAGAGAAAGCAACATGCTCAGTCGACAGGGGAAGCCTCCCTGTCGACGAGGACCATTCCAGTGATGGGTAAACAGTGTCAGTCGACAGGAAATGTCCTGTCAGCGAGAAGGAGAGCAAACGAAGGCTCCCCGATGGGGGAGCTGCCCCATGATGACAAACACCCCATCGAGGGGACAATGCTGTACAAGAGAAAGAGAGGGCTCCGTCAACTGGGTATGGCCCGTCGACAATGATGCAAGCAACAAAGGCTCCGTCGATGGGGACAGCAGTCCCATAGACGATGAAGGCCCGATCGACAATGGAGGAGCCACCGCTGATGAAGCAGATTGGAGAAGTGTGAGTCTCCGATGCCGGGAACGACAGCCTTGGGCCGGAGACCCTTAGCACGGGTCCCTGAGGTCTGTCCCGGGAAGGCTACCTAGCCTGCCACGGACGGATTCCCTGACCCAGCATGAGAGCCTAGGCCAAGGAGCAGTGGGGGCGCCATGAGTGAACACACGGCCGCTGACACAAGGAGTGCCAGGGGTACTGTGAGTGATTCACAGGCCCGGCCTAGTGGAAGTAGAAGAGCCGGGGCCTGGGAGCATGCCACAGGCCCATTACAGAGGCGAAAAATCGGGTTCAAGTTCATATCGAAGACTGCAGCAGAGAAGATTGAGCTAGCTGCCATGCAGGCCGAAGCCAGCGGAAAAATGAACAGTGCGTACCTGGGGCCACCCCCTTTTATATACAGCCAGAGGAAGTGATGTATGGGGGCGGCCCCATAGAAGACTGCTGGAAGAATCTACTGTGTGACAGCTCCACCTAGCGGACTCCCAAGAGTAATAACCTACTGCAAGAGATCTGTCCACAGAAGATCTACTGTTACAGGCGAGTACCCTGTTTTTCTAGGGACGTGGATATAGTGTTCTTATCCACACCTTCTGGCAGACACCTAGCAGTGCTCAGAGAAGAGCGAGGAAAGGCGTACACCCCCTATTTGGGGAATAAGGATTAGAGAATTGAGGCCCAAAACAAGCATCGCGGCGTGACTCAAGGTCGATATGGTAGTGGAAAATTAAGGTGTGTGCTGACTTGCAGATAGCAGCCCAACAGATTTCCTGGATAGGGACAACTATGGAAGCAGCCACCGAGGCAGCGGTACAATGGGTGGAATGAGCCCTTAGCCCAACACAAGGTTCCCTACCTGCCACCCTACAGCAGAGGTTGGTGCAGGATACAATCCACCTGCCAACTATGCGCTTAGCTGCCGGTCAGCCAGGTGCGGCTTCAGCGTAGGTGACAAATAGCTAGTGAACCCCTCTCCGAACTCTAGCTGTGTGCTCCTTATAGTAGGCTAGCACTCACGGCAGATCCAACGTGTGGAGCTGTGCTCAGCCTGGGAGGTGTGGTCGGTGAAATACATCGGGAGATTAATCACCTGATTAAGGTGAAAATCAAACACAACCTTCATGAGGAATTTAGGATTAGGGTTGGGGCGAAGGACAACTTTGTTCCTGTGGAAGACCAGGTATGGAGATTCCACCAAGTGTGCCTGGAGCTCACCAATCCTTCTGGCTGATGTGATAGCCACCAGGAAGACGGTCTTCCATGACAGGTGCGACATCTCACACCTGTGTAACAATTTGAATGGCTTGCCCATAAGCTCTGCCCAAACCAGCCACAGATCCCAAGGTGGTGGTTCACACACCAGAGGGAAAATGTGGTTAAGACCTTTGAAAAAACGCTAGATCATCTTCTCCTGTGCTGAGTGATCCACGCCCGGTACGCAGAGATGGCTGCCAGGCGCACCTTATGCGTGTCGACCTAAGGCCCAACTGGGAGAGGGACCAGAGGTAGTCAAGGATGCTAGCCACCAAACAGGATAAATACACCAAATGGAGAACCTCTTCCATTAGAAGGCATAGCATTTAGTGGTCAACTCCTTCCAAGAAGCCTCCACAAAGCGGAGGACATCTTCAGAGAGACCCAAAGCCTGGAACTCTAGACGCTCAGAAACCAGGCTGTCAGGTGTAGGGATTAAAGGTCTGGATGGAGTACCTTCTCTAATGGATTGATAGCAGGTCCCGGTGAAGAGGAAGTCACCTCGAGAGCCTGTTGATGAGGCAGAGGAGATTGGGATACCAGAACTCGCAGGGCCAGTCCGGAGCCACCAAAGTTCACCTGTACCTTGTCCCTCCACGTCATCAGCAGCACCTTGTTGATCAAGGGAATGGGAGGGAAGGCATAGAGTAGGGCCAGGGTTCCAGGGCATTGATAAGGCATCTCCCTGCAGTGTTCCCTGCTGAGAGGGGCAGGCACATTACAGCCTCAGCTTTGCCTCAGGTCCAGAGTATGGAGCCTGTGCTCAGCCTCCAAGGTGTGGTTAGTGAAGTACACCAGGAGATTAATTACCTGGTTAAGGTGAAAATCCAACACAACTTTTGGGAGGAACTCTGGGTTGGGGCGCAGGACAACCTTGTCCCTGTGGAAGACCAGGTAAGGAGATTCCACGGAAAGTACCTGGAGCTCCCCAATCCTTCTGGCTGACATAACAGCCACCAAGAGTGGTCTTCCACGACAGGTGAGACATCTCATACCTGTGCCCACGAGTTTTGCCAAAACCAGTAAGTACCACCACGGTGGTGGTGGTTCATGCATCGGAGGGGAAATGTGGTCAAGGCCCTTGAAGAAGCGACACACCACCTTCTCCTGCATCACTGACTGCTGTCCAGTCCGTGCCCGGTAAGCAGAGATGGCTGCCAGTTGCACCTTAAGGGTCGTCGACTGAAGGCCAGACAGAGAGAGGGACCAAAAGTAATCAAGGATGCTAGCCACTGCACAGGACAAAGGGTCTAACCCCTTGCCCTGACACCAAATGAAGAATCTCTTCCATTTGAAGGCATAGCACTTCCTGGTCGACTCCTCCCTCTGAGATACCTGCACAATGGTGAAGACATCTTCAGAGAGACCCAAGGCCTGGAACACTAGCCACTTGGGAACCAGGCCGTCAAGTGCAGGGACTGATGGTATGGGTGGAGTACCTTCCCCCGACTGATGAAAAGCAGGTCCCGGCATAAGGGAAGACGCCTCGGGAGCCTGCTGAGGTGACTGGGATAGCAGAACTGGCAGGGCCAGTCCGGAGCCACCTGATCATCTGTGCCTTGTCCCTCCGCGCCTTCAGCAGCACCATGTTGATCAAGGGAAAGGGAGGGAAGGCACAGAGGAGGGCCGGGGTTCCAGGGCCTCAAGAAGGCATCCCCATGCACGTTTCCTTCTGAGAGGGGCGGGCACATTACAGCCTCAGCTTTGCGTTCTCCATGAAGGCAAACAGGTCCACTAAAGGGGTGCCCCACTGGAAGACCAGATTGTGCACTACCTCAGGATGGAAAAACCACTTGTAACACACCTCACCCAAACGGCTGATAACGTGTGCCAGCTGGATGGAAACTCCAGCCACATGGGTAGGCAGGAGATCGGCCTCCAGGCTGCGCAAAAGGGTACAGGTGTGGAGAGCTTCCCTGCACAGTAGAAGGGAGTGCGTGCTGCCCTGCTTGTTGAGGTAGTACATGGTTGTGGTGTTGTCCATCTGGATCTGAACCACCTGACCCCCCGAGATGTAGAGCAAAGGTTGTCAACGCCAGCTGAACCGCCCTGAGCTCCAGCAGGTTGATTTGACATCAGGACTCCTCAGGGTTCCAGAGCAGGTGGACCCTGTGTTACCCCAGGTGGGCTCCCCAGCCCATGAGAGAGGCATCAGTCATCAGGATGACCGTCAGCCATGGACGGACAAACAGGATACCCTCCTGCAGATGTTCCGGGACTAACCACCACTGGAGTGCATCCCACATCCACTGGGACACAGTAACCAGCTGGTCAAAGTTACCCCTGCGCTGAGACCTCTGGCTGGCCAACTCACACTGCAGGAAGCACATTCTCCAGTGAGCCCAATGGACCACGCTGGTGCAGGCCGCCATGTAACCCAATAGAAACAGGAGGTCCCGAGCAGGGCGTAAATGCCCAACCCAAAATGATCGGGCAAAGGAGGTAAGAATCTCTGCCCTGTCCACCAGGAGCAGAGTCCTGGCTCTACAAGAGTCGAGCTCTGCCCCGACGAAAAGAATCATTTATAAGGGCATGAGTTCTTATATGGATTCACTGACCAGGAGGCCAAGAAAGACGAAGGTCTGGAGGGCCAGATCCCTGGACTGCTCCACCTCCTGTCTGGAGGGACCCGCAATGAGCCAGTCATCTAGGTAGACATATACCCGGACTCCCCAGCGCCACAGATGGGTAGCCACCACTGCTACACATTTGGTGAAGACCCTGGGGACCAAGGACAGGCCGAATGGCATGACCTGGAACTCAGAGGGTTCCGTCTGCTCAAAAACGGAGGTACCACTGGTGAAACGGATGGATTGGGACATGTCAGAACGTGTTCTGGAGATCCAGACAGCAAAACTACATGTTCTGCTCGAGAGATGGTATGATCTGTGACAGAGTTACCGCCCTGAAGGTGCGGGACCTGAGGATTTTATTCAGATCGTGCAGATCTAAGATGGGATGCCAGCCCCCGTCCGTTTCAGTACCAGGAGATACCTGGAGACGAACCTCGACTGAGGCGGGGGGGGGTCCGGGACAGAAGCCACTACCTCCCTGCAAAGGAGTTGGGCAATGTCCCCAAAGGCCGACTGAACGTCGACTGACACCATGTCCTCGAATGGGGCATGAGCTCGGCTGGGTGGGTAAGCCTCAATTTCCAGATGCAGACCTTGGCCAACCACCTCGAGAACCCACCTGTCCATGGTAACGGCAGACCAGGTGGAAAGGAAGTAGCAGAACCGGCCCCCCATGGGAAGACCCAAGGGGTTCAATACAGGAGAGGAGGAGGACACCCCCCCCATGCCATCACTGGGCAGGCTTGGAAACGAAAGAGGGCCCAGCTGAAGGACCACGTCATCCGGGCTTCCTGACAACAGTGGCCACAGACTTGGATTGTGGGCACCAGGCCTGCTGCTAGCCAGCCTGGGGCTGGGCAGATTTAGCTGCAGGGGCAGAGGCAGGCCAAAAGGGCTTCTTCTTAGAGGGTTTGGAGCCCTTAGAGTCCTTCTGGGCAGAAGTCACAGAGTCCAAGGTGGCGTTGGACTTTTTCAATCCTGGTGTGGTGCCCCTCCACCACGGGCCAGAACATCCCAGTTCCCAAGAAGGGCACATCTGCCAACTTGTGCTGTATATCCACTGTGAAGGCTGAGATGCGCAGCGAAGCCCTGCGGTGCATGGCAAGTCCTGCGGCTACAGACCAGGCACAAGAGTCCTCAAGGTCCATGGCCGTTTGGAACTGCTGCTTCGCAACTGCGCATCCCTGATCCCATACCTGCTTAATGGTGGTTTGCAGGTCAGTGGGGAGGTAGGGGAGCACCTCATCCAGGAACCCCAGAAGGCATATGAGAAACGGGCCATCAAGAAGGCCGAGCTCGCTTGCCAAAGGCAGAGCGAAGAGGCAGCATTCACTTTTTTCACTATGTGGTCCAACTTCTTGGACTCCTTGTCAGAGGGTCTGTCCACATCCCCAACACTGCCCGTGCGCCGGAAAACTGAGTTGGCAACGAGCCCCTCAGCCAAGGGTTGCTTCGTGAATTCTGAGCGCGACCCAATATGGACCGCATACTTGTTGGCCATCCAGGCAGACGGGCAAGGACAACATGCCGGATGCTGCCACAGCTCCAGGGCAGGATCGAGAAAGGCGTCCTGAACCAGGAAGGGCTCCATGGGGTCGTCCCACTGGGGTCACCCCCGGTCAAGGATCTCGGTAAGTGGGTACTGCTCCCGCTTTTGGACGGGCTCCAGTTTGAGACCCATCGACTCAGAGATCAAACAGAGCAGGAGCAAGAAGGAAGTGAGACCCTGATTGATAGATAAGTCCCTCGCTGACTCCACATCCAACAGGCAGGAGTGAAATGAGGACCCCTCAAATTCCACGGGATCAAGAAAAAGCAGTCACCACTCACCCAGCAAGGTTGGTTTGGGGTAACGGTGACCAACATCTTATGGGGCAATCCTGTGCCCAGCCAGTGTCCTTGGCCAGAGCACCAGATGGCTGTTCGGGCAACGATTCCACATGAATCGGCAGAGAGGCCAGTGGGGGACAAGCTGGAAACGAACAAACTGGCATTTGCCGGGGCCGGGTCTGTTTTTGCGGCTCCAGTAGTGGCACCGAAGGAAGGGCCAAGGAAGCTGGGATTGGCTTAATCCGGGTCAGCCACAGCTGCTGCCACATGAGATTCTCATAACACAGACACAGCTTGCGCCGGTGCCTCTCCTCGCCCGAAGATGAGAGAGACGAGAAATACGGAAGGTGCTTGCCAGAGCACCTGAAGCGAGCGCGTCACGAACAATGCAGGTTGTCAGAGTCTACGCTCCTATAGTGGGACCGTGATCAGGACCGCCAGGGGGGCTAGCAGTGGGTCTCAGAGGGGGCCAGTAGAGACTGGGACCACTCCAGGTCTTGGAGCTCCGGAGCGGGGAGCAGCAGAGTGCCTTCCCCACCAAAAAAAGAATGTCAGGACTGGAGTACTGGACAAGGAGGTTATCAACTTCCTCAGTAGACAAAGTGTCGACTGGCTCAAGAAAAATCTCAGCCAGAACGTCGACCTGAGTCTCAGCCAACTGGCTCAATGGGGACATCATGGAGCTGGCAGCCAGATCCGAGGGACTGGCCAAAGCCAAGTGTTCTGGCGAAGCAAGGAAATCAGAGGCCCAGGAGTGCTTCCAATCCCACGAGTGTCGACGAGACCACTTCTTGGTCGTTTTTTCCTTGTCCTTTTTCAGTTTTGTAGACATAGCATCCTTAGAACGCTGCCCCAGAGTGGGCAGAGACTGGCACAAGTCCTTGAACGCTCCCATAAAGGAAGTGCCCAAAGGGAGCGGCAAAAAGGCCGAAGCAGGGGAGGTTTGTGCTGCAGTCTGGGCTGCGGCCTCCTCGAAAGCTGCAAGTTGCTCGTCGAACCTCGCAGCCACGGATACCACTCAACGAGCATCCTTAGAACGAACAGGCAGATCCCTGCCATCTGGACGGACAAGGAGTAGGCAGACTTGGCGATCATTGAGAGTTGCCGGTAAGAACGAATGGCAATGGATGCAGGTCTGGACATCGTGCTTGTGGCCCAGGCAGTAAATGCACAAGGTGTGCAGATCGGATTGCAACATACTGTAAGTTGCCTGCAACCACATTTCCGGAACCCCAGAGAAGCCTTCACGTCGTCCACTGTGGCGGCGAGAAGAAATCGAAGACAAAATATGGGGTTTTATTTGGAAAAATAGCAAAGGGCCTCGGTATATGTGAAAGCGATAAGGAAAGAACCTGCTTCTAGCAGAAAGGAAGAACTGGCGTCACAGGGCAATGCTAGGGGAGTTACCACCTGGGTGGGTGGGAGGAGCCAGCTTGAGAGGTTCTAGCAGCTCTTAAAGAGGAAAGGACACTGCCAGAATGTGTGGATAAGTACACCATATCCACATCCCTAGAACTCTAAATAGTACACAAAACTGGTAGTGACCGACGGGGGGGGGGGGTGTTGTGAAAAAGACACTTAATAAAAGGTTAATGGTGTTTCTGAGATATCTCTTTGCTAATAAAGAATGTCATCTCAAAACAACCTAGTGTTCTAGAACTGCTTACCTTTGCTTCACAGTTCTGGAACACAAAAGATGTCTTGAGATGACACTTTTTTTTAGCCAAGAAATACCATTTACCTATAGAAGAAATGACAAGTAGATGTTCAGTTTAGTGGATGTTCTAACATTAGGGAAAGAATGGCTGAATGCTCTGCCTTGCATTGGAAATGTGGATGGTGGCAACACAGAAGGGGGTGAACAATACGGAGACTATCCTCCATGGAGGCTAGAAACCTGATAAGCAACTAGTGAAATTGTCAAGTTGCGAGTGTGTATTTGTGTACCATGTGGCACAAGATTTGGCTAGGAAGCGGTCAGGAAGTGACTTCCTACAAATGTCAAACAGAGCATGAACTGGGTTAGGACAAATGCAATTAAAACAGGTACTGATGCAAGTGATATCACACAGGTAAAGGCAGTGATTAATATGTGAGGAATGCGACTAAGCTGGTCAAGGGCTCAAAAATGTCTGGTAGAGCAGCCAATTTTGATGTCTGTGCGGGTAAGATGAATGAAGGTGGAGGCGTGGCCCACATCCTGGCATGAATGATTGCAAACTAGTTTAGCTCAGCGACTCTTCTAACTTGATAAATGTACTATTTTAAAGAGTACAAATGTGTTATATTTTAATACTCATCGGTTCTTTTAACAACTTATTATGCACAATGGTGAAACCGAAGGGTTCCAGAGCGGGAGGTCAAAGTGATAAACAAGTAATCAGCCTCTCATAAGAAAAGTAATCAACATGCTGGCAGGGAAGGAGGCCTGGATTCATCGATGGAGCCAAGCCTAACCAATGTAAGCCTAAAACTGGAGCAACTGTGCCGATTGGTGGCCCATAAAGATGAACAAAAGTAAGAAAAAGATTCCCTCACTGAGCGACTGCAATCAGTTGAATTAAAGGTGGAAACAATCAATACTGCAGTGGAGCGGGGCAGTAGCAGCATCTGTCATAAGACACAGCACAATGCAATCGATCCCAAAGAAACAATTGCTCGCCATAGTAATGCTGTTTCTTCCTAAGGGATCCCCTCACTATGCTTGACAAGTACTTCTTTCACAGAAATGAGCTGCCCCAGAGCCTAGAATTTTATGCTAATTAGAGAACTTTAAAATGAAATTCGAAACTTTGCTGTGGTCACGCTCTCCTCTGCCCTCTATCAGTAGATTTATTTCCCAAACTGTGGGACAGCAGAGATCACTAAATCTAGCCAAAACACCTGTTTATTTTTTGTTTGTTTTTTTGTTTATTTATTTTTAAGGAAAAAGACACAAAAATTTCAGTTGTGAGCCAAAAACAACAGCAAATGCTTCATTTCACTACAAAGAGGCTGTGGAGATAAGCTTTTCCAGGTTCTGAAAGGGGAGGTAGGGAAGGGACTGTGAAGCATAGCGAGGGATCCCTTAGAAAGAAATAACATTACTACAGCAGATAATTTTTTTCTTCAAAACCCAGGAATCCTTCAATATTGTCTGACAAGTGCAGGCTCCATAGCAGTACCTCGGGAAGCTGGGTACAGAACCTATCTAGGAAAAAGATTCTGCAAGACAGCAGTGCCAAAACTGGTATCTCTTCTGGAATGCATGTCCAGGCATTAGTGCTTTGCAAAGGTGTGTACTGTTTTCCATGCCTGTTTGACAGCTACAGTCTCCACAGCAGTACCTCGAGAGGCTGGGTACAGAACCCATTTACGGAAAAGGTTCTGCAAGACAGCAGTGCCAAAACTGGCATCCCTTCTGGACTGTACGGTCGGACAGTAGTGCTTTGTAAAGGTGTGCACTGTAGCTACTTTACAAATCTCCTGAATTGAGATGCCTCTAGACGCTACCACAGAGACATAGGTGCCCCTTGTGGAGTGGGCCCTGAGGCCTTCAGGTTGGCCTGCATCCCCACAGGTAAACAGTTGTGCTGACGTCAACGTGACATCCCTAATATCAGACAAGGCCAAAGCGGAGCTACAAGGATCATTTGTGCTCCTTCCGCTTGGAGTTTGAGCAGAGCCCTCTGCAGAAGAGGAAAGCGTTCAGAAACCTCCCTGTCCAGCAGAGGGACAATGCGTCTTGCCAGAAAACACCAGGCCCGGGATCTAGCGAGCAGAAAATACAGGTTACTCACCTGTAACAGGAGTTCTAGGAATGGTATATGTTGTTCATCCACACTCATTGGCAGTATCCTTGCCGCTTTAAATCTTGCCGGAAGGTCTTCAAGCTTGCTCCTCCCACCCACCCGGGTGGTATAACTCTCGGCTCCGCCCCATGACGCCAGATCTGGCCCGCTGGAAGCTCAGGTTGTGCGCCGGGCCGGGAGGTCGAGGAATGTAGGATGAACAACATATACCATTCCTAGAACTCCTGTTACAGGTGAGTAACCTGTATTTCTAGGACATGGATATGTTGTTCATCCACACTCATTGGCAGACTCCTAGCAGTTCTCCGGAGGAGGGAGGCAAGACGACACCCCATATACTTACTTGGGAAAGAGAGACTGAGAACCGAGGCCCCAAACCAGCATCCCGGCGTGACTCAAGGTCGATGTGGTAATGGGTAATGAAGGTGTTTGCTGACTTCCAGGTAGCAGCCCTGCAGATTTCCTGGATAGGGACGCCCCTGAAGCAGCCACAGCAGTATGGCGGTAGAATGAGTTTTATCCTCTGGGAGGCCCATGCCCGGCCAACTTATAGCAGAGATCTATGCAGGAGGTTACCCACCTGCTTATCGTCCGCTTGGCTGCAGGTCTGCCAGATGCGGCTTCAGCGAGGGTGACAAACAGCTGGCGAACCTCTCCCAATTTCAGCCGTCGCTCCTTATAATAAGCGCAGCTCTAGGGTCCAGAGTATGGAGCTCATATTCGCCTCCGAGGTGTGATTGGGGTAGAACACCGCAGAGTCAACACCTGGTTAAGGTGAAACCGACACCACCTTCTGAAGGAATTTCGGTGGGGCGAGGACAACCTTGTCCCTGTGGAAGACCAGGTAAGGAGACTCGATGGAAAGCGCCTGGAGCTCTCCCATCCTTCTGGCTGACGGATAGCCACCAAGAAGGCGGTCTTCCACGACAGGTGAGAGAGAGCACACCTGTGCATAGGTTCTAATGGCTTGCCCATGAGCTTGCCAGTACCAGCAGATCCCACGGAGGTGGGGGGTTCCCGTGACTGGAGGGGAATGTGATCAAGGCCTTGAAAAGCGCCAGACCACCTTCTCCTGCGCTACCGACTGCTTCCCCGGCCCGCTCGTAAGCAGAGAGATGGCTGCCAGGTGCACCCTTAGGGTCGCCGACCTAAGCCTCTGACTAGAAAGGGACCATAAATAGTCCAAGATGCTTGCAAGGAACAGGAGGAAGGGTCCAAGCCCTGCTTCTGACACCAAATGGAAAACCTTTTCCATTTGAAGGCATAGCATTTTCTGGTCGACTCTACGGGACGCCTCAACTACATTGAGGACCCTCGTCGGAAAGACCCAAGGCCTGGAACTCTAGCCATAGGAACCAGGTCAGGTGCAGGGATTGAAGGTCCGGATGGAACACCTTCCCCTGATTGACGGAGAGCAGGTCCGGGCGAGCTGGAAGCTGCCGCGGAGTCCTGGAGCTGAGACTGAGGAGATCTGGGTACCAGAACTGGCGAGGCCAGTCTGGGGCCATCAGAATCACCTGCGCCTTGTCCCTCCTCGCCTTGAGAAGCACCTTGTGGATCAAGGGAAATGGGGGAAAGGCGTAAAAGAGGCCCGGGGTCCACTGCCTCGAGAAGGCATCCCCTGCAGCGAGCCCCGCTGAGGGGGCGGCATGGAACAGACTCAGCTGCTCTCCATGGAGGCAAACAGGTCCACCTGAGGTGTGCCCAAAGGGAGAACAGATGCTGTACTACCCGCAGGGAGAGACCACTGTGGGATGCAGCCTTATCCGCCCAGGGCATCGGCCAGGGTGTTGGAGGCTCCTGCCACGTGAATGGCTAGGAGATCCGCCTCCAGGCTGCGCACGAGTGACCAAATGCGGAGAGCTTCCTTGCATAGAAGCATGGAGCGCGTCCCGCCCTGGCGGTTTAGATAGTACATGGTCGTGGTATTGTCCGTCTGGACTCGGACCACTTGACCCCGGAGGAACGGAGCAAAGGCGGTGAGAGCTAGGCGGATCACGGAGCTCCAGCAGGTTGATGTGGCCGACTCCGCGGGACCAGAGGCCATGAGCCCGTGTTCCCCAGATGGGCACCCCAACCCATCAGAGAGGCATCGGTCGACAGAGAGACCGCCGGCTCGGGCGGACGAACGGATGCCCTCCTGCAAATGATCTGGAACGGTCCACCACTGGAGAGCTGCTCCACATCCCTGTGTCACCGGCACAAGCTGGTCCAAGGGATCGCAGCGCCGGACCACTGGCTGGCCAGTCCTCACTGAAGGGACGATGTTCCAGCGGCCCAACGGACCACGCTGGTACAGGCCGCCATGAGACCCAGGAGGCGAGGAAGTCCCGGCAGGGCGCAATTGCCCAACCAGAAATGATCGGGCAAAGGAGGAAAGAACTTCGGCCCTGTCCGCCGGGAGCCGCGCTCTGGCTCGAAGAGAGTCGAGCTGCGCCCCGATGAATAGAATCACCTGCTTCGGCTCGAGTTCCGACTTGGCCTCGTTGATAAGGAGGCCCAGTTGAGAGCAGACCTGGAGGGCCAGATCTCTGGACCACTCCGCTCCTTCCTGGAGGGAGCTGCTATCAGCCAGTCGCCCAGGTAAGGGTACACCCGACCCTCGGCGCAGAGGAATGCTGTCACCACTGCCATGCATTTGGTGAAGACCCTGGAGCTGGAGACAAGCCAAGGGCATGGCTTGAATCAAGAGAGATCCTTCCGCCGGAAGCGAAGGAATCTCTCGTGAGACGGACGGATAGGGACGGAAAAACGCTGGCCCTGCAAGTCCAGAGAGCAGAACCACACGCCGCTCCAAGGATGGTATTATCTGAGCCAGAGTGACCATCCTGAAGGTTCGAGACCTTAGGAACTTGTTTAGGTCGTGTAGGTCGAGAATGGGGCGCCAGCCCCCCGTCCGTTTCGGAACCAGGAAGTACCTGGACACAAACCCTGGGTCTGAAGGAGGGTCCACCACCTCTCTTACCACCTCCTTCTGGAGGAGGAGAGTGATGTCGGCTCGACGAGCCGCCAGTGAGGCTGGGGATCCCGAAGCCCCCCGAGGGGCGACGGCTCTGAAGGGTGGTGCCTGCTCGAATTCCAGAGGCAGGCCTCTTCCCACCACACTCTCAAGACCCACCTGTCCGTGGTAACAGCGACCAGGCGGAACGGAAGTGCCGGAGCCGTCCCCCCACGGGGGGACCCAGGGGTAAGGTGACGGGGATGGGGGCGACACCCCTCAGCCCGTCACTGGGCAGGCTTGGAGGAGGGACCGGCCGAGGGACCTCCTGGGCCCTTTCCTCCCTGCCTCCTGTTAGAGGAAGCCGGCGGCTTGGGTTTGGGATGCCAAGGTCGAGCCTGCTGGCCCTGGGATGCTGCGGCCGGGCGCGCCGGGGGCACAGAAGGACGAAAGGGCTTAGGCTGTGGTTTGCGGCCTTTGTCCTTCTGAGCGGAAGAGACCGAGTCCAAGGTGGCATTGGACTTCTCGATCCTCTGCAGGTGACCTTCCACCCCAGGGCCGAAGAGGTCAGTCCCCAAAAAGGGAACATCCGCCAACTTGTGCTGGGTATCCGAGGTAAAGGTGGATATCCTCAGCCAAGCCCGCCGACGATAGCCACTCGCGCCGCCACCGAATCTGGCACATGAGTCCCCTATATCCAAGCCAGTCTGGAGCTGCTGTTTCGGACTGCCTGCCCTGGTCCTCCGCACTGCTTAACCGTAGTCTGCAGATCGGCGGGAAGATGAGGGATGACCTCATCCAGGGAGCCCAACAGGCATGAGAAAATGTGCCAGAGGACGCCGAACTGGCCTGACGAGGCCGAGAGAGGACGAGCAGACTTTTCCTTCGACGAGTCCATTTCTTGGACTCTTGTCAGGAGGTTTGTCCACATCCTGGCGCTGCCGGGCGCGCTACGAAAACGCTGTCGGTAACCAACCCTCAGCAGAGGGTGTTCAAAACCGGACAAGGAACCGTAGGACCGTGATACTTCCTGGCCATCCTGGCCAAGGCGTAGGGCAGGAAGCAGGGCGCTGCCAAAGTTCCAGTGCCGACCCACTATGGCCTCGCCACCGAAAGGCCTCCCGTGAGAATCCCTCGGTCCAGAATCTCCGTGAGGGGATACCTGGCCCGTTTGGAAACCGGTTCGAGCTCCATCCCGGTAGACTCCGAGATGAGCCGAAGCAGTCCTAGGAAGGACGACGGGCTATCGTCCATTGACTGACCTCCTGAAGACTCCAAGTCCATCGCTTGGAGAAGAAGGAGGAATCATCTTCGGACTCGGAAGAGTCCTCGAAGAGCTGCCTCTGGCCTGAGCCACCCTTCACCTGCCGAGGTCGGTCGGGGTGAGGGTAACTGACAGCCGATGGGTAGAACTCAGCCGACCGAGAATCCTTGGTCGGAGCCCCATTGGTGGCTGTGGAGGCGGAGGTTCCACCGGAATCGGTGGAGCAGCTGGTTTTGGCCGAACAACCGGCCTGGGTATAGGCTCCTCGGACAAGTCGAGGGGTTGTGTCGGCCGTTCCGGTGACAGCCACTTAATGGCCGGGGAAGGCGCCGGAGTCGGCTTATTCCCTGCCAGGAGGAGCTGTTGCAACATAAGGTCCTCGTAGCGTCGACGTAATTTACGCCGAAGCCTCCCCTCATCCGAGGAGGAGGACGAGGACGAGCGGCGACGCCGCTTACCGCGGTGCCGAGACCGAGACCACCTATGACGGTGGGAACGGCTGGACCGCGAAGAGGTCCGAGACCGAGACCGAGAGTCCCGGAATTTCCGGGGTCGGTGCCGGGAGGTGTCGGCCGGAACCGGCACTCCCTTCGGCTCGGAAGGTCCATCCGAGGGCTCCGGAACCGGAGGCACAGACGAGCCTACTTCGGATCTCAACTTCCTCCGGGGAACCGGGAGAGGAATCTTCGCTAAAGGCGACAGCCCGCTCCAATGGTCGAGAAAATCTCGACTTCATCAGTGGGAGTCTCGGTCAACTGACCTGACGGGGACACCGTGAGGCCAGTGGCCGGGCTTGTAGCGGTCGACCGGCGTCACGGACGACGGCCCGGGAGAGGGACCTTCCGCTCCAAGAGCGCCGACGGAGGGACTTCACCCTTGTCCTCTTTTGGACCGAGAATAAGGTCCAGCAGACGCAGGCCCTTCTCCTTTAGTGGAGGGACAGACAAAGCTCCTTAAAAGAAGCCGTAGGAAGAACCCAGAGAGGCGGATAAATGCCGCCGAGGAAGATACGCCCGCCGCCTCTTCGAGGGGCGACCATCCGCCGAGCTGATCCGCCGAAACGCCGCCGCGTGGACACCGCCAACCGGCCTCCTTGGACTTCACCGAGGGAACGCTCGGACGGCCCAGTTGCAACCGGGCAGCACGGTTCTCGAGGACGAGGCCGAGAAAGATGAGCACAGGTCGGAGGCTCGCGGGTCGTGCTCAAGGCCTAAGCAGTAGACACACGTGAGTGTGGATCCGGTCCGAGACATCTTCTCACGCATGGGCATCTCCGAAATCCGAGTCGATTTATCCATCGCAGTCACGAGGGATCAAGACTGAAGTCTTTTGCAAATTTTATTTTTAAATCCGCAAACGGAGAAATAGGAACTAGTCGCGAACGAGAGCGTTAAGGAGGGAACCTGAGCTCCAAGCGGTAAGGAAGATCTGGCGTCATGGGGCGGAGCCGAGAGTTATACCACCCGGGTGGGTGGGAGGAGCAAGCTTGAAGACCTTCCGGCAAGATTTAAAGCGGCAAGGATACTGCCAATGAGTGTGGATGAACAACATATCCATGTCCCTAGAACTGGGCAGTTTTGCGCTGCACGGGACGCAAAGAGGTCCAGTTCTGGATGGCCCAATCTTTGGAAGAGGTCATCCGCCACTGACTGCAGGAGTTCCCATTTGTGCGTCTTTGACCAAGACCAAATTAGGGAGTCGGCCAAGACGTTTTGGACCCCTGGAACATGCACTGCGGTGAGTGAGAGGCCGTGATCCAGGGCCCAGAACCACACTCTCATAGCCTTTCAACAAAGAGGGTAGAAGTGAGTCCCCCCTTGTTTGTTGAGGTAGTGGACAACTGACATGTTGCCCATCTGCAGCAACAGGGAATCTGGACAAAGATCCAGGCGAAACGCCTGCAAGGCATACAGAACTGTTCTTCTCTAGAATATTGATATGTAGTGTCAATTCTAGAGAAGACCATGCTCCTTGAGTCGGATGGTTCTAAAAATGAGCACCCCAACCCATGACTGAGACATCGGTTGTGAGAATCTGCAATGGAGGGTCCCTCTGAAAGGGGACGCCGGGTTCCAGATTCTGTGGTGAAAGCCACCGAGAGTCTGTACCATCACCTTGGAGATGGAGACTGGCTGATTGAGATGGTCCTCTCTCCGATCGCACTGCACTCTGAGGGTCCACTGAGGAAATCTCAAAAAAAGACGTGCTGAGGGCACAGTCACTATGGTCACAGCCATGTGGCCTAGAAGTTGGAGCATGGATCGAGCTGAGACCTGGCGAGCAGCTGACACTTTGTGGGCCAAGCGAAGGTGTAATGCCCTGTCTGGCGGGAGGAAAGCCTTCCCTTGCTCTGTGTCTAGGATTGCCCCTATGTACTGAAGCCTGTGTCAGGAGCGACTTGGCTATGTTCAGGGAGACACCCAAGGAGCTGAACAGGTTGAAGGTGTCCACTAGGGCTGCCAGAAGCCAATCGCCGAGGTAGGGGTACACAAAGTGTCCCTGCCTCCTTAAGGCTCCTGCCACTACTGCCAGGCACTTCATGAACACGCGAGGTGCCAAGGAAAGGCCAAAGGACAAGGCCCGAAACTGGTAGTGCCTTCTCTGGAAAGAAAGCCTCAGGAACCTCTTGTGAGCTGGAAGCACCAGAAGAAAAAATTACTCACCTTAGTAATTATGTTTCTTCTAATGGAGTCTTGCTGTATTCTGGCTATTGCAGTTAGCCCCAGCCTTTAAACTGCCCCGGAGAACAAAGGGTTAACTTTCTATGCAGAGCATAGAATGCTGAGCTCGAGCTCGGTTGAGGTCTCTGTCTGGAGCCCTTTGAAATCAAACTGTCAGATTCTTACGAGCAAAAACTCTAACTATCCTATGTGGAAATTGTAAAATTTTTACTAGTCAACTGGCAATAAAAAGTTTTGGATTCCCAAAGGAAGACTCAAGTCAGGAAACCCAAAACCAAAAACAAATCCAAATAAGAATAATTATAAAACAAACAGCCAAACAAAATGAAGAGGATGTAAAAGGAGCACCCCTGAGATGCAACACTGCACCTGCCCGCCCACTTCCCAAAAACAGGTTCTGAGGAGGAGGCAGGGAGGGAGGTCAGAATACAGCAAGACTCCATTAGAAGAAATATAATTACTAAAGCAGTACCTCCATGGAGGAGGGACAGAACCTACTTTGGGAATAGGCTCTGAAGTACTGCTGTGCCAAACCAAGCATCACTCCTAGCCTGGATATCCAGAGAGTAATGCTTGGTAAAGGTATTGACCGTTTTCCAGGTGGCTGCTTGACAAATTTCTAACAGAGGAATATCGATGGCAGCAGCCAGGGAAGCAGCTGTACCTCTGGTGGAGTGAGCACTCAGGCCTGAGGGTGGAATTTTTCCTAGTTTCTCATAGCAGAACTGTATACAAGACACAATCCACCTGGCAATAGTTCTCTTGGTGGCAGGTTTGCCCTTTCCCACTTCTCCATAAGTGAGGAACAACTGGAAGGAATCAAACCTGTGACCATTGGTACGCTCTATGTAGTAACTAAGGGCTCTTTCAACATCTAAACTGTGTAGCCTCCTCTCTCCTGAAGAGGAATGATGAGTGCAGAAAACAGGAAAAGAGACAGACTGATTCAGGCGGAAATCAGAAACCACTTTGGGCAAGAACCTTCTATTGGTTCGAAGGACCACTTTATCCCTATGAAAGGAGATAAAATCAGGTTCCACTGACAGGGCTTGCAGTTCACGGATACGTCTGGCAGAGGTAATGGCTACTAAGAACAGAGTTTTCCAAGTCAAGTACTTAAGCTCTACTGAGGACATAGGCTCAAAGGGAGGTTGCAACAATTGAGCAATGCAAACATTTAAATCCCAGCCAGGGGCAGGGTGTCTAAATGGAGAATTGGTATGAAGCAATCCCTTGAAAAATTTACAGAACACAGGATGAGATGATAGTGAGGAAGACTTCCCCACTGACAGAAAAGCAGAGACAGCTGACAAGTGTACCTTGAGAGTAGCTGGTCTGAGGCCTAGGCCATTAAGATGGATCATATAATCCAGAACTGTAGGCAATTCAGCAGCGTCTGGGGAAATATGTTGCTTGGAACACCAAATGCTGAATCTCTTCCATTTGGAGTTATAGGTCTTTCTAGTGGCAGGCTTTCAAA
Organism: Neoceratodus forsteri; assembly: GCA_016271365.2. Lineage (NCBI taxonomy): Eukaryota > Metazoa > Chordata > Ceratodontiformes > Ceratodontidae > Neoceratodus > Neoceratodus forsteri. The sequence goes on along the minus strand of CM057449.1, from coordinate 732,192,645 downwards.
AAGCTTTGAGGATATCCAGAACCCCATGAGACAGATACAAATCTGCATACTCTAACTCCTCAAGAGCCATGCCTTGAGATTGAAAGACTGAAGATTGGGGCACCAAATCCTCCCCTGAGAGGAGGTTACCAGGTTGTAATTCCTTGGAAGAGATGGGGAAGATGGACTGCTAGAGACAGCAACAGGAGGTACTAAGGCTGTCTGGCCCAATCTGGAGCAATCAGAATCACTTGGCAAGGTTGTTACCTTATCTTGACTAAAACTTTGAACAGTAGAGGAAAAGCATACAGAAATATCCCTTCTCAGTTCAGAATCAGAGCATCCAGAGGGACTGAGCCCAAGACTGGGGGTCTGCAACAAAAGAGAGGAAGTTGGTGATTTTCTGGGGCTGCAAAGAGATCCACCTCTGGGGTGCCCCACCTTGAAAAAAAATCACCTTCAAGACCAGAGGGCCCAGGAACCATTTGTGATGGCCTGTGAGATCCTACTCAGTGCATCTGCTAGCACATTGTCCTTCCCTGGAAGGTGGACTGCTATCAGAGAGGTTTGCAGGGAATAAGCCAGGGACCACAACTTCATGGCTTCTGTGCACAAGGCCGTAGGCCGCGTGCCTCCCTGCTTGTTGATGTACCACATGGTGGTGGTGGTGTTTGTTCTGACTTGAACCACCTTGTTCTGCACTGACTGAGAGAAAGCTTGCAGGGCCAGAAAACTGCCCTGAGTTCTAGGAGATTGATATGGAGAAGGGATTCCAGAGGGGACCACAGTCCCTGGGCAGTAAGGACCCCCAGATGGGCTCCCCAGCCCAGCAGGGAAGCATTTGTGGTAAGGACCACTGAATGAGACCGAGTGGCAAATGGGACCACTTGCCTTAAATTGTCCTGATCCTGCCACCACTGAAGGGCTTGGATCAGGGTCTGAGTCACTGGGATCAGTTTGGTAAGGGAATCCTTCCTTTGGGACCAAAAGGCCCTCATCTGGAATCTTGCCCCTTGGACCACTGCTGTGGAAGCTGCCATGCCGCCCAAGAGCTGGAGGAAATGCCTTGCTGGTCGAGACACCTGAAGGCTGAAAGAAGAAGCCAGTTCTATGAGAACTCTTGCCCTTTCCAGGGGAAGAAAGGCTCTTGCTTTGACAGTATCCAGCTCTGCCCCTATCAAGGTAAGGAGCTGCACTGGCTCAAGAACTGACTTGGGAAAGTTGAGAAGAAATCCAAGATAAGTGAGCACTTGCTGGGTCACTTGCAGGTCTGACTTGACTTGGTCTGGAGACTGGCCCACTACGAGCCAGTCGTCCAGATATGGAAAAATGGAAATCTTTTGCCTTCTTAGAAAGGCAACAACAACTACTGCCATGCACTTTGTGAAAACCCTTGGGGCTGATGTTAGACCAAAGGGCACTGCTTTGAACTGATAGTGGCCTGAGGGCAACTCAAACCTGAGGTACTTTCTATGAGAGCACCTGATGGGAATGTGAAAATAGGCATCCTTTAGGTCCAGGGAGGCTAGCCAGTCCCCTGGCCTTAAAGAGGGAAGAATATTCCCAGAGTTACAATCTTGAACTTTGGTTTTTAAAAGATGATTGTTCAGGTATCTTAGGTCTAGGATGGGTCACCACTCCCCTGTCTTTTTTGGGGTAGGGAAGTACCTGGAGTACAGACCTTTGAACCTGTGTAGGGTAGGAACGCTCTCTATGGCTCCTAAGGCCAGAAGAGATGAAGCCTCTGCCTGTAGGGCAAGGGTTTCTGAGAGACCTGCAGGTGGAAAAGATCTGGCTCTCATCTTCAGAAATTTTTTGAAGCCGAGAACCAGTCCCTGGCTTACTACTTCCAGGACCCACTTGTCTGAGGTAATAGACATCCAGTCCTGGACAAAGTAAGCCAGCCTGCCCCCTACTGGAATAGGAGAGTCGACCCGGGCAGACCCATCAGGGTGTCTGCTTGGCAGGGGCCTCAGGCTGAGGAGTGGATGCAGCCCTGCTCATCCCCCTTCTGCCTCTCCCTCTGAAGAACCCCCTCTGTGAAAAGGGAGAAGAGGAATGTGCTTGGTAAAAAGGCCTATGAAAAGGCCTACCCCTGCCCCTAGACTGCCTTTGAGAAGTCGCCTGCCTCTCCTTGGCCTGAGCACTCCTATAAGTGGTCCTGTACGCGTCCATTTTCTTCATGTAATTCTCTGTCTGCTCCCCAAACAGAGAATTACCCACTACAGGAAAATCCATGGCCTTAGCCTGGGTGTCCTGTGAGAGGCTAGTACATCTGAGCCAAGTCATTCTCCGAACAGCCACAGATGTAACCACGACTCTTGATGACACATCACTGGAGTCCACAGCAGCATGAAACTGTACTTTTGATGCCTCGATCCCATCTGCAGCTACCTCCTCCAGCTCCTTGGCTAGCTGGGGGGGGAGGCCTGTTTAGCCAGTGCCAGTACAGTGTCCCACCTGGACTTCTGGTACCTGGCTGTACAGGCCATATAATTCGCCTGCCTGAGTCCCAAGGAAGATGCCACGTACTGTTTTTTTTTGCCATGGCATCAATCTTCCTGGAGTCTTTGTCTGGGGGGTGTGAAGCCACGGGGAATGTTTGCCTTGCCACAGGCAGCAGCCTGCACTACCCCAACATGGCTGTATTGCTGGTATAAAAACTCCATATCTGAGCCTGATAGTGTATACCTCTAGTCCATCCTTCTGTCAACAGGAGGTACAGAATTGGGAGACTTCAGGATTTTTTGTTTCCGTTTCCCAAAGGATTTTTGAAGGGGAATAGACAGTCTCCTGGACTCTGGGATGTACATCATTTCCACATAATCAGGCTCCTCCTGATCCTCCATTGCCTCCTCTATAGGAAGCTGGAGGGTTTCAGCCACTTTTCTGTAAAACAGAAAATGGGAAGGGGACTCAGAAAGCCTAGGAGGGCATACACCAGAAGGTCTGTCTGAGGAGATGTCTGGTTCCACAGGCACATCCAGACTTTCACCATCATCTTCAAACTCCCCCTGCTCCTCAAACTCCAGTTGATAAAAATCTTCAGGGTTATAATCTTGAACCGGGGGAACCGACCCCCTGCGAAAAGGTGCCAGATCAGTCAGAACCAAGTGAAGCGATTCCACAATTTGAATCGCTCTGGCTATTTCCTCGGCGGTTGGAACATGAACCTCTGGATCCGAACCGGTCGATTTTTCTTTGCGTTTCCTTTTTATAGGAACCGACCCCTCAGTATCGGCTCTCCTCTTGCCCGAAGAAGTATTGCCCTGGTCAGAGGGCACTCCTTCTGGTTCTGTCGAACCGAACCGGGCTGGCCATCCAAGTCAGCGGACTTCTCGGCCTCCTTTTCCCTCAGTCTACCTAATCTCTTTTCAAGGGTAGATTTAGGAAAATTTTTACACATTTGGCAGTCTGTATCGAGGTGTTCAAACCCCAGACAATAAACACAGGTGGTGTGGGGGTTGGCCTTAGCAAAGACCTCCCCACACTCACTGCAGTGCTAAAACCCAGTGGGCCCGGTTATTTTCTTGGGTTTCTCAGACATGGCCAACCTAAGCAAACTTACCCTTTGTATGGCAACCGCCAGGCAAGACTCCCTTATTGGTTCCTAACCATGTCACGGGTGTTGGAAAAAAACATTCAAAACACGTTTTTTTTTTTTTTGGTTTAGTTTTTTTTTTTAGAACTATCTAGTACTCACGGTACCACAGACAGAGACTGAACCGACTATGCAGAAATAAATTCGGTATAAAAACAACAACTTAACTGAGACTTTAACCGACTTTCAAACCGAGCTGAAGGAGAAATCTCCGGAGCGACTGTTCAGTGAGGCAGAGTAAAGAATCTCACGGTTGGATTTCAAAGGGCTCCAGACAGAGACCTCAACCAAGCTCGAGCTCAGCATTCTACGCTCTGCATAGAAAGTTAACCCTTTGTTCTCTGGGGCAGTTTAAAGACTGGGGCTAACTGCAATAGTCAGAATACAGCAAGACTTCATGTTGTTCGAATATGGAGGTAGGCATCTTGCGTGTCTAGGGAGCAGAGTCATTCCCCTTGATGCAGCATGGGACAAATGCCCAGCACGGTGACAATCCTTAACCTCTTGTACTTTATGTAGTTGTTCAAGAGGCTCAGGTCCAGGACCGGGGGGAGGAAGAATCTCCAGTCTTCTTGGGGACCAGGAAGAAGCGGGAGTAGAATCCTTCCCCCCACTGTGGGGGTGGAATTGGTTCTATTGCCTTCTTGTCTAATAGTGACTGTACTTCCTCCCCAATCAGCTCGGCATGGGAGACTGAGTAAGACGCTTGAACCGGGGGATTGTCCAGGGGTATCAGATGGAATTCCAACGCTTCTATCAACTGGAGAACACAAGCATGGTTTGTGATTGAGGTCCATCCGTCGAGGTAAAGCGAGAACCGAACCCCTACCACCTCTTCCCTGGACTCGGCAGGTGGCATGGAGTCGGGCCAGGAGTCCAGCAAGGGAGCCCGGGGTTGGCAAGGCGACATGGGACAGTTTGTTGTTCCTTGATCCCTGTGATCCACCGGGGTGAGAGAGCTTTACGATGTAATCTGCCTCTCTATTGCTGTCCTTTAGGCTTCTGCCCTCCCTGGCGACGAAACTGACTACATTTGCCAGGGGTCTGTTCAGACCTGTACAATTGATGTACCGACTTAACAGCCTTACCCAAATCCTGGAGATCCACGATCATCTGCTCGATGTCCGGACCAAAATGCATGAACCCATGGAATGGGGCATCAATGATGGCATCCTGGAGGTCCTGCTTAAACCCAGAGACTCAGAGCCAGGAGTATGTCCTCATATAAACCTCCGTGACCGCTGCCCTGGCTGCCACGTCGGCAGAATCATGAGATGATCTGAGGGCATGTTTTCCTACATCCATACTGAACTGTAGTATGTCCAAGAGCTCCGTTTTGAGCTCAGAATCGTGCTGCTTTTTAGCAAGCTCGACTGCTTTGCTCCAGAGGGATTTCTTGTACTGCACCATGTGTGCTATAAAATTTAGCAAACAAATGGTGCATGTAGCCGAGAAATAAACCTTTCTGCCGAACTCATCCAGGCGATTGGATTCTTTGTCCAGTGGCTGGGAGCTCATGTGCCGGGGCTGTTTGGTTCTGCTATAGGCAGCAGTCAACTTGACCGAGTCAGCCTTAGGCTGTTTTCTGAGGATCGACTCATTTGTCGGGGTACGGTACAGCCGGTCCACTTTCTTGGGAATAGCGGGGGTTGTCACAGGGTGCTTCCAGGCCAACCTGGTAGCATCCTGGAATGGGGCTACCAGGGGTGGAACCACTAAGGGTTAGGGCTCATTCACGCCCCAAAAATGGGCCAATCTCTTCCTTTCCCGGATCAAGCTCCTCGATTTCCCACTGGTTTAAAACTTGGATGTGCTGCATCCGTCCAAGAAGGAAGGATCATCCAGCGGTGAACGAGGGGATTCCCCTGGAGGGTCCGGATTGGGAGGGCAAGGAGTACTCTCCCAAGGATCTGGAGGCGGCAGAGGAACTGAAGTAAAATGACCCCGAGGAGCAAGAACAAGGGTACCTTCTCCTGTAATGCCTGGAGGTCGACCTGGAACGGCACTCCTACTCAGGTCTGGAGACTTATCATCCAGAGGAACTGGCAATTTGTCTTTGGGTGAAGTTGGGGCCCACGGGGTATCTACCAGAATACGTTGCACTGGGGGAGGCTGTGGTTCCTTAGGCAGGATGTCCTTCTCGACAGTGTCCCACCAGGAACTGAAAAGGTCCTTTACTTTGGCTAAAGAGACCATAGCAGGAGCCGATGGACCTGGCGTTCCGGCTCTGTTGTCACGTTCCCCAGGTTGCGGCCCAGACAGTTCGTTAGGGGCTGGTGTACGCACCGGCGACTTTAGCTTCTCTAGCGTCAGGTCTTGAAGCAGTATCGGAGCTAATGGCAGGTCTGTCAGTGTCTGATCATCTGTCAGCGGCAATGGGTAAGGCATCGGGTGTGGCCGTGTCTCGGCAGGGGACTGTTCTAACGGCTGCTTATGAGATGCTAGCAGCGTAGAGGACCCCGACGTCAAGGAGGTAGAAGACGTCGGGATGGTGCATCTGGTTCTGGGCATCGCTTCCTGTGGTGGAGTCCAGCCGGACAATCAGACTAGGATGAAGAAGCCTTCACCAGGGGGTGGACGGCAGAGAGGGTGTCGTCCGCCTCCTTAATGGTGGAATCCCTGGTCTTAGACCCAGAAGTATGGTTGTAGGGTCACAGACTAAGGAAGGGGGCCAAGACCCTTGCCCAGCAGAAACACCACTGGACGCCTGCGCCGCCGGGTTTCAAGATCAACAACCCGGGGCAGCGCCTGAACTCGGGACTGGAGTTGGCCGATTCGGCGCGAAGACCTGGATCAGGAGTGGAGAGCGGTCCGCCTCTTGGTGATGGTGCTTTTTTCTCCTTCTTGTGGGAACTCCCCGACCCCAAAGAAGAGGATCCTACGCCTGACGGAGTCTTTTGCATGTTAGCCAGCTGTTGCTCCAGCAGGAAAGTATTCAAAGTCTTCAGACGATGGATGCACATTCCTTGACTGAGGCTCTTGCAGTGCAGGCAGTATTTGGTATCGTGACCGGGTTCCAGGCAGAGGAGGCAGGCTGAATGGCCATCGTGGGCCGGTATCTGCTTCCCACACACGCACTTCGACTTAGGGTGGCGAGTAGACTGTGAAGATATACACTGAAATTAACTAAGCGATTATACTTAAAACTATGCGAAACATTCTTTTCAAAATGGCGACGCATACAGATGTCCATGGAGCTGATGTGAATGGGTCGACAGCAGCAGGAAAAGAACTGGGGAATGGCTGGGGACCACCTCCTCTATGCCACTGGCGAACGCTGAAGGCGGTCTGACGTCAGGGGGCGATCCCCGCTGGGTACTGCTAGCTAGAAAGTTTTCCACGGGGTCCTAGTGCCTGGCGGCATAGTCTTCATGATGTAGCCTGCTGCAAGAGCTCCCACTCGGAGTAAGATCCCCAGTTCCTCCAGAGTTGATTGGGTGAGCTGGAGGGAGGCCTCAGCCTCCTGGTACAACCCTCCGGAGACTAGCCAGTCATCCGGGTAAGAGAAGACCACCACACCTTGTCTTCACAAGTGAGTTGCGACCACTGCCAGGCTCTTTTTAAACACCTTGGTGATGAGGACAGAACAAAGCGTACAGTCACAAACTGATAGTGGCAGTTTCCTAACCTGAATCTGAGGTACATTCTGTGGGAAGGTCTTACTGGGATATGAAAAGCATTCTTCAGATCCAGAGACCCCAACCAATGTCCCTGCTGGAGAGATGTGATCACTATGGACAGTGTCACCATATTGAGCTTCTCTTTTTTTCAAGTACATGTACATAAATCTTGGGTCTAAAATGAGTCACCATTCTCTATTATTCTTGTGAGTGAGGAAGTACCTGGAATAGAGACCCCTACCACATTGTCCCGAGGGAACTCTTTCCATTGCATTGGCCTGTAGTAGTTTTTTGACCTCCAACAGTTTTTCTTCTTTCTGGGTTATGAGGTGGGAAGGCCCAGTGTACCTGCAGTTCTGGGAACTTTTTGAACTGCACGGAGAGACCCTCACTCACTATTTCCAGAACACACTTGTCTGTTGTCATGTTTTTCCACACCTGGAAACAGTGAGTCAGCCTTTCTCCCACTGGAAATAGCTGGGCAACCTGTACAGACCTGTCAGGGGGTTCTACTTTGTTTGCACATTGGGAACTGGGATGGCTGCAGCCCGTTTTCACCCTACATACCTCTGCCCTGAAGGAACCTCTCTGAGGAGGGTAGTCAAAAGTCACATAAGTACGGGGTACACAGCCCCTGCCCTACGTCCCCTTCTGAGGGTCTATGGAAGTGGAAGTCTTCTCTTTTTTAATGTTGCTTTTACAGGCGGTCTTATATTCATCCACCTTTATCATGTTATGCCTCTGTTTTGTCGAAGAGTTCCCCTTACAGGGGAAATCCATGGTCTAGGTTTGTGTGTCCTGAGAGAGAGATTCATAGTCCACAGCCCGGCCAATCTCCTGAGGGACACTGCATGAGCCATGACCCTACAAGTGGTGTTGACTGGCATCCACAGCCAAGTGAAACTACTATTTAGTGGCATCCAAGGCAGCCTTTGCTGTATCGGCCAAGTCATGGACCAAATCACCAGTGGCCTTTTCGCTTATGGACACTGCAGAGGTGCAGAAGGCCTTCTGGTACTGAGCTACATAGGCCATATTGACTATCGCAGAAAAAGGGAGGCCAACATGTAAACCTATTTAGCCATGCTGTCCAGTTTTCTGGAATCCCTCTCGGGGGGGGGGGGGTTGTTGAGAGAAAAGTAGGATCCTGACCTTGTCACAGACAGCAGTTTGTACCATTTCTTCAAGAACAGGGTGAGTGTAAAGATAATCAGCACCCTGCCTATCCAGCTTGCATTTCTTTTCTGCTCTCTTGTCTATATCCGCTGCCAAAGTGGGGGCCACTAGGATTTTGGAAGTGACCTTTTTCAGTGACTTATGAATGGACAACACCACCCTCTTTGTGGGTGTTACGCCCATCATGTCCAAAAACTCGACCTTATCCTAGCCCTCTGCTGTCTCCTGAGGAGCGAGGTTGAGGGTACTTGACATCTGCCTCACAAAGAAATAGTACTTCACTGAGGACCTGAGAGTGGAGCCAAATTCCCGAAATGAGGAGTCGTCGAGCTCTATGGGCTCATCCATCTCCTTCTCCTCTTCATAAAACATCTCAGCCTCATCAACCACAGGCTTTTTTACAGGTTGTCAAACCTGGGGAGGGGGAGCATGCATGGACATAAAGCCTCCCATAGTCTGGAAAGCCTGGAAAGTACAGTTACGTAAGAATGTACCGTAACAGTACATCTTCGAGAACAGCTCTTGCAGCAGGTTACACCATTAGGACTGAAGCCGGCAGGCATCAGGACCCCACGGAAAAATTCTAGCTAGCTATCTTCAGCGGGGACCGCCCCCGTCGGTCCCGCCTCCACAGGCGAGTATATAAGGAAGCAGTCCCGCCCAGATTCCCCAGTCTCCACTGAGCACTTCCCGCCAGGCTGACATAGAAATGGGAGACCGAGGATCCACCGTCAGAAGACAAAGGGAAAGTTTTCCTGTTAGTAAGTGCTTAAGCCATGCCTCCTCCAAGGGGGAAGGTGGGCGGGAAGGTACCTGCTGCAAGAGCTGTTCTCGAAGATCTACTGTTACGGTAAGTTCTTACCTAACTGTACTATCTTACTTCGAGACACAGCTCTTGCAGCAGGTTACACCATTAGGACCGATTCCCAAGCAGTAACGCTGTAAACATTCTGGGAGGGGGAAACTTGAAAATACATTCCAGGTCCTGAATCTAGGACAGGAGACCCTGTAGCACAGCCAGGCCGAAGCCGGCTTTTCGCCGTGAAGCGATGTCCAGGCTATAATGCCTGATAAATGTATGTACAGAGCTCCAAGTGGCTGCAGCACATATGGCAGAGGTCGAGACGTTTCGAAGCGCTGCAAAGGAGGTGGCCACACCCCTAGTGGAATGACCCCGGACTGATCCCGGGAGGGGCTTTTGTTTGATATCATAACAGTATGAGATGCACTGGACAAGCCAGCGAGACAGGGAATGTTTGGATACTGGTTGGCCCATCATCCTTTCCGAAAAGGAAACGAAAAGTTGCTCCGAACTACGAAGCTGTTTAGTTCTGTTGAGGTAATACCTCAAGCTGCGGTGAACATCCAGGGTGTGGAGCAGTGCCTCTCCTCTATTAAGAGTAATTTGGGAAGTAGACCAGCAGGTCAATATCCTGATTGAGAGGGAGTGTGGAAACCACTTTAGGTAAAAATTTAGGATTCGTCCTCAGGGATACTCTGTCCCGGTGGAAAATTAAATAAGGCTCTTTGCACATGAGAGCGTGAAGCTCAGAAACTCTTCTCGCTGACGTAACAGCAACCAAAAACAGCGTTTTCCACGACAGAAAACGCAGCTCGCAATCCGCGGCAGGTTCGGAGGGGGGGTGAGTTGTTCCAGGACAAAGAGCAAATCCCATGGAGGCACTGGGTCCTTAATGGGTGGCCTAAGATGCAACACCCCTCTCAAAAATTCCTGAGAGGCATCTAATTGTGCCACTGTGCGCTGTCCCACCAGAAGGTGGTAAGCTGAAATGGCACAGAGGTGCACCTTGATAGAGGAGTAGGCGAGGCCCGAACGGAAAAGGGAGAGCAGGTAGTCCAACACCGCTCTCACCGGGCAACCTAAAGGGGAAAGGTCGCGTGCTTGCGACCATAAACAAAAACGGCGCCATTTCATGGCGTACGTCGCATGCGTTGCCGGCTTTCTGGCTGCAGAAAGAACTTCCGCAACCTCTTGCGAGACCCCGTGACGCAAGATGGCTATGTCTCTAGGAGCCATGCGTGCAGGTTCAATGAGCGGAAGTCCGGGTGGACCAGTGAACCTTCTTCCTGAGACAAGAGATGGGAGCTGAACGGCAACGGGAGCGGAGGTTCCCGGGATAGCTGAATTAGTAAAGGGAACCAGATCTGTCTGGGCCAGAAGGGGGCCACAAGGATCATGGTTGCTTGCTCCCTGTGCAGTTTGAGAAGAACACTCTGGATCAACGGGAAGGGAGGGAAAACGTAGAGGAATCTGTCCGCCCAGAAGAGGGACAACGCCATCTCGCCAGAAAACACCAGGCCCTGGATCTGGCGAGCAAAAATTCAGCAGTTTTGCGTTGGATGGGGAAGCGAACAAGTCCAACTCTTGAGTTCCCCATCGAAGAAACAGATCTTCTGCTACCTCTTGAAGTTCCCACTCGTGGACTCTGGCCTGGGAGCGACTCAGGCCGTCTGCAATTGTGTTGTCCACCCCGGGAACATGTACTGTGATCAGATTTGCGCCGTGTCGGATTACCCAATCCCACACCCTCATGGCCTCCCTGCAAAGGGGGTAAGAGTGTGCGCCTCCTTGTTTGTTGAGGTAATACATCACCGCCGTGTTGTCTGTCTGAAGCAGGAGAGTACTCGGCGGGATCTCTGACTGAAATGCCAGCAGGGCATAAAGAACCGCCCTCATTTCTAGGACGTTGATATAGAGGTGGGCCTCCTGAGAGGTCCACCTTCCCTGTGATTTCACCCCGTCCAGGTGTGCTCCCCACCCTAGACCTGAGGCGTCTGTGGTGAGGATTACCTCCGGGGACGGCGCTATAAATGGGATGCCCGTGGAGAGTGTCCCTGGGACTAGCCACCACTGCCAGTCTCGAATGACGGTGTTCGTGATTCTGACCGGATACTGCATGTGGTCTTGCCTTTGATCCCATTGCACCTTGAGCATCCACTGAGTTACCCTCTTGTGGAGCCTTGTGAAAGGGACGGTAGGAATGGCTTGAAGCCATGTGTCCGAGCAAGCGAAGGACCGACCTGGCCGGGACGGTCTTGTTCGACGAAAGCTCCCTGATGAGGGATCTGATGCGCTCCGCTCTGTCGTCTGGAAGAAAAGCTCTTCCCTGAACGGTGTCCAGTACTGCGCCTATAAATTGCAGCTTCTGCGACGGTACCAGGAGAGACTTCTCGTGGTTGATTAGGATGCCCAGAGATCGAAACAGGTCCTGGGTACTCTGGATTGCTCGTAACAACGCCTCTCTGGAGGCGGCCATGAGAAGCCAATCGTCCAGGTACGGGAACACATAATGGCCCTGTCTCCTTAGAGACGCTGCCACGACTGCCATGCATTTGGTAAAGACCCTGGGTGCTGATGACAGTCCAAATGGAAGGGCTCGGAATTGAAGGTGGTGGTCGAGAAACTCGAAGCGCAGGAACCTCTTGTGCGCTTGGGCTATAGGGATGTGCAGGTATGCGTCCTGCATGTCTAGAGACGCTAAGAAGGCGTCCTGCTTCAGCATGGGAATGAGACCCGGAAGAGTCACCATGCGGAATCTCTTGTAGGCGACCGACAAGTTGAGGTCACTGAGGTCCAGAATCGGACGGAGGTCCCCTGTTTTCTTTGAACCAGGAAGAAGTGGGAATAGCATCCTTGACCTCTCTGGTTCTCCGGGACGTAATCTATCGCTCCCTTTTGCAAGAGCGCGAATACTTCTTGCCAGATCAGTGACTTGTGCTGACCCTAGTACCAGGAGAGCAAAGGAGGCCTCGAGGGTGGCTTTTCTGCGAATTCTATAAAGTGGCCTCTTCCGACCAACTGAAGAACCCACCTGTCGGTGGTTATAGCCTGCCATCCCGGCAGAAAGTTCGCAATGCGACCCCCGACCATGATTTCCCGTTGATCCTGAGGGGCAAGGGCCGGAAAGGAGTCAAGCTGTGGCGGCTGAGGGTCCCACTGGCTGGGCCGGCGTAGGAGTGCGCTGGCTTTGGCCTGCGGGTTGTTTCCCCTGGGCTCTGCGAAAGCCGGAGCCCCTCTGTTGTGGAGCAGGCGGGACTGTTGTCTCTGCGTCCGTCCACGAAATCGGCTTTGGTTCCTACGAAAGGAACTAAGCTTGGGTTGGTACATGGCCTGAACCGACCTCACCGCCTTCCCGGCCTCTTGGAGTTTGGTAATTATCTTCTCTGAGGGTTTACCAAATAAAACTTCTCCCTCGAATGGGGCGTCCATGATATTCTTCTGGACGTCCGGGGTAAAACCGGAGACACAGAGCCAAGAGAGTCTCCGGAGGCATACGCCTGAAGCTGCAGCTCGGGCCAAGGAGTCCGAGGAGTCGTACGCGGCTCGCAACACTTGGGTTCCCACGTCCGAACCCGTACGAAAGAGCTGTAGCATCTCCTCCTCCTCCTGCTCACCTTCCGGCAGTTTCTCAGCCGCATCCAGACCCTGCTCCCACAGGGCATTTTGGAACTGCACCATGTGGGTCAAATAATTCAGGGATCTGATGGCGCAGGTAGCGGAAGCATACATGCGCCTGTCCATGGCGTCCAGCTGCTTGGACTCTGGGTCCGGTGGCAGGGTGATCAAATGTTGCGGTCTCTGGGACCAGTCATGAGAGGCTGTTATGACCAGAGAGTCGGCCTGAGGATGCTGAATCAAGTACTGGTCTTCTCTGGAAGCCTTGAACAAGCGATCAGCTTTCTTCGGCATCGCCGGGAGCGTATGTGGACGCTTCCACGCTGCCTTAGTGACGTCCACGAAAGTGTCTACCAAGGGTGGCACCACCACAGGCTTGGGGTCCTTCTGCAGAAGATACTTCGCAAGGCGTAGCCTTTCAGGGTCTAGCTCTTCCGCATCCCATCCCATGTTCTCTTGGATGTGTCTCATAATATCCGAGAACGAAGGGTCATCCAGAGGAGACTTTGGCATCTCACGTGGGTCCGGCGAAGGGATGGAGAGAGGAGATGGGGATCTGGATGTTGAGAACTCTGATCCCGTGTCCTCCGTCGAAGGCGATCGTCAGCGTCTTCTGGGTCTCTTAGGGCTGGGTGACCTGGAAAAGGATTTGGACGGAGGTCTCCGTTTGTCTGGTCTCCCCCTTGGAGGTGTCCTGTACTCCCGGGGAGGAGGTAACCGGCCTGCCGACCCCGATGGAGAGGGGGGCGCAGGAACCGGAGGAGCAACCGGTGTAGGAGGAGGAGGAGGAGGAGGAGGAAGCGGAGGTGGAGTGGGGACCATGCCTTTCTTGATGGTGTCCCACCAACAAGTAAACAGCTCCTTCACTTCCGAAAAGGAAAGGCCCGACGACGGTCCGGGCGCCAGTGGACGGTCGTCGGGTCCCGGCGTCGGCTCCACAGGGGGTTCGGGATGTGGCGAGGGTTCCCTGGGGGTCTCGACAGGACTGGGGTCGCCCGTCTGGTCCTCGGGCTGAGTCAACTCCTCCTCAGTGATGGTCTCCTGACCGACGTCGGTCGGAGGCGTCAGGGTCCTCTTTCTCAATAGCAGCGGGCGCCGGTCCCCCTGCCGGCGTCCGGTGAAGCGTTGGCCTGGCCGGCGACGGTCTTCTGGCCGACGGTGGCTCCGGGGACCTGTGGCGAGAGGTCGACGACGGACACACTGGCATCGGGTCCTGCGGCCTCTTCAGAGAGGTGAGCTCCTTGGTCTTACGAGGAGGCAAGGAGGCAGACCTGACGTCGGGTTCAGAAAGGCGGGAACCCGACTTTTGGTGATGGTGACGGTCCCCCGACTTGGCCAGGGCCTTGGAGGACAAGGAAGGCCGGGGAGTCTTGGCTTGGGAAGAGGATGAAGACTTTCTCACCGCAGCAGGGGGAGGCTGAGAGCTGGCCCGGGAAGGAGAGCGGTAGGACCTGGAACCAGAGCTGCGCGAGTCGGAGGCCCTAGACGGGGACCTGGAAGGGGCCTTCTCCCTATGCTTCTCAGCATGCTTGTGGGCCTTCTGCGAAGAATCCCCCTTGGAAGCCATGGTCTCGAGTTTCTCTTCTAGCAGGAATGCCTGTAGGGCCTTCTGGCGAAGGATCCGGGTTCTGCTATTAAAACCCTGGCAAAAGGAGCAGGACCGGGTGTCGTGGTCTGGGCCTAGGCACCGGACACAGGCCGAATGCGGATCCTTGAAAGGGATCTGCTTCCCACAAGCACACTTCGAGGAGTGACTGGAGGTCGGAGAGGACATCAGCGAAGAACTTTATTGTAGAGAACGAATTTCCCGTAGGAAAAAACTTTACCACGTGTCGCTCGCTAGAGACTGAACCGAAGGGTCGAGACATACAAGTCGACGGCAGGAAAGAACTGGGGAATCTGACAGGACCACCCCCCTATATACTACGTCAGACGTCAGAGGCGGGACCGACGTCGGGGGCGGTTCCCGCTGAAGATAGCTAGCTAGAATTTTTCCGTGGGGTCCTGATGCCTGCCGGCTTCAGTCCTAATGGTGTAACCTGCTGCAAGAGCTGTGTCTCGAAGTAAGATCTGACAAGTCTTAGCCATGTCCTCAGCCAAGGGCATTCTGTTTCTGTCAACAGACATCTCCTTTACTTTTTCAGCTGGAGCGGCAGTGACACATTTTTCTTTCTGCTTTTTCTAGGCAGGCACCAGTTCCGATGCCTGCTCAGCAGACATTTTAGTTCTGGTACACTCAGCTCCCTGTCCAACACCTTGACCTCTGAGTCACCTTTAGCAGCTTGTTCTTCTGATTCTGTTGAGGAACCAGTTCTTCCCAGAGCCATGCTGTGAGGAAGAGGTGGACTGAGAAGACAGAATCTTAGCACTTTGGAGGGAGACTTTGGGGCAATGCTTCCTCTCAGGCGGAGAAATAAATCTGCCATTAGAGGGCAGAGGAGAGTGTGACCAGAGCAGAGTTTCGAACTTCATTCTGAAGTTCTCTAATTAGCATAAAATTTAAGGCTCCAGGGAAGCTCTTTCCAGGGGAATGAAGCACTTGTCAAGTGATAGTGAGGGATTCCTGGGGTTTGAAGACGGTGTAACACCAAAGTGTTTTATTAAAGTACAGTTCCACTTACACGGTATTTCTATGCTTACATGACTGTATGATTGTGTAAGTATATGTGTATCGCTTTGATTCAAAACCAATACAAACAAAATAAAAAAAAAAAGCAGGCTGGGCTGCATTCTGAGGATGCACTTTTTAATGTATTTATTTATTTCAAATGTTTCACCAGGAAAGGCATACTGGGCTACTAAATACAGGTTACCCACCTGCAACAGGAGTTCTAGGAATGGTATATGTTGTTCATCCACACTGTCAGGCAGGTTCCTTGCCGCTTTAAATCTTGCCGGAAGGTCTTCAAGCTGGTTCCTCCCACCCACCCGGGAGGTAAAACTCTCGGCCGCCCCATGACGCCAGATCTAGCCCGGCTGAAGCTAGTACAAAGGCCGAAGCCAGGAGGTCGGGGTCGTGTGGATGAACAATATATACCATTCCTAGAACTCCTGTTACAGGTGAGTAACCTGTACTTCTAGGACATGGATATGTTATTCATCCACACCGCCTGGCAGACTCCTAGCAGTTCTCCGGGAGGAGGGAGGCAAGGCGCACACCCCCTACTTAGGAATAGAGACTGGAGAACAGAGGCCCCAAAACCAGCATCCCGGCGTGACTCAAGGTCGATGTGGTAGTGGGTAATAAAGGTATGTGCCGACTTCCAGGTAGCAGCCCTGCAGATATCCTGGATACGGACATCCCTGGAAGCAGCTACCGATGCAGTGGTATGGCGGGTAGAATGAGCTCTTATCCCTCTGGGAGGCTCCATGCCCGCCAACCTATAGCAGAGCTCTATGCAGGAGGTGACCCACCTGCTTATCGTTCGCTTGGCTGCAGGTCTGCCAGGTGCAGCTTCAGTGTAGGTGAAAAACAGCTGGCGAACCTCTCCCTGAACTTCAGCCGTCCGCTCCTTATAATAAGCAAGCGCTCTCCTAGGGTCCAAAGTATGGAGCCTATACTCTGCCTCCGAGGTGTGATTGGGGTAGAACACCGGCAGAGTCAACACCTGGTTAAGGTGAAACTCCGACATCACCTTCGGAAGGAACTGCGGGTGGGGGCGCAGGACAACCTTGTCCCTGTGGAAGACCAGATAAGGAGACTCGATGGAAAGCGCCTGGAGCCTCCCAGCCTTCTGGCTGACGTGACAGTCACCAAGAAGGCAGTCTTCCACGACAGGTGGGAGATATCGCACCTGTGCATCGGTCTGAATGGCTTGCCCATGAGCTTGGCCAATACCAGCAGTAGATCCCACGGAGGTGGAGGTTCTCGCACCAGAGGGGAAATGCGATCAAGGCCTTTGAAAAAGCGCCAGACTACCTTCTCCTGCACCACCGACTGCTTCCCGGCCCGTGCCCGGTAAGCAGAGATGGCTGCCAGGTGCACCTTAAGGGTCGTCGACCGAAGGCCTTGCTGAGAAAGGGACCAGAGGTAGTCCAGAATGCTTGCCAAGAGACAGGCGGAAGGGTCCAAGCCCTTCCCCTGACACCAAATGGAGAATCTCTTCCATTTGAAGGCATAGCATTTCCTGGTCGACTCCTTACGGGACGCCTCAACGACGTTGAGGACCTCGTCGGAAAGACCCAAGGACTGGAACTCTAGCCGCTCAGGAACCAGGCCATCAGGTGCAGAGACTGAAGGTCCGTATGGAATACCTTCCCCTGGTTGACTGAGATCAGGTCCGGGCGGGCTGGAAGCCGCCTCGGGAGCCTGGAGCTGAGACTGAGGAGATCTGGATACCAGAACTGGCGGGGCCAGTCTGGGGCTATCAGAATCACCTGCGCCTTGTCCCTCCTCGCCTTGAGAAGCACCTTGTGGATCAAGGGAAATGGGGGAAAGGCGTAGAAGAGGCCCGGGGTCCACGGCCTCGCAAAGGCATTCCCCTGCAGCAAGCCCTGCTGAGTGGGGTGGGCGTGGAACAGTCTCAGCTTTGCATTCTCCCTGGAGGCAAACAGGTCCACCTGAGGCATGCCCCAGTGGGAGAACAGATCTTGTACTACCTCCGGCAGGAGACACCACTCGTGAAACACAGCCCCTATCCGGCCTAGGGCATCGGCCAGGGTGTTGGAGGCTCCTGCCACGTGAATGGCCAGGGAGATCCGCCTCCAGGCTGCGCATTTAGGACCAAATGCAGAGAGCTTCCTTGCATAACAGCATGGAGCGCATCCCGCCCTGGCAGTTCAGGTAGTACATGGACGCGTGGTACTGTCCGTCGGACCTGAACCACTTGACCCGTGAAACGCGAGTGAAGGCGGTGAGAGCTAGACGGACCGCTCGGAGCTCCAGCAGGTTGATATGGCATCGGGACTCCCGAGGGGACCAGAAGCCGTGCGCTCTGTGCTCCCCCAGATGGGCCCCCCAACCCATGAGAGATGCATTGGTCGATAGAGAGACCGTCGGCTCAGGGTGGACGAACGGGATGCCCTCCTGCAGATGTGCCTGAACGGTCCACTACTGGAGAGGGTTGGTCCAAAGGATCGCAGCGTTGTGACCACTGGCTGGCCATTCCCCATTGAAGGTGATGCATATACCAATGGGCCCAACGGACCACGCTGGTACAGGCCGCCATGAGGACCAGGAGGTGCAGGAAGTCCCGGGCAGGGCGCGATTACCCAACCAGAAATGATTGGGCAAAGGAGGAAAGAACCTCGGCCCTGTCCGGCGGGAGCCGAGCTCTGGCTCAAAGAAAGTCGAGCTCTGCCCCGATGAAGAGTATCACCTGCTTCGGCACGAGTTCCAATTTGACCTCGCTGATGAGGAGGCCAATCTGAGAGCAAACCTGGAGGGCCAGATCTCTGGACCGCTCCACCTCCACTCTGGAGGGGGCTGCAATCAGCCAGTCGTCCAGGTAGAGGTACACCCGGACCCTTCGGCGCCGCAAGAATGCTGTCACCACTGCCATGCATTTGGTGAAGACCCTGGGAGCTAGAGAGAGGCTGAACGGCATGGCCCGGAACTCGTAAAGGGATCCCTCCGCTCTGAAGTGGAGGAATCTCTGATGAGATGGACGGATCGGGACGTGAAAGAACGCGTCCTGGAGGTCCAGGGAACAGAACCACATGCCTCGTTCCAAGGATGGAATTATCTGAGCCACAGTGACCATCCTGAAGGTCCGAGACAGTACAGTTACGTAAGAACTTACCGTAACAGTAGATCTTCGAGAACAGCTCTTGCAGCAGGTTACACCATTAGGACTGAAGCCGGCAGGCGTCAGGACCCCATGGAAAAATTCTAGCTAGCTATCTTCAGCGGGGACCGCCCCCAACGTCGGTCCCGCCTCAGACGTCAGACATAGTATATAAGGGGGCCGTCCCGCCAGATTCCCCAGTTCTCCTGCAGGCTGACATCGAAATGGGAGACCGAAGATCCACCGTCAGAAGACAAAAGGGTAAAATTCCCTGTTAACCAAGGCTTAAGCCATGCCTCCTCCAAGGGGGAAGGTGGGCGGGAAGGTACCTGCTGCAAGAGCTGTTCTCGAAGATCTACTGTTACGGTAAGTTCTTACCTAACTGTACTATCTTACTTCGAGACACAGCTCTTGCAGCAGGTTACACCATTAGGACTGAATCCCAAGCAGTAGCATTTACAAACACTCTGGGAGGAGGAAAACTAGGAGGAACATTCCAGGTCCTGAATCTAGGACAGGAGACCCTGTAGCACAGCCAGGCTGAAGCCTGCTCTACACCGTGAAGCGATGTCCAGGCTATAATGCCTGATAAAGGTATGTACAGAGCTCCAAGTGGCTGCAGCACAAATGGCAGAAGTGGAGACGTTTCGGAGTGCTGCAAAGGAGGTGGCCACACCCCTAGTGGAATGACCCCGGACTGATCCCGGGAGAGGCTTTTGTTTGATATCATAATAGTACGAGATACACTGGACAAGCCAGCGAGACAGGGACTGTTTGGATATTGGAAAAGGAGACGAAAAGTTGCTCCGCGAATTACAAAGCTGTTTAGTTCTGCCGAGGTAATACCTCAAGCTGCGGTGAACATCCAGGGTGTGGAGCAGTGCCTCTCCTCTATTAGAGTAATTTGGGAAGTAGACCGGCAGGTCAATATCCTGATTGAGAGTGAGTGTGGAAACCACCTTAGGCAAAAATTTAGGATTCGTCCTCAGGGATACTCTGTCCCGGTGGAAAATTAAATAAGGCACTTTGCACATGAGAGCGTGAAGCTCAGAAACTCTTCTCGCTGATGTAACAGCAACCAAAAACAACGTTTTATACGACAGAAAACGCAGCTCGCAATCCGCGGCAGGTTCGAAGGGGGGGAGCGTGAGTTGTTCCAGGACAAAGAGCAAATCCATGGAGGCACTAGGTCCTTAATGGGTGGCCTAAGATGTAAAACTCCTCTCAAAAATTCCCGAGAGGCATCTAATTGTGCCACTGTGCGCTGTCCCACCGGGAGGTAGTAAGCTGAAATGGCACAGAGGTGTACCTTGATAGAGGAGTAGGCGAGACCCGAACGGAAAAGGGAGAGCAGGTACTCTAATACCGCTTTTACCGGGCAACCTAAAGGGGAAAGGCTGCGTGCTTGCGACCATAAACAAAAGCGGTGCCATTTCATGGCATACATCGCATGCGTTGCCGGCTTTCTGGCTGCAGAAAGAACCTCCGCAACCTCTTGCGAGACCCCGTGAGGCAAGATGGCTATGTCTCTAGGAGCCATGCATGCAGGTTCAGTGAGCGTAAGTCCGGGTGGACCAGTGAACCTTCCTCCTGAGACAAGAGATGGGAGCTGAATGGCAACGGGAGCGGAGGTTCCCGGGATAGCTGAATTAGCAAAGGAACCAGATCTGTCTGGGCCAGAAGGGGCCACCAGGATCACTGTTGCCTGCTCCTGTGCAGTTTGAGAAGAACTCTGGATCAACGGGAAGGGAGGAAAAGCGTAGAGGAATCTGTCTGCCCAGGAGAGGGACAACGTGTCTCGCCAGAAAACACCAGGCCCTGGATCTAGAGAGCAAAAATTGGGCAGTTTTGCGTTGGATGGGGAAGCGAACAAGTCCAACTCTGGAGTTCCCCATCAAAGAAACAGATCCTCTGCTACCTCTTGAAGAAGTTCCCACTCGTGGACTCTGGCCTGGGAGCGACTCAGGCTGTCTGTAATTGTGTTGTGCACCCCGGGAACATGTACTGTGATCAGATTCGCGCCGTGTCTGATTACCCAATCCCACACCCTCATAGCCTCCCTGCAAAGGGGGTAAGAGTGTGCGCCTCCTTGTTTGTTGAGGTAATACATCACCGCCGTGTTGTCCGTCTGAAGCAGGAGAGTACTCGGCGGGATCTCTGACTGAAATGCCAGCAGGGCATAAAGAACCGCCCTCATTTCTAAGACGTTGATATGGAGGTGGGCCTCCTGAGAGGTCCACGATCCCTGGGACTTCACCCCGTCCAGGTGTGCTCCCCACCCTAGACCTAAAGCGTCTGTGGTGAGGATTACCTCCGGGGACGGCGCTATAAATGGGACGCCCGTAACGAGTGTCCCTGGGTCTAGCCACCACTGCCAGTCTCGAATGACTGTGTTCGTGATTCTGACCGGATGCTGCATGTGGTCTTGCCTTTGATCCCATTGCACCTTGAGCATCCACCCAGTTACCCGGATGTGGAGCTTTGCAAAAGGGACGGTAGGAATGGCCGTAGCCATGTGTCCGATCAAGCGAAGGACCGACCTGGCTGGGACGGTCTTGTTCGACGACAGCTCCCTGATGAGGGATCTGATGCGCTCCACTCTGTCGTCTGGAAGAAATGCTCTTCCCTGAACGGTGTCCAGTACTGCGCCTATAAATTGCGGTTTCTGCGACGGTACCAGGAGAGACTTCTCGTGGTTGATTAGGATGCTCAGAGATCGAAACAGGTCCTGGGTACTCTGGATCGCCCGTAACAACGCCTCTCTGGAGGCGGCCATGAGAAGCCAATCGTCCAGGTACGGGAACACATAATGGCCCTGTCTCCTTAGAGACGCCGCCACGACTTTCATGCATTTGGTAAAGACCCTGGGTGCTGATGACAGCCCGAATGGAAGGGCTCGGAATTGAAGGTGATGGCCGAGAAACTCGAAGCGCAGGAACCTCTTGTGCACTTGAGCTATAGGGATGTGCAGGTATGTGTCCTGCATGTCTAGAGACGCTAAGAAGGCATCCAGCTTCAGCATGGGAATGAGACCCGGAAGAGACACCATGCGAAATCTCTTGTAGGCGACCTACAAGTTGAGGTCGCTGAGGTCCAGAATCGGACAGAGGTCCCCTGTTTTCTTTGGAACCAGGAAGAAGTGGGAATAGTATCCTTGTCCTCTCTGGTTCTCCGGAACGTACTCTATCGCTCCCTTTTGCAAGAGCGCGAGTACTTCTTGCCAAATCAGTGACCTGTGCTGACCCGGGTACCGGGAAAGCAAAGGAGGCCTCGAGGGTGGCTTTTCTGCGAATTCGATAAAGTGGCCTCTTCCGACCAACTGAAGAACCCACCTGTCGGTGGTTATAGCCTGCCACCCCGCAGGAAGAACTTAATGCGACCCCCGACCATGACTTCCCGTTGATCCTGAGGGGCGGGGGCCGGAAAGGAGTCAGGCTGTGGCGGCTGAGGGTCCCGCTGGCTGGACAGGCTTAGGAGTACGCTGGGTTCGGCCTGCGGGTTGTTTCCCCTGGGCTCTGCGAAAGCCGGAGCCCCTCTGTTGTGGAGCGAGGCGGGACTGTTGTCTCTGTGTCCGTCCACGAAAATCGGCTTTGGTTCCTACGAAAGGAACTAAGCTTGGGTCGGTACATGGCCTGAACTGACCTCACCGCCTTCCCGGCCTCTTGGAGTTTGGTAATTATCTTCTCTGAGGGTTTACCAAACAAGACTTCTCCTTCGAATGGGGCGTCCATGATGTTCTTCTGGACGTCCAGGGCAAAACCGGAGACGCGTAGCCAAGAGTGTCTCCGGAGACATACGCCTGAAGCTGCTGCTCGGGCCGAGGAGTCCGAGGCACCCACCACAGGCTTGGGGTCCTTCTGCCAAAGATACTTCACAAGGCGTAGCCTTTCAGGGTCTAGCTCTTCCGCATCCCATCCCATGTTCTCTTGGATGGGTCTCATAATATCCGAGAACGAAGGGTCATCCGGAGGAGACTTTGGCATCTCCGTGGATCGGAAAGGGATGAGAGAGAGGAGATGGGGATCTGGATGTTGAGAACTCTGATCTGTGTCCTCCATCGAAGGCGATAAATCGTCGAAAAGGAAAGGCCGGCGATGACGGCCAGGCGCCGTTGGACCGGTCATCGGGTCCCAGTGTCGGCTCCACAGGGGCCGGTGGTGAGACATGCAAGTCGACGGCGGGAAAGAACTGGGGAATCTGGCGGGACCGGCCCCTTATATACTACGTCTGACGTCGGAGGCGGGACCGACGTCGGGGGCGGTCCCCGCTGAAGATAGTTAGCTAGAATTTTTCCGTGGGGTCCTGACGCCTGCCAGCTTCAGTCCTAATGGTGTAACCTGCTGCAAGAGCGGTGTCTCGAAGTAAGATCTTAGGAACCTGTTCAGGTCGAGGATGGGGCGTCAGTCCCCTGTCCATTTTGGGACCAGGAAATACCTGGACACGAACCCCGGGTCTGGAGGAGGATCTGCCACCTTCCTGATCACGTCTTTTTTGAGGAGCAGGGAAATATTGGCTCGGTGCTCCGACAGCGAGGCTGAGGACCCCGTGGCCCCCTGAGGGGCAACGACTCGAAAGGGTGGGGTCTGCTCAAACTCCAGAGGCAGGCCCTTTCCTACCATCTCCAACACCCAGCGGTCCGTGGTGATAGCGGACCAGGTGGAAAGGAAGTGGCAGAGCCGTCCCCCCACGAGGGGAACCCAGGGGGGAGTGACGAGGCTGGGGGCGGCACCCCTCAACCCGTCACTGGAAAGGCTTGGAGGAGGAACCGGCCGAGGGACCTCCTGGGCCTTTACCTCCTTGCTTCCTGTTGCAGGAAGCCGCAGGCTTGGGTTTGGGACACCAAGTGCGAGCCTGCTGGCCCCGTTGCTGGTGCTGTTGGGCCGGTCGTGCTGCAGAGGCCGAAGGACGAAAAGACTTATGCTGTTGTTGACAGCAGCCTTTGTCCCTCTGGGTGGAGGTGACGAAGTCCAGAGTGGCAATGGACTTTTGGATCCGCTGGAGGTGTCCCTCCACTCCAGGGCCGAAGAGGTCAGTCCCCAAGAAGGGGACGTCCGCCAACCTGTGCTGGGTATCCGCCGTGAAGGTGGATATCCTCAGCCACGCCCTGCGACGCATAGCCACCGTGGCCGCTACTGACCTGGCACAGGAATCACCTATGTCCAGAGCAGACTGAAGCTGCTGCTTTGCCACCGCCCTACCCTGGTCCCACACCTGACGGACCGTGGTCTGCAGGTCAGCCAGAAGATGAGGCACAACCTCATCCAGGGAGCCCATGAGGGCGTGGGAGAAATGTGCCATCAGCACAGCCAAGTTGGCCTGTCGGAGGCCGAGGGAGGACGCAGCGTACACCTTGCGCCCGGCAAAGTCCAGCTTTTTGGACTCTTTGTCGGGGGACTTATCCACGTGCCGAGCGTTACCGGAGCGCCGGAAGACACTGTCGGTGACTAACCCCTCGGCAGAGGGGTGCTCCGAGAAACCGGGCAAAGAGCCGGTAGGGACCGCATACTTCCTGGCCATCCTGGCCGAAGGCGCAAGACAGGAAGCAGGCCGCTGCCAAAGCTCCAAGGCTGGGCCGACAATGGCCTCAGCCACCGGAAAGGCCTCCGTGGGAATCCCCTCGGTCCAGTATCTCCGTCAGGGGATACTTGGCCCATTTGGACACGGGCTCGAGCTGCATCCCGGTGGACTCCGAGATGAGTCGAAGCAGACCCAAGAAGGACGATGGGCTATCGTCCAAAGACTGGCCCCCAGAGGACTCCAGGTCGACCTGCCTGGAGAACAGGGAGGAGTCGTCATCGGACTCCGAAGAGTCTGCGAAGAGCTGCCTCGGCCCTGAGCCACCCTCCACCTGCCAAGGATGGTCGGGAGTGAGGGTGACCGACAACCTGTGGGGCAGGCCGTGACCCGACCGAGAATCCTCGGTCGGTGCCCCAGACTTCGGTTGTGGAGGCGGAGGTTCCACCACAATCGGCGGAGCAGCCGGTTTCGGCCGAACAACCGGCCCAGGAACGGGCATCTCGACTGGGGCGAGCGGTTGCTTCGTTCGTTCGGGCGACAGCCACTTGATGGCCGGGGGCTGAACCGGAGTCTGTTTAGTCCCGGATAACAGTAACTGCTGCCACATAAGCTCCTCGTAACGTCGACGTAATTTACGTCGAAGCCTCTCCTCCTCAGAAGAAGAGGACGAGGAGGAACGGTGTCGCCGCTTACTTCGGTACCGAGACCGCCGATGTCGGCAGGAACGGCGTGACCGAGATGAAGTCCGAGACCGAGACTAAGACCCTCGGGGTGACCGAGGGCGGGTTTGGGAAGGGGCCGGGGACACCCACTCTTCCCACGGCTCTGGCACTTTATCCAGGGACTGCCGACTCGAAGGCACAAGCAGATCCTCTGTCTCCACCGGGGGAACCGGTGAAGGAGGGTTGTCGGCTTCACCAGTCGACAGCCCGTCCAACGGGTCGAGGAAAATCTCGACTGCGTCGACGGGAGTCTCAGCAAGCTGGCCTGATGGGGACACCGTGAAGCCAGCGGCCTGAGCCGCAACTTCGACTGAAGTCGACAGTCGGCTGTCCAGGGAAAGAGACCTCTCCTGCTCCCACGAACGCCGACGGTGGGACCTATCCTTCGACTCCTTCTTCTTGGGCCGAGAAGAATGTCCCGAAGGCCCCTCTCCCTTCATGGAAAGGGACTGACAAAGCTCCTTGGACGAAGCCATGAACGAGGAACTCAGAGAGCGGGATAAATGCCGCGGCCGAGGAGGAGGAAGATGCGGCCTGGGCCGCCTCCTCCTCGAGGGCGATCATATGCTCGAGCTGCTCAGCCGAGCCAGCCGCCGCAGACAACGCCCAACGAGCCCCTTTGGATTTTACCAGTGGGTAACGCTTCTCGGGGTGCCCGAGCTTCAATCGGGCAGCGCGATCTTCCAGGATGGTGGCCGAAAAAGAGCGGCACAACTCGCAGGCCTGCGGGTCGTGGTCTAGGCCTAGGCAGCAAACGCACATGGAGTGCGGATCCGTCCTGGACATCTTCTGCCCGCAAGGGCACCTCCGAAAGCCAGGAATCGATTTGTCCATCGCAGCCGCGAGGGATGATGAAGACCGAAGTTTAGAAAACTTCAAAACTAGTTTCGGACGAACCGAAGAGTTAGGATCCAGTCTAAAACACAGAGCGCTAAGGAGGGAACCTGTGCTTCCAAGCGGTAAGGAAGATCTGGCATCATATGGCAGAGCCGAGAGTTTTACCACCCGGGTGGGTGGGAGGAGCCAGCTTGAAGACCTTCTGGCAAGATTTAAAGTGGCAAGGAACCTGCCAGGCAGTGTGGATGAACAACATACCCATGTCCCTAGAACAGTTTGTTTCTAGCTTTTTCCTGGGGGTGAGAAGTGGACATACATCAAGAGATAGAAAACAAGCATTTGTCAATGCCGAATGTTTGCTTGCTGGCATTGGCAGTGGTAGTGTAGAAGTTACAGAGCTGCGTAATAGGAATGGCAGTGAAGTATTGAACTGAAGCCAACCCCACCACCACCCTGCAGAGAGTGACAGGCATTGGGATGTGCGTTTGGGTCGTCAGGTATAACGGCCACGCCATTTCACCACACCCCACTCTGCAGAGACTGACAAGTGTCACGTGTTCCTTGGGGTCTTTGGCCTTGTCGCACCCATTTCATTAGGAAATACGGTGAGATGGAGTGCGATATAGGAGAATGGGGTGAAGTTTGGGGCAGAAGAGTCCAAGGCATACCTCGATGCCTCTCAGTGACTGCAGGGTGTGGAATGGTATGAGCATCACAGGCAAGAATCCCAAGTCACACCCCTGATTCCTGTCATTCTCTAGAGGGTTGGGCGATTTAGTTGAAAAGCCTAATACCTCAGGCATTCGTTGGTATTTTCACTCCAAATTTTCAACATGTTTGTTTTGTGACCCCACCTCATGAACAGGGGGAATATCAGTTTGGTAGCCGAAAGCTGCTTATGCACAGTGACTATGGCATTTAGCACCACAGGTGCAAAAATATTCCAAACAGGATGTAAAAAAATGACAGCTGTACTCTTTCATGGGGAGGTATAAAAATGGCTATGTTGCAAATGTGTAGTAAAAATATTTAAAGTCACGAGCGTACATAGAAACTGTGCAACGCACACCCGTAATATAATTAGGTTGGGGATTTTTTATAGCAGATTGTCAACTCAGGCATTTTGGTGCCTCTGATCATGAACAGTGACACTGTGATTTTCTTTATCTGTGCCGAACAATGATTTCCCACAGCGACCATGCATCTCTGCACTGAAAGTGTGAAAACACACTTCGGCCATGTTGTGAAAAATGGCAGCTGTACTGTTCATAAGGAAGTGTGGAAAAATGCCACTAGTGAAAATCTGGACTGAAAATATTACAAAGTCATGAACTAACGAGGGTGCGTGGAAACTGCACAATGCTCACTCGTAACACAGTCATTTTATGGACTTTTGTCACCAAATTTTCAACATAGCCATTTTAAGACCTCTGCTCATGAACAGTGCAACTGTGATTTTCTTAATCTGTCCTAAACATTGCTTCGCTTTCAACAGCACCATTGTGCGTGATAACACATTTTGGGTGACATATGAAAAATTGCAGCTGTACTGTTAGTAAGGAGTTTAATAAATGGACATGTTGAAAATCTAGAGTGAAAATATTAATTTGCAAACTTACGAGCATGCATAGGAACTGTGCAACGCAGCTGTAAGATCATTTTAGGAATTTTTCACAAATTTTCAACATAGCCATTTTAAGACCTCTGCTCATGAACAGTGTCACTGTGGTTTTGTTAATGTGTCCCATACATTGAGTTTGCACACCGACTCGCCATTGTATGCGCTACATGAGGCCGAAACTCGTTTTGGGCAGGATAAAAATGACAGCTGTACTGCTCATAAGGAGGTGTGGAAAATGCTTAATGTTGAAAATCTGGAGGTAAATATTGAAAATTCGCACACCTCACAGTGCGTGGGAACTGTGCAACGCACACTCGAGAAACAGATCATTTTAGAATTCTTTCACCAAATTTTCAACATTGCCATTTAAGATCTCTGCTCATGAACAGTGACACTGTGATTTTCTTAACGATGTCCGATACATTGATTTCGCACACTGACTGCGCCATTCTGCTACATGAAGTGGAAACACATTTTAGGTGAGATGTGAAAAATGACAGCTGTACTACTCATAGAGAAGGTGTGGTGAAATGGCAATATTGAAAATCTGGAGTGAAAATATTGAAATTCGCGAACTTACGAGCCTGCGTAGGAACTGCATAGCATGCGCTCGTTAAACAGTCATTTTTGGAATTTTGGCACAAAATTTTTCAACATGGGGTTTGGGCCCCCCTTCACTAAATGATGTCACTGTCATGGCGGTGTCGGGCCCAAGGGTGATTTCGCAGTCACTGCGTGAAATCACCCTTCGGCCCATACCGCCATGACAGTGACATCATTCAAGAAAGGTCCCAAAAACCCATGTTGAAAAATTGGGCAAAATTCCCAATAATGGCTGAGATATGCAATAAAGTTGAAACCCCTATCTGGCCATTATACAGCTTACCAGCATTTCCTCAGTTAGCGGTCGGCTTTGAAGAGTGCAGGCGTGTTCCCGGTCCACCAAAGATAGTGGCACGAGTTCGGAGGTAAGTATGGGGTGGGGGGGTGGAGTCTTGAGTTGTGGGAGTGGGGGTCGGGAGCGCACCGCTGGACGTTTTTGTCTTGCAGGTACAAAACATAAAAAGGCGTCGTGGGACCGTCTGCCACGCTGGGGTGGGCTCCCAGAGTGGCACAAGGACTTTAGGGGCGGCGTTCAGCTGGCGGGATTGGGCACCCCGTCGGCAAAATGACTGATTGCCACGCTGGGGTGGGCTCCCAGCGTGGCACCAACTACTGGGAGGGAGGGAGGCGATGCAGCTCAGCCGACGGGGAATGGGCACCCGTCGGCTATACCTGCGTGCCTGGGCGCTGCGCCTGCAACTGGGGGCTGGCGTGAGCAGCTTCTTATCGCTGCTCACTCAGCGTAGCTCCCCTTTCAACTGTATGCCACTGCATTTTGGAGCGTGTCATAGACAGCTCCAAAATGCATTGACTTACAGGGGCCGCGCCTGCCAGGACACTGCCTGAATTGGAGGAGGAGGTGACACACCTCCGAAATCTCCGATGATGGCACTATGTTTCTTGCACATGCGTGCAAGCAAACATAAAAAAATCTAAACAGTAATACTAACATACTAATTGCTAGCAGATTAGGCCTTACGGTCTATCGAGTCTGCTCGAACCTCAGATCCCTAGTTGGGTGCCGAGGCCCTCCCCACCTTGTGTTCCAGAAACCCCTATTATCCATCCCCACCCACCTGGGCCAGGCCATCATCTGGTAAATCTGCTTTCTGCATCTGTCCCACCCTCTCTTGAAGCCCTCCACTGTGGATCTCTGAGCCAGCTCGCCAGGCAGTGCATACCAAGGGTCCACCACCCTCTCAGTGAAAAACCTCCTCCTCCTCTTTTCCCCCTCACCCTTCCACCTTCAAACCATGCCCTCTAGTGATACCTCCCTGGTTTAGTCTAAAGATCCCCTCCATGTTTACCCTATTTATTCCCTTGAGGTACTTGAAGACCTCAATCATGATATCCACCCCCCCCCCGTCTCTCCTCTCCTCCAATGAAAACAGGCAGAGCTCCTCAAGTCTCTCCTCATACATCAAATCTCCTAGTCCTCGTATCATCTTAGTTGCCCTCATCTGTACCCTCTCCAGGAGCTGTATGTCCCTCTTCAAATGTGGTCTCCAGTACTGTACACAGTACTCAAGGTGTGGTCTAACCAGTCCATTGTACAGCAGCAGAATCACTTCCCTGCTCCTACAGGTGATCCCCCTTACAATGCATCCCAACATCCTGTTTGCCTTGCTAGCCACTCTCCTGCACTGCTCAGAGTTATTCATACATGCATCCACCATGACCCCTAGGTCTTTCTCCACTGTTGAGGCGTCCAGCGCCTCCCCTCCCAGGGTGTACCTGTGTTTAGGGTTTCCTGCCCAAGATGCAACACCTTGCACTTGGTGATATTGAAATTTAATTTCCATGTGTGAGCCCAGCTTTCCAGGGTGTCCAGGTCCCCTTGCGGGGCCAACCTCCCATCTTCCCCCTCAACTACTGCTCCCATCTTGAAGTCATCAGCGAAGAGACTCGTTTCACACCTTATACCCTCCCTGATGTCCGATATGTATGCATTAAACAGGATCAGACCCAGGACCGAGCCCTGCGGTACCCCACTACCGACCTCTCTAGGGTTCGAGAGCTCCCCACCGACCACTACTCTCTGGGTGCATCCAGCTAGCCAGTTTTCAATCCATCTGACCATCAAAGGGCCTACTCCCAACCCCACCAGTTTCTCCACCAGACCATTGTGGGGGACAGAGTCAAATGCCTTAATGAAGTAGAAGAATAATACATCCACAGGCTTTCCCCTGTCCAGTTCTGATGTTACCAATTCGTAGAACTCCACAAGATTGGTTTGACATGATCTACCTGGCACAAACCCATGTTGTCTACTATCCAGACCTCCCACCTCCTCTAAGTACACCCCTAATCATTCCTTTAGTATACTCTCCATTAATTTTCCCACCATCGAGGTCAAACTGATGGGTCTATAGTTACCTGGCACTTCCCTCGACCTCCCTTTATGGATTGGCCCATGTGCCTCTCGCCAATTACTAGGTACCCTCCCTGTCTCAAGCGACCTGTTTAAGAGCTCTGCCAGGGGTGCAGCCAGTATGTCCGCCAATTCCCATAGTACTCTTGGATGAATGCCATCCGGTCCACGAGATTTATCTTTCTTTAGGGCCTTGAGGGCTAACCACACCCTTTCGGTGGAGATAGCATCATCCGTCCCCTCCACTTTACTGGCCTTTTTATCCTTATCCTGATGCGACACCCCTGGGGTACCTCTCCCTCCCTCCTGCTCCATTTCTGTTGCTCCCCTGATCCCACTCACTACTGCTTCTATCCCCATCGTGCCTTGCTTTGTAGATATCCCATCCCCCTTCCTAGTGAACACAGAGGCGAAGTACTCGGTTAATACCTCTGCCTGGTCCCTCGCCTCTTCCACCCACCCTCCTGATCTCAATCTGCTGAGATGGCCCTTAGTTTTTCTCCGCTCCCCAATGTACCGGAAGAACCCCTTTTTCCCTCCATGTATCCTCTGTGCCAGCCACTGCTCTTTCCTGGACTTTGCCCCCACCCCACCATCCGGATGACTTTTCTAGATGCAAGATGGTACATTTCCTTTTCCCTATCCCCTCTTGTTGTTTTATATTTTTTGTAGGCCACCTTCTTTTCTCTGACCGCTACCTGAACCTCACTGGACCACCAGCACGGTTTATGTGACCTTGTTCCCTTACATTTCACCTTACCGCAGGTCCTGACTGCCTCATGAAGTCCCTGTTTTATGACCTCCCATCTCTTTTCCACATTTGTCATTGATGCAATCCCCTTCAAGTGATCCTTGAGAATATTTCCCATGCCCACAAAGTCTGCCCCCCTGAAGTCCACTGCCAGTGTCGTAGATCTCCCCAATGCTTATTTGAAACCAGACAGTACTGTGGTCGCTCCCAGTCAGGGGATCCTCTACAACCAGGTCCCTTACCAGATCCCCATCTGCCAGAACCACGTCCAAGACATGTAAAAAGAGAAGTCATACATCAATACAGTATATCAAAGGAGCATAATCGTAAATAGTGAAGGCAAATCAGTGCAAAAGATACATGGAGTTATGATAGGCAGGATGAACTACTCATACAAGTATAATGTGGGGATGAGGGGGGCAAACTGGCCAGGGCAAAACTAGTATGGGAAAGGAAGACAAGAGATAAAGGGTCATGGACAGATGTAGGGGGGAGAAGGAAAGTCATGAAGTGACTTTAGGGGAAAAAGCAGAAAGGCAGAGCAGATTAACAGGGGAAGGGAGGACCAGAATTTAGGAAAGTGATAAGAGAAAGAAGACTGACCGATAGTAGATTTTCCAGAAGGAACAGAGAGGGAATGGTAATATTACTTTCTCATAAACACAACAGACTTCAAGACATTCACTTAGGAAATGCTGGTTCAAAGCCAGGGATTAATAAGGCTGAGGTAGGAAGAAGGACGAGATGGTGGTGAAAACAACGTTTTTTGTTTCCAGAAAAGTGGTACCGCAAACTAGCAATCATGTCATCTTAATCACAGAGGTCAAATCATTTTTAACAGAATATGCAAAACCTTAAGTTTCAAAATGTAATCAAATAAGGTTGTACCCATTGCTGTTTCTTTAAAAATGCCCCAAAATGTTAGCTGGCCCATACCTTGTGTATGTAGAGCTCTCCTGGCTTTGTAGTTTCAATGTTACCCCCAGCTTCAGAAGCCAGATCCACAACAACAGAGCCATCCTTCATGGTCTCAATCATATCTTTAGTTATCAAGATAGGAGCCCTCCTGCCTACAAACATAAGATGATGTGCTTAGCAACGGAAAGACAAAGCAATATAATACAGCGCATGAAAGCATATACAGTGTTCTTAATACCCAATGGCTATGGATCACAGAACACTTTACAACACAGTGAATCGAAAACAACCGGAAGGGCAGTAGCCAAATGCCTTGTGGGTGAACCTTAACTAGTAATTTTAAATGTACCCATGAGATGCAGGAACAAACACGAACCACTGCTAATGCAAGGTTTGGGAGGCGTGTAAGATGTTACCGCTTGGATGACAGCAGTCAAGTTGTTAATAATGTAAAGGGTCAACAAAACCAAATTCAGCTGAGCTCAGTTTGTGAAAGCAATATGTAAACTAAACCCAAATAAATCTAGAGGACTGGATAAGAGATTTTTTTTTTAAAAGATGCCTCTGAATTGTGGCACCACTTTTAACGGACCTGTTTAACAGTGTTGGAGGATGGACACTTTCCTGAGACCTGGAAGCAGGCCAAATTAACTCTAATTCCAAAAGGATGGGTTACTAGACATCCCACAAATTACCGTCCAACTGCACTATTAGTTCTCTCCAAACCTCTGGGAGAAATGGTCTATACTCAGTTTTCTGTCTATCTGGAACAGTATTCACTCCTAAAACAGTTTCATTTAAGCTTTACGACAGCTTTTTCCATAAGCAACCCACTCTCAGATTTCGGGAGTCTTGCAGCTATCGGTCTGGATGGCAGAAGGCATGTGGATGCGTGAACCTGTTTATAGCCTTTGACCTAGTGGACCATAAATTGATACCAATTATTTTGAAGAAAACTAGAAAAAAATGATGTGGTCAACAATGCTATAAAGTAAAAAATGAGTAATTCAACTGTGACTTTTAGTGAACAGCTCAAAATACAAATTAATTTTATGTCTTTAGGGAATATAAAAAAAAATAAAATTCGCAGACCATCCATTGCACAAGTCAACAACAGATATGGTTTCAGATTTAAAGCAGCACAGCTATGGAACATAAAGTAACAGCAAAATAGTTTCTAATTGAATTCAATTTGACGTTTCTGACAGCTTACCTTTGTACTTAGAAATGCACCTGAAAAATGTTGTTTTAAAAATCTCATTATCTATTATCCTTTCTGTAATCCCTGGTTTTTAGTATCACTATTGTAAAATTATGGAACTTAGAGTTGTGCAACTCTAATGGTCTTCTCTAATATAAATAAAGATCTTACCTACTTACCTTGACCAGAGGCATGGACATATGCTCTAACAGGGTCAGTGTGGAAACCGCGAACAGTGGAAGCGCAACCAAGGTGGACCGGTCAGGAGGAATCAAGAGAGCGTGATCATTCCCAGCCCCACCATCAGACAACAACGCTTTGTCTGCTTCTTGTTCTAAGGCAGGCTCTCACCACAGGTCTGGAGGGCCAAACTACATATAGATACATACATAGATACATAGAGAGTGTCGGCAGATAAGGGCCTATGGCCCACCCAGTCTGCCCATTTGAGCTTGTAAGTTCAGTTTATTTTCCTAGAAGTCTGTTGCCCCTTACCCCTGACCTCCAGAATTCCTTTATGTCTATCCCATGCATTCTTAAATCCCGTGATTGTTTCAGCCCCCACCACTTCCTGTGGCAGGGTGTTCCACTTGTCCACCACCCGTTCTGTGAAGAAATTCTTCCTCACGTTTCCTCTGAATCGTCCTCCCTCCATATGATATGATGGCATTCATCCATGAATGTCCCTCTGACAGAGGAACCAGCCAGTACTACCACCAAGACCGAGCACAAGCCCGCTCCAGCCACCTCTTCACCAGGCCCATGAGCTGTGCCACAGCCTTGGCATCACAATGGGATATATGCAGTCCTTGGGCCTACCAAGGAAAAAGACAAGGTTACTCACCTGTAACCGTAGTCGTAGGAGTGGTATATGATACATATCTACACTATGGCAATTCCACTGGAAGGGAGATGATCGGCCAGAACATTCAAAACTAAGCTCCTCTCCCACCACCCAGGCGGATATATTGCCCGACTCCGCCCCGTGATGTAAGATTTTGCCCGCTGGAAGCAGGATTGTGTGCCACTTGTCAGGAGGGCTGGCTGGGTTGTGTGGATGTGTACCATATACCACTCCTAGAAATGATGGTTACTCACCTGTAATTATAGTTTTAGGTGTGGTATATCGTGCACATCCACACTCAGGCAGTCTTCCTTTCCTTTTAAATCCAGACGGAACATCTTCAACCTAGGCTATTCCCACCCACCTGAGTGGTATACTCCTTGGCTCCACCTCGGGATGTCAGATCTTGCATGCTGGAAGCAGGGATCCATGTGCCACTTGTCAGGGGAGGGCAGGTGGATTGTGTGCATGAGCACCATATACCACTCCTAGAACTACAGGTACAAGTGACCAACCCTCATTTCTAGGGGTGTGGATATGGTGCACTATCCACACCCTGGCAGAATCCTACCAGCTCTCTGGGAGGATGGTCAAGGTACACACCCCTATCTGGCGAATGGGGATTGGAGAACTGCGGTCTCAAAACCAGCATCCTGGCATGTCTCAGGGTCAATGTGGTAGTAGGAGTGGAAGGTGTGTGTTGACTTCCAGGTAGCAGCCCTGCAGGACCTCCTGGATGGGATGTCCCTGGAAGCAGCCACCAAGGCAGCAGTATGTCTGGTGGAATGAGCCCTAAGCCCTACGGAAGGATCCCTACCAGACGACCTATAACAGTCAATGCACGAGACAATCCACCTGCCAATCGTCAGTTTAGCTGCTGGTCTGCCAGGTGCAGCTTCAGCGTAGGTGACAAATAGCTGGTAAACCTCTCCCTGAACTGCAGCTGTACGCTCCATATAGTAAGCGAGTGCTCACCTCTGGTTCAATGTGTGGAGCCTGCGACTGGATTCCGAGGCTGGAGTGGTGAAGTACACCAGGAGGTTAATCACAGACACAACCCCCCCAACAGTGTCACGCACTATGGGGGGTGGTCAACAGCCTCAGCTTTGCAATCTCCTGGGAGGCGAACAGGTCAACCAGGGCAGTGCCCCACTGGGAGAAGAGGTGGTCCACCACCTCCTGATGCATGGACCACTCGTGAAACCCATCACCCACCTGGCTGAGGGCATCCACTAGCTGACCGGAGACTCCTGCTGCACAGATAGCCAAGAGATCGGCACCCAAGTTGCGCATGAGAATCCAGGTGTGGAGGGCTTCCCAACACAGCATTGTCCATCTGGACCTGCACAACCAGACCCAGGACAAATGGAGCACATTCCTTCAGAGCAAGGCACACTTCATGGAGCTCCAGTAGGCTGATGTGGTATTGGGATTCACTGGGGGTCCAGGACCCATGGGCCCTGTGGGCCCCCAATTGCGCTCCCCATTCCACCAGAGATGCATCAGTCATCAGTCAGCTCTGGGCAGACAAATGGGACTCCATCTATATGTTACGGGATGAGCTACAACTAGATGACATTCCACATTGGCTGCATCACCATGACCTAGGCACTGAAATCACTGGCGGGCAGCTTCCACTGCAAGTGGTGCAACCACCAGTGGGCCCATCAGACCATGATGGTGCAGGATGCCATGTACCACAGCAGCTGCACAAAGTCCCAGGCAGGGCACAAGTGCCGACCTGAAATGATTGGGCAAAGGAGATAAGATCCACTGCCCGGTCGGCTGGGAGTCGGACCTTGACATGGAGGGGTCGAGCTCTGCCCCAATAAAGTGGATGACCTGCGAGGGGTTGAAATCTGATCTGGCCGGGTTAATCAGAAGACCCAAGGTTGAGCAAGTCTGAAAGGGCCAGATCCTTGGACCGCTCTCCACTACCTCCCGAGATGATCCAGCAATCAGCCAGTCATCCATGTATGGATAGACCCGAACACCTCAGCACCTCAGGAAGGCTGCCACCACTGCGATGCACTTGGTGAAGATCCCTGGGGCAGAGGAGAGGCCGAAAGGCATGACCTGGAACTCATAAACAACCCTTTCTGCACAGAACCAAAAGACCCTTGGTACTGAGGAGTGGCCAAAAGGTGGAAACCAGAACTCGTAAAGAACCCTTCTGCACAGAACCAAAGGTACCGTCAGTGGGACAGACTGCAATGTGGAAAAAGGTGTCCTGAAGGTCCAGAGAATAAAACCACATGTCCTGCTGCAGAGATGGTATTATCTTGTTCAGAGTGACCACCCTGAATTTGCGCCTCCTCAGGAACTGGTTCAGATCATTAAGATCCAGTTTGGGGACCAGGAAGTACCTGGAAATTAAACCCTGGCCAGCCGTGGCACTGAGCGATATCTTCCCTGAGGGTGGACAGCATGTCCTGAAACAGCATGGACTCCAGTGGGGCATGGGCTTGGTAGCCGGAAGAGCCTCGAAGTCAAGAGGCAGTCCTCAGCCCACCACTTCTAGCACCCATTTGTCTAAAGTGATGGTGGACCAGGCATGCCAGAAATGGCGAAGCCGGTTCCCCACGGGAAGCTGAGACAAGGACCTGACGGGCAGGAAGCAAACACTCCCTGACCCATCAATGAGCAGCCTTGGAGAAGGCCCTGGTGCTGGCCATTGGAGGGGCACCGCTACCCCGGCCTCCAGGTTTCTTGGAGCCCTGGCTAGCAAACTTGGACTCGGTGCCAGATCTGGGATGGCCCCGGCTGGTACTGCTATGGTTTGGGCTGCAGGGACAGAAAGGACCAAAACTGAAAGGGCTTCTTTTTTCGACTTCTGTCCTTTGGGGTCCTTTTAAGAGGACCTCACTGAACCTAGGTGGCACTGGACTTCCGGATCCTAGTGAGGAGACCATCCAACCCCGAACCAAATAGACTGGTACCCAAGAAGGGGACAGCCAGTTTGTGGCGGGTATCCGCTGTAAAGGTGGAAATCCACAGCCAGGTATGATGGCGCATAGCGACCAATGCCGCCACAGACCAGGCGCGGCATTCGCCTATGTCCAAGGCCATCTGATGCTGGTGGCTGGTGTAGACTTGTTCCATGAGGAAGGTGAACAGCTGAAGCGCTGGGGCAGTGTAGTGTGGTGAACTGAATGTAACCAACAAAACTGTGCAATTAAAATTTGAACTTTACTTTGGAAGTCTGGAAATTCTTTCTAACTGCTGTGAGTTTGGAGCACCAGCACTGTTGAACTTGGTTGCAGACCTGCCTGCCCTGCAATCCCTAATGTGGAACAGCATTTCCCATTTTAACAGTGACAAGAAATAATATTTACTAATGCAACAAGAATATAATACTGACAGAACTAATGTACTACTGAGATAATACATTTTATGGTCTAGTACACTATCTACTGACAAATGTTATAATATGAGTCTAATAACCCATTTGAGCCACCTATGATACGAAGTCATGCTGCTATGATCAGCTATATTAGGAGAATCATCCTATTGTTTTACTAAGTTAGATAGTCAGCATAATAATGTATCCTGTACAAGTGTAACATCTTACAGCCTTGGGTGCAAGACGCCCAATGTATTCACCAATAAGAAGCCTAACACAAGAATGTGATTACGCACATTAGTCCGTTACTCTGGTAACAGAACTTTGTTATCAGTACTAATAATGTTATGTACACGGCCAAGCCCCTTGGGATTCTTGGGAGCAACATGCTTCCACACCAGGTGTATGATTGTTCCGGCTTTCCATTTGGTAACAACTCTTAGCCAGACTGTCCTCTGTACAGTGTTACGGTAATAAATTCTTATTCTGCATATCTGTCTCCTGCGTGACCTTTTACCATCAGGTCAGCAACTGCCGACTCTACACTGGCTAAGGAGCGACTCTGGTCGCCGACTATCTTGACCGCTGACAGTGCATCTGCAGGGAGGTGGGGAAGGACGTGGTCCAGGACATCCTTGAGCAAATGTCCAAAGTTGTCCTTCATCAAGACGGAGCTTGCCTGACGGAGACCCAGGGAGGAGGCAGTGTGGACCCTTTTCACTGCATGGTCCAACTTCTTGGACTCCTTGTCAGGAGGCTTATCAACATCCCCGACGTTTCCCATCTTGCGAAAGGTGGAGTCTGCCACTAATCTCTCGGCTTAGGGGTGGTCCAACAAAAACAGAAAGAGAACCGGTCGGAACTACATACTTGCGAACCATGCGGGCCAAAGATGCTGCACAAGAAGCTGGATGCTGCCAAAGCTTCAACGCAGGATCCAAAATAGTCACCGTCACAGGAAAGGCAACTGCCAGGAATCATCCTGGTCAAAGATCTCCATAAAGGGGTACTTTGCCAGCTTCTGGACTAGCTCCAAGGAGATCTCCATCAATTCAGAGATCAGCCAGAGCGCAGTCCCGGAGATCAGACCATGCTCAGTAGAGAGCTCTTTGATTGATTCCTGGGGTCCTGGAGGACTGCGTCGAGGACCCCTCAGAGGTCGAAGGCTCCTCGAATACTGCCCTCGTTCGTTTCTCTCTGTGAACAACCCAGACTCATTTGGACCGATAACCGACTGGGAAGACCAGTAGCTGGACGAGTGGCCTTGGTTGGAGCCCCCTGTAAGGGCTGCTTGGGTGGTGGCTCCAACAGAACTGGCGGAGAAGCCAGCGTAGGCACGACCAGACTCTGTAGGACCAGAGTGAGCTGGACCAGGGAAGCACTGGGGTCTGAGGAAAGGATCTACCATGGTAAGGACCCACTGCTACCACATCAGCTCCTCATAGCGCTGATGCAACTTGCGACGAAGCCTCTCCTCATCCGAGGATAGAGAGGAAGAGGAGCAATGATGGTGCTTCCTGGTCGAAGGCTGAGTGCGGGAAGGCAAAGATTCCTGACACCGCAATCTTGGCCGGGACTTTGACCTCTCTGGACAACTAAAGTGTTGATGGTGAGAGGATGTGGGAGGAGGGACCATGTACAAGACACGGACTGGGTCTTTCCAATGAACCCTCAAAGGGGGTATCTCTTGGAAGGAGGCAGTCTGCTCAGCTGGCTTCTCCTGCCCCTCCTGAGAGGGCCGAAAGGACCAGAGTCCTAGAAAAAAAAAAAAAGAGTCATCCTACATGTTTTCTGACAACGAATCAATTGGGTCAGGAAAAATCTCAACCAGCTAGTCGGCTTGTGTCAAGGGCAACAAGCCTGACAGTGGTACCCTGGAGCTAGTGGCCTGACCCTCAACCAGAGAAGGCTCGGCCAAAGCCAAGAGTATAACAGCTTTCAAGCAGTCAAAGGAATCACAAGAGCTGGAAGAGCGTGCTCATTCCTAGTCCCATGACCAATTGCAGGTTTTCTTTGATTTGTCACACCAAGAAGGGCCCTTCCTAAGGGTCTGCAGGGACCAGCACATATCCTAAAAGCTGCCAGTGAAGGAAGACTCAAAGCTGGCACCAACTGGGAGCAGTGCAGGTGCCGACAACCAGACCGCTGCAGCCTGTGCCGCCACCTCTTCTAGGGCCGGAAGCTGGGAGGCTGAACCTGCAGCCACTGAAACCGCTTTGGGGGCATTCTTGGGGCAGCCCGGGGGCTCCTGTTCGTCCGGCTGACCGAGGATGAACAAGGTTTTGCCCAGCCCGCAAGCCTGCAGGTCGTGCTCTGCCCTGAGGCAGTAGATGCAAGAAACATGCGGGTCTGTTAGAGACATTTTTTGATTGCAAGGGACTCATCTCTTGAATCAGACTGGACCGAGGTTTCTCACAATCCACCATGTGAGTAAGACGAGAAAAGGCGCTTGATAAACACTTTGAAAAATGCTTAAAAACGAGCAGAAACACTGGCGTACACCGTGGGCATGGAGCTG
The DNA here is from genome assembly GCA_016271365.2 of Neoceratodus forsteri. Taxonomy (NCBI): domain Eukaryota; kingdom Metazoa; phylum Chordata; order Ceratodontiformes; family Ceratodontidae; genus Neoceratodus; species Neoceratodus forsteri. Next base: position 732,152,880 of record CM057449.1, on the reverse strand, counting down.
CGAAGGAGACCAGAGTTTTCCAGCAGAAAGAAAGATTTGATGTCACGTGGCGGAGCTGCGGAGGACAACACCCAGGTGGATGGGTGGGAGGAGCTTAGCTTGAAGATGTTCCAGCTAGATTTAACAGGAAAGGAAGACCGCCACAGTGTGGATAAGTGCACCACATCCACATCCCTAGAATCCTTATTTCTAGAGGTGTGGATATAGTTCACTGACCACACACACTGGTAGACTTCCAGCAGTTCTCCGGGAGGAGGGGGGAAGGTGTGCATCCCTACTTGGCGAACAGAGATTGAAGACCCAATATCCCAAATGCAGCATCCCAACGAGACTCAAAGTTGATGCTGTAACAGGAAATAAAGGTGTGTGCCCGACTTCCAGGTAGCAGTCCTGCAGATTTCTTAGGATAATCATGTCTCTGGAAGCAGCTACCAAGACAGTGGTATGTCTGGTGGAATGAGTTCTAAGCCCTATAGGAGGCTCCCTGCCAGCCAACCTACAGCAAAGGTTGATGCAGGATGTGATCCACCTGCCAACCATCCGGTTAGCACTGGGTCCATTAGGCACGTCTTTAGCTTACATTACAAACAGCTGGCAAGTCTCACCCTGAACTCCAACCCTGCACTCTACATAATAAGACAACACCCTCCGCAGATCCAAACTATGGAGCCTGCAGTAGGCCTCCGAAGACAGGTTCGTAAAATATACCAGAAGGTTTATCACCTGGTTAAGATGGAACTCCAATACAACCTTCAGGAGGAAAGTACAGTTACATAAGAATTTACCCGTAACAATAGATCTTCGAGAACAGCTCTTGCAGCAGTTTACACCATTAGGACTGCAGCCATCAGACGTCAGGACCCCACAGAAATTTTCTAGCTAGCAGTCTTCAGCGTGGACCGCCTCCGACGTCGGTCCCGCCCCCGACGACAGGCATAATACATAAGGAGGCGGTCCCGCCAGAATCCCCAGTTCTCCCGCCGGAGACTCCCGGCCGCTGGATGACATCAGAAGAGGAGACCAGGGACCCGCCATCAGATGGCCAAGACTAAAGACAGACCTTTCCAATCCGAAGGATGGGTGTTAGGTTAGAACCTACTTCCTCCAACGGGGAATGGTGGGCGGGAAGGTACCTGCTGCAAGAGCTGCTCTTGAAGATCTACTGTTACGGTAAGTTCTTACTGTACGTAACTGTACTATCTTCTTCCGAGATACAGCTCTTGCAGCAGGTTACACCATTAGGACCGATTCCCAAGCAATGGCGACAATGTAAGCCATCGGGAGGAGGAAAGACGGAGATTAAGACCCCATCTGAGCCTAAGACAGAAGTCCCTGGAGGACGGCTAGGCTTAACCAGCCCTCTCGCTTTGAGGGCGAATGTCCAGGCTATAATGCTCTAATAAAAGTGTGCAACCGAAATCCATGGCTGCAGCACAGATAGCTGAAGCGGACACATTCTTGAGTGCTGCAAACGCAGGTAGCCACTCCTCTAGTAAAATGGCCCTTGACCGCTCCTGGCAAGGGTTTTCTGTGTTTGTCATAACAGAAAGAGATAAACTGAATAAGCCAGCGTGAAAGGGTCTGCTTCGCAACAGGGGCCCCTTTCATCCTCTCAGCAAAAGATACGAACAGCTGCTCCACTTTCCGGTGCTATCTGGTACTGGTCAGATAATATCTGAGACACCTGTGAACATCCAGGGTGTGAAGCAGTGCTTCTCCTCGATTGGTGTACTTGAGAAAGTACACTGGTAAATCAATGTCCTGATTAAGGGTAAGGGCTGAAACCACCTTAGGCAGGAACTTAGGATTTGTCCTCAGGGATACCCTATCCTGGTAGAAAATTAAATAAGGCTATTTGCACATGAGAGCATGTAATTCGGAGATTCTTCTCGCCGAAGTAACTGCAACTAAAAACATTGTTTTCCACGACAGAAAACGTAGCTCACAATCCGCGGCTGGTTCAAAGGGCGGCAGTGTAAACTGCTCCAGGACGAAGGGTAAGTCCCAAGGAGGAACGGGACCCTTAATGAGCGGCCTAAGGTGGAGGACCCCCCTTAGGAAGGCACGAGTAGCATCCAACTGAGCCATCATGCGATGGCCTATGGGGACATGATAAGCTGAGATTGCACAAAGGTGCACTTTGATCGAGGAGCAAGCTAGCCCGGATTGAAAAAGGGAAAGCAGGTACTCCAGAACCAGCTTCTCAGGACAGTCTAAGGGCGAGAAACCGCGTGTTTGAGTCCACAGGCAAAACCTGCACCACTTCATAGCGTATGTTGCGTGTGTTGCCGGTTTTCTAGCGGCAGAAAGCACGTCTGCCACCTCTTGCGAGACCCCGTGTCGCATTATGGCTATGTCTCTAGGAGCCAGGCATGCAGGTTCAATGAATGTAAGTCCGGGTGGACTAGTGAACCCTCCTCCTGAGACAACATGTGGGAGCTTATTGGCAAAGGAAGCGGAGGTTCCCGGGACAACTGATTCTGAAGCGGGAACCAAATTTGCCTGGGCCAAAAAGGCACCATCAAAATAAGTGTTGCATGCTCCCTGAGAAGTTTGAGAAGGACTCTCTGGATCAACGGGAAAGGAGGGAAGGCATAGAGGAATCTGCCCGCCCAGGAGAGGGACAACGCGTCTCGCCAGAAAACACCAGGCCCTGGATCTAGCTAGCAAAAATTGGGCAGTTTTGCGTTGGATGGGAAGGCGAATAGATCTAATTCTGGAGTGCCCCATCTGTGGAACAGATCCTCTGCCACCTCCTGTAGAAGTTCCCACTCGTGGACTCTGGCCTGGGAACAACTCAGGCTGTCTGCGACAGTGTTGTCTACCCCGGGAACGTGAACTGCAATGAGGTTTGTGCCGTGTCGTATTACCCATTCCGACACCCTCATGGCCTCCCTGCAAAGGGGGTAGGAGTGTGTGCCTCCTTGTTTGTTGAGGTAATACATCACCGCAGTATTGTCTGTTTGTAACAGGAGAGTACTCGGTGGAATCTCCGACTGGAAGGCTTGCAGGGCATAAAGGACCGCCCTCATCTCCAGTATGTTGATATGGAGATGAGATTCCTGGGTAGTCCATGTTCCCTGAGACCTCACCCCATTCAAGTGCACTCCCCACCCCAGCCCTGAGGCATCTGTGGAGAGTGTTATCACCGGGGACGGCGCTGTGAAGGGAATCCCCACAGAGAGGGTTCCCGGATTTAGCCACCATTGCCAGTCCTGAACCACGGTCTTCGTGATTCTGACTGGATGCTGCAGATGGTCTTGCCTTTGGTCCCACTGCACCCTTAACATCCACTGGGTTATCCACATGTGGAGTCTTGCCATCGGGACCGTTGGAATGGCCGCCGCCATATGTCCGAGCAGGCGAAGGACCAATCTGGCTGGGACAGTCCTCTTTGCTGATAAGTCCCTGATGAGGGATCGAATGCATTCCGCTCTGTCTTCGGGAAGAAAGACTTTTCCCTTGACGGTGTCCAGAACTGCCCCTATGAACTGCAGTTTCTGGGACGGTACCAGGAGACACTTCTCGTAGTTGATTAGGATGCCCAGAGACTGAAAAAGTTCCTGAGTATGCTGAATGGCCATCAGCAATGCCTCCTTGGAGGGGGCCATGAGAAGCCAGTCGTCCAGGTACGGGAACACATAGTGGCCCTGTCTCCTCAGAGACGCTGCCACGACTGCCATGCACTGGGTAAATACCCGGGGTGCTGATGACAGCCCGAAAGAGCGCTCGGAACCGATAATGGCGGCCGAGAAACTCAAAGCGCAGGAACCTCCTGTGCGCTTGAGCAATAGGGATGTGCAGGTAAGCGTCCTGCATGTCCAAGGACGCCAAGAAAGCGCCCTTCTTCAGCATGGGGATTAGCCCCGGAAGGATCACCATGCGGAAGCGCTTGTAAATGACCGACATATTGAGGTCGCTGAGGTCCAAGATTGGACGGAGGTCCCCTGTTTTCTTTGGAACCAGGAAGAAGTGTGAATAGTATCCTGCTCCTCTCTGGTTCCCTGGAACGTGCTCCAAAGCTTCTTTCTGTAGGAGCGTGAGCACTTCCTGCTGTATGAGCAGGGCGTGCTGACCCGAATAGCGGGAGAGCTGAGGAGGCCTTGTGGGCGGGTTGTCTACAAATTCTACATAATGGCCTTTTTCGACCAACTGTAGCACCCACCTGTCGGTGGTGATCGACCGCCACCCTGGCAGGTGGTCCGCGATGCGACCCCCGACCTTCGTTTACTGTTGATCCTGAGGAGGGGCGGGGGCCGGGAAGGAGTCATGCTGTGGCAGCATTGGATCCTGCAGGTTGGGCCGACTTCGTGGCTTGTTGGCCTCTGCCTGAGGATGTCTTAGCCTGGGCTTTCCGAGATAAGGAGCCCCTCTGTTGCTGGCCGGAACGTGGTTGTTGCCTTTGTATCCGGCTGTGAAAGCGACTCTGGTTCCTACAAAAGGAATTAAGTCTAGATCTGTACATGGCATGGACAGATCTAATAGCCTTCCCGGCTTCCTGCAATTTGGTGATCATCTTTTCCGAGGCTTCACCAAAACAGAACTTCGCCATGGTAAGGTGCGTCCATGACATTTTTCTGGACGTCCAGGGTAAACCTGGAGACACAAAGCCATGAGTGTCTCCGGAGACACGCCTGAGGCTGCCGCTCTGGCCGAAGAGTCCGCAGAGTCGTATGCGGCTCTGAGCACCTGGGTCCCCACGTCTGAACCCGTGCGGAGGAGGTGCAGGAGCTCCTCCTTTTGGCCACCGTCTGGCAATTTCTCCGCCAGGTCCTGTCCCTGTTCCCACAACGCGTTCTGGAACTGAACCATGTGGGTGAGGTAATTCAATGATCTAATGGCACAAGTCGCAGCTGCGTACGTGCGCCTGCCCAGCACGTCCAACTGCTTGGACTCCGGGTCCAGTGACTGCATGCTCAAATGTTGCAGTTTCTGAGACCGGTCATGAGAGACTGTAATGACCAGGGAGTCGGCCAGAGGATGGTTAGCCAGGTACTGGTCCTCCCTTGGGGCCTTGTACAGGCAGTCAGCCTTCTTCGGCATTGCCGGGGTCGAATGTGGACGCTTCTATGCAGCCTTGGTGACGTCCACAAAAAGTGTCCACCCAGGGTGGCACTACCAGAGGCTTGGGGTCATTTTGCCAAAGGTAGCAGGCAAGGCGTAGTCTTTCGGGGTCAAGCTCCTCGGCATCCCATCCCATGTTCTCCTGAATATGCCTCATTATTTCAGAGAACGAGGGGTCATCCGGAGGAGACCTAGGAAGGTCGCGTGGGTCCGGAGAGGGGACGCTGATTGGTGAAGGAGACCTGGAGCATTCAGAGATGTCAGATCTGGAACCCTCCGTGGACCGTGAGTACCGACGTCTTCTGGGTCTCTTGGGGCTGGGCGACCCTGAAGAGGATCTTGACGGAGGCCTTCTCTTCGCCAAAGATCTACCCCTAGGAGGTGCTGCTGGCTCCTGGAGGGAAGGTGCTCGTCCTGCTGACCCCCTGGGTGGAGGAGGGGGTGCAGGAGGAGGCTGTGTGGTGACCACATCCTTATTGATGGTGTCCCACCAGAAGGTGAAGAGCTCCTTCACCTCTGACAAGTTTAGGCCCGACGACGGACCAGGCGCCGGTGGCCTGTCGTCCGGGGCAGGCGTTGGCTTCCCGGGGGTCTCTGGTTCTGGAGAGGGCTCCCGTGGGAGTTCGACGGGTCCAGGATCGCCCACCTGGTCTTCGGGCTGGGTATACTCTTCCTCCAACAACACCTCGCGACCGACGTCGGTAAGCAGTGGTGTGGTCCTCTTGACTGCGGTATCTGACGCCGGTCCCCCCGCTGGCGTCCTGGAGGGCGAATGCCTGACTGGCGACGGGTGACGGACGGTCGCCGGTTCCTTGGACTGCCTGTGTGCCTTGGCCGACGTCGGGTCCGACGTCCGCTTGAGGGAGGTCAGCTCCTTGGTCTTGCGCTGGGGAGGCGGCGGTAGGGAGACTGACCGGACGTCGGGGGCCGAATGCCGGGAGGACGACTTATGAGGCTCCCCAGACCTGGACGAGGCCTTAGCCGAAGATGCGGGCCTGCAGGACTTGGCAGGCTGCAGAGTAGAGGAACCACTAGCCGATTTGACCAAAACCGGGGGAGGCTGAGAACGGGCCCTCGACGGACAGCGGTCCGACCTGGAACCAGAGCTGCGGGAGTCCGAGGCTCTGGAGGGGGATCTGGGTCTCACCTTCTCCCGGCATTTCTCATAGTGCCTGTGGGACTTTCCTGAAGATTCCCCTCTGGAGGAAGGGTCCATGGCCTTAAGTCTTTCTTCAAGGAGGAAAGCCTGGAGGGCCTTCTGGCGGCGGATCCTCGTACGGCTGTTAAAGCCCTGACAGAAGGAGCAGGCCTGGGTGTCATGGTCTGGGCCCAGGCAACGAACGCAGGCCGAATGAGGATCCTTGAAAAGAATTTGCTTTCCACAGGCACACTTCGAAGAATGGCCCTCCAATGAAGTTGGAGAGGACATCAGACGAAAACTGACTGAAGAGAGTGATTTTTTAAAGTTTTGAAAGTTTTCCTGGTCGTCGCGCACTAGAACTAACCGAGAGGTGAAGACTTGCAAGGCTGACGGCGGGAAAGAACGGGGGATTCTGGCGGGACCGCCTCCTTATGTACTACGTCTGACGTCAGGGGCGGGACCAACGTCAGAGGCGGTCCCCGCTGAAGACTGCTAGCTAGAAAATTTCCGTGGGGTCCTGACGCCTGCAGTCCTAATGGTGTAACCTGCTGCAAGAGCTGTACCTCAAAGAAGATCTTTGGGTGGGGAAGAAGGACCACTTTGTCCCTGCGGAAGACCAGATATGGAGACTCCGCTGACAGCAACTGGAGCTCACTGTTCCTTCTGGCTAAGGTGATGCCAAAAAAGAAGGCAATCTTCCACAAGAGGTGTGACATCTCACACAAGCACACAGGCTCAAAAGGCTTGCCAATGAGCACAGCCAGCACCAGCAGTAGGTCCCATGGTGGTGGTGGTGGGTCACACACCACAGGGGACAGGTGGTACAGGCCCATGAAAAAGCGCCCGACCATCTTCTCCTGGGCCATCGTTAACATGCCAGCCCACAACCGGTATGTAAAGATGGCTGCCAGGTGCACCTTGAGGGTCATCGCTCGCAGTCCCAGCTGGAAGAGGGACTACAGGTACTCAAGGATACTAGCCACAAGACAGGTAAGGGGATAACGCTCCTTGCCCTGACACCAATTAGAAAACCTTTTCCATTTAGAGGCATAGCACCGACGAGTTGACTTTTAGGAAGACCTCTATGACGTGGAACACATCTTCCAAAAGACCCAAAGCCTGGAACTCTAATCGCTCAGGAACCAGGCTGTGAGGTGCAGGGACTGAAGGCCCAGGTGCAGGACCTACTCCTGTTGTCTGGTCAGAAGGTCGAGGCTAAGAAGCAACCACCACGAAGGCCTGCTGCGAAGGCTGAGGCGATCCGGGTACCACAATTGCCATGGCCAGTCTGCAGCCATCAGGATCATCCGCACCTTGCCCTTCTGGATCTTGACCACTACCATGTGGATCAAGGGGAAGGGAAGAAAAACATGCACTAGGCCTGAGATCCAGGGCCTCGGGAAGGTATCCTCCATCAGCAGCCTGGACTGTGGGAAGTGGGCACAAAACAGCCTCAGTTTGGCATTCTCCCAGAGGGCAAACCAGTCCACCAGAGGTGTACCCCACAGGGAAAACAGGTGGTTCACTGCCTCTCGATGCAGGGATCGCTCATGTGACATCTCTCCCACCAGGCTGAGAGCATCTGCCAGCTGACTGTCTGCTCCGGCAACATGAATCGCCAGGACATCTGCACGCAGGCGCAAAGGAGGGTCCAGATTTGGAGGGCCTCCCGACACAAGGGAAGAGAGTGCATGCTGCCCTGCCTGTTCAGGAAGAACATGGTCGTAATGTGGTCTGTCTAGACTTGCATAACTGATCCCTGACTAAGGGAGTGAATTCTGTCAGAGCTAGCCACACTGCACGGAGTTCCAGCAGGTTGATGTGGTGACAGGACTCCCTGGATGACCAGAACAAATGGCCACAGTGGTCCCCACAGGTGAGCTCCCCACCCCACTAGAGACACGTCCATCATGAGCTGGATAGTCAGTTCTGGTCCAACAAATGGGACTCCTCCTTCCAGGTGGTCTGGGATCAGCCCCCAATGGATGACATCCCATATTGGCTGGGTCACTGTGACCGGCTGGTCCAAGTATCCTAGACGTTGAGACCACTGACAGTCCAACCCAGCAGCAGGCCCATCAGACTATGTTGGTGCAGGACGCCATGTACCCCAGCAGCTGCAGGAAGTCCAGGGAGGGCACCATTGCCCAACCTGAAATTATCGGGCAAAGGAGGTAAGATCCAGTGCCTGGTCTGCACACGCAGGCCTTGGCCTGCAGGAAGTCTAGCTCTGCCCTGATTAAGTAAACTGCCTACAAGGGGATCAGTTTGGACTAGCCAGGGCTGACCAAGAGGCCAAAGTCTCACCAGGTCTGGAGGGCCAAATCCTGAACTACTCCATGGCCTCCTTGGACAGCCCAGCAATCGGCTAGCCATCCCAGCAGGAGTAAACCCTGACGCCCTTGTGCCAGAAAAAAGACAGCCATCATTGCCATGCACTTGGTGAAAACTTTGGACGCTGACAAGCGGCCAAAAGGCATGACCTAGAACTGATACAGAACCCCTTCTTTGTGGAACTGGAGGTACTGCCAATGGGATGGACTGGGATGTGGAAGAATGAGTCCTGGAGGGCCAGGGAACAGAACCACATTCCCTGCTCCAGGGATGGAATGACCTGGTTCAGACTGACCATCAAGAACTTGTGTTTCCACAAACTGATGAGATCTTGCAGATCCAATATGGGTCGTCAGCCTCCCCCCCCTTCCCCTGAGTCAGAAAAAATGTCATTGTTTTCTCATTTAAGTAGTAGTTCTTCAAGTACTACTAGTACACAACCACGGCAGACTTTTATACTTGAGGATTCAATGATTAAGCACACCGATGGCATTATATGCAATCCCGACAAACAAAACCGTACTTGCTCCAGTTTTCGTGGTACAAAGATTAAGGACATTACTGCGATGTTGCCCAATGTTCTAAACAAAGCAGGGAACAACCCACTGGTAATTATTCATGCTGGAACCAATAATATATTATATGACAGTTTTGAACATATTAAACATGACATTATTGCTTTAAGCAATTTATTGATTAACAGAGGGTGTACAGTTAGCTTTTCAGAAATTTTACCAATCCCCAGGGCTACTGAATTTATTTCCAACAAAATTAAATACATCAATGAGTGGTTACGTAAGTGGTGCTCTAAACAGGGTATTATTTGTATTACCCACTGAGAAGAGTTCTTTGACAAACCCTCACTGTACTGCTGGGATGGACTTCACCTTAGCAGACGTGGCAGCTCTCTTTTAAGGAAATCCCTGCTGAAGAAAATTGATGTTCTTTTAAACTAGAGAAAAAGGGGGAGAATGGGATCAGCCCCAAGTCTCTGAAATCTACTAAGACACCAGCATTTTGTAAAGTTCTGACACTTAATGGCCGTTCTTTAAATCTGTACAAAAAAGCAGAACTAGAAGCTATTATACTTACTCATAATATAGGAATTATGGCGGTTACACAAACTTGGTGGGACAGCTCATCTATTTAAAGAAATCCATCCAAGGCTATAAACTCTATCACAAGGACAGACTAAATAGGCAGAGTGGGGGTGTTTGTCTTTATATTCGTGATGATATCAAATCACACGAAATTTCACATTACACTACAACAGAAAGCATATGGGTTTCTGTTCAATTTAAAGGGCTATCCCAGATATTTATAGGTGCATGTTATAGGCCCCTCTCTTCGGACTCTAATTATGACTTAGCCCTTTTAAATGATATTTCACATTTTTCCGACAAAGGGGATACGATCATTTTGGGTGACTTTAATTTTCCTAGTATCGACTGTATATCCTTAAAGGGCACAACTAACCAGAAAAACATATTTATGTCCTGTCTTTCTGAGCATGGCCTTTCACAATTTATTACTACTCCAACCAGAGGTTTAAATATTTTAGACCTTGTAATCTCCAATATTAAAAATGCTATTTCTGATATTCATATAAGGGTGCCATTGGGCACAAGTGATCATTCAGCTATTCTTTTCTCTCTACAGACGGTACATCCTATTGTACATAAAATTACTACTTTCAGAAATTATGACAAAACTAATTTTAATATTATAAATACACTACTTACTAATTATTCTTGGGAAAATCTTATGCAACATCTATCTGTAAATGATGCCTGGATCCTACTAAAAAAATCTAACTCATGAAGTTGAAAAAGTATGGATCCCCTCAATCAAAAAATATAATACAAAGAGGAGGATACCTAGATGGTTCAATAAAAAAATTCAACGTTTAATCAAAAGAAAAATAAGATTATTTCGTAAACTTAAAAAAAAAAGGAATTGCAAAATAAAGAATCAATTTATTTAAAATACACATCTACATTGCATCTGCTTAAATACTGTATAAAATAAGCCAAAATGTCATTAGAATTTAAAATAGCACATACAAAAGACTCTCATAAAAGTCTATATTCTTACCTAAATAACAAGAAGAATAATAACACTAGTAAGATTGGCCCTATTACTCAGAATAACAATATTATCAGTTCAGATTTAGAAACAGCAAATATATTCAACTCATATTTTGCTTCTGTGTATTCTCTTAAGGATACTTTAATTTCTAGTTCCCAGCAGCAGCTTTTAAAATCAAGACAGTACATTATTTCTGAGCAAATGATCTTGACTGCTTTACAAACTATCAAAAAATCATCTAGTCCTGGACCCGATAATATTGCACCCATTTTCTTACTCGAGACAGCCGAGACAACTGTAGTCCCTCTCAAAATAACATTTAACAAATCTCTTGTAGTAGGTCAGATCCCACAGGATTGGCTTACAGCATTTGTTACACCTATACATAAAAAAAGGTAAAGCAAACGTTGAAAATTATCGACCAATAAGCTTAACAGTCATTTGTAAGATCATGGAGAAGATCAAATTATTAATTGAGAAAGAAATGAGTGAACTCAATTTAATAGATATCTTCCAGCATGGGTTCAAAACTGGGTACTCATGCACTATTAATTTGGTGGCATTTTATAATATAAACATTGGTTTGGATAACAATATTCCATCAGATGTTATACTATTGGATTTCAGTAAAGCATTTGATAAAGTACCGCATAATAGGTTGGTTCATAAATTGGAATTATTTGGGCTGTCATCTTGCCTGACAGAGTGGATAAGAAATTGGCTGTCATACAGAACACAAAGTAAAATATAACAACTCTATATCTAGCCAGTGTTTAGTCACTAGTGGAGTACCCCCAGGGCTCCGTTTTGGGGCCTACACTGTTTAATTTATATATTAGTGATATGACAATTTCAACCCATAATTGGCTTTCTAAATTTGCAGATGATTCAAAATTAGGGGGTTATGTGGACTCATTAATTTGAAATGCTTAATTTCTGATTTATCTGCTATTGAACAATGGGCCATATTGAATTCCATGGAATTTAATATTGATAAATGTGTTGTACTTAACTTTGGTAGAACAAATAAAAAGAATATATATAAGAAACAATTTTCCCTTAAAATCATCTTCAGTAGAAAGAGATTTAGGAATTTGTGTTAAACTAACTCCACATGACCACTGTATGAAAATAACCAACCGGGCACATTCATTGTTGAGCCAAATCAAGCGTTCAGTCGTTGCAAGAACCAAGGAGTGCTTGATTCCGCTGTATAGATCGCATATTAGGCCCCATCTGGACTATGAATCCCCTTTCTGGAATCCTTATCTGGTCAAGGATGTGGTGTTGCTTGAGAGGGTTCAGCGCAGAGCTACAAAAATGGTCTCTGGGTTGAAAAGTAAATCGTATACTGAGAGACTGGAGGCAACTGGACTCCAGACTCTACAAGTTAGACACTGTAGGGGTGACATTTTGTTCATTCATAAGGTGTTACAATCTCCATATTTGATGGCCACGTGTAACTTTTCTATTTGTATTATTAAAAAAACACTTAGATCACACAATAAACAGATTATTATTAAAAAGGCTAATATAAATAAAAGGAATAACTTCGTAACTATACATGCAGCTAGACTCTGGAATTTATTACCTCAAGTATCGGTTGATATTTCTAATGCTAATACATTCAAAAACCATTTTGACAGCTGGGCGAAGTCTAATCAGGCATCTTTATATTAGCCCACAGGTGTGGTGGAAAAAATCCAGATGGGCCGCGGCCCTCTTTTCTTTCCATATTAAACCTAGTAGTAAACCTAGTAGTAGTAATCTGTTTCAGGACCAGGAAGTATCTGGACATTTACCACTAACTTGCCAGGGCATCTGGGACATGGGCTACAGTCCCTTTCACAAGGAGCTGAGCAATGTCCTCCTTGAGGGCAGACAGCAAGTCCTGCAGCACCGAAGATTCCCCCAGAGAGTGGTAAAGTGGAAGAGCCTCAAAATAGAGGCAACTCTCTGCCTACCACCTCGAGAACCCACTTATCTGTAGTGATGACTGACCAGTGTGGCCAGAAGTGGTGAAGTCCCCCCTCCCCCCAGAGAACTGGGTCAGGAAACGGACAGGCAGGAGGTGGGCACCCCCCAACCTGTCACGGGACAGCTTTAGTGGGGGCACTGGCCACTGGGGCTGAAGGGGCACCACTTCCCCTACCCCTGCATCTTTTTGGCCCCTGGCCGGAGAACCTGGCCTTGAGGCTCCAAGGTTGGTACTGCCCCTGCTGGGGTTGCTGCCAAGGTGCCCCTGGCTGAAAGGACTGAAGCCAAAAGGCCTTTTTTTTGGTTTCTGGGTCTTTGGGTCCTTCTGGGATGAAGCCACAGAGTCCAGGGTGGCGCTGGACTTCTCAATCCTGGTTAGGTGACCTTCCACTCCTGGACAAAGAGGTTGGTGCCAAAAAAAGAATATCGTCTAACTTGTGCTGAGCGTCTGCCATGAAGGTGGAGAGCCTCAGCCAGCCCCTGCAACGCGTTGAGACAGCAGGTGCCATGGTGCAGGTGCAGGAGTCTCCCATGTCTAAGGCTCTATGGAGACTGTGTTTAGCCAGCAATTGACTGGTCTCTGAGCAACTTCACCGACAGCTGCTTATCAGCAGGTAGGTGAGGGAGGACATAATTCAGTACTCCCAGCAGGGAGTGACCAAAGTTGGCCATCATCATGGCATAGCCTGCCTGACGGAGACTAACAGAGGCAGCAGTGTATTCCTTCTTGGTCATGTAGTCGGGCTTCTTTGACTCTGGAAACCAAGGGGACGTGGACAAGCCCCCAGACAGACGTTTGAAAAGTAGAGTCCGAGGCCAGACACTCAGCCAATGGATGGTCCAAGAAACCAGAAGGAGACCAAGTAGGAAGCGCATACTTGTGGACCATATGGGCTGAGGGTTCGGGAAAGGATGCTGGCTATGCCAAAGCTCCAGGGCCAGTCTCAAAATGGCCTCAGCCATGGGAAAGCAATCCCAAGGGATTCATCCCTATCAAGGATGCCTGTCAAAGGATACTAGGACCCCCTTTTCTGAACAGGTTCCAGAGGGACAGACATGAACTCCGAAATGTGTCAGAGTAGGGCCCGTAATGACACTGGCCCATGGTCTTCAGTCAGTTCCTCGAGAGACACACGGTTGAAGGTATGCATCTTTAAAGAATGCATGGATGAGCCATCAGAGTCATCCAAGGACTCCTCAAAAATGGCCTTTGACCGTTTGCCACTATTGACCACCCAGCAGTCATCCAACTGGGTGATTTCCACCCTGCAAGCCAGCTGCAGCACGGGTTTCCTTTGTCACAGCTCCCACCAAGGGCTACGGTGGAAGCGGCTCCATCCGCAAGGATGGTGAGACAGGTGCTGGGGACATCTGTTGAGGATGGACCGGTGTGGGCATGACCGGTGCCTGCCAGTTGACCACAGATGTTGGAGGTACAAGCTCTACCCAGCCCTGCAACGGTCCACTGCCAGAGGAGTTCCTAGTAGCACCACATCATCTGGCAATACAGCCTCTCCTTGTCCGAAGAGGTAGAGGAACGTCGACGGTGACGCCTCCCAGTCAAGCACGAGCGGTGCCTCAACCTAGAACTCAACCATCGACCTGAAGGTTGACACAGGAGAGAACCCGCCAGTGGTGCATTACTGACCACATGCACCAGCTTCAGAGGAACAACTGCCAGTGGACGCTGTTCCCAAGTGGAGCTCGTCACAGACACCAACCAGTTCATGTCTTCCTGAGTGAGGACCAAGTAAACCAGGATCTTGTACACAGACTCAATCTCCTCAGACAACTGGTCAACGAGATCGAGAAAAATATAATCTGATCAGCCGGTGTCGAGGATGACTAGCCCGATGGGGGCACCGTGGAGCTCAAGACCTGGCTCTCAACCACAGAAGGCTTGACCGAAGTTGAGCGCTAGACCAGAATCAAGCTGTTAAGAGAGTTGAGGGAATGAGAGGACCGTGATCTGTCCAGGATTCATGAACAGCAGTGGTTGTGTTTCTTGCCATAGATTGCAGGGTTCTATCCGAAGGCCTGGAGGGCCCAACACACTTCACGGAATTCACCAGTGAAGGACGCTCCGAAACTGGCCCCAGCCGGAAGCAACGTCAATGCTGACAAGGCGCTCGCCGCAGCAGTTGCTGCCACCTTTTTCATGGCTGCAAACCCCGCTGCAATGGAAGCTTTCTTGCAGCCCTTCGGCCTAAGTTTTGGGTCCCCATCAGCCAGCAGGCCAAGAAGAAGCCGGGCCACACAATAAACCAGAGAGAACAGGAGCATCATCTGTGACAGGCACAGCCTGCAACATCATCAACATTGTGTGCAGCCCCCCAAACGGTAGAGGCAAGACAAGTGTGGGTCTGTCCACATTTCTGATGGCACGTGATGCAGAATTTGAAGCTGAGAGCTTTACTTCCTCATGTTCCATCTTCCATCAGCGAGGCAGGAGCCGAACTGAGGAATTTGAAAATGTTAAAGAAAAAAAACTGAGAAATCACAAATGGGTGCACTTGGTAGCCTACAACAAGCAGAGCTGAGAAGAAGGAGATCAAACTCTTCCAGCGGAAAGAAAGTTCTAATATCATGGGGCGGAGCAGGAGGATATAGCACCAGGGTGGTGGGAGGAACTTATATTGAAGATGTTCTGATAAATCAGCATTCCAATGGAACTGCCAATGTGTAGATATTGAACTATATCCATGCCCCTAGAACAAATTTTTATAGTTACGAGATACCGCCGGTATTAAAATGCTGAAGTACATAGTAGGTTCAAACAAAATTCCATAATGCAACTGGCAGACTTGCGTGCATTTGTTTTCTTTTACAAACCTCTGTGGAAATTAATCACTTACCTGGAATGAGGGCAGTGGTGATAACAATGTCTACTTCCTGACACTGCTTAGCAAACAGCTTCATTTCAGCCTCGATAAACTCCTTAGACATTTCTTTAGCATATCCCCCTGTTCCTTCTCCCGATTCCTTTATGTCCACCTCTAGAGGTTCAGCACCAAGAGACTTGAATTGTTCCAAAGCTGCAGCTCTGTTGAAGATTAGGAAAATATGAGTTCTGGGAAACCTTACAGACATAGTTAACTAGTGCTACTGCATTCCATGCTCTTAACTTTGTGGGTATCCAAACAAATAAGCTTTCAGGAATACAGTATAAGCCACTTATAATGGACTGCTCTTTGTATGGTAGTTCTCGTCATAAGTGACTGTCCGTTTTAGCCAAAAGTTGCTTTTTTGTCTTGATAACTTGTACTGTACACATGCCTGCTGTACAGGCTAACTCGCTCCCACCATCTCATCTACCACTCTCCATCTGCCAAGTAAGTAATTTTAAAAAGGTAAAATAAAAGCACTGTAAAAGTCTCAGCTCTGCATTCATGAGTTTGCTGACTGTTATCCCTAGCTCCCCTCCACCCCATCTTTCTCTTATCAGTTTGTCTTTTTTTTTTTTTTAAGTATGAGAAGGAAAGTTTTTGATTTTTGTGAACCAAAAAAAAAAAAAAGGATGAGAAGGCCACAGTACAACTCGACGATAACCATCACAAGTTCATTTACTCCCGCCCCAAAAAGCTGAGCACAGTGGGTTTTACTCACGTTAAACTCTAAAAATGAACTAAAGGCTAATAATGTATAAATCACAATAAACACATTATGTGCCTCTGGCATCCAGTATATCAGGCGCCACTAATCCATTAGACAACTGGTTTATAATAGAACCATACTGTAAAATGGTTTTGGAGTTCTGAATTTGTCCGTTCAAACGGTCATCTGGCTTAAGCATGGATGATATAAGTGGCGCATACTGTACCAGTTTTCTACAGACTGCTTGGTCCTTGGAATAACTAGAATACTGCATCTGTGACATGGAATATCAGCTTGTAGACATTAACTATTCTGGTCAGGAGATAGGAAAGGCTGCCGAAATATACATTATGCACACATTTTTAAATTAAGCAGGCCTAATGTATATCAGATAGTCTTTTCAAGGGCAGACTACAGTGGTAAACCATAAGGTGGCTGAAAGATGTTAGTTGAAAAATACATCTATCATATAAACCAGAGGGCTACTGGGAGCCTAAGCAGCTGATAAGCTTCATTCATGTGCTTTTTCTTTGGGTCAGCATCCTGGAAATCTTGATAAAGGACACAAACATCACTGACATTATGGTCCCTGGCAGTAAAAGGGATATGATGGGTTGATCAGTGCGTCCATTTCTGACTGCCCTGTAATGTTCTCTAAATCGGACAGTCAGGCATCTGCCAGTCTCTCCAATGTAGATACAGTATCTACACACTTCCTGCAAAGACTACAATATATACAGGTTACTCACCTGTAACAGGAGTTCTAGGAGTGGTATATGTTGTTCATCCACACTTACTGGCAGGTTCCTTGCCGCTTTAAATCTTGCCAGAAGGTCTTCAAGCTGGCTCCTCCCACCCACCCGGGTGATAAAACTCTCGGCTCGGCCCCATTACGCCAGATCTAGCCTGCTGGAAGCCAGGTTGCACATCGAAGCCAGGGAGGTCGGGTGGGTCGTGAGGATTAACAACATATACCACTCCTAGAACTCCAGTTACAAGTGAGTAACCTGTATTTCTAGGGACATGGATATGTTGTTCAATCCACACTTACTGCCAGACTCCTAGCAGTTCTCCAGGAGGAGGGAGGCAAGGCATGCACCCCCTACTTGGGAAATAAGGACTGGAGAACCGAGGTCCCAAAACCAGTATCCCGGCATGACTCAAGGTCGATGTGGTAGTGGGTAATGAAGGTGTGTGCTGACTTCCAGGTAGCAGCCCTGCAGATTTCCTGGATAGGGACGTCCCTGAAGCAGCCACCGATACAGCAGCACATGCGGGTAGAATGAGCTCTACCCTTTGGGAGGCTCCATGCCCGCCAACCTGTAGCAGAGATCTATTTAGGAGGTGACCCACCTGCCTATCGTCCACTTGGCTGCAGGTCTGCCAGGTGCGGCTTCAGCGTAGGCGACAAACAGCTGGCGAACCTCTCCCCGAACTTTAGCCATCCGCTCCTTGTAATAAGAGAGCGCATTTCTAGGGTCCAAAGTATGGAGCCTATATTTGGCCTCAGAGGTGTGATTGGGGTAGAACACCGGCAGAGTCAACACCTGGTTAAGGTGAAACTCCAACACCACCTTCGGAAGGAATTTTGGGTGGGGGCGCAGGACAACCATGTCCCTGTGGAAGACCAGATAGGGAGACTCTATGGAAAGCGCCTGGAGCTCTCCCATCCTTCTGGCTGACGTGATAGCCACCAAGAAGGCAGTCTTCCACGGCAGGTGAGAAATATCACACCTGTGCATCGGTTCGAATGGCTTGCCCATGAGCTTGGCCAATACCAGCAGTAGATCCCACGGAGGTGGAGGTTCTCACACCGGAGGGGATATGTGATCAAGGCCTTTGAAAAAGCGCCCGACCACCTTCTCCTGCGCCCACACCCGGTAAGCAGAGATGGCTGCCAGGTGCACTTTAAGGGTTGTTGACCGAAGCCCTAGCTGAGAAAGGGACCACAGGTAGTCCAGAATGCTGGCCAAGGAACAGGAGGAAGGGTCCAACCCCTTATCCTGACACCAAATGGAGAATCTCTTCCATTTGAAGGCATAGCATTTTCTGGTTGACTCCTTACGGGATGCCTCAACAACGTTGAGGACCTCGTCGGAAAGATCCAAGGCCTGGAACTCTAGCCGCTCAGGAACCAGGCCGTCAAGTGCAGGGACTGAAGGTCCTGGTGGAGTACCTTCCCCTTGTTGACTTAGATCAGGTCCGGGCGGGCTGGAAGCCACCTCAGGAGCCTGGAGCTGAGGCTGAGGAGATCTGGATACCAGAACTGGCGGGCCAGTCTGGGGCTACCAGAATCACCTGCGCCTTGTCCCTCCTCGCCTCGAGAAGCACCTTGTGGATCAAGGGAAATGGAAAGAAGGCACAGAAGAGGCCCAGGGTCCACGGCCTCAAGAAGGCATCCCCCTGCAGCGAGCCCTGCTGAGGGGGGCGGGCCTGAAACAGCCTCAGCTTCGCATTCTCCCTGGAGGCAAACAGGTCCACCTGAGGTGTGCCCCAGTGGGAGAACAGATCTTGTACTACCTCCGGCAGGAGAGACCACTCATGAGATGCAGCGCCTATCTGGCTGAGGGCATCAGCCAGAGTGTTGGAGGCTCCTGCCACATGGATGGCTAGGAGATCTGCCTCCAGTCTGCTCACGAGAGACCAAGTGCGGAGGGCCTCCTTGCACAGAGGCAAGAAGCGCATCCCGCCATGGCAGTTTAGGTAGTACATGGTTGTGGCGTTGTCTGTCTGGACCTGGACCACTTGACCCCATACAAATGGAGCGAAGGCGGTGAGGGATTAGTCGGACCACTCGAAGCTCCAGCAGGTTGATCCGACATAGAGACTCCTGAGGGGACCAGAGGCCGTGCGCTCTAAGCTCCCCCAGATGGGCACCCCAACCCATCAGAGAGGCGTCCGTCGTTAGAGTGACCGTCTGCTCTGGGCAGACAAATGGGATACCCTCCTGCAGATGAGCTGGAATGAGTCACCACTGGAGAGCGTTCCACATCTCCTGGGTCACTATCACTGGCTGGTCCAGAGGACCGGAGCGCTGTGACCATTGGTGGGCCAGCCCCCATTGTAGGGGACGCATGTGCCAGCGGGCCCAACGGACCACGCTGGTGCACGCCACCATGAGGCCCAGGAGGCGCAGGAAGTCCCGGGCAGGGTGCAATTGCCCAACCAGAAATGACTGGGCAAAGGAGGAAAGAACCTCGGCCCTGTCCACCAGGAGCCGTGCTCTGGCTCGAAGAGAGTCGAGCTCTGCCCCGATGAAATGAATCACCTGCATTGGCACGAGTTCCAATTTGGCCTTGTTGATGAGGAGGCCAATCTGAGAACAGACCTGGAGGGCCAGATCTCTGGACCACTCCACCTCCAACCTGGAGGGGGCTGAAATCAGCCAGTCATCCAGGTAAGGGTACACCCGCACCCTTCTGCACCGCAGAAGTGCTGTCACCACTGCCATGCATTTGGTGAAGACCCTGGGAGCTGGAGAGAGGTCGAACGGCATGGCCCGGAACTCGTAAAGGGATCCCTCTGCCCTGAAGCGGAGGAATCGCTGATGAGACTGACGGATCGGGAAGTGAAAGAACGCGTCCTGTAGGTCCAGAGAACAGAACCACACGCCTCGTTCCAAGGATGGGATGATCTGAGCCAGAGTGACCATCCTGAAGGCACAAGACCTTAGGAACTTGTTCAGGTCGTGTAGGTCTAGAATGGAGCACCAGCCCCCCGTCCGTTTTGGGACCAGAAAGTACCTGGACACAAACCCTGGGTCTGGAGGAGGATCCGCCACCTCCTGATCACCTCCTTTTGGAGAAGCAGGGCAATGATCGAGCTGACGAGCCAACAGAGAGGCTGCGGACCCTGTAGCCCCCGTGGGGCGATGGCTCGGCAGGGTGGGGACTGCCTCGACCCAGAGGCAGACCCTTCCTACCACTTCAACACCCGCGGTCCGTGGTGATACCGGACCAGGCGGAAAGGAAGTGGCGGAGCTGTCCCCACAGGGAACCTGGGAGGAGTGATGAGGTTGGGGCGACACCCCTCAACCCGTCACTGGGCAGGCTTGGAGGAAGGGCGGCCGAGGAGCCACCTGGACCTTTCCTACCAGCTTCCTGCTAGAGGAAGCAGCAGGCTTGGCTTTGGGTGCCAAGTGCGAGCCTGCTGGCCCTGATGCTGGTGCTGTTGGGCCGGACGCAGCCGGGTAGGGGCTGAAGGGACGAAAAGGGCTTACGCTGCTGCTGGCGGCCTTTGTCCTTCTGAGCAGACATGACCGAGTCAAGGTGGCGTTGGACTTCTCGATCCGCTGAAGATGCCTCCACCCAGGGACGAACAAGTCGGTACCAGAAAGAGCGTCTGCAGCTTGTGCTGGGTATCTGCCGTAAAGGTGGAGATCCGCGCATTGCCTGGCGGGCGCATGAATACTGCGGCCGCCACTGATCATGAGTCAGCGATGTCCAGGGAAGTCTGGAGCTGCTGTCTGGCCACTGCCCTTCCCTGATCCCGCCAGGGCCAGATTAAGGCAACCTGGGGCCCTAAGCCCAAGAGAAATCTTGGGGGCCCCCTCAGCAACCATGCCGCTTCACCACCACTGTGCCCCTTTGCCATCACCACACCCGTTTTGGGCATCGCATATCGGAAACTTGAAACAAAATGTTCTTTCTGTCCCTAAAAAGTGGCATAAAACATAACCTAAAACACTTCAAAATGAATGAAACTAATAATATCAGCATGGAAAAATAACAGTAGTCCGAGTTTTGATCATTTAGAGAAAATAATTACTAATTTGGCCTGGTAAAAATAATTTTTGGGGTGTGAAATGTCATGATTTGCACTTCTCCACCCCCCGGCACATGTGTCGCCACGATCTGGGTGTTATCTTGTCCAGTCAGGTAGTATGAACCAGGACATGGGAGTTTTGTAGGGTATGGACCCATCTCTAAAAGAGGCTAGGTCCTGGGTGGTGTAGGAGTTAAATTGATGGTTTACGAGAGGAGTCATGAACTTTAAGATTATATTGCAAAGTGAGTGATTGTTGGAAGAAATCATTTCCAGGATCAAACATTTGTTATTGATAAGTAAGCCAGGATCAGTAAATGGTAAGATTTACTAATGAGAATCTGGAAATATGTTCATTTGCTCATCCTGAAAATGGAGCTATATCAAGGTCAAAGCTTCAACAGGAGTGAGATGAGGGAATTAAAAAACAAAAAAAAGTACAATTTTTAGGTGAACCATTGAAACACATTGTCAATTTCTTAATTTTAGGAAAGAGGTTCAATATAAAGCATACATACTTAATTGCACTGTTAATTATTTATATTTAAGAGTGAGACATGATTCTAAGTGGGGATTCCAAATGGGGTGGGAGACAAAGGAAATTGGCCTAGTCACACCTTAAAGGTCAGCCTGGCTGGGGCCCCCTGAAGCAATCAGCTGCACAGAACACCTAAACTGGGAGGTGAGAGTCATGTCACAGTTCAGCTCCTGCCTTGTTCAGATTACTCTGTGGCTGAGTTCTTCACAAAAAAACCAAAAATGCAGCTCAGGCAGAAAAAAAAATGATGTATAGTAAATATAAATTGGGGATTGCTGGGGCTCCCCTTGCAATGAGAGGCCCTAGGCCTGTGCCCATGTTGCCTATGCCTTAATCCGGCCCTGGATCCCGCACCTGCTTGACTGTAGTTTGGAGGTCAGCCGGGAGATGAGGAATCACCTCATCCAGGGAGCCCAAAAGGGCATGTAAAAAGTGCACCATCAGGACGGCCAAGCTGGCCTGACGAAGGCCTAGGCAGGAAGCAGCATAAACTTTCCGCCCGCAGTAGTCCAACTTCTTGGACTCCTTGTCAGGAGGCTTATCCACATCCCAAGCATTCCCGGATTGCCGGAAAACACCGTCAGTCACAAGCACCTCTGCAGAGGGGTGCTCCGAGAAACCGGAGTGTGAACCGGTAGGAACAGCATACTTCCGAGCCATCCTGGCCGAAGGTGCTGGACAAGAAGCTGGCCGCTGCCATAGCTCCAGGGCCGGGCCAACAATGGCTTCGGCTACCGGGAAGGCCTCCGTGGGTGAATCCCCTCAGTCCAGCATTTCCGTGAGGGGATACTTGGCCCGTTTTGAAATGGGTTCGAGCTTCATCCCAGTGGGCTCTGAGATGAGTCGAAGCATTCCAAGGAACGAGGATGGGCTCTCGTCCACCGACTGACCCCCGGTGGACTCCAGGTCAAGCGGTCTGGAGAACAAGGAGTCGTCATCGTCAGACTCCGAGGTGTCTGCAAACAGCTGCCGAGCGCCTGAGCCACCCTCCACCTGCAGAGGTCGATCGGGAGTGAGGGTGACCGACAACCGATGGGGCAAGCCCTGATCCGACCGAGAATCCTTGGTCAGGGCCCCAGTTTTAGGTTGTGGAGTGGAGGTTCTACTACGATAGGTGGGCGCAGCCAGTTTGAGACCGAACAGCCCGGTGCCGCGGCTTCTGCGACTACAACGAGGGTTGATTTGGCGCTCCGGTGACAGCCACTTAATGGCCGGAAGGCGACTGAGTTGGCTTATTCTCCGTCAAAAGGAGCTGCTGCCACATTAGATCCTCATAGCGCCAACGCACTTGCACTAGAGCCTATCCTCCGAAGAGGACGAGGATGAGCGGCGCCGCCGCTTTCCACAGTGCCGAGACAGAGACCGCCAATGTCGGCGGGATTGGCTGGACCTGGAAGAGGTCCGAGACCTTCGGTGCTTCCGAGGGTGGGTCTGAGAGGTGGCTCCTCCCTCAGTTCAGGGACCTTAACCGGAGACTCTGGCAAAGGCAGCGCAGGCAAGTCCTCGGTTTCCACCGGGGGAACCAGTGAAGAAGGGTTGTCGGCTTCTCCAGTCGACAGACCGTCCAACGGATCGAGAAAAATCTCGACCACGTCGACGGGTGTCTCGGCCGGCTGACCTGACGGGGCCACCGTGAAGCCAGTGGCCTTAGCCGCAACCTCGACCGAAGTAGAGTGTCAACTATCTGGGGAAGGAGGCCTCTCCCACTCCCACGAATGTCGACGGTGGAACTTACCCTTGGAGTCCTTCTTTTTGGACCGAGACTAATGTCCCGAAGGCCCCTCTCCCTTGGTGGAGAGGGATTGGCAAAGCTCCTTAAACGAAGCCGTGTAGGAGGAGCCCAAGGACAGTGGGATAAATGCCGCGACCGAGGATGATGATGCAGCCTGGGCCACCTCCTCCTCGAGGGTAATCATCTGTTCGAGCTGTTCAGCCGAGCCCACAGCCACAGACACCGCCCAACGGGCCTCCTTCAACTTGACCGGAGGATAACATTTCTGTGGGCGCCCAAGTTGTAATCTGGTAGCGCGATCCTCTAAGACCGTAGCCGAAAAGGACTTGCACAAGTCGCAGGCCTGCGAGTCGTGGCCAAGCCCCAAGCAGTAAATGCACGTGGAGTGCGGATCAGTCCGGGACATCTTCTGCCCACAGGGGCACCAACGAAATCCGGGAGTCGATTTGTCCATCGCAGCCACGAGGGAAGATAAAGACCAAGTCTTGTGAATTTTAAAATTAGTTTCGGTTAACCAAGAATTTGGATCAAGCCTAAAACGCAAAGCGCAAAGGAGGGAACCTGAGCTTCCAAGCGGTAAGGAAGATCTGGCATCATGGAGCGGAGCCGAGAGTTTTATCACCCGGGTTGGTGGGAGGAGCCAGCCTGAAGACCTTCCGGCAAGATTTAAAGCGGCAAGGAACCTGCCAGTAAGTGTTGATTGAACAACATATCCACGTCCCTAGAAATCACATTACACAATGACAGGCTTATTTTCTGGTATCATCTAGTCACCTTACTGTTTACCACTATAATCTGTCCTTTTAACCCCCACCCCATCATATCTCTGATTTTGTGCGTGCATGGTACAGTAGTCCCTCATAATAATGAACGCCTCAGGGTCCAACCAATTTGTGCACTATAGCAAAAGTTCGTTATAAGGAAGGACCAGGTCTTACGGTTCAATTCTGCCATTGTCTGTGAGACAGCAGACCACAATAGCAGCATCCAAGGGCAGTAAACCACAAAAACACTGTGAGCCATGAGCATTCCCTAATACTGTATTATAACAACATTGTATTCAGGAGCTCATTTGTCACTCGCCTCATGTCACAGGTCTCTGCTCTCTCTCACTTCTCTCTGGTTGCATGTTTCAGCTCTCACTCTCGCTCAGTAATTTCTGTAACAGGGTGGAGGAATGAAAGTAAGCTGCTCCACTCTGTCCAGTGACTTCATTCTTCTTTAGGCAGACACACTGTAGCATCAAACTCAGCAGCAGCAGAAGCATGAAGGCAACGTGAGGCAATTTCGCTTTTTTTTTTTTTTTAAATATGGCTGCCATGACTGTGGTGCAAAAATGGCTTTAATAACAGCTGTCAAAGACTGCACTGGTTTCACTCATTAACACCTTCTAAGGATTACGTTGAAAACAATGGGAGCCATCACAGCTGTTCCCTGTGTCCGGGATGCACTATAACAAAGGACGTTACATTGATTGAGCACTGTACTTTGCATGTGTAGTTACGCCTGCACTCACTTCCATCATATGTGTGTGTGTGTGTGTGTGTGTGTGTGTGTGTGGAGGGGGGCATACTCACATGGGAACGCGAGCTATGTGTGCATATACATTTTCATTTTCTTTAGATGTACAGGTCTCCTTCACCTCACCTTTGCCACTATTCAATGCCCACTTAATTAAACCCCACTTGAGGACTCATCTCATTCACTCCTACAATTGTTTATAAACATCTCTATTTTATTGTGGAATTCATTTTATTTCTTCTTATTTTATTTATTTAGTTTATTTGATTTCTGTCCTGTTACTCTTGTTTGCTATTGTATGTTTTTGCAACTGTGTTATTTTTATTGTGTACAACGGACACCATTGTAAATAAGCTTCGGCTCCATGGTTCCTTCCATGAAATGCAAAATAAAGCTATGTCTCGCCATACCCATCATCACCTTTTTGTTTTCTAGCTTCTATTCTTACCTTGCTTATCACTTTTTCTCTTAGATTCACCCCCTCCCAATTCTCTTTCCTAACATACAGTATATATTTCTTTTTCCTCCTTACTTGATCAATAACTTTGCTTTTTTTCTTTACAGATAATTCCTGAATGGCAGAAATGTTATTTCTAACTATTTTCAGTGTGCATTTAATATTACCTTATTATTTTGTTTCCAGAACACATGCTGATGCAGCACCTTGTTTCCTTCATATATACATCCAGAGCAACAGATACAGAATCAGAGAGTGGGTATTTTACACACTGTAGCGGTGGGTCCAGCATGTAAAGCCCCCTGACAGTACACTTTGCAGAACCCTACTTCAGGAAGAAGGTTAGTAGAAAGAGCGCCTGATTTAGATGCATCTCAGGAAGAACCCTGGAGAAATTTCCGTAGGGGCGTACTGTAGAACAACCTTGTCCTCCCAGAAATCAAGATATGGACTCCACAGATAGTGCCGCAGTCACCCCCCCACACACACACACACACCCCGGCAAGGATAAAGGAACCAAACACACAATTTTCCATGACAAGAGTTCTTCATAGGCTAAAATTATTTACCCTTTCATTCTGACAACACCAACAGTACGTAGGTGTCACAATGTAGCTGGTTCACGCACTGGAGGGAACAGATGGTCCAGCCCATTAAAGAATTGGCAAGAACATCAAAATGGCAGACAGGTGCATGTTGAGGAATATAGCTCATAACCCTGCCTCAGACAGGGACCCAAGGTATTCGATAACGTGCATGCTAGAGCAGAACAGGGGCAGCAATCCATGCTCCTTGCACCAGCAGCAAATCATGCTCCTTTCACCAGCAGAAGAACCCCTTCCACTTGCAAGTGTGAGTCTTGCAAGTCAACTCCCTCTGAGACACTGCCAGCACCATGAGAACATCTTCAAAAAGCCCTTGAGCCTGGAACTGTAGCCACTCAGGAACCAAGAGATCAGGTGCCTGATGCCCCCAAACTATGCTAGCAAATCCAGTAGAACGGGAAGTCGTTGTGCTGCTGAGACTTACACCAAAACTGGCATGGCCAGTCTGGTACACTCAGGGACAGGGACACCCCTGTCCTTCCTTGCCCTGAGCACCTCCTTGTTGTGAATCAGAGGGAATGGATGGAAGGCATACAGAAGATCCAGAGTTAAGGAGGGACTCAACATTTCCCCCTCAGTACCCAGCTGAGGGGGTCACGCACAGAAACAGCCCCTGCTTACTCTTTTCCTAGGAAGCAAACAGCTCCACTGCCAGTGTTCCCAATGCAGTGAACACCTGGGCACTACGAGGGAGGGGTGTAGAGACTACTCGTGGGATACCTCCTACAAAATTGAGGGCGTACACTAGCTGGCTGTTCGCCCCACAACATGGACCACTACCAGGTCTGTGCACAGGCAGCAAGCCAGGGATCATGTCTGCATAGCCTCCTGAAAGAGAGGAAAGGAGTGGGTGTCCCCTTTTGTAAAGATAAAACATGGTGGTCATACTGTCCGTGGAGAGCATGACAACACAATCCCTGACCATCCGTGCAAACTCCAATAGTGCCAGGTACGAGGTTCCAGCAGGTTGATGTGTAGCAGATTTTGACTGAGTAGAACACATGCTCTGCAATCCAGTAAACGCACACCACAGCCCACTAATAGTGTGGGGAGGGATTCCAGCAAAAGTATATCCTCCAATGGTGCTCAGGACAAAGGGCTGATGTCTCAAACTTCAGAAACAGTCCCAATCCCACCACTTCCAGAACCCACTTGTCAGAACTAATAGGGGATCACTATGATAGGAAGTGGGATTGTTGGCCCTCATCTGGGATCTGCAGCACAGGCTGGCACAGGATGGGGACAGGGCATTTCATCCCATCGTTTATTGCCTTTGAAGGCAGCCCAAGGACTGGATTCCTGAAGAACCACCTTCATGACCCCCCCCCGATTTACTGAATGGTTTAGCTGTGTAGAACTGCTGCACCTGTTGCTGCTGGTGCCCCCAGTAGAGACCACAAATGGAACCAGAGTGTTGTGGCTGAGGTTTGGTCTGTTGCTTCGGTTTAAAGACAGACTTCACTGACTCATGGGTCACATTAGACTTCTCTATGCATATGTGAGATGCTCCTCGAACACTAGCTCAAAGAGACCCATCCCCAAAAAACAAGATTCTAACCTGAGATTAAAAGGGTGGACTTTAAACTTTAAAGTTCATATCTTCACTTTTTACTTGGTTAAGAGGGGAGTTAAGTTTGTTGGGGTAAAATTACTCTCATCTTAATAGGGTAATTCTTCAGTTACTCCTTCTGCTCAGTTTGAGAATTAAAAATAGCTTAAATTTAATTGGGCCATTATGCCTGATTAGCTGATTAGACATTTTTCTGAATGCTATGTAGTGTATATACACTTATAGTTTAGAAGTTTAGATGCTCCATATCGTTTCTAAGTATAATCTTCTTCTGCTGAAAAATATTTTATATAAATTTAGCAGTTGTTTCTACTAAACTTCTTTTTGTTTAGCGGGTTTGCAAATAATTGCATAAATTTAGATCAAGCATGGTATGGTGGGACCTTACCAAAGGTAAGGCCTTTAGTTGGACATTATGTACGGACTATAAAGGGTTATTATTCCATGCAGCTCATGGGCTAATTAACAGCCTACAAGATTTACTCTGTGATTATAAATGTTTAAGGTATTACCCCTCAAAGATGTATCAAAAAGCAACAAAGTATATATGTGTATATTAAAAGGAGTGGTGCCCTTATGGGGATTTATGTATAACATCTGATTGCTTGGAATTCTGAACTATATGTCTGAGTTCTGTAAAAACAATAAATAAAAAGTTTTAAAATAAAAATTAAAAAAAAGGAAGATTCTGGGGGCATGGAAACAGTTCACTAGCCACACACTGGCAGCTCTACTGGAAGTGCTGATTCGTTGGAAAGTCTTCAAGCTAAGCTCCTCCCAGCACCTGGGTGGAATATCCTACAGCTAAGTACCGTGACATCATATCTCCCTTTGTGCTGGAAAAGTCTAGTCTCCTCCGTAGCTCTGCAGCGTTGTAGGCTACCAAAGTGCACCATCGGCAAATTTGCCACTTTTCTTCAATTTTACAACAAAGATGTTCAGCTTCCTTTTACTCGCTCTGGCACTACCTCGAACATGAACTACAAGGACGTGAAGCCTACTCAAGTCTTCAAATTATTCATCACGTGTCAGCAGTCGGCAAAAAATTTTGAAAATGAACCCACACATGTCTTGCTTCTATTGCCTAGGGGCAGCGCACAACGTTTCTGGCTCAGACTATGTCAGGCTATGCTTCCCTACTCTCAAAGATCGCGAGTCCCAGCATCTTCTTGGCCAGTGAGCTGACAGGGGATCCTATGCTAAGCTCCAGTCAAAGGGACGCAAGATGGCCTCTGCTGCGGTGGGGTCAGTTGCTCTGCTTGCAGCCATGGAAGAAGCACCAATGGCTGCCATGGTGGATACCCTGTTGGCCTTGATGCATCTACCGGTTCGGGCCGGGGTCAGAGGGTTTTCCACGGAGGACTTTCATGAGACATGTTGGGCCCTACAGGCCTATGGGGAGAGCCTTACCCACATCGGTAAGAAACACAAGCACCACCGGTGCCAGTCATGGGATTCGGAGTAAACGCAGTCCTTCCGTTCCTTCAACTCCGACTGAGCAACATGAGCCAAGCGCCTGACTCCAGCCGAGCTTTCCTAGGTTGAGGGATCAGTCAACAGCTCTATAGTGCTCTTGTTGGGCTTATCGACCTCAACAGCAGCCGATCAGGCTGTCAAGCTTATTTCTCGACCCTGTTGACCAGTTGTCAGAGGAACTTGATGGGAAGTCCATCTCCAAGACGCTAGCTCTCCCAGTACTCTCCCAGAAGGACGTGGGTGGTCTGTGTCCAAGACTGGCTCCATTTTCCTGGGGATCCATGTCATGGGAGTTCACAATCAGCTAGCAGATGCTCTCAGCCGGGTGGGAGAGATGCACGAGACCTCAGGAGGTGGTAGGCCACCTGTTCTCCCACTGGGGAACCACCCTGGTGGATCTATCTGCCTCCTGGGAGAATGTCAAACTGAGGCTGTTTTGTGCCCATTCCCCACAGGCCGGGACACTGATAGGGGATGCAATCATGAGGACTTGGACCCCAGGCCTTGTGTACACTTTTCCCCACTTCCCCTTGATCCACAAGGTAGTGGTCAAGGTCCAGAGGAACAAGGTGCAGATGGCATTGATAGCTCCAGACTGGCCACGGCAGTTCTGGTACCTGGATCTCCTCGCCTCAGCAGCAGCAGGCCTCCATGGAAGTTGTCTCTTCACCCAGATCTGCTGACCAGACAACAGGGGACAGTCCAGCACCTGCCCTACACCTCACAGCCTGCTTCCTGAGCAGCTAAAGTTCCAGGCTTTGGGCCTTTCAGGTGAGGTGCTCCACACTGTGGAGGGCTCCCCATAAGGAGCAGACTCGCTGGTGCCACATCTTTAAATGGAAAATATTTTCCATTTGGTGTTAGGGCAAGAAGCTTGATCCCCTTGCCTGCCCTGTGGCAAATATCCCCAAGTATCTTTGGTCCATCTCTCAGTAGGGACTGCGAGCGACAACCCTTAAGGGGCACCCAGCAGCCATCTCAGCATACCGGGCATGGGCTGGTATACCGACGGCGGTGAAGGAGAAGGTTGGGTGCATTTTCAAAGGCCCTGACCACCTGTTCCTTCCAGTGCGTGAACCACCACCACCACCACAGGGCCTGCTACTGGTGCTGGCTATGCTCGTGGGCCTTTTGAGCCTATGTACAGGTATGTGATGTCACACCTGTCGTGGAAGACTGTCTTCTTGGTGGCCATTATCTCAGCCAGAAGGTTCCATGAACTCCAGATGCTCTCGGTGGAGCCTCCATACTTGGTCTTCCACAGGGATAAGGTCGTCCATCGTACCAACCCGAAGTTCTTCCTGAAGGTCATGTCGGAGTTTCACCTTAACCAGGTGATGAACCTTCTGGTATATGTCAGCAACCCATCTTCGGAAGCAGACTCCAAACATTGGACCTACAGAGGGTCCTTGCTTCTTATAAGGAGCGAATGGCTGGAGTCTGGGGTGAGGCTCGCCAGCTTTTTCCACTTGAAGCCATGCCTAGAGTCAGCAGCAGAGTGGACTGCCTGGTGGATAACATCCTGCATCAACCTCTGCTATATGTTTGCTAGTATGGAGCCTCCCGTAGGGCTTGAGGCTCATTCCACAAGACATGCCGCTGCATCGATGGCTGCTTCCAGAGACATCCCCATACAGGAGATCAGTAGGACTGCTACCTGGAGGTCCGCACACACCTTCATTTCCCACTACAGCATCGATCTTGAGTCTCGTCAGGATGCTGCTTTTAGGACATCAGTTGTCCAATCCCTGTTCACCACATGACGTTGCATGCCTTGCCCCTTCCTCCCACAGAACCGCTTGGCGTCTGCCAATTTGTGGATAGTGAGCTATTATCCACTCCCTTAGAAATATAGCTTACTCACCTGTAATCATAGTTCTAGGAGTGGTGTATAGTTCACATCCACACCACCCACCCTCCCCTGGCAAGTGGCACACAGCTCCATGCTTCCAGCATGCAAGATCTGACCTCACAAGGTGGAGTTGGGGGATATACTGCCTGGGTGTTGGGAGAAGCTTAGCGTGAAGATGTTCTGAAGAATCAGCACTTCCAGGTGAACTGCCAATGTGAGGATGTGAACTATACATCGCTCCTACAAAGTACAGTTATGTAAGAACTTACCATAAAAATAGATCTTTGAGAGAAGCTCTTGCAGCACGCAACCCCGGTGGGACTGAAGCCGGAAAGTGCCAGGACCCCACAGAAAATTTCTAGCTAGCAGTCTCTAGCGGGGCCCGCCACCAACGTCTCGCACACTGTAAAGGGAGGGCAGTCCCCTGCATCCCCTCAGTTCTCCCGCCGGAGACTCCAGCATCAAGGATGGATGGTGATCTGGAACAGAGAACCGAGGTGAATTCCACATAGAGCAACAATAGTAATGCTGATAAAAGAATAATGCAGGGAGAGTCCTCGAGGGGGAAGGTGGATGGGAAGCAGCACCTACTGCAAGAGCTTCTCTCGAAGGTCTACTGTTACGGTTAAGTTCTTACATAACTGTACTATCTTACTTCGAGAGTCAGCTCTTGCAGCAGATAATACCGGTGGGACTGAGTCTCAAGCAGTAAAGGAGACCCAGACTGATCCTGGATAGAGGAAGCAGAGGGAAAGGAAGAGGACAATGCTCTAAGGCAAAGCAGCCAGTCCAAAACCTGCTCTGCGTCTGGAGGCAATTTCAAGACTGTAATGCCCGATGAACGTATGGACTGAGTTCCATGTGGCAGCTGCACAAGTCTGCCGTGAACACATTCCTCATAGCTGCAAAAATGAAGCCACTTCCCTCATGGAGTGACCCTGCACCAAGCCTGGCAAGGGTTTGTCGCATTTCTGTTAACAAAAAGAAACAGTTTACCAGCCAATTGGAGAGTCTGTTTAGCTATGCGAGACCCACGGATTCTGGCGGGGAAGGAAATGAAAAGCTGGTCACAGCACCAAAACTCCCGTGTTCTGAAGAGATAGTAGCGCAAGATACAGTGGACATCCAACATGTGGAGAACAGCCTCACCCAGTTTGAGCATTCCAGATAGTAAACCGGAAGGTGAATGTCCTGATTCAGAGTCAACTCAGACATCACTTTTGGTAAGAACTCAGGAATGGTCCGCAAGGCCACCCAGTCCTTGTGGAACACTGACTAAGGCTCTTTACACATCAGAGCCTGTAGCTCAGAAATCCTCCGAGCCAAAGTAATGGCAACCAAAAATAACGCTTTCCAAGAAAGTGAAGCTCACATTCCGCGGCTGGAACAAATAGGGGTAGGGTGAGCTTCTCCAGAACGAACAAAAGGTCCCAAGGGGGACGAGGGCCCTGATGGGGGCTTCATGTGAAGAATGCCCCACAGAAAGGTGCAGGCCAGGTCCAGCTGTGCCACGGTTCTGCCCTGAACATGGGCATGGTAGGCAGAAATTGCAGACAAATGGACCTTAATGGACGAGTAGCCCAAGCCAAAATCCAAGAGTGACAAAAGGTATTCAAGGATCGAGCTCACCAGACAGACCAGGTGGTCTAGACCACGGGCAGTAGCCCAGAGGCAAAAAACACTTTCATTTCATGGCATATGTAGCTCTGGTGAAAGGTTTACTGGCGACCACCAGGACGTCCAAAGCATGACATGGCTAGGTCCTTAGGAGCTATGCATGGACGTGCAATGACCTCAGGTCTGGTTGCACCAAGGTCCCATTGTCCTGGGAGAGCAAGTGAGAGTTCAATGGCAGAGGTAGTGGTGGTGGCTCAGCAGCCAGCTATTGCAGCAGGGGAAAACAAATCTGCCGTGGCCACAATGGGGCCACCAGGATCATTATTGCCCTCTCCACCTGAAGCTTGAGAAGTACTTTCTGCAGGAGCGGGAAGGGAGGGAACGTATAGAGGAACTTCCCTCTCCAGGAGAGGGACAATGCTTCTTGCCAGAAAACACCAGGCCTGGGATCTAGCAAGCAAATTTGAGCAACTTTACGCTGACAGAGGAAGAGGTCCAGTTCCGGTCTGCCCCATCTGTCGAAGAGATCTTCTACAACAGATTGTTGAAGGGCCCACTCGTGCGCTCTGGACCATATCTTTCTGAGTGTGTTGGCCAGGGTGTTTTGTGCCCCTGGGACGTGAACTGCCAAAATGTCCAGGTGGTGAGTTATGGTCCAATTCCATATCTACATTGCTTCTCGACAAAGGGGCCATGAGTGAGTGCTGCCCTGTTTGTTGAGGTAGAACACCACAGTCATGTTGTCCGTCTGTATCAGATGTCGTCCCAGGTGGAACATGGTACTCAGTGCCCAGAAGGCATAGAGAATGGCTCTCATCTCCAAGACGTTGATGTGTCAGAGCCCATCAGACTCTGACCAAGTGCCTTGTGTCCTCTGCACTCCCAAATGTGCGCCCCAACCTGTGCCGGAAGCATCCAAAGTCAGGATTTGGGCTGGTGACATTCTCTGGAAAGGCAGACCCTCTGCAAGAGAAGGGGATGTTCACCAGTTGAGCTCCTGATGGACCAGTTCCGGGATAGAGACTGGCTGGTCCAGGTCGTCCCATCATTGGTCCCACTGGACTCTCAGAGTTCACTGAATTGTCTTCATATGCAGTCTGGCTAGGGGGACTGTAGTGACAGAGACAGCCATGTGGCCCAAGAGCCTGAGAAGCGCCCTGGCTGGTGCCTTTGAGAGTGACAAGACGTGGTGGGCTAGACTGCGGAGTCTGTGTGCCCTGTACCTCTGGGAGGAAGGCCTTTCCTCAAGTGGTATCAAGCAACACCCCAATGAACTGGAGGGACTGGGTCGGAAGCAAGGATGACTTTGCTGCGTTGATGGTAATTCCTAGTTCCCTGAAGAGAGAGAAAGTACAGTTACGTAAGAACTTACCGTAACAGTAGATCTTCGAGAGAGGCTCTTGCAGTAGGTAATTACATATAGGACTGACGCGGCAGGACCCCATGGAAAAATTTCTAGCTAGCAGTCCCTGGCGAGGGACCGCCCCCACGTCAGGTGACCGGCGTCAGGAGACATCAGTATAAAGGGGCGGTCCCTCACGCCCGCCTTCCAGTTCTTTCCCACCAAGGGCCAACAGAGGCCGGACGAGATAGAAGCAGATATTTTCTTAAATGGAAAAGGAGCTGAAGAAGCTTAGGGGGATGGAGGGTGGGAAGGTATTACCTACTGCAAGAGCCTCTCTCGAAGATCTACTGTTACGGTAAGTTCTTACGTAACTGTACTATCTTACTTCGAGAGGGCTCTTGCAGTAGGTAATTACATATAGGACTGAGTCCCAAGCAGTCTGGAACAAGAAGAAGCACACAGGAGGAGGAAAGCTACTCAAAGTAGATCCTCTAGCTGTGAAGGCCTTAAGAAAGGAGGCCTTGCAGAACAACCAGCCCGAAGCCTGCTCTACGGCGAGAGGCAATATCCAAACTGTAATGTTTCGTAAAGGTATGGACGGAAGTCCAAGTGGTGGCAGCACAGATGTCTGCCGCTGACACATTCTTTAAACAAGCCGCTGAGGCAGCGACTCCTCTGGTGGAGTGGCCTCTGACTTAACCCGGGAGGGTCTTGTTGTACTTGTCACAACAGAAAGTGATGCAATGAGCCAACTATTTGGATAGGCATTGCTTAGAAACAGCATTGCCTTCCCTTTTGGGAGCAAAAGAGACAAAGAGTTGATCTGTCTTTCTGAGATCCTTCGTCCTGTTAGTGTAGTATCTCAGAATTCGGCGAACATCCATAGTATGCAACAAATACTCCCCTTGATTGGAGTACTGCGTAAAAAAGGCGGGTAAGTCTATGGACTGGTTCAGAGTAGATTCCGCTACCACCTTGGGGAGAAACTTAGGATTGGTACGCAAAGCCACACGTTCCTTGTGGAAAATTAAGTATGGAATTTTACACATTAGGGCCTGGAGCTCAGAAATCCTCCGAGCAGAGGTAATGGCCACGAGAAAAAGTGTCTTCCAGGAAAGGAACTTCAAGTCTGGAGGAAGCTGCTCCCAAAGGGAGGCAGAGTTAGTTTTCAAGAACAAAATTCAAATCCCAAGGAGGGGCGGGAACTCGGATAGGAGGTCTCAGGTGGAGAACCCCCTGAGGAAAGTCTTAGAGACTTCCAGCTGAGCAAACGTTCTGTCTGCAAAGGGAACATGATAGGCCGAAATGGTCGCCATGTGGACTTTCAGGTAGGAATGACTAAGACCCAGGTCGAAGAGATGGCGCAGGTACTCCAGCAGACAACCAACAGGACAGAAGAAAGGCTCAACATCTTTTGAAGCAGCCCAAATTGTGAATCTTTTCCACTTCATGGCATAGGTAGACCTGGTGGAGGGTTTCCTAGCCTCTACCAGAATCTCCGCCACCTGGGGAGAAACTCCAAAGCGGGCCTGAGCTATGTCTGCAGGAGCCATGCGTGAAGCTGAAGGGACTTGAGACCTGGATGGACCAGGGTCCCCTGATCCTGGGTCAGCAAACCTTGTGACAGAGGAATAGGAAGCGGCGGTTCCTCTGAAAACTGTTGCAGAAGAGAACACCAAACTTGCCTGGGCCAAAAGGGAGCGATCAGAATCATTCGTGCTCCTTCTGACCCTAGTTTCTGCAAGACCGGTGGGATCAAAGGAATTGGGGGAATGGCATAGACGAATCTGTCCTTCCAATCTAGAGACAGAGCGTCTCTCCAGAAAATGCCTCGCTTTTGAACGAGCGAGCAGAAGACTGGAAGCTTTGCGTTTTGAGGGGAAGCGAACAGGTCTACCTGTGGTGTTCCCCAGCATAGGAAGATATCATCTAGGACCCTTGATCCAGTTCCCACTGTGGGCCCGGCGAAGCGAAAGATCACCTTGTCTGCGTAAGGTGTTGTCAACTCCGGAACATGAATTGCTCGTGAGGTGAAGGTCGTGTTGTACTGCCCAATCCCACACTCTCATTGCTTCTCTGCAAAGAGGGTAGGATCAAGTCCCTCCCTGTTTGTTGATATACCATACCACACACATATTGTCCGTCTGGACGGCTAGGTGGCCTGGAAGGAGACACAGGTGGAGGGCTTGGAGGGCATAAAGTACTGCCCGAAGAACTAGCACATTGATGTGAAGGGTTTGTTCGAGCTTGGACCAAGAGCCCTGGGTCCGATGAGGACCGAGATGGGCTCCCCAACCTTCGCCCGAGGCATCTGTAGTCAGAGTCTGGGAGGGGGGAGGAATGAAGAATGGACCCCCCTGAAACAGGTTCTCTCTGACCATCCACCACTGCAAGTCTCGAACCATGGGAGAGAAGACCAGAACTAGCTGATCCAAGTCGTCCACCAATTGATCCCACTGGGAGCGGAGCGTCCACTGGGAAACTCTCATGTGGAGCCGAGCGCGAGGAACTGTCAGGATAGCAGCCGCCATGAGCCCGAGAAGGCTAAGAACTGACCTTGTAGTGACCGCCTGCAACTGGGACAACAGGCTTACGTGGAGTCTGAATAGTGGCCGCCTCTGTCCGTGGCAGGAAGGCCCTGCCCAGGGCGTGTCCAGTATCGCCTGGATAAACTGGAGTCTCTGGGATGGGATCAAATGAGACTTGGAATGGTTGATGGTAATACCCAGGCAGGCAAAGACCTGTTAGGTAAGGGAGAGGTAGGGCAGGAGTTCCTCCCTGGATGAGGCCGCCAGGAGCCAGTCGTCCAGGTACAGGAAAACCTGCACTCCCCGGGTATGCAGGTAGACCGCCACCACAGCAAGGCACTTGGTAAACACTCGGGGAGCCGAGGAGAGGCCAAATGGAAGTGCTTTGAACTGGTAGTGGTCCCCCCGGAAAGCAAAATGGAGATATTTGTGGTGGGATGGGCGAATGGATATATGCAGGGAGGCATCCTGCATATCCAGAGTGCACAGCCACTGGCCCGAGCAGAGGAGGGGCAGAAGGCTCTGCAGTGAGAGCATTCTGAACCTCTTGTATTCCATGAATAGGTTCAGGGAACTGAGATCTAGGATAGGTCTTACATCTCCTGTCTTCTTCGGGACCAGGAAGAAATGGGAATAACCAGTTCCCTGAAGGGAAAGGGGGACCGGTTCTATCGCCTCTTTCAGCAACAGAGCTGAAATCTCTTCCTGGACCAGAAGATGATGGTCCCGAGAGTACGACGACCTTTGGGGAGGGTGACGGGGTGGTTTCTGTAGAAACTCTATTGAGTGTCCTTCTGCGACTAGCTGGAGCACCCATGAATCTGTTGTTATCCTCTCCCAGCCCGGAAAGTGGAGGGAGAACCTCCCTCCTACCGGTTCCTCCAGGAAGCCCGGAGGCTGTGGGAGAGGGAAGGAGTCAGGTGGTTTGGGTCAGTGCCACAGCTGAAGCACCCGCTGCTTTTTTGGGCGGAGGGGGCTTGGCAGCTGTGGGGGCCCAGCGTTTAGTGGCCCACTTTCCTGGAGGTTTTGCCTTTGGCCGATTCTGTCTGCGAAAGGGATGGCGCTCCGGTTGATGGAGATGGTACATAAGAGTCAACGGACTTTAGTGCCGTTCCCTTCTCCTGCAGATCGATGATGATGTCCTTGACATCACCTCTGAAGAGCACCAACCCCCGGAAGGGCGCTTCCTGTATAGCGGACTGCACTTCCAGGACCAACCCTGACACACGGAGCCAAGCATGACGTCGTAAGCCTACGGTGAAAGCTGAGCTCCGTCCAGCAGTGTCCACTGCATCGTAAGTCGCGCGAAGCATGTGTCGACTGGCCGAACACGCAGAGCAGACAAGGTCAGACAGTTCCTGCTTGACTTGAGAGTCCAACAGGGAGTCCAACTTGGTTTCCACCTCAGAAAGAATGGCCTTCTGGTAATCCGCCATGTGACCGACAGTTCAGGGCCCTGATCCCCAGTGTGGAAGAAGCAAAAATCTTCTTTCCACATTGGTCCAGAAGGCAAGATTCTTTATCACGTGGCGACGAGCTAAGGTGTTTCGGATTAGCTGACCATCCGTGAGCAGCGCTAATCACGACCGAGTCAGCACAAGGGTGGGAATCTAAAAAGTCAACACCCTCTGGAGCCTAGTATAGCCTACTCGACTTCCGAGGAAGAGGGGCTAATGCCGACGGTTGTTTCCAAATAGTGGTAACAAGGTGGGCATGAGGCTCAATCCAGGGTGGCACCAAGGTAGGAGCTGTGACGGGCAGATCCAGATGCTCAGCGAGTTTCACCCGCTGCGGGTCTGGCTCCAAGGATTGCCACTTATGTACTGCCTGGATTTTACGTAGCAGCTCCGTGAAAGAAGGATCCTCCGGAGGAGACTTCAGAGGAGTCCTTGGCCTGGACTTTGATGGAGAGCGAGGCTCGTCGTCCTTCTCGGAGCAGCCGTAGGAGGCGTCTGAGGTGTCCGAGGAGGAAGAGGAAGAAACTGAAGAGGAGGATAACTCCCTTTCCCATCTAGCGGGAGGAACGGACCCTTTGGGAAGCCCTCGGGGGAAGCGTGTCCTGCCCCTCTCTGGACCCAGAGGGTTTATCCCTGGTGTCTGGAGGAGGTGAGGGAGTTTGTCGCCGTGGACGTACGGGAACCTGTACCGGCACCATCGTCTGAAGACGACTCTCCATCTCTCTGGTGAGCTGAGCCTTGGCCTCAGCCCACCAGGAGGCTAGGGTCTCCTGCAAATCCACCCGGCGGCTGGGGGCAGTGGAGGGAGGGGCGAGGGGATAAGGTTATAGGTTGCTACCCATAAGTGTGATATCCATAACCCGACGGCGTGGGAACCCCAAGCGTCGGGTATTGTGGCGTCGGGTAGGCGGCGCGGAGTGTGGCGTCAGATGACTGTCAGTTCGGTACGGCGGCGTTGAGTACCGAGGAAGCTGCCGGAGCAGACAGCCCCGCCGGAGGCCCCCGCGGGCAAAACTGGAGCAGAAGGTCCGGGGGGGCGGAGGGCCCGGCGTCAGGGCGGCATCTGGAAGCGGGATGTCACCCGGGGTCGGCACTACCGGCGTCTGGGCCAGCGACCGAGGTGACGGCATCGGGACCTGCGTCCAGGGAGCCGACGTCAGATCAGCAGGAGGTTGATCCGACGGAGGTGGAACAGGGACCTCAGCCTCGCCCGGGGACGGAGGGGAAAAATCCCCGGGGTCGGGCTGAGGAGACTCAGGGTCCCCGGAGGGCAGCAAAGGTTGCGGGGAGCCGGAACGGTGGACGGGAGGGTCTGGCGCCGGCTCATCCACTGTGCGGGGACGTCGGGCTGACCGACGCGGCGCCTCGCCAGCCGGGATCCGGGTCGGCCCTGAGGGGCCGGCGTCCAACTTAACGGATCCTTCGCCAGAGGCAGGCCGCAAAGGAGGGGCGGCCTGGTCTGGCGGAAGAGGGGTCGTGCGCTGCCCCAAAGGGTCGGGCGACTTATCGACCTTCTCCGTGCGAACGGAGGAGCAGACGTCCGGCTTATCGGAGCCGCCCGTGCCAGTAGGCCAGGAAACCACGCCTTTACCGGGGACGGAAGCCTCCAAGAGCCCGGAGGCACCCGAAGAGGCGCGAGCCAGACGGCGGGCAGACACCGCCTCGAAACCTCTAAGGCGGGCTGCTGAGAGCAGTCCTGTGGGGACGTTACTCAACACAGCGACCCCAAGGGAGTCATGTGTAGAGGAGTCCTTGTCCCGTGCTTTCTTTGTCCTTTCTCTGCGATGGCTCTTCAGGGAAGTTGACATCTGCCGAAGTTTTTTGAGTTCCTTTTCCATGGAGCTAATCTTCTTTTTGAGAATGTGGGCTTCCAGGGACTGCTGCCGCCTTCTCCGGGTGGCCGCGTTGAAACTCAGTGAGTGCTGGCAATTCTCAACTTGATGGTTGGGGCCTAGACAAAAAAGGCACAGGGAATGGCCGTCCTTGTGTGGGAGTTGGGCGCCGCACGAGTCGCACTTATTTTTGTGCTCGGAGGGTGTAGGGGACGACATACACCGACGGATGACTGACTATTATAGAGAAAAAGCGAAAAACTCAGTTCAGCCAACGGCGAAGGCCTGGCGAGCAGGGAACTTTCGCGGCGCTGGCATAAGCCAAGCGGAAAGAATCTGGAAGGCGGGCGTGAGGGACCGCCCTTTATACCGACATCTCCTGATACGGTCACCTGATCGGGGCGGTCCCTCGCCAGGGACTGCTAGCTAGAAATTTTTCCGTGGGGTCCTGCCGCCTGCCAGTGTCAGTCCTATATGTAATTACCTACTGCAAGAGCCCTCTCGAAATAAGATCATGTGTCTTGGATCGTGTGCCACAGCTGCTCGCTGGACAGAGTCACTAAGAACCAATCGTCCAAGTAAGGGAAAATGTTGTGTCCCTTCCTCCAAAGGGCTTCTGCGACCACAGACAGACATTTAGTAAAGACCCTTGGGGCTGAGGATAGGCCAAAGGGCAACGCTCCGAATTGGTAGTGCCTTCCCTGAAACTTGAACCTGAGGAATCTCCTGTGAAGTTTGGCTATTAGTATATGAAGACAGGCATCCTGCATATCCAGTGATGCTAGCCAATCCCCCTGATGCAGCATGAGCAGTAAGTCCTGTAGGGTGACCATCCGGAAACGTCTGTACTGGACAAACTGGTTGAGGTTGCTGAGGTCAAAGACAGGTTCCCTGTCTTTTTGGGCACGAGGAAGAAATGTGAATAGAATCCTGTTCCCCTCTGGGAGGGGGACAGGCTCTATTGCCCTCTTGAATAGGAGAGCTTGGATTTCCTCCTGAATTAGCTCTGCGTGAGCTGGGAAATAATGGGAGGGTGGTGGTGGCCTGTCCGGTGGCATCTGAAAGAATCTGATAGAGTGCCCTCTGTCTATCACCTGCAGGATCCATTGGTCAGAGGTGACCTTTCGCCAACCTGGGGCATGAAGAGAAAAGCAACCTCCAACCGCTTCCCCCACCGGGGCCTACGGAAGGAGGTGGGTCCAGCAAAGAGTCAGGCTGTGGTGGGAGGGGGAAGATTGGTCTGGGCTGGTTTGGCGGCCCTAGACCCAGAACCTGTAGAGCCTCACAAGGGGACCTGTGGCCACAGCCACCTCTTTGCTGTTGCTGTGGCTAGAATCTGGACTGTTGTCCCGCCTTGCCACGAAAGCGGGGCTTCCAAAAGGGCCATTGTTTCAGTTTGTACATGGTGAACGTAATGAATGGCCTTGCCTGAATCTTGTAACTTGGTGATTATCCTCTCAGAATCCTCACCAAAGGGGACGAAACCGTTGAATAGCGCATCCAAGATATCAGTCTGTACATCTTGGGCAAAGCCTGAGACCCTGAGCCATGAATGGCGTCAGACACATACTCCCATGGCTGCCGCCTCTGCAGCCATGTCTGTCGAATCGTAAGCCGGCCAAAGGACAGGCGTGCCAACATCCGAGCCCGTTTACAGGAGCTTCTCCAGCTCAGCCTTCTGCAGGCATTCCAGGATCTCCTTGACAATGTCCATCCCCTGCTCCCAAAGGGCATTTTGGAATTGCACCATGTGTGTCAAAAAATTAAGACATTGCATGGTGCACGTCGCTGAGAAGCATACCTTGTGCCCCATAGCATCCAGCTGTTTAGACTCCCAATCTGGAGGCTGTGTGCTAAGGTGCGGTGGCCCCAGGGATCTATCATGGGCAGCCAAAAGGACAACCGAGTCCGCAGTAGGCTGCTCGCCCAGGAAGGGTTCCTCCTTCGGGGCTCCATACAGGCGGTCTGCCTTTTTTGGGCACCGCAAAGGAGGTGTGAGGGCGCTTCCAGGACACCTCGGTGATGTCCGCAACGTGTCAACCAAGGGTGGGATCACTACAGGCTTTGGGTCCTTTTGGCGCAGATACTTGGCCAAATGGAGTCTTTCCGGGTCAAGGTCCTCAGTGTCCCAGCCCACATTCTCCTGTATGTGGCGCATGAGCTCCATAAAGTAAGTATCATCCGGCGGTGACTTGGGAGTATCCATTGGGTCTATGGGGTAAGACCTCCACCAGACGAAGGTACTGAGGAGGAAGAGAACGAGGAATGCTCTGAGTCCATGAGGGAGTAGGATCAAGTCCTTGTGTTCCCACGTTTGCATTTGTAACACTTGGAGGAGCCGGAGAAACTGCAGCTCCTGGTCCTGGAGCGATGCTTGCGATCAATTCTGTCCATACCCAACACAAGATTGGACTCCTTCAGGGGTCGAGCCCTAGTATCGAGGGAAGAGTCCTCTGCCCCAGTGGGCTATGGTGGCATGAGATCCGTCCCGATGGTCTCCCACCAATAGCCAAACAGGTCTTTCACCTGGGACAAGTGGAGCTCAGGCTCCGTATCGGTCCTCGATCCTGACGTCGGCCTAGTTTCATGGTCCGGTGGCAGTGGGCGTCTGGGCTGTTGGGGTAAGTCAGACGTCAGCAGCCAACACCTGGTCCAAGGCTGACAGGTTGTCCCTGGGAGGACTGTGCCCCAAGCATACATCAGCCAGCTGGGGGGGGGGGGAAGAGAGAGCTGGCGACAGCAGGGACTGGACTGGCAACGCCAACGGCAGAGCCATCGAAGCAGCAACAACGGAAGAGTGCCATCCGTCAGTATTGCCCACTAACATTTGCTGATCTGCCAGACGTTTCCCCGATGGCAGTTTATGCGGCTGAGGGGGCTGTGAGGCTGATCTCTGAGGAGTGCCCCAAGGCCTTGTGTTTGACCCGGGAGTTGGCACCAGAATTAGAGGCCGACCGTGAGGGAGCCTACGTCGGTCCTGAGGCTGAGGTGGACCTGCCGATGTCTGAGCACTAGCAAGAGGCCTGTTCATGCGGCCATACTTTGAGCGGCTGCAGAACTGAGCCCGAGGACCGAGAGCTGATGTCCTTACCACTAGACGCCTGGATCAGGGTAGATGGGTTTCACTACCTCTAGTCGAGTAGGAGAACGGGTCACCTGGAAGGCAGAGTCCGAGCTACCCTGGGAGGCGGAGCAGGAGCATGAAGACCTAGACTT
This sequence comes from Neoceratodus forsteri, assembly GCA_016271365.2. Classification (NCBI taxonomy): domain Eukaryota; kingdom Metazoa; phylum Chordata; order Ceratodontiformes; family Ceratodontidae; genus Neoceratodus; species Neoceratodus forsteri. The sequence continues at coordinate 732,110,172 of CM057449.1, read as the reverse complement.
CGAGGGAGATCTCCCCTTCCTCTTCTCCTTATGGTGGTGCTTTCCAGATTATTTCTTGTGGGAAGAACTCCCTGGACAAGAAGAATCTTTCTGCATAGCAGCGAGTTTTTGCCCTGTGAGGAAAGCTTGAATGGCCATTTTGGCGGCAGATTCTTGTCCTGCTGTTAAATTTTTGGCAGTGCGGGCAGGTCTGAGTATCGTGATCAGGGCCTAGGCACAGGAGGCAAGCAGAGTGCCCGTCCTTGGGCAGAATTTGTTTGCTGAAGGCACACTTACAAGGGCGCTGTTTGATGGAGGATGTCAGAAAAGACAACATACAGAACTATAGAGCCCTGAAAAAGCAAACTTTCATCAAAAAAAAAAAAAAAGAAAGAAAAGTGGAGCTAAATATTAGCAAAATGGCAGTCGAACTAGCGAGAGGTGTCCGTGGTGCCGATGTACGCAAGTAGACGGCGGGAAAAGAACTGAGGGGACGCAGGGGACTACCCTCCTTTTATAGTGTGCATGACGTCGGGGGTGGGCCCCCACTATAGACTGCTAGCTAGATGTTTTCCGTGGGGTCCTAGCGCCTGCTAGCTTCAGTCCTACTGGTGCTACCTGATGCAAGAGCTGACTCTCGAAGTAAGATATACGGTTACAGGGGAGTATTTTTTGCCACTTTTTGCTGCAGTTCCTGAGTGAAAGATAAAAGCTGCAATCTGGTGTGGTAGAGTATGGAAAACTACACCAGACACCAGCAACTGGTGCTTTGTCACCACCAACTCAAGATCTCATCTCACAAAGATCTTGCTGGCTCCCTTCAGGGAACGAGCCGTGAGGTCAGAGAGTCTCTCAAAGAGCTCATGGATGTATTGAGACATCAATGCCTCACAGCTGTTCTGGTGGACACCCAAAGACATAGCAGCATATACCTTATGGTCAATATGGTCCTTTCTGTTTGGTGGCTTGCTCCATTAGCTCTACAACTCTGCCTTGTAAAAACACTGCATCTGCCATGAACCCTTCCAGCAACAGGTTCAGTGAACCCGGATAACACGCCTCAAAGGGACCCATACCTGCAGTCCATACAGCACGGGGGCCTGGCAGGAGGCCACCATCTCCTCCCCACCCGTGAGGAATCCATTCCAGGGTGTCCAACAGCATTTAAATCTCCTTCTGGACCTCCATCAGTGGAGTATCCAGAGTAAGGAGCAAGTATAACAGCTCTGAAACGTGGGTTGAACTGGTATATAATATTTTTACACCGATATATTCTGGTAGAATGCTGTTCGGTACAATAAAATATTAAACATTTTTTCAACACTTAACGAATGGGCAGATTTTGTCCAAAATGTGTCTGTTTATGAAGCCTTGATTGAAACAGGCATCTTAATAAATCAATTTCCTTTTTTCTAAGGCTGTCCGGACTATTTACTTTCCAGAGACACAGACATGGCATCCAGAAGAGCAGCAAACACTAGCTGATCCCCTGAAGGGATTCTGTCAGTCGGCTGGCTGCCATCACAGGCATGAATCAAAGGATCAGATGCATCCAAATCAGAGTCTTGATAAAGCAGCCTCCATAGTCAACATGGCTTATAGTCAACCCTCTTTGTCAAAGTAACCACCATTAACAAGAGATGGGGAAGTCTGGACACAGGAGTCCTTCGTCAGAGCACCCACCATCAGATGGGGAGATGGGGGCTCCACCAGTATAGTTCATTGTGCCATGGACAGGAGAGCTACAGTGCCAATGACCAAAGTCAGCATCGGGAGAGGCAACCAAGGTTGGTTCAGGTCTGCTGGCAAACGCTTCATACACCCATTGCTGCCAGGCCATTCTTGCCCACCTGTGAGCTCAACGTCAATGGCAGGGATCCACATGACAAGGAGGAAGAATTTGCCATCAACAGACAACAATTATGCAAACATCGATATTAAGAGTGGGAGTAAGATCTCAAGCGTCAACCTGAAGGCCAGAGTGATGTGGGAGCCACTGGGTCCAGATGCCCTTGTAAAGTGCCCATGGGCACTACACTAACAGGAGGCTGCATGAGGATGTAACAACTGGCGGAGGCTGAACCGGCAGAGGGCTGACATGGAGCTTGGTCGGCCCTACACCAACCTGACTTGGGCAGCATTCAGCACTGGAGTTCAAGAGAGTGAGGATCGTTTTTCCTCGACAACGGCATCTATAATGTTGACAGGGTCAACCTGCATCAACATCTTTAGCTGCCCAGGCAAGAGTTCTGTAGGCAGACTGACAGGCTCCACTGACAGCTCGATCTCCTTGCAAGGCAACTGGCCATGACGGCCTTCTGGGAGGAGCGTGTGTGAGCGGTCCATTGACAACAGCAATTCCACGGACAGCATCGACTCTTCTCGAGTCTATGGCATCAGGACAGAAACTTACCATCAAACAAATGGAGGGACAGAAGAAAGTTATGTAACCCTTCACCTTTCACAAGGAGTAGAAACATATCATACTCTTCCATTGCGAACAGGTCCAAAACCAGAACATCCCTGTCAGACTGAGAATCCACCTCTTGGGCCTGTAGCTATGCTGCCGACCCCACAGCAACTAAAAAGCCTCATGCAAAAAGCATGCTCTGCAACACCCGCAGCTGACTCTCATCAAGCGCCCGATTCGTTTGGAAGCAGTGGGCAATGCTCCATGTCATGGGCAAAGCCCAGGCAGCACACACAGGCATCACTGCCATACATGACAGACACTGTGAACCTGCGCGCCATGCACTTCTTATATCCTGTTTTTCCCCACGGTTTCATCCTGAACATCAACAGAGTAGTAAAAACAATTAGTGGAATCGCTGACGCAAAAATACAGGTTACTCACCTGTAACAGGAGTTCTAGGAATGGTATATGTTGTTCATCCACACTCATTGGCAGTATCCTTGCCGCTTTAAATCTTGCCGGAAGGTCTTCAAGCTTGCTCCTCCCACCCACCCGGGTGGTATAACTCTAGGCTCCGCCCCATGACGCCAGATCTGGCCCGCTGGAAACTCAGGTTGATGCGTCGAGCAGGGAGGTGGGTGGAGTCGTGTGGATGAACAACATATACCATTCCTAGAACTCCTGTTACAGGTGAGTAACCTGTATTTCTAGGGACATGGATATGTTGTTCATCCACACTCATTGGCAGACTCTAGCAGTTCTCCGGGAGGGGAGGCAAGACGACACCCCCATATACTTACTTGGGAAAGAGAGACTGGAGGAACCGAGGCCCCAAAACCAGCATCCCGGCGTGACTCAAGGTCGATGTGGTAATGGGTAATGAAGGTGTTGCTGACTTCAGGTAGCAGCCCTGCAGATTTCCTGGATAGGGGCGTCCCTGGAAGCAGCCGTTGCAGCAGTATGGCGGGTAGAATGAGCTCTTATCCCTCTGGGAGGCTCCATGCCCGCCAACTTATAGCAGAGATCTATGCAGGGAGGTTACCACCTGCTTATGCGTCCGCTTGGCTGCAGGTCTGCCAGATGCGGCTTCAGCGTGGTGACAAACAGCTGGCGAACCTCTCCCCATTTCAGCCGTCGCTCCTTATAATAAGCGCCACCTTCAGGGTCCAGAGTATGGAGCCTATATTCGCCTCCGAGGTGTGATTGGGGTAGAACACCGCAGAGTCAACACCTGGTTAAGGTGAAACTCCGACACCACCTTCGAAGGAATTTCGGTGGGGGCGCAGGACAACCTTGTCCCTGTGGAAGACCAGGTAAGGAGACTCGGTGGAGCGCCTGGAGCTCTCCCATCCTTCTGGCTGACGGATAGCCACCAAGAAGGCGGCCTCTCCACGACAGGGTGAGAGAGCACACCTGTGCATAGGTTCAATGGCTTGCCCATGAGCTTTGCCAGTACCAGCAGTAGATCCCACGAGGTGGGGGTTCCCACTGACTGAGGGAAATGTGATCAAGGCCTTTGAAGCGCAGACCACCTTCTCCTGCGCCACACGACTGCTTCCCGGCCAGCGGCCTGAAGCAGAGATGGCTGCCAGGTGCACCCTTAGGGTCGTCGACTCTCAGCCCTTGACTAGAAAGGGACCATAAATAGTCCAAGATGCTTGCCAAGGAACAGGAGGAAGGGTCCAAGCCCTGTTCTGACACCAAATGGAAAACTTTTCCATTTGAAGGCAGTATTTTCTGGTCGACTTACGGGACGCCTCAACTACATTGAGGACCTCGCCGAAAGACCCAAGGCCTGGAACTCTGAGCCAGGAACCAGGTCAGGTGGTAGGGATTGAAGGTCCGGATGGAACACCTTCCCTGATTGACGGAGAGCAGGTCCGGGCGAGCTGGAAGCTGCCTTGAGTCCTGGAGCTGAGACTGAGGAGATCTGGGTACCAGAACTGGCGAGGCCAGTCTGGGAGCTATCAGAATCACCTGCGCCTTGTCCTCCTCGCCTTGAGAAGCACCTTGTGGATCAAGGGAAATGGGGAAAGGCGAAAGAGGCCGGGGTCCATTGCCTCGAGAAGGCATCCCCTGCAGCGAGCCCTGCTGAGGGGGGGCATGGAACAGACTCAGCCGCTTCTCCATGGAGGCAAACAGGTCCACCTGAGGTGTGCCCCAAAGGGAGAACAGATGCTGTACTACCCCGGCAGGAGAGACCACTCGTGGGATGCAGCCCCTATCCGCTCAGGGCATCGGCCAGGGTGTTGGAGGCCCTGCCACGTGAATGGCTAGGAGATCCGCCTCCAGGCTGCGCACGAGTGACCAAATGCGGAGAGCTTCCTTGCATAGAAGCATGGAGCCGGGCCCGCCTGGCGGTTTAGATAGTACATGGTCGCGGGTATTGTCCGCCTGACTCGGACCACTTGACCCCGAGGAACGGAGCAAAGGCGGTGAGAGCTAGGCGGACCGCCGGAGCTCCAGCAGGTTGATGTGGCATCGACTCCGCGGGACCAGAGGCCATGAGCCCGGTGTTCCCCAGATGGGCACCCCAACCCATCAGAGAGGCATCGGTCGACAGAGAGACCGCTGCGTCTCGGGCGGACTGAACGGGATGCCCTCCTCAAATGATCTGGAACGGTCCACCACTGGAGAGCGCTCACATCCCCTGTGTCACCGGCTACGCTGGTCCAAGGATCGCATGCCAGACCACTGGCTGGCCAGTCCCACTGGAAGGGACGCATGTTCCAGCGGGCCCAACGGACCACGCTGGTACAGGCCGCCATGAGACCCAGGAGGCGAGGAAGTCCCGGCAGGCGCGAATTGCCCAACCAGAAATGATCGGGCAAAGGAGGAAAGAACCGGCCCTGTCCGCGGACAGCTCTGGCTCGAAGAGAGTCGAGCTGCGCCGATGAATAGAATCACCTGCTTGCTCGAGTTCCGACTTGGCCTCGTTGATAAGGAGGCCCAGTTGAGAGCAGACCTGGAGGGCCAGATCTCTGGACCACTCCGCCCCTTCCTGGAGGGAGCTGCTATCAGCCAGTCGCCCAGGTAAGGGTACACCGACCCCTCGGCGCCGCAGGAATGCTGTCACCACTGCCATGCATTTGGTGAAGACCCTGGGAGCTGGAGACAAGCCAAGGGCATGGCTTGAATCCGAAGAGAGATCCTTCCCGCGAAGCGAAGGAATCTCTGGTGAGACGGACGGATAGGGACGTGAAAAACGCTCCTGCAAGTCCAGAGAGCAGAACCACACGCGCTCCAAGGATGGTATTATCTGAGCCAGAGTGACCATCCTGAAGGTTCGAGACCTTAGGAACTTGTTTAGGTCGTGTAGGTTGGAATGGGCGCCAGCCCCGTCTGCTTCGGAACCAGGAAGTACCTGGACACAAACCCTGGGTCTGAAGGAGGTCCACCACCTCTTACCACCTCCTTCTGGGGAGGGAGAGTGATGTCGACTCGACGAGCCGCCAGTGAGCTGGGATCCCAAGGCCCCGAGGGGCGACGGCTCTGAAGGTGGTGCCTGCTCGAATTCCAGAGGCAGGCCTCTTCCCACCACCTCAAGACCCACCTGTCCGTGGTAACAGCGGACCAGGTGGAACGGAGAGTGAGCCGCCCCCACGGGGACCTAGGGAGGTGACGGGATGGGGGCGACACCCCTCAGCCCGTCACTGGGCAGGCTTGGAGGAGGACCGCCGAGGGACCTCCTGGGCCCTTTCCTCCTGCCTCCTGTTAGAGGAAGCCCGGCTTGGGTTTGGGATGCCAAGGCGAGCCTGCTGGCCCCTGGACGTTGCTGGGCAGGCTGCCGGGGCACAGAAGGACGAAAGGGCTTAGGCTGTGGTTTCATGCCTTTGTCCTTCTGAGCGGAAGAGACCGAGTCCAGGTGGCATTGGACTCTCGATCCTCTGCAGGTGACCTTCCACCCCAGGGCGAGAGGTCAGTCCCCAAAGGGAACATCCGCCAACTTGTGCTGGGTATCCGATAAAGGTGGATATCCTCAGCCAAGCCCGCCGACGATAGCCACTGCGTCGCCACCGATCTGGCACATGAGTCCCCATATCCAAAGCAGTCTGAGCTGCTGTTTGGCCACTGCCCTGCCCTGGTCCCGCACCTGCTTAACCGTAGTCTGCAGATCGGGCGGGAAGATGAGGGATGACCTCATCCAGGGAGCCCAACAGGGCATGAGAAAATGTGCCATGAGGACGGCCGAACTGGCCTGACGAGGCCGAGAGAGGACGAGCGAGACTTTTCGCCCGACGTGTCCAATTTCTTGACTCCTTGTCAGGAGGTTTGTCCACATCCTGGCGCGACGGGCGCACCGAAAACGCTGTCGGTAACCAACCCCTCAGCAGAGGGGTGTTCCAAAACGACAAGGAACCGTAGGGGACCGATACTTCCTGGCCATCCTGGCCAAGGCGCAGGGCAGGAGCAGGGCGCTGCCAAAGTTCCAGTGCCGGACCCACTATGGCCTCGCCACGGAAAGGCCTCCGTCCGGAGAATCCTCGGTCCAGAATCTCCGTGAGGGGATACCTGGCCCGTTTGGAAACGGGTTCGAGCTCCATCCCGGTAGACTCCGAGATGAGCCGAAGCAGTCCTAGGAAGGACGACGGGCTATCGTCCATTGACTGACCTCCTGAAGACTCCAAGTCCATCGCTTGGAGAAGAAGGAGGAATCATCTTCGGACTCGGAAGAGTCCTCGAAGAGCTGCCTCTGGCCTGAGCCACCCTTCACCTGCCGAGGTCGGTCGGGAGTGAGGGTAACTGACAGCCGATGGGGTAAACCCTTAGCCGACCGAGAACTTGGTCGGAGCCCCAATTGGTGGCTGTGGAGGCGGAGGTTCCACCGAATCGTGGAGCAGTTGGTTTGGCCGAACAACCGGCCTGGGTATAGGCCCTCGGACAAGTCGAGGGTTGTGTCGGCCGCCCGTGACAGCGACTTAATGGCGCGGGAAGGCGCCGAGTCGGCTTTCGCGCCAGGAGGAGTTGTTGCTAACATAAGGTCCTCGTACTCGCCGACGCATTTACGCCAAGCCTCCCTCATCCGAGGAGGAGGGACGAGGACGCAGCGGGCGACGCCGCTTATCGCTGTGTCGACCGAGACCGCTTATGACGGTGGAACGGCTGGACAGCGAAGAGGTCCGAGACCGAGACCGGAGTCCCGAATTTCGGGTCGGTGCTGGGAGGTGTCGGTCGGAACCGCACTCCTTCGCCTCGGAAGGTCCATCCGAGGGCTCCGGAACCGAGGCACAGACGAGCCCACGGATCCTCAACTCCTCCCGGGGAACCGGGGAGAGGGGAATCTCGCTGCTAAAGGCGACAGCCCGTCCAATGGGTCGAAAAATCTCGACTTCATCAGTGGAGTCTCGGTCAACTGACCTGACGGGGACACCGTGAGGCCAGTGGGCAAGCCGAGCGGTCGATCGGGCCGACGGACGACGGCCCGGGAGGGACCTTCCCGCCTCCAAGAGCCGACGAGGGACTTACCCTTGTCCCTCTTTTGGACCGAGAATAAGGTCCAGTAGACGAGGCCCTTCTCCTTTAGTGGAGAGGGACAGACAAAGCTCCTTAAAAGAAGCCGTAGGAAGAACCCAGAGAGAGCGGGATAAATGCCGCGTCGAGAAGATACGGCCCGCGCCGCCTCCTCCTTCGAGGGCGACCATCCGCCGAGCTGATCCGCCGAAGTCACCGCGGACACCGCCAACCGGGCCTCCTTGACTTCACCGAGGGAACGCTCGGACGCCCAGTTGCAATCGGGCAGCACGGTCTTCGAGGACGAGGTCGAGAAAGATGAGCACAGGTCGCAAGCCTCGCGGGTCGTGCTCAAGGCCTAAGCAGACACACGTGGAGTGTGGATCCGTCTGACATCTTCTGCCCGCATATCTCCAATCCGGAGTCGATTTGTCCATCGCAGCCGCGAGGATCGAAGACTGAAGTCTTTTGCAAATTTTATTTTTAAATCACCAACGGAGAAATAGGAACCAGTATAGCGCAGGCGTTAAGGAGGAACCTGAGCTTCAAGCGGTAAGGAAGATCTGGCGTCATGGGGCGGAGCCGAGAGTTATACCACCCGGGTGGGTGGGAGGAGCAAGCTTGAAGACCTTCCGGCAAGATTTAAAGCGGCAAGGATACTGCCAATGAGTGTGGATGAACAACATATCCATGTCCCTAGAACTGCAAATTTCTCAGCTTAACCTGAAAACTAAGAGTCCTAATTCACTAGCCGGAGCTGAGAAGGAGAAGTCCAGTTCCTTCCAGTGGATGAAGAGATCTGAGTGCTATGGGAGCAGGGACCGATGACCACAGGGTTGGGTGGTAGGAGGAGTCAAGGGGGGGAAATGCTCAGTGGCAGACTGCCCAGATGTGGATAGTGAACTCAGTCTAGTTAATTGGAGCACGCTGTTTTGCATACTTTCTTCTGGGTTTGGACAAGCCAGGTCATTCCTGCTTATCAGGAGCCCTGTATACATAAAAGAGCTTACTGACAATTTTATCTTTTGCTTTAGTTAATTTATTGTGTTGCTCTGTAACAAATGTACCACTGCTGTTGCTGCATGGGTCACCAATGACCCACTTGCAAACTAGATGCTGCACTTGGTATGATTAAGTTTAAAAGATGCATAAATCCCTTAAAATGATACGAATATTGTCACGTGTGTCAATGACACTACATAATCTTGGATCAAAAGAAGAGTAGTTGCTTTTTTTTTTTTCTTTTCATCTGACAGTGACCAGGGGACAGGCAGACAAGAAACAAAGCAGTGCCAGGTTTTGGTCTGTGCAGCCTAGCAGTCACCAAAGGACCCCACATTTGAACTGCTCAGTGAGCGGTTTTTAAGTTCAACCAGCACTGCACATCATTCAGTGTCCTCTAGTATTACACCACATGAACTAGTTTTTATAACAGATTTATGTGCAATGGTGTTGGTACTGCACTGGAAATCCTCAGGTACATGTAAAGCAGTACAGTCTAGTGGTTACAGACCTCAGCTGCGAACCTGGAGACATAGCCGACAGAGGTTTGAATCCCATGGCTGCCATTTACTTACTTACTGTGTTACCTTGAGCAAGTCACTTTACCTCCCTGTGCACCCCGAGTATTCCTACCCATTCTGTGTGCAACTATAGGCTGCTACCAACAAGTCATGGTTTGTAAAGTGCTTTGGGACACAGTGCGTAGGAGAGGCCATTTCCCTTAAAAGTAGGCATTCATGCACAAAACAAATTGCACCAAAGAATAATTTTAATTGAAAAACGAATTAAATCAAACTTTCTACAGAACAAAACAAACATTTTTTTTCTCTAGTATATTCTGGTAACTGACCCATGGTTTAACCAAAAATGCTTGTGTAACTGGACATTAAGTACATGAACCATGTACTTGTAAGGCTCCACAAGACTTGTCATTAATATAGTACAAGCTTGACATGCTGTATAACAGTGAAGTCAAAAAGATTAAACACCACATGGCTTCATGTTAGTGAAGGCAGCAATGTTAACTCTGTTCGAAAGGAAAGAAAATGGATTAGTCTATCTTTCTCAATACTATGCAACTGTACCTGAAGTGCACAAAAACTGAATGGATTCCCAACAGTGCTACTTATAGAGTTCTTCACAGTAACTGTGTAAGGTGTTCTTTATAGACACACACACAGCAAAACCGTGTGTGTGTGGGGGGGGCGCAAACCTGGCATTACCTGAGGCTAACAAAATGCCATAGGTGACATGCAGTCCTCCTGACCTTATGAAGCCTCTGGACTAAAGTCCTGGTTGAAGGAAAAAATAACTATATACTAACAACTTGCACCTTAACAAACAAAAAAGCAAAGGTCCCCCACGTGAATGCCTCATCTGATGATTTTACTCCTGAAATCAGAATTATCTAGGTTTTAATTTTTCAGAAAATGTTGGTTTTCTGCACTTTATGTAGCCTTTAGACTACGTACCTACTAAGCCCAAAATGTGTGGCATTCACAACTCAACTGGCTACTAGAATAAACTTCCCCCTCCCCATGAAACCCATTGCACACAGCCTTTTTTAAGCTCCCAGAGTACCCCTTGGCACCCACTCCCCTGAGTTCCAATTTGCCCCTGTTGCTTTTTGCACTTATCTTTCACTTGTGGGATTCCACCTCCTCTGTCCTTGCTTCCTCCCTCCTCCCCCAGATGTGGTGGAACCAGGCTGGGGGGGGAGGGGGGGCAGCATGCATATATCTGCAGAGGACACCAAGCGGTCTGCAATCTAGTGTGACAGTCAGACCAACTTTTCATTTTCTCCACCCCTACAGCCACCCTCCTTCATAAAGGCATTTCGACAGAAGGCCATGGAGTTGTCTGGGAAGCAATGCACACAACATGGGATCACTCTGGGGCTCCACAAACCAATGCCAAGAGATGCCCCAACCCCATGTAGATGGCACTGCTCTTTCACCCTCTGTGATGGCAACGGCTCTTGCCATCCCTGGGTCACCAGCATTTCTAGTGGATGCGTACGACTCAGCCCCACTGAATCAGCATATTCAGTACTTTCTAATGGACTACTAGTCCTTCAGTTTACTTTACACGATAGTGAACACATATTTATTTGAACACCACGAAAAGAGAAGAAGGTATGCTACTATGGTTCCAGCTCTACATGCTGTACATATGTGCAATATGCACATCATATAAACTGGTTACTCACCTGTAACAGTAGTTCTAGGAGTGGTATATGTTGTTCATCCACACAGTCTGGCAGGTCCCTTTCCCCTTTAAATCTTGCCGGAAGTCTTCAAGCTGGCTCCTCCCACCCACCCGGGTGGTATATACCTCGGCTCCGCCCCATGACGCCAGATCATAGCCCGCTGGAAGCCAGGTGTTTTGCGTCCGCAGCCGGGAAGGTTGGGTGGGTCTGTGTGGAAGAAGAACATATACCACTCCTAGAATTACTGTTACAGGGGAGTAACCTGTTTTTCTAGGATCATGGATATGTTGTTCATCCACACTGTTTGGCAAACTCCTAGCAGTTCTCCGGGTGGAGGGAGGCAAGGCACACACCCCCTACTTAGGGAACAGAGATTGGAAAACTGAGGTCCCAAAATCAGCATCCCGGTGAGACTCAAGGTCGATGTGGTAGTGGGTAATGAAGGGGTTTGCTGACTTCCAGGTAGCAGCCCGACAGATTTCCTGGATAGGGATGTCCCTAGAAGCAGCCACTGATGTAGCAGTACGGCGGGTAGAATGAGCTCTTAACCCTCTAGGAGGCTCCTTGCCCGCCAACTCATAACACAAACCTATGCATGATGTAATCCATCTTGCTATGGTCCATTTGGCTGCAGGTCTGCCAGAAGCGGCTTCAGCGTAGGTGACAAACAGCTGGCGAACCTCTCCATGAATTTCCGCCGTCCTCTCCTTATAATAGGAGAGAGCACGTCTCAGGTCCAAAGTATGGAGTCTATACTCGGCCTCCGAGGTATAATTAGGGTAGCATAGCGACAGAGTCAACACCTGGTTAAGGTGAACCTCTAACACCACCTTCGGAAGGAATTTCGGGGTGGGAGCGCAGGACAACCTTGTCCCTGTGGAAGACCAGATAAGGGGAGTCCACCAAAAGCGCCTGGAGCTCCCCTGTCCTTCTGGCAGACAGGACAGCCACCAAGAAGGTAGTCTTCCATGACAAGTGTGACAGCTCACACTTGTGCACTGGTCCGAATGGCTTGCCCATGAGCATTGCCAGTACCAGCAGTAGATCCCACGGAGGTGAGGTTCACGCACTGGATGGGATATGTGATCCAGGCCTTTGAAAAAGCACCCAACCACTGTCTCCTACACCAATGTCGGCTGACTGGCCCACGCCCGGTAAGCAGAAATAGCTGCCAGGTGCACTCTAAGGGTCGATGACCGTTAGACTCCCTTTGGAGACAGAACAAAGGTAGTCGAGAATGTTAGCCATGGAACAGGATAAGGGGTCCAGAACCTTGCCCTGACACCAAATGGAAAATCTTTTCCATCTGAAGGCGTAACATTTCCTGGTCGATTCCTTTCTAGATGCCTCCACCACAGTGTAGACATCTTCGGAAAGACTCAAAGCCTGGAACTCTAGCCGCTCAGGTACCAGGCTGTGAGGTGCAGGGACTGAAGGTCCGGATGGCAGACCTTCCCCTGGTTCAAAGATATCAGGTACTGGCGTGTACAAAGCTGCTCTGGGGGCCTGCAGCTGAGGCTGATGAGATCTGGATACCAGAACTGGCGTAGCCAGTCTGAAGCTACCAGAATCACCTTCGCCTTGTCCCTCATCACCTTGAGTAACACTTTGTGTATCAAGGGAAATAGAGGGAAGGCGCAGAGGAGGCCTGGGGTCCATGGCCTCGAGAAGGCATCCCACTGCAGCGAGCCCTGCTGAGTGGGGCGGGCATGAAAACAGCCTCAGCTTGGTGTTTTCCATGGAGGCAAATAAGTCCACCATCGGTTTGCCCCAATGGGAGAACAGGCTGTAAACTACCTCTGGATGGAGAGACCACTTGTAGGATGTCTGGCCTAGGCGGCTGAGAGCATCCGCCAGCTGGTTCGAGGCTCCTGCCACATGGATGGCTAGGAGATCCGCCTCCAACCGGTCTACGAGGGTCCAGATGCGGAGCGCCTCCTTGCATAGCAGACAGGAGTGCGTGCAGCCGTGTTTCTTGAGGTAGTACATGGTTGTGTTATTGTCCGTCTGGACTTGAACCACTTGACCCCGGAGCTGAGGAGCGAAAGCTGACAATGCCAGTCTGATTGCTCTGACTTCCAACAGGTTGATGTGGCATCGGGACTCCTCGGGAGTCCAGAACCCGTGAGCCCCCGTTGTCCCCCATGTGGGCTCCCCAGCCCATGAGAGAGAGGCATCGGTCATAAGGATGACCGACGACTCGGGGCGAACAAACGGGATCCCTTCCTGCAACCGGTCTGGGGCGGTCCACCATTGGAGAGTGTCCCACATCTTCTGGGTTACAGTTATCAGCTGGTCGAAATGACCATATCAACAAGTCCACTGGGTGGCCAGCTCCCATTGGAGGGGGCGCATGTGCAACTGGGCCCAACGGACCACTGAGGTGCACGCCGCCATGTAACCCAGAAGGCGCAGAAAGCCCCGGGCAGGGCGCCAGTGCCCAACCAGAAATGATTGGGCAAAGGACGAGAGAACCTCTGCCCTGTCTGCCGGGAGCCGAGCTATGGCTTGACAAGAGTCGAGCTCTGCCTCGATGAAGCCCTTCACCTGGGAAGGCACGAGTTCAGACTTAGCCTTGTTGATCAGGAAGCCGAGTTGGGAGCAGGTCTGGACGGCCAGATCCCTGGACCTCTCCACCTCCTGCTGGGTGGAACCTGCCAGGAGCCAATCGTCGAGATAGGGGTTAATTCTGACCCCCGCCCCGAAGATGGGCCGTCACCACTGCAATGCATCTGGTGAAGACTCGTGGGGCCGATGACAGGCCGAACGGCATGGCTCGGAACTTGTACAGGGTCCCTTCGCCCCTGAAGCAGAGGAACCGCTGATGGGACAGATGGATTGGGACGTGAAAGAACGCGTCCTGCAGATCCAGTGAACAGAATCACATGTTTCGTTCCAAGGATGGTATGACCTGGGACACAGTGACCATCCGAAAGGTGCGTGACCTGAGAAACTGATTCAGGTCATGGAGATCTAGAATGGGGCGCCAACCCCCCATCCGCTTGGGCACCAGGAAGTACCTGGAGACAAAGCCTAGGTCTGCAGACTGATCCGCCATGAGAGGTACTGCCTCCTTGAGGAGAAGCTGAGCATTGTTGTCTTGAAGAGCCGATGGGTGCATGCGGAAATCCATTCTTCCCGAGGAGCGCGGGCTCAGCTGGGAGGGTACTGTTCGAATTCCAGAGGCAGTCCCTGACCAACCCCTTTGAGAAACCACCTGTCCGTAGTGATAGCGGACCAGGGGAAAAGTAAGTAGCGGAGCCGGCCCCCCACAGGAAGACCCTGAGCTGGCGCGACAGAGATAGGGGTGGCAACCCTCACCCAGTCACTGGGCAGGCTTGGAAGAAGAGGAGGAGGCGGCGGCTCCACGACCTGAGCCTCGGCCTCCTTTGCGGGCCTGTTGGGGTCCAGGTTTGGGCCGAGGGCGTCAAGCTTAAGCCTGCTGCTGATGCTGATGTCCTCCTTGGTAGGAGAACTGCTGAACCGCAGGGGAAAAGTGCCGAAAGGGCTCCTTTTTCTTCTGCTGGTTCTTGCCCGAAGAACTCTTGGCAGAAGTGGCGTCCAAGGTGGCATTGGACTGCTCTATCCGCTGTAGGTGACCAGCCACTCCTGGGCAGAACAAGTCGGTCCCAAGGAAAGGCACATCAGCTAACTTGTGCTGAGTATCCGCCGGGAAGGAGGAAAGTCCAGCCTGCCCCCCGCGAGAGGCAACTGCGGCGCTATCGCAGGGCACAAGAAGAAAAAATTACTCACCTTAGTAATGTTGTTTCTTCTATTGGAGTCTTGCTATATTATGACATATGCAGTGAGTCCCAACCTTCGAACTGCTCCGGAGGTGAAAGAGTTAACTTTTCATGCCAGGCATGGAATGCTGAGCTCGGTTGAAACTCTGTCTGTTGTTCTTCAAACTCAAACCGTCAGATCTTTATGAGCTAAACTCACTGAGGTCCTGTGTGGAAGCTGTAAACCTACACTAGCCAAATGGCTACTAAACATAAGAACACATTTTTTGGTCCCAAAACAAAGACTCAAGTCAGGAGACCCAAAAAATGAAAAACACAACACCAAGTCACCCCAAAAAGGAGGGGTGAAAAACAACAAGGTGGGCACCTACTAGGTATAACACTGCACTGCACACCCACATCCCAAAAACAGAGGTTCTGAGAGGGGCAGGGGGAGGAGGTCATAATATAACAAGACTCCAATAGAAGAAACAACATTACTAAGGTGAGTAATTTTTTCTTCAAACAACATGAAGTCTTGCTATATTATGACATATGCAGACTACAAAGTAGTACCTCCATGGAGGAGGGACAGAACCTACTTGGGAAATAGGCTCTGAAGCACGGCTGTGCCAAACCGAGCATCACTCCTAGCCTGGATGTCCAGGGAGTAATGCTTGGTAAAAGTGTGAACTGTTTTCCAGGTAGCTGCTTGACATATCTCTAGAATAGGGATGTCCCTGGCAGCAGCCAGGGACGTAGCTGTACCTCTGGTAGAGTGAGCCCTCAGGCCTGAGGGTGGAACCTTACCCAGTTTTTCATAACAAAATTGGATACAAGAGACAATCCACCTGGCAATGGATCTTTTAGTGGCAGGTTTCCCTTTACCAACCTTGCCATAAGTGAGGAACAGTTGGAGGGAGTCTAGCCTGTGACCCTTGGTACGCTCTATGTAGTAGCTAAGGGCTCTTTTGACATCTAAACTGTGCAGCCTCCTCTCGCCAGAGGAGGAATGGTCAGTGAAGTACACAGGAAGAGACACAGATTGATTAAGGTGGAAATCTGAAACCACCTTAGGCAAGAACATCCTGTCAGTCCTGAGGACCACCTTATCTCTATGAAAGGAGATAAAATCAGGCTCCACTGACAAAGCTTGTAATTCACTTATGCGTCTGGTAGAAGTGATGGCTACCAGAAACACAGTTTTCCAAGTCAAGTACTTAAGCTCTGCTGAAGACAAAGGCTCAAGGGGTTGCATAAGCTGAGCAATGCAAACATTAAGGTCCCAAGCAAGGGCAGGGTCCCTGAATGGAGGGTTGGTGTGAAGCAATCCCTTGAAAAACTTGGAGAATACAGGGTGAGCTGAAAGACAAGAGGGCTTACCTGCTGAAATAAAAGCAGACCCAGCTGCCAGATGCACTTTTAGGGTAGCTGGTCTCAGCCCCAAGGTATTTAAGTGGACCATGTAATCCAGGACTGTGGGTAAATCAGCAGATTCTGGGGAAATATGCTTTCCAGAGCACCATATGGAAAATCTCTTCCATTTGGAATTATAAGTAGCCCTGGTAGAAAGTTTTCTAGAAGCCTTCAGGATATCCATTACACCGTGGGAGTGTAAACCAGCAAACTCTAATTCTTCAAGAGCCAGGCCTTGAGATTGAGAGATTTGAGGTTCGGGTACCAAACCCTCCCCTGAGCACAGGTTAACAGGTTGTGATTCCTGGGAAGACACAGGGGAAGATGGACTGCTAAGGACAGAAGAAGTGGATACCAGGGTTGTCTGGGCCAATCTGGAGCAATCAGGATCACCTTGCAGGGTTGAGATCTGATTTTGACTAGCACTTTGAACAGAAGAGGGAAAGGGGGGAAAAGGATAGAGAAACTTCCCTTCCCAACTGAGAACTAAGGCATCCAGAGGGACTGAGCCCAACACTGGGGGCCTGCAGCAAAAAAGGGGAAGTTGGTGATTGTCTGGGGCTGCAAACAGATCTATCTGCGGGGTGCCCCATCTGGCAAATACCACCTCCAGGACCAGGGGATCCAATGACCATTCGTGATGGCCCCGGGAAATCCTGCTGAGAGCATCTGCTAGGACATTGTCTTTGCCTGGGAGGTGAACTGCCGTAAGGAAGGTGTTCAGGGAATAAGCCAGAGACCACAACTTCATTGCTTCGGTGCACAAGGCCGTAGACCGAGTGCCCCCTTGCTTGTTGATGTACCACATTGTGGTGGTGCTGTCTGTTCTGACCTGTACAACTTTGTTCTGAACAGATTTGGAAAAAACCTGAAATGCTAGAAAAACTGCTCTGAGTTCCAACAGATTGATGTGGAGCAGAGACTCCTGAGGGGACGACAACCCCTGGGTGGTGAGGTCGCCCAATGTTAGCGCCCCACCCCAATAGGGATGCATCTGTAGTAAGGATTAAGGAGTGAGACTGAGTGACAAAAGGAACCCCTTGTCTGAGATTGCTCTGATCCTGCCACCACTGTAGGGCCTGGATCAGGGTTCGAGTCACTGGCATCAATTTGGTTAGAGGATCTTTCCTTTGAGACCAAAAGGCTCTCAAGTGGAACTGCATATCCCTCATCTGAAATCTGGTTACCTGCACTACTGCTGTAGAAGCAGCCATGTGCCCCAGAAGCTGTAGAAAATGCCTTGCTCGTCGAGACACCTGCAGGGTGAATGAGGAGGCCAGAGATACCAGGGTCCTTGCCCTGTCGAAAGGAAGGAAGGCTCTGGCTTTCTTTGTGTTCAGTTCTGCACCTATGAAGGTGAGGAGCTGGACAGGCTCTAGAACTGACTTTGAGAGATTCAGAAGGAAACCTAGAGGTGAGCAGTTGCTGAGTTATCTGTAGGTGTAACTTGACTTGTTCTGGGGACTGGCCCACTATGAGCCAGTCGTCCAGGTAAGGGAAGATGGCAATTCTTTGCCTTCTTAGAGAAGCAACTGCTACTGCTAGGCATTCTGTGAATACCCTTGAGCAGAGGGGTGAGGCCAAAGGGCATTGCTCTGAACTGGTAATGGCCTGAGGGTAGCTCGAACCTGAGGTACTTTCGATGGGAGCTTCTGATGAGAATATGGAAGTAGGCATCCTTGAGGTCCAGGGACGCTAGCCAGTCCCCTGGCCTTAAGAGAGGGCAGAATAATTCCCAGAGTCACCATTTTGAATTTTGGTTTTAAAAGGTGCTTAAGTATCTGAGATCCAGGATGAGCCGCCATTCTCCTGTCTTTTTTGGGGTGAGGAAGTACCTGGAGTACAACCCTTTGCCCTGGTGTAGGGGTGGAACCCTTTCCACAGCTCTGAGAGCCAGGAGGGAAGAGACCTCTGCCTCTAGGGCAAGTGCCTCTGTGGATTTGCAGGTGGAAAAGATCTGTTCTCATCTTTGGAAACTTTTTGAAGCTGAGAACTAGTCCTGGCTTACTACTTCCAGGACCCACTTGTCTGATGTCAGAGACTCCCAGTCCTGGACAAAGTAAGCCAGCCTGCCCCTACACAGGAAGTTGAGAATCGCCCTGGCAACCCATCAGAGTGCCTGCTTGGCAGGGGCTTTGGGCCGAGGGGTGGAAATAGGCCTGCTGGCACCCCCTTCTGCCCCTCCTCTAAAGAACCCCCTCTGGGCATAAGCAGAAGAGGAGGCCTGGGCTGGTAAAAGGCCTATGAAAAGGCCTACCCCTGCCCCTGGGATGCTGCCTTTGAGGAGTGGCCTGCCTTTCCTTGGCCTGTGCACTCCTATAGGTGGTCCTATACTCATCCATTTTCTTCATGTAATTCTCTGTCTGCTCCTCAAACAGGGAATTACCCACAACAGGAAAATCCATGGCCTTAGTCTGGGTATCCTGTGACAGGCTAGTACATCTGAGCCAAGCCATTCTGTAAAGTGCCACAGATGTAGCCATGACTCTTGATGACACATCATTAGAGTCCATTGCAGCATGAAACTGCACCTTGGATGCCTCAATACCATCGGCAGCCACCTGCTCCAGCTCCTTGGCAAGCTGGTCAGGGACCTATTTTGCTAGAGCCATAACAGTATCCCATCTGGATTTCTATAATTTGCCTGTCTGAGTCCCAAGGATGCTGCCATGTATTGTTTCTAGCCATGGCATCAATCTTCCTGGAGTCCTTGTCCGGGGTGGAGGCCAAGGAATATTTGCTTTGTCACAGGCTGCATTGTTGAGAAAGGAACCCATATCAGAGCCTGACAATGTACCTCTTGTCCATTCTCTTATCCACAGGAGGTATAGTGTGAGGAGTTTTTAGAATTTTAAAAGTCTGTTTCCCAAAAGATTTATGCAAGGGAATAGACAGTCTCCTGGACTCTGGGATATCCATCATTTCCACAGTCAGGCTCTTCTTGATCATCCACAGCTTCCTCCATAGGGAGCTGGAGGGTTTCAACCTATTTTATAAAAATAAAATGAGAAGGGACTCAAAGCCTAGGAGGAGACACTCCTGAAGGTCTGTCTGGGGAGATGTCCGGGTCAATGGGCACATCCAGACTTTCAAATCCACATTCACTCTCCTCATACTCCTCTTCCCCCTCCTCTGGTTCATAATATTCCTCTAAAGCATAGTCTTGAACCGGTGGAACCGGCCGAACCGGGCGCTTACCTGATGGCACCGGTTCGGTCGGAACCGGGGAAAGCGACTGGACAATTTGAATCGCTTTGACTATCTCTTCAGCGGTTGGAGAGGAAAGTTTTGGCTCCACACCAGCTGATTTCCTAGTCCTTTTTACTGGAACCGACCCCTCAGAATCGGCTCTCCTTTTGCCCGAGGAAGTCTCGCCCTGGTCAGAGGGCACTCCTCCAGTTGGTTGGAACTGAACCGGGCTGGCCATCCGGGTCAGCGGACTTTTGGCTTCCTTTCCTGAGCCTACCAACTCTCTTTTCCAGGGTAGCTGCAGGAAAATTTTACAAATCTGGCAGTCTGCATTGAGGTGGTCAAACCCCAGACAATAAACACAGGTGGTGTGGGGGTCAGCCTTTGCAAAGGCTTCCCCACACACACTGCAGTGTTGAAACCCAGTGGGCCCGGTTTTTCTTTTGGGTTTCTCAGACATAGTGCCAGTCCTAAGCAAACTTACCCATTTATGGCAATCCGCCAGGCAAGACCCTCTTATCGGTTCCCAACCGTGTCACAGGTCGTGGAAAAAAAACCGTAAGAAATTCCATTTTTTTTTTTTTTTTTTTTTAGAACCGATAAGAACCGTAACTACACTCTAAATGACAGAATAAAATATTTTAAACAACCTGATCGCTTCAAAGCTTAACCGATAAACAGTTTACAAGTTCCACACAGAAGAGAAGTAATGTAAACCTATCTAGTACTCACAAATACCACAGACAGAGCCTGAACCGACCGGTTGCGGTTTAAATTCGGTCGAAAAACCGAGAAAACCATACTTTAACCGACAAAATGAACCGAGCAGAAGGAGAAATCTCCGGAGCGACTGTTCAGTGAGGCGGAGTAAAGAATCTGACAGTTTGAGTTTGAAGAACAACAGACAAGAGTTTCAACAGAGCTCGAGCTCAGCGTTCCATGCCTGACATGGAAAGTTAACTCTTTCACCTCCGGAGCAGTTCAAAGGTTGGGACTCACTGCATGTGTCATAATATAGCAAGACTTCATGTTGTTTGAATCCCCAATGTCCAGGGCCATCTGGAGCAGCTGTTTGGCAACAGCACGGCCCTGATCCCGGACCTGCTTACCCGTGGTCTGCATGTCCGTGGGGAGATGTGGGAGGACTTCATCTAATGACCCGAGAAGGCATGAGAGAAGTGTGGCATGATGACGACCGAACTTGCCTGATGAAGGCCTAAGGAGGAAGCTGCATAGACCTTCCATCGCAGAGTGGTCCAAAAGCTTGGACTTTATTTTGGGGGTCAGTGTCGGCAGAACTGCAGCAGCCTGAACACAGAGGCGGTCACCAGGCTCTCAGCCGAAGGGTGCTCTGTGAACCCCGCAAGGGACCCCATGGGCACTGCATACTTATAGGCCATGTGGGCAGACGGTGCTGGACATGAGGCAGGACGCTGCTATAGTTCGAACGCCGGACCAACAATGGCCTCGGCCACAGGAAAAGCCTCCGTCAGGGTATCCCCTCTCTTGAGGATGTCCGTGAGAGAGTACTCTGCCTTTTTCTGGATGGGTTCCAGGGGCATCCCTGTAGAATCAAAGATGAGACTGAGAATTCCTTGGAAGGAGGAAGGACCTTTCTCCATCCCTGTGCCAACAGACGACTCATCATCCCCAGGATGAGAGTGGAGCCCAGTGACATCAGAATCCAAAGAGTCGGGTTACAGCAGCCTGCCGCCCAAGTCACCCTCGACCCGCTGAGGGCGGTTTGGAGTGACCGTGACCGACAGACGGGGAAGCCTGGTATCTGGTCGGTCCTCTTTGGAAGGAGCCCCTCCTACAGGCTGCTTAGGCGGCGGCTCCACCACTATCAGTGGAGAGACTGGAATAGGCCGAACCGGAGGACGGGCCAGCCCTGCGGGTGGGGGGAACCGAGGGCTTCGGTTCCGAGGGGGTCTGCTTCGGCCTAGAAGGCAAGAGTCAAGTAATGGACGGGGTAGATGGCGGAGCCGGCTTCTGCCTGGACAAAATTAGCTGTTGCCACATAAGGTCCTCATAGCGCCAACGGAGCTTCCGTCGGAGCCTCTCCTCATTCGAGGAAGACGGCCTATGGCGTCTCCTCTTTTTGGAGCGCTTGTGGTTCTTCCTTGGTCGATCGACCGAGGGGGTTCTAGACCTCAACTGAGATCGGGCAGGCCGACTCTGTCATTCGGGAGACACCGGAGGGATCGGTGAAACCCGAGGGTCCGGAACCAGGACCTCAATGGAGACACCAGCGGGCTGGGTCTCCTCATCGGGGAACACAAGGACCGGAGTCCTCTGGAAAGAGTCGTCGGCCACAGCTGGCAACAGAGGGTCGATTGGATCGAGACCAATCTCGACCTCATCGGCCACATCCTCGGTCGTCTGGCCAGATGGAGGGTCCATGAAGCCTGCGGCTGAGGAAGCGATCGACACAGAGGTCGAGACTGCATGCTCCTGGGACTGAGACCTCTCTCAGTCCCAAGAGCGCCTTCGCTTAGACGAAGACGTGCCAGGTTTCTTGTCTCTTACGAGATCGGGAGAAGTGTGAGCCCGCGAGCGCCTCACCCCAAGTGGGGAGAGACTGGCACAACTCCTTAAATGAACCTGTGAAGATGGAGCCCAGGTTGAGTGGAATGAAAAAGCTCCGATTAGCCGAAGCACGGGCAGCTTCTTCTTTGAACGCCTTCATGCGTTCCAGCTGCTCGGCGGAACCTGCAGCCGCAGAAACCGCCCACCTAGCCTCCTTGGACTTCACCGTAGGATTCCTTTTCTCCGGTCTCCCCAACTTCAAACGTGCCAGGTGGTCGTCCAGGACATTGGGATGGAAGGCCAAGCAATAGATGCAGGACAAGGTGTCATGGCCGACACCTAGGCAGTAGACACACGTGAGATGGGGATCAGTCGCGCGACATCTTCTGGCCGCAAGAGACGCGGCGTGGCTTGGAGAAGATTTCTCTTCCATGATCGAGGACGAAAAGCGCGATCGCTAACCTTCGGCATAAGTTTTATTTGTCGGTAAAACCGAAGTTTTGAAAGCCAGGGCCTACGAAATGCGTGAGCACCAGGGAGGCAACTTTTTCTTCCAGCGGAAAGGAAGATCTGGCATCATGGGGCGGAGTCGAGGTATATAACACCCAGGTGGGTGGGAGGAGCCAGCTTGAAGACTTCCGGCAAGATTTAAAGGGGAAAGGGACATGCCAAACTGTGTCGATGAACAACATATCCACAATCCCAGAAGATAAGTATCACTCTAATAACACTGGATGCAATTTTAAGGCTTGACTTCTGTGATCAGTGTAGTTCTAACAGTATTCAGAATGTTCTGGAAAGAACATGTCTGCACAGTGGAAGTTCTTTGTTCATATTCTTTTGACAATTTTTTGAAGGTTAGTGGAGTGAAGTACTAAGTTTACGGGACTTAACTTGCTCAGGTTCACACACACACACACACACACACACACGTCCCAGCTGGGATTTGAACCTGGGTGTCCTGGGCCCAAGGCTGTGCAAAACTCTGTCATGTTTGACCACAAACTGTCCTAGTCAGTTAATCAGGTGAAGTAAGTTAATACAGCTCTATATACAGGTAAATATTTACCTACTCCACTGCCTAATTGAAAGTAATGCCCTTTGCTGGGTTACTGATGCAGTTCAAGTGGCAGATACTGCACATTTCTTAATCCAAGCCAACAATCCAGATTAGCAAAATCCCATAAACACAGTCCATCTCCCCACCTCCCAATATAAAGGGACGTTGTTAACTTCTAACTCATTTTTGCCCCTCAGACTATAATAGAGAGATGCAGCATTGATAGAATGTATGCAGTATTGACAGAATATACGAAGCACAAAATGGGTAGCACACTCTAAGTGACTGCAGATTAAAGCAAAGTAGCTTTATCAAGATAAAAATGACTAAACTCAATCAAAATCTGCATCAAAAGCCCTACGAGGAGAGACTAATGAACACTAATCAATTTACAGAGCAGAGTCCTGAAGGCACTTTCAAATCTGAAAGTGGACAAGACAAAGGGGCCCCGGCACAGGGTACACCCAAGGATATGGAGGGAGCTCAGAGAGGTGCTGGCTGTACCACTGACAAACCTATTCAACCACTCAGTGAAGACAGAAGTGGTCCCTGACAACTGGAGGAGGGCAGATGTAGTCCCGCTTTCACAAAAGTGGGAGCAGGGAGGAGGCTGGCAATTACAGGCCAGTCAGCCCGATCTCGGTGGTGGGGAAATTAATGGAATCACTACTGAAGGAAAGGACAACGGAATATCTTGAATCCAGTGACTTACAAGATCCGAAGCAGCAAGGATTCACTGGGGGGAGGTCATGTCAAACAAATCTGATAGACTTCTTTGACTGGGTGACCAGGGAAATAGATAAGGGTGGAGCAGTGGATATGGCCTACCTAGGTTTCAGTAAGACCTTCAACACAGTTCCACACAGCAGACTTGTGAACAAGCTGAGCAGCCTGGGAGTGGGTCCATAGGTGGTAAACTGAATAAGAAATTGGCTGAGGGATAGACGAAAGAGGGTGATGGTAAATGGGAGTTCACTCTGAGGAAAGGAGGGTGGCCAGTGGGGTGCCACAAGGATCAGTAACTAGGACCAGTGTTCTTCAATGTCTTTATTAGCGACACTGCAGAAGGGATAGAAGGCGAGGTATGCCATTGCAGAGGGGGTTAGATGGCAAGGTATGGCTTTCTGCAGACGACCACGAAGATCTGCAACAGGGTGCACACTTTGGGGATGGAAAAATGAATAAGGATCTAAGAAAGCTTGAGGATGGTCAAGAGTGTGGCAACCAAGTTTCACCGCAAAGTGGTGCAAGATCATGTACTTGGTATGCAGAAACCCAAGGGCGGAGTACAAAATGGGGGGAGTGGTACTGGTAATCACAAAACAGAAAACAGACTGGGAATAATCACATTTGATGACCGAATGATGGTCAAACAGTGTCATAAGGGAGTGGGGAGAGCCGGTTGGATGCTATGGTACATAGAAACATAGAAAGTGACGGCAGAAGGAGATCGTTGGATCCATCTAGTCTGCCCTTGATTTTATTTTCTACCCCCTAATCACCCTGTCGTGTGAGGGCTCCCCTGTGTCTATCCCACACTGCCTTGAATTCACCTACTGTTTTTGCCCCCACCGCCCCTGGGGGCAGGCTATTCCATGCATCCACCACCCTCTCTTCAAAGAAAAACCTTCCTGATGTTGGTGTGGAACCTCCCTCCCCTTAGCCTCAGATCATGTCCCCTAGTTCTACTGCCCTCCTTGAAGTGAAAGAGGTCCTGCGCCTGTACTTTATTTATACCTTACATGTATTTGAAGGTTTCAATCATGTCTCCCCTCTCCGCTCCAGAGAGTACATGTTCAGTTCTCTTAATCTTTCTTCGTAAGACAAATTTTGCAACCCCTGAATCATTTTCGTCACCTTTCCCTGTACTGTTTCTAACCTGTCTATGTCCTTTTTGAGATGTGGCCTCCGAAACTGAACACAGTACTCTACGTATGGCCTGACCAGAGCTCTACACAGTGGTATGACCACCTCTTTCCTCCTGCTTGTCATTATCCGCCCTATACATCCCAGCATGTCACTAGCTTTTACTGCCGCCTTTTTCACATTGTTTTCCCTTTTTTAAGTCATCCAAAATCATGATTCCTAGATCCCGCTCTTGGTTTGAGGCAGCTAGTCTTACTCCTACCAAGTAATAAGCCGTCCCTGGGTTCTCTCTTTCCATGTCCATGACTTTGCACGTTTTGGCATTAAATCTAAGCTGCCATGCTTCAGACCACAGGGAGAGTCAACACCAACAGGAGAGAAGTGGTGATACCGCTGCATAAATCACTGTTGAGACCACACCTAGAATACTGTGTCCAGTTCTGGAGACCTCATCTCGGAAGGAAATAAAGTAGAGGTGATCCAGAGGAGGGCAACGAAAATGGTGCAGGGTCTGTACCAAAAGCCCTGAGGAGAGACTGAAGGACTTCAATATGTACACCCTGGAGAAAAGAAGAGAAAGGCGGGGGTAATGATAGCGAAGTTTCAAATACCCTCGCAGAGGTATAAAAAAAGGTGAATGAGGGAAGCTGTTTTCAGAGAAAAGATGCTTAAGAACGAGACGTCATGCTATGAGGTTGGAAGGAGGGTAGGCTCCGGGGAGATGTAAGGAAGTACTTCTTCACAGAAAGAGTGGTGGATTCCTGGAACAGCCTACCAACCAAGGTAGTGGGGATGAAAACAGTGGTGAGGTTCGAGAATGCATGGGATAAGCATAACGGAATAGTAATGGAAAGGAATGGGGGAGGGGGAGGGGGAGAGAAAGAGCCTGAGATCAGTAGGGTCTACAGTAATATTGTAAGTAGTGAAAAATGGGCCAACTAGGTGGGTTAAGCAGTCCTTATCTGCAGACAAACTCCAACTTCTGGGTATGTTTCAAGGAGCCACCTGGCACCTTACAGAGTTCAGTGTTGGTACAGTACAACCTCGATTATCCAAACTTACTGGGGGACTTCAGGGGTTCATAAAATCGAGGGTTCCTCACACCATCTTCTTACTAGCTCAGGGGACATGGTACGAGTTTGGATAATCCAGAGGTTCAAATAATGGGGCGGGGGGGGTCGGATAATCAAGGTTATACTGTATTTACTTCAATAAAAACAGGTTACTCACCTGTAACAGTAGTTCTAGGAGTGGTATATTGTGTACATCCACACTTCTGGCAGTATTCCTTTCCCTTTAAATCTTCCCAGAAGGTCTTCAAGCTGGCTCCTCCCACCACTTGGGTGGTAACTCCCTCTGCACTGCCCTGTGACGTCAGATTGTACCCGTTGGAAGCAAGAATCGATGTGCCGCTTGCCAAGGGAGGTCAGGTGGGTCAGTGTGGACGTACATCATATACCACTCCTAGAACTACTGTTACAGGTGAGTAACCCATTTTTCTAGGATGTGGATATGGTGTACAGATCCATACTTCTGGCAGACTCCTAGAAGTTCAGGGAGGAGGGGGCAAGGTGCACACCCCCTACTTAAGGAACAGAAATTGGAGAACCGAGGACCCAAAACCAGCATCCCGGCGTGACTCAAGGTCAGTGTGGTAATGGGAGATGAAGATATGTGCTGACTTCCAGGTAGCAGCCCTGCCAATTTCCTGGATAGGGATATCCCCGGAAGTAGCTACAAAGGCAGCAGTATGAAGGGTGGAATGAGCCCTTAGCTCTACAGGAGGGCTCCCTACCGCTAATCTATAGCATAGGTCGATGCAGGATACAATCCACCTCCAATCATCTGCTTAGCTGCCGGTCTGCCAGGTGCAACTTTGGCATAGGTGACAAATAGCTGGCTAACCTCTCGCCGAACTCCAGCTGTGTGCTCCTTACAATAGGCAAGCGCTCGCCACAGGTCCAAAGTATGCAGTCTATGCTCAGCCTCAGAGGTGTGGTAGTGAAGAACACTGGGAGATTCATCACCTGGTTAAGACAGAACTCTGATACAACCTTCGGGAGGAACTTCGGGTTGGGGCAAAGGACAACCTTGTCCCTATGGAAGACCAGGTAAGGAGACTCCACCGAGAGGGCCTGGAGCTCACGGGTCCTTCTGGCGGATGTGACAGCCACCAAGATGGCGGTCTTCCATGACTGGTGAGATATTTCACATCTTTGCATCGGTTTAAATGGCTTGCAGATTAGCTTTGCCAACAGAAGCGACAAGTCCCAAGGTGGTGGTGGTTCAATCACCGGAGTGAAATGTGGTCAAGGCCTTTGACAAAGTGCCAGATCACCAAGGCATACCAGCCTGCGTCCGGTATGCAGAGATGGCTGCCAGATGCACCGTAAGGGTCATCAACCGAAGGCCCAACAGAGGGATGAAAGGTAGTCGAGAATGCTAGTCATTGGGCAAGATAATTGGTCAGGCCCCTTGCCTGGCACTAAATGGAGAACCTCTTCCATTTGAAGGCATAGCATTTTCGGATCATCTCTTACCGTGAAGCCTCAACCATGGCCAGGACATCTTTGGAGCGACCCAAAGCTTGAAACTCTAGCTGCTCAGGAACCAGGCTGTCAGGTGCAGGGATTGAAGGTCTGGATGGAGTACCTTCCCCTGATTGCAGAGCAGGTCCAGGCGTAGAGGAAGATGCCATGGGAGCCTGCAGCTGAGGCAGAGGAGATAAGGGTAGCAGAACTGATGGGGCTAGTCCACAGCCACTAGGATCATCCATGCCTTGCCCCTCCTGGCCTTGAGCAGCAAACACAGGTTACTCACCTGTAACAGTAGTTCTAGGAGTCATATATGATGTTCATCCACACTGTCTGGCAGTTGCCTTTCCCTTTAAGATTCGCCGGAAACATCTTCAAGCTGGCTTCTCACACCCACCTGGGTGGTAACTCCCTTGGCTCTGCCCCATGATGCCAGATCTTGCCCGATGGTAGCAGAGAGTGTGCACCAAAGCTGGGGAGGTCGGGTGGGTCCGTGTGGATGATCATCATATACCACTCCTAGAAAGTGCAGTTATGCAAGAACTTACCGTAACAGTAGATCTTCGAGGAACTGTCTCTTGCAGTAGGTTATTACACTTGGAAGTTCCACCAGGTGGCGCTATCACATAACAGCTTCTTCCAGCAGTCTTCTTCAGGGACCGCCCACATGACATCACTTCCCCAGGCTCAGTATAAGTGTGGGTGGTCCCAGGTAGCCTCTGTTCCCCGCCGGCATCAGCACGCAAAGGCGAGAACCGAGGGAAACCAAGGGACCAAGGAGACCCAACCCAACGACCTGAGATCGGGGGACCCTGAGCAAAAGGCAGGGAGAACAGAGGGCGGGATTGTACCTACTGCAAGAGACAGTTCCTCGAAGATCTACTGTTACGATAAGTTCTTACGTAACCACACCATCTTCTACGGACTGGTCTCTTGCAGTAGGTTATTACACTTGGGAGTGTACCAAGCAGTTATAGCCAAAAGGGAGGACAGGCAAAGCAGGAAGCCGGGTTAGAAGCCACGGCGACAAGCAAAGCAAACAGGACCGGTCGGTGAGAATGGCAAGAGTGGTGAGTACGGTCCAGGCCGAAGCCATGGAGGAGTCGAAGAAAATCCAAGAGACAGCCGTGTGAGCCCGGGAAAGGGACGGCGTCAAATCTGGTCAGTCAGGTTGTCTCGCACCACACCCAGTAAGGCAGACATGCGAAGGGTGGGCGAGGAATGAATACTCCAAGAAGGGAGAGTAGTAGAACAACCATGCCAATGATTCAATCTGACGAGCAGGGGTCGAGAGGCCATGGCATATAGTAAGTCCAGTAGAGTTCCAAAAGTGCGGAGCGTCCGGGAGGTAAAGGAGTGTACTGGGGCAAGACGCACCGGGAATACCACAGCAAGGATCAACTGAATGGCTCAAAGAGGGAGGAGAGCAGGAGTTCCAAAAGATCCGCAAGGAGGAGCGAAGCGTCCACGATCGGGAAGCAAGCCTCCAAAGAAAGGGTGTGCAGACCCCCGGGCACCTCAGAGGCTTGCAAAAGGAAGCGGGGAAAAGCCCAGAGGGGCGGCTAATGCACAGGGGCAGGCACAGGACAGAGGGGCAGACGTGGCAGCCCCTCTGGAAGCCCTGCTGCGGTCCCATGCAGCACCCCGGTAAGGTGACCGGGAACAGGACACCCCGCCAGCACAGGTGGAGAACGGGGCCCTGGGGGCATGATAGAGGTCCTGGACCAACCGCAGGGTATGCCCTGAAGCCTGGAGGGAATCCAGAATGGCCTGGGTACCAGGACCAAACAACTTGTCCCCACAGAAAGGGGCGTTGGCAACTAACAATTGGACGTCGGGAGCCAAACCCGACACCCAAAGCCAGGCACGGCACTGCAAGGCGACGATGGTGTCAGACAGACGGGCAAAGGCGTCGACCGCATCGTAGCCCAACCGAAGCAGGTGACGAGAAAGAGAGGAAATGGTGGACAGGGGCTGTGCCAACAGGGCCAACCTCTGGGAGGGAGGCAAGGTGGAAAGCAGGTCCAAAGCGGAGGCATTCAAGGTGCGGAGGTACCAGACCATATGGCCCACATAGTTGAGAATGCGAAGCAGCAAGGTAATAGAGGTGTAAACCTTCTTGTCAAGAAAATCAAGGTGCCGGGATTCCTTATCCAGCGACACTGAACTGGTGTGGCAGGGCTCAGCAGTCCGGTCATGAGCCACTGTAATGACCACCAAGTCCACCGTAGCAGCGGCGGACAAACAGGGGTGGTCCGACGGGGCCCTGTACAGCCGGTCAGGCCTACTCAGGGTGGGCAGAGTGGAAGAGGGGCGACGCCAAACCTCAGTCATGGCATTCAAATATGCAGGGATCAAGGGAGGGACGACCAGAACAGGCTCCTCGGGCAGGTAGAGGTAGGCAGCCATGTCCCATCAAAGGTTATCCTGCTCCGCAGAGGGGAAGCCAAACACATCCTGGATCTGCAACAGCAGATCCGTGAAAGAAGGGTCATGGGAAGTGGAGGCATCAGGAGGGGCAGCGTCCACAATAGAGAACACGGAAAATGGGGAATCTGGGTCCCCATAATCCAGAAGGCCCACATCAGAGGCGTCCTTCACGAAGGGATCCCCTACGTCCAGATCCCCAGATATGGACTCCTCACAGACGGGGGGGTGGGGGAGACACCAGGCAGAGACGGCTTGATCCGGGCAAAGCCGCTTAGATGGTGGGGAGGAGGAACATCGCAGCACAGGACCCAGCGGGTCCAGAAACGGACCGTTTCCCAAAGATTGCAGAACCTTAAGGACAATGCGGGCAATGCCAGGCACCAAGGAGGTGGGAGGTCCACAGACAGAGGGCGCCCAAAGGCAGCGCTCAGGGGAGGGCGAGGAACATCAGGGATGTCAGTCCCGGAAAGCCGGGGAAGAGGATCCCAACCCCTGCAGGTAGGCACCAAAGGAGGGGTAAGGAATGCGCGGCAAGCCCCAGGAACCCCATCCGAGGGCAGAAAAGAACAGGCGTCCGAGGGTGTGAAGAATAGCGACGAGGGGACCCCTCACGCCACGCAGGAATAGTGTGCGGATGCCAGGAAGGCAGGGGACACAGAAGGATACCCCAACAGAGGACATCCCGGCCTGAGCACCTGTCCGACAGGAGTCCCCCATCAATGAGGAATGCAAAGGGAACATGTCGACGGGGAATCAGCCTAAGAGGAACGAAATACAGGTTACTCACCTGTAACAGGAGTTCTAGGAATGGTATATGTTGTTCATCCACACTCATTGGCAGGTATCCTTGCCGCTTAAATCTTGCCGAAGGTCTTCAAGCTTGCTCCTCCCACCCACCGGGTGGTAACTCGGCTCGCCCCATGACGCCAGATCTGGCCGCTGGAAGCTCAGGTTGTCGCGTGCCGAAGGTCGGGTGGGGTCATGTGGATGAACAATATATACCATTCCTAGAACTCCTGTTACAGGTGAGTAACCTGTATTTCTAGGGACATGGATATGTTGTTCATCCACACTCATTGGCAGACTCCTAGCAGTTCTCCCGGGAGGAGGAGGCAAGACGACACTCTAACACTTACTTGGGAAAGAGAGACTGGAGAACCGAGGCCCAAAACCAGCATCCCGGCGTGACTCAAGGTCGATGTGGTAATGGGTAATGAAGGTGTTTGCTGACTTCGTAGCAGCCCTGCAGATTTCTGGATAGGGACGTCCCTGAAGCAGCCACTGCTGCAGCAGTATGGCGGGTAGAATGAGCTCTTATCCTCTGGGAGGCTCCATGCCCGCCAACTTTATAGCAGAGACCTATGCAGGAGGTTACCCACCTGCTTATCGTCAGCTTGCTGCAGGTCTGCCAGATGTGGCTTCCACAGTAGGTGACAAACAGCTGGCTAACCTCTCCCGAATTTCAGCCGTGGCGCTCTTTGTAATAGGCGAAGCGCCTTCTAGGGTCCAAAGTATGGAGCCTATATTCGGCCTCCGAGGTGTGATTGGGGTAGAACACCGCAGAGTCAACACCTGGTTAAGGTGAAACTCCGACACCACCTTCGGAAGGAATTTCGGTGGGGGCGAGGACAACCTTGTCCCTGTGGAAGACCAGGTAAGGAGACTCGATGGAAAGCGCCTGGAGCTCTCCCATCCTTCTGGCTGACGTGATAGCCACCAAGAAGGCGGTCTTCCACGACAGGTGAGAGAGAGCACTCTGCATAGGTTCGAATGGCTTGCCCATGAGCTTTGCCAGTACCAGCAGTAGATCCCACGGAGGTGGGGGTTCCTCGACTGAGGGGAAATGTGATCAAGGCCTTGAAAAAGCGCTAGACCACCCTCTCCTGCGCCACCGACTGCTTCCCGGCCCGCGCCTGTAAGCAGAGATGGCTGCCAGGTGCACCTTAGGGTCGCCGACCTAAGCCCTTGACTAGAAAGGGACCATAAATAGTCCAAGATGCTTGCCAAGGAACAGGAGGAAGGGTCCAAGCTCTTGTTCCTGACACCAAATGGAAAACCTTTTCCATTTGAAGGCATAGCATTTTCTGGTCGACTCTTACGGGACGCCTAACTACATTGAGGACCTCGTCGGAAAACCCAAGGCCTGGAACTCTAGCCGCCAGGAACCAGGCTCAGGTGCAGGGATTGAAGGTCCGGATGGAACACCTTCCCCTGATTGACTGAGAGCAGGTCCGGGCGAGCTGGAAGCTGCCGGAGTCCTGGAGCTGAGACTGAGGAGATCTGGGTACCAGAACTGGCGAGGCCAGTCTGGGGCTATCAGAATCACCTGGCCTTGTCCCTCCCTTGAGAAGCACCTTGTGGATCAAGGAAATGGGGAAAGGCGTAAAGAGGCCCGGGTCCACTGCCTCGAGAAGGCATCCCCTGCAGCCAGCCCTGCTGAGGGGGCGGGCATGGAACAGACTCAGCTTCGCTGCTCCCTGGAGGCAAACAGGTCCACCTGAGGTGTGCCCCAATGGGAGAACAGATGCTGTACTACCTCCGGCAGGAGAGACCACTGTGGATGCAGCCCCATCCGGCTCAGGGCATCGGCCAGGGTGTTGGAGGCTCCTGCCACGTGAATGGCTAGGAGATCCGCCTCCAGGCTGCGCACGAGTGACCAAATGCGGAGAGCCTTGCATAGAAGCATGGAGCGCGGCCCCGCCTGGCGGTTTAGATAGTACATGGTCGCGGGTATTGTCCGGCCTGACCGGACCACTTGACCCCGGAGGAACGGAGCAAAGGCGGTGAGAGCTAGCGGACCGCCGGAGCTCCAGCAGGTTGATGTGGCATCGACTCCCTGGGACCAGAGGCCATGAGCCCGTGTTCCCCAGATGGGCACCCCAACCCATCAGAGAGGCATCGGTCGATAGAGAGACCGTCGGCTCGGGGCAGACGAACGGGATGCCCTCCTGCAAATGATCTGGAACGGTCCACCACTGGAGAGCGTCCCACATCCCCTGTGTCACCGACACAAGCTGGTCCAAAGGATCGCAGCGCTGAGACCACTGGCTGGCCAGTCCCCACTGAAGGGGACGCATGTTCCAGCGGGCCCAACGGACCACGCTCTGCAGGCCGCCATGAGACCTAGGAGGCGAGGAAGTCCCGGTAGGAGGGCAATTGCCCAACCAGAAATGATCGGGCAAAAAGGAAAGAACCTCGGCCCTGTCCGCTGGAGCCGCTGCCTGGCTCAAGAGAGTCGAAGCTGCGCTCGGCTGAATAGAATCACCTGCTTCGCTCAAGTCCGGATTGGCCTTCGTTGATAAGGAGGCCCAGTTGAGAGCAGACCTGAGGGCCAGATCTCTGACCACCCGCCTCCTCCTGGAGGGAGCTGCTATCAGCCAGTCGTCCAGGTAAGGGTACACCCGGACCCTCGCTCAAGAGGAATGCTGTCACCACTGCCATGCATTTGGTGAAGACCCTGGAGCTGAGACAGATGCCAAGGGCATGGCTTGAACTCGAAGAGGATCCTTCCGTCCGAAGCGAAGGGAATCTCTGGTGAGACGACTGGATAGGGACGGAAAAACGCTGGCCCCAAGTCCAGAGAGCAGAACTACACGCCGCTGCTCCAAGGATGGCATTATCTGAGCCAGAGTGACCATCCTGAAGGTTCTAGACCTTAGGAACTTGTTTAGGGTCGTGTAGGTCGTGAATGGGGCGCCAGCCCCCGTCTGCTTCGAACCAGGAAGTACCTGGACACAAACCCTGGGTCTGAAGGAGGGTCCACCACCTCTTATCACCTCCTTCTGGAGGAGGAGAGCGGTGTCGCTCGACGAGCCGCCAGTGAGGCTGGGGATCCCGAGCCTCCGAGGGGCCACGGCTCTGAAGGTGGTGCCTGTCAATTCCAGAGGCAGGCCTCTTCCCACCACTCTTCAAGACCCACCTGTCCGTGGTAACAGCGACCAGGCGGAACGGAAGTGTCTGGAGCTGCCTTCAATGGGGACTCCAGGGTAGGGTGACGGAATGGGGCGACACCCTCAGCGCCACTGGGCAGGTTTGGAGGAGGGACCAGCAGAGGGACCTCCAGGCCTTTTCCCTCCTGCCTCCTGTTAGAGGAAGCCGGGGCGGCTTGGGTTTGGGATGCCAAGGCCGAGCCTGCTGGCCCTGACGTTGTTGGGCAAGGCCGGGGCACAGAAGGACGAAAGGGCTTAGGCTGTGGTTTATGGCCTTTGTCCTTCTGAGCAGAAGAGACAGAGTCCAAGGTAGCATTGGACTTTCGATCCTCTGCAGGTGACCTTCCACCCCAGGGTCAAGAGGTCAGTCCTCAAAGAGGGAACATCCGCCAACTTGTGCTGGGTATCCGGGTAAAGGTGGATATCCTCAGCCAAGCCCGCCGACGATAGCCACCGCGGCCGCCACCCATCTGGCACGAGTCCCTATATCCAAAGCAGTCTGGAGCTGTTGTTTGGCCACTCGTTCGTTCTGGTCCCCACCTGCTTAACCGTAGTCTGCAGATCGGGCGGAAGATGAGGATGACCTCATCCAGGAGCCCAACAGGGCATGAGAAAAAATGTGCCATGAGGACGGCCAAACTGGCCTGACTAAGGCCGAGAGGACGTGAGCGTAGACTTTTCACCCGACATAGTCCATCTTGGACTCCTTGTCAGGAGGTTTGTCCACATCCTGGGCGCAGCCGGGCGCTACCGAAAACGCTGTCGGTAACCAACCCCTCAGCAGAGGGGTGTTCCAAACCGGACAAGGAACCGTAGGGACCGTGATACTTCCTGGCCATCCTGGCCGAAGGCGCAGGGCAGGAAGCAGGGCGCTGCCAAAGCTCCAGTGCCGGACCCACTATGGCCTCGCCGCCACCGGAAGGCCTCCGCGGAGAATCCCTCGGTCCAGAATCTCCGTGAGGGATACCTGGCCTGCTTTGGAACGGGTTCGAGCTCCATCCCGTGGACTCCGAGATGAGCCAAGAAGTCCTAGGAAGGACGACGGCTATCGTCCATTGACTGACCTCCTGAAGACCCAAGTCCAGTCGCTGGAGAAAAGGAGGAATCATCTTCGGACTGAAGAGTCCTCGAAGAGCTGCTCTGGCCTGAGCCACCCTTCACCTGCCGAGGTCGGTCGGGAGTGAGGGTAACCGATGTCGATGGGTAGACCTTAGCCGACCGAGAATCCTTGGTCGAGCCCCAACTGGTGGCTGTGAGGCGGAGGTTCCACCGAATCGTGGAGCAGCTGGTTTTGCCGAACAACCGCCTGGGTATAGGCCCTCTGATAAGTCGAGGGGCCAGTCGGCCGCCCGTGACAGTTATTAATGGCCGGGAAGGCGACGGGTCGGCTTACTCCCGCCAGGAGGAGCTGTTGCAACATAAGGTCTCGTCATCCGACGACTTACGCTGAAGCCTCCTCGCCCGAGGAGGAGGACGAGGACGAAGCGGCGACGCCGCATCATGGTGCCGAGACCGCCTATGACGGTGGGATTGGCTGACCGCCAAGAGGTCCGAGACCGAGTTCGGAATTTCCGAGGTCGGTGCGGGAGGTGTCGGCCGAACCGGGCATTCTTCGGCTCGGATGGTTCATCCGAGGGTTCGAGAACCGAGGCACGGGCGGCTCCGCTGATTCTCAACTCTCCGGGGAACCGGGAGTAGGGAATCTCAGCTGTTAAAGGCGATAGCTCATCCGACGAGTCGAGAAAATCTCGCATTGGCCGGTGGGGAGTCTCGGCCAACTGACCCGACGGGACACCGGTGAGGCCAGTGGTCGGGTCGAAGGGTCGACCGCCGACGGTCGCATTTACTCGAAGAGGGACCTTTCCTGGCCCCAAGAGCTGCCGACGGAGGGACTTACCCTTGTCCTTCTTTTGGACCGAGAATAAGGTCCAGCAGACGTAGGCCCTTCTCCCTTAGTGGAGAGGGACAGACAAAGCTCCTTAAAAGAAGCCGTGTAGGAAGAACCCAGAGAAAGCGGGATAAATGCCGCGGCCAAGGAAGATACGGCCCGCGCCGCCTCCTCTTCGAGGGCGAACATCCGCTCGAGCTGATCCGCTGAGCCCGCCGCCACGGACACCGCCAACCGGGCCTCCTTGGACTTCACCGGAGGGAAACGCTTCTCGGGATGGCCCAGTTGCAATCGGGCAGCACGGTCTTCGAGGACGTGACCGAGAAAGATGAGCACAGGTCGCAAGCCCGCGGTCGTGCTCAAGGCTCATAGGCAGTAGACACACGTGGAGTGTGGATCCGTCCGAGACATCTTCTGCCCGCATGGGCATCTCCAAACCGGGAGTCGATTTGTCCATCGCAGCCGCGAGGGATCGAAGACAGAAGTCTTATTCGCAAAATTTATTTTTAAATGCGAAAACGGAGAAAATAGGAACCAGTCTCAAACACAGAGCGTTAAGGAGGGAACCTGAGCTTCCAAGCGGTAAGGAAGATCTGGCATCATGGGGCGGAGCCGAGAGTTATACCACCTGGGTGGGTGGGAGGAGCAAGCTTGAAGACCTTCCGGCAAGATTTAAAGCGGCAAGGATACCTGCCAATGAGTGTGGATGAACAACATATCCATGTCCCTAGAAATAAGATGTTCCGTCGATACGGGATGCCGTCCTATCGACGAGGAATGCTCCAACGATGGGGGAATAGCCTCCGACAAAGAGATATGAGGAACAGAATGCTCCATCGACGGGGAAGCGTCTCCACGACAAGGAAAGAGCAGCAGATACCCATCATTTGGGAAGCAGCCCCATCGACGAGAACGCCCGTCGATGGGGAATAGTGCCTTCATCGACAAGAAACATGTGCCAGAGTGCTCTATCGAAAGTGGATGCATTCCCATCGACGAGGAAGTGAGCAATGAAGGCTCAGTCGACGGAAGGAGCAGCCCCGTCAACGAGGAACCCTCTGTCGACGGTGGAAGAGCAGGAGAAGCTACCTTCAACGGGCAGTGTTGGAGGGAGTGTGAGGAATTAGAGTTCCTTCTCCCTCTTATGCCGGGAACGTGAGCCCTGAGCCAGGGAACCCTTAGCAAGAGTCCCCAATGTCCATTCCAGCAGGGCTGCCTTGTCAGCCATAGAAATGTGCAAGGGCCAAGTACGAGTGCCAGGCCAAGGAGCAGCGGGGTTACTGTAAGTGGTTCACAGGCCCACAATAGAAACAAGGAGAGCCGGGGTAGTTGTGAGTGGTTCACAGGCCCAGAAGAGGGTAGAAAAGCCAGTTCATGTCGAAGACTGCAACACAGAAGAGTGAGCTAGCTGCTGTGCGAGCTGAAGCCAGCGGGAAAATGAACAGAAGCTACTTGGACCACACACACTTATACAGAGCCTGAGGAAGTGATGTCATGTGGGCAGTCCCTGAAGAAGACTGCTGGAAGACGCTGCCGTATGATAGCGCCACCTGGTGGAACTCCCAAGTGTAATAACCTACTGCAAGATACCAGTCCATAGAACATTTACTGTTACAGGTGAGTAACCTGTATTTCTAGGGATGTGGATATGATGTTCTATCCACACTGTCTGGCAGACTCCTAGCAGTTCTCCGCGAGGAGGGGGGCAAGGTGCACAACCTATATTTAGGGAACAGAGATTGGAGAACTGAGGCCTCAAAACCAGCATCCCGGCGTGACTCGAGGTCAATGTGGTAATGGGAAAAGAAGGTGTGTACAGACTTCCAGATAGCAACCCTGCAGATTTTCTGGATAGGGACATCCCTAGAAGCAGCGGTATGGAGTGGGGGGAAATGAGCCTTTAGTCCTACGGGAGGCTCCCTACCCAACAACCTATAGCAGAGATCAATGCAGGAAGTGATCCACCTGCCAATCGTCTGCTTGGCTGCAGGTCTGCCAGGTGCGGCTTCAGCATAGCTGACAAACAGCTGGTGAACCTCTCCCCGAACTACAGCCGTGCGCTCTTTGCAGTAAGCAAGCGCTCACCTCAGGTCCAAAAGTATGAAGCCTGTGTTCTGCCTCAAAGGTGTGATTTTTGTTACTGGAATCAGTTTTGAGAGGGAATCTCTTCTTTGGCACCAGAGTGCCCTTAGATGAAACTGGATGGCTCTCATTTGGAACCTGGAGCCTGGAACTGTGCCTGTGGCCGCAGCCATGTGTCCCAGGAACTGTAGGAACTGCCTTGCAGTTTTTGGCTTGTGCAGGCTGAATGAGTCTGCAATCAGCTGGATACTTCTTACCCTGTCTAAAGGTAGGTAAGTCCTGCCCTGCGGGGTGGGAGCTTTGCTCCTATGAACTTAAGCACCTCTGCAGGTAGGACAACAGACATTTTGTGATTTATCAACAAC
Source organism: Neoceratodus forsteri (assembly GCA_016271365.2). NCBI lineage: Eukaryota > Metazoa > Chordata > Ceratodontiformes > Ceratodontidae > Neoceratodus > Neoceratodus forsteri. Next base: position 732,072,108 of record CM057449.1, on the reverse strand, counting down.
TCCAGGGGCTCCAGAAGCCACTGGGTGATCTGCAGATGCTGTCTGACTTGCTCTGGTGATTTTCCTACCACCAGCCAGTCGTCCAAGTATGGAAACACCGTGACACCTTGTCTTCGAAGGTGTGCCACAACCACTGCCAGGCACTTTGTGAATACCCTTGGGGCTGAAGTGATGCCAAATGGCAGGGTTCAAAACTGGTACCGACCTGATGGGAGTCTGAATCAGAGGTATTTTCTGTGAGACTCTCTTATGGAGATGTGGAAATAGGCATCTTTTAGGTCCAATGATGCCAGCTAGTTTCCTTTTTGGAGTGTTGGCAGAATCAATGCCAAGGTTACAATTTTGAACTTTGGTTTTCTCAAATGCTTGTTTAGAACCCAGAGGTCCAAGATAGGCCGCCACTCCCCGTTTTTCTTTGTAGCAAGAAGTACCTTGAGTAAAACCCCCTTCCTTTCTGCTGAGTTGGGACAGGTTCCACTGCCCTTGACAGCAGCAGGTTTCGAGCCTCTGCCTCCAGCAGCTTTTTCTCTGCGAGGGAGGATGGTCCGAACACTCTGGTTCTCAGAAGAGAAAGGGATTTGAAACTCGGAGACAGTCCCCGACTCACTACTCCCAGGATCCACTTGTCTGTGGTGATCTGTTGCCAAGCCTGGAGGTAGTGAGACAGTCTGCCTCCGACAGGAATCGAGGAGGCGGACTGTGAAGACACGTCAGTGTGTTTGTTTGCTCCGGGGCGGAGGGATCCCCGCCTGGCACCCCTCCTGCTCCTACCTCTGAAGCATCCTTGCTGGGGATACTGTTGGTATTAGGGTGCAGCCACTGCCTGGAAAAAGGGCGTAATGTGAAAGGACCTGCTCCTGCCTCCCCTTCTATGGGGTCTGGTGGATGAAGAGGCTTTTTCTTTAGCAGAATTGCTTTTGAAGGTGGCTTTATATTCATCCACCTTCTTCATGCAAGCCACTGTTTCTCCGAAAAGGGAATTACCCTCCAGAATGAAATCCAGAGCCTTTGTTTGGGTATACTGGGTGAGATTTGTGGCTCTTAGCCAGGCAAACCTTTGTTGAGCAACAGAATTTGCCATTCACCTGGCTGCTGTATCACTGGTATCAGCAGCCATTTGAAATTGATACTTGGCTGCCTCCAAGCCAAACCTGGCAGTTTCTGCAAGGTCATTAGACAAGGGTGAAGGGGCTTTGTTTGCCATGGCCAGTACAGACTGCCATAAAGACTTTTGATACTGGGCCGCATAGGCTTGGAAATTAGCCTGACTAATAGCCAAGGAAGCTGACAAGTATCCTTTTTTTTGGCCATACTATCAATCTTCCTGGACTCCTTATCTGGTGGGTGAGAAGCCAGGGGCACCTTAGCCTTGTCACAGGCAGCTACCTGCACCACCCCCTGGTAGTCATGGTGGGAAAACAGAAATTCTGCACCCTCCCTTTCCAACTGACATTTCTTGTCCAGCCTCTTGTTAAGAGGGGGGACAGAATTGGGAGTCTGTAAAATCCTCAGTGCATCTTTCTTGACGAATGTATTTTACAGGCAAGAGGATCTTCTTTGTGGGGGTTAACCCAATCATCTCAAGGTAGTCCACCTCTTCCTCATCCTCTATTTCTTCACTTGTGGTGATGTCCAAGGCATCAGCCATCTTCCTTACAAAAGTAAAATGTGAGGAATAATCCTCAGTGGTTCTAGGGGGTGAACCAAAATCCTGCTCAGGGGAGACCGCAGGTTCAACAGGTTCCCCTTCATCTTCCTCCTCACATTCACCATAATCCTTTTCTTCAATGAAGATTCACCTGTGCTGCCAGTCTCTTCCAACTGGGACTTCGACAGGTGGCTGCTGGCCAGTGGGGAAAAGACCTTGTAAAGCTTGCACCAGTTTAAAAGCCTGAGCCATTTCTTGAGGAGTAGGAAGAGCCAGAGTACCCACAGAAGTCCCCTTTTTTTCAGTAGGGGGTTCTGTGTGCTTTACTTTCTTTGTCTTTTTAGAGGGAACTGGGAGTCAGCCGGTTCAGCAAGCTTCTTAGTGCCCTTATCACCCATCTCGGGGATGGAAATAGTAACAGCAGTGGTTTCACCCACAGCAAAAGAGGGTGTGGGATGGTCAGAGCCAGAGCGACCCTTAGGTGGAGGAAGTTTTTTCTTGAGCCATTCCAGGCGTTTCTCTACTATTTTCTCTGGGAAGGTTTTACAGATATCACATTCTTCCTTAAGGTGATCATAAGTCCAGGTAGGCAACACACAAATTATGCTTGTCTGCCTTGGCAAACACTTCCCCACAGTCAGTACAATTTTTAAAACCAGGTTCACCGGTTTTCTTTTTTAGCTTTCTCTGACATTTTATCGGAACCGATAAAAATGTAAACCGCTAAATAATTTAAAAGTTTAGTGGTTGCAGTCTGTTCTGGTACCAATAAGGAACCAATGGGAACCAAAACCGATGGAAAAAAAATTAACCAAGGCCATCAGTTCAGTAACCAATTAAGTGGTTACTAAAATAAAGTATTTAAAATAAAATTAAACTAACTTTTTTTTTTTTTTAAGTCAGAAAACGAAAGTAAGTCGGCTCCCCACCAGTTATACCGAACCGGGAGGAACCAATAAAAACACACAAACACTAAAACTAAGGTTTAGCTAAAAATAACAGTCAGTAAAAGGCAGCAAATGAAAGAAAAAGATACTTATATGAATTTATAAGTTTCTTCATGTCACAGGTACAACTAGAAGAGCAGAACTCCTAGCGACTAGATTTTACAGGCGGAGTAAAATCTGAGGGGGTTTAGAATTAAGGCAGTTCAGTTCAAGGCAGCATTTGAATAGCTGTCACATGCAAATAGTTCCATCATTTGCACATGTTCTATCTTCTCCGGGCAGTTCTGGCTTAAAGGGACACTGCAGAAAGTTAGGAATACCTGAGTATTACTGGGGCTAGAATAGAAATTTTCAGTTCCACCCACATCATTTCAAAACCATCTACCTTGGCTTGGCCGGTGGTGCTGATGGCTGAGACACTGGATGCCTTACCTCACACTACACTGGCAACCTGGGTTCGGGAACGACCTCAGGTCGTCAGGGTGCCAGCATGGGGTGGGGGAGGAGAGGAGTGGGACTGAACAAGCCGGCAGGCTGCTCTCCTCTCTCAGGGGTGGGCTCTCACCCCTCTTGTAGTCCCGCCCCCCCACTGAGTGGAGGTCCAGTGGGGTAGCATAGGCGAGGAAGGGCAGCAGAATGGGTGGGCAGTTGGGGCTGAGCTGGCTTCCGGTGTGCGTGCGCACCTCCACACGCATGTACGGCCATATGCCAGGGCCTCGGGAGGAAACCTACAAAAAATTAAAACTCTCTCTCTATATATATATATATATATATATATATATATATATATATATATATATATATGAAAACTACCTCTAATTCCAACAATCTTTATATGGAACACTGTTATGGATATACACTGCAATCCCTCCTCCACTATGTTCCTGCCTATCTTTCCTTTCCATCTGATAATCTTTAACTGCAACTACCCGAGTAGGGATATGAGGACTACACCATGTCTTAGTTATTAACCTCACCTGGACCCCATTTTGTTTCATTACCACTTCAAGCACATTCATATTTACACTTTTCTTAAAAGTTCTTAAGTTCTCCTTTCTTTCCATGATCCTAACTACAATATTAAACTCTTTAATTCAATTTCACACAGTCTTTCAATTTCCCGGAAATTTACTGGATTTGAAAAATTCTTATTCTCTTGCATTTTTCTTCTACTAATCATCAAAAACTGGAATATTGTTTTCTTCCATCCCCATCCTTCCTTTGAAACCATATTGACTTATTTCCTGCTTTGCCATGTTTATCATTATAAACTGTATAAAAACACACATACCAATTGACATTTTTTTTCTCATTATAATTCGCTAACCAAATACCCTTAAAAGCAGGTGGAAAAAGTTCCGCTGCAAAACAGCTGGACTCTAAAAATATACTACATAAAAGAAATAAAATATTTTGCAGAGCATAACATCTTAGTTACTAAATTAAAAAAAAGGCTCTCAAGTCCCACTTCCTGCTATAAAACAATATAAAAACTAAGTTCTAGGCATAACCTACCTAAAGAAAATAAACAATTTTACATGACTCCTAACTGCTAAATTAAATAAAGCAAACTCACAAACCCCACAAACAAACAGAATTCCAGGTCCCAGTTTCCAGCTTCCTCGACTCCTCCGTACTCTGCCAGAGTACTCAGCAGGAGGACACAGGAAGGCACTGCTGCGTCTTAGAGCTATTGTTTATTTATTGTTTACTGTCTTCCTCCCTAGGTTCATCACCTTACACTTTCTGGTGCTGAATTTCAGCTGCCACACCACAGACCACCACTCTAGTTTATGCAGGTCATTCTGCATCCCCCTAATTCCCTAGTCACTGTCCACCCTCCCACAAAGCTTTGTGTCTTCTGCAAAGAGACAGAACCTGCCCTGGATTCCTTTTCTAATGTCACTAATGAACATATTGTAGAAGACCAGCCCCAGGACAGATCCCCATGGCACCCCACTTGTGAACTCCCTCTCTTCTGATTTGAGCCCATTTACCACGACCATCTGCTGCCTCCCCCTCAGCCAATCTTCTACACATCTTACTATGTCCCTTGCCGCCCCCTAAATCCTCCATCTTTTTCAGCAGTCACCTGTGAGACACTGAATCGAAGACCTTGATGAAATCTAAACAGAGTAAAACCATGGTGTGGCCTCCATCCAATGTTCTCATCACCCAGTCAAATAAAACTATTAGTTTAGTTTGATAAGGCCTCCCTGCCACAAACCCATGCTGTCTATCCTGGAGGCCACTGCTTTCCAGGCAGTCCACTAGGTCCTTCTTGACTAATGAATCCATCAGTTTGCCTACAAGTAAGGTAAGACTGACCGGTCTGTAGTTCCCATTATGCTCCTTGTCCCCCCCCCCCCTTAGTGAAGCGGAACCAGATCTGCCACCCTCCAATCCTTTGGAATGATCCAGGTCTGTAATGGGCTATGCAACAGCACTACCAAGGGTTCAGCTAGTTCTGCTGCCAGCTCCCAGAGCACCCTCAGGTGCATCCCGCCCGGTCTCCAGGCCATATCTACCTGAAGGGCTGCTAACCACTTCCAGACCCTTTCACTGGTAAACACTGGCTGCTTCATCTCCATGACCCCCTTAAGGGCTGCCTTGATGCCACTCTCTGGCAACGGTCCGCTGTCTCCCCTAGTGAAAACAGCGCAAAAGTAGTCATTAAGGATGGCTGCCTTTTGTCTGTCCTCCTCTATTACACTACCTCACTCCAAAAGCCTAACAAGTCCCCCTCCTTTCCTCTTTTTTCCCCAATGTACCTGAAGAACTGCTCTTCTCCACTCTTGACCCCTCAGCAATACACGTCTCTGTGTCCACCTTTAGCCTCCTTAACTGCTCTCACTTCCCTAGTTCTCAATTTGTACTCTCCCCCTTCTTCCTCCCCCTTACATAGTAACACAGCAATTTAAGGTTGGAAGGGAATCTAGGACCATCATGTCCTCTTTGCCCCCCTTTCCCCAAGCTTGCTTCATTTACTTTGTATTTACCCGGAAGGCATACTAGACAAACATTTGCCTATTTTCAAGCATGACCTGGAAGATTGTAACAGAGAATAATAATGTTACCAATTTTAAACACCTCTTATTTAAATTTCTAAGCTCTGTTAGCAAGTGTGGATGTTTGTAAAAGGTAATGTTATATGCTCATTGTTATGTAGTATAATGTCCTGTGTCAGACGTGGCTGAAAAAGGGCTCTGCCCAGACCACCTCCTAGTTAAAAAAAATAACACACATTACAGTAAAAGACAAATACATTCCTAACAAGAGTCCAAGATACTAAACCCAACATAAAACATAGCTGAAATGGCGAGTTTCAGAAATATACATACTACATACATAAAGTTTATCAAGTGACATGTGCAAAAGGCATTCGATAAGAAAAACCTAACTGTCCATCATATAATCGGAGGATGGCATAAGTATGCTTTGCAAACAAATACCACTTTGTAGGGATTCCCTACCCACTCCAGGTGTTCCAGTCATTCCCCATAAAGCATGCTTTCTAGCGCACTACTAATCTTTGTAGCTCCATGCTCAACTTTTTCAGGCTCTTTTACACCCTATATACAATGCAGTGCCCAGAACTACATACAATACCCCATATGGGGCCTAACCAGTTCCTGCATAATGGCATTATCACCTCCTTTTCTTTACTATCCCCCCCCCCCAGTAACAGCACCAGGCATCCTGCTGGCCGTGCTAGCAGTTACAGAGCACTGTCTAGACATGTTCAAAGAGGAGTTCATTAAAATCCCAAGCCCCTCTCCGGTTTTGTCACATCCAATACTTTACATCTACACTGAGAGACATAATGCTTCAACTACTGCAAATTACTCAGATACAATTTTAATTTTCAGTTTTCCTTTCCAGAGTTTATAACCCATCAAGGTAGCTTGCCCAAAATCTTTAAACAAAAGGTATTTGACTGTCCTCCACTGATTTCATATTGTTTACCATGTCAGCCTGCTGTGACATCACAAACACAGCAATTGTAAAGTCAGTTGGATGCTTTTTTGAACGCCAAAGAGAAAGCAGTACTGCATTATGACAAATAGGTACTAGAATAATAACAGGAGACTTTACACAACTTGAAAACACTACAGAACATATTGTAAATATACTAGTTCTGAGCCATTTATTGTATATTAATAGTAAGTAAAGTAAAGTTTTATTTGTATTTGGCGCCCAATCCTGGAAGCTCTGGGTGCCATTACAGTTAAAAGTGAAGCGGAGCTATTCTGGCTGGAACAGAATGCAAGTGAAACCACTCTTATCCTGCAACGAGTGGCAACTGGAGACATATTAAAATATTATAGATTGAGGGAGCGTCCAGTGTTATTTAAAAAACAAAGAAAAAGTCCGGAAATGTGGCCATTTCCCAGGCATCGGTGCATGAGACACTCTTCAAAAAAAAAAAAAAAAAAAGGGTTTCTCACTCGCAGGGGAAGGAAGCGCTCTGACTGGTCGGGAGCACTCCCTCAATCTATAATGTAATAGATACAAATCTAAGTACTTCAAACTGCACTGCATATTTTAGCATGCATTGTCCTTAGAATTTCCTTCATTTCAAGAACTTGGGATGGAAACTAAAGGCACAACAGCACAGAAGCAATGGTGGTGTAAGTACTAAACAAAAGAACCAACCTGGTATCAAATCCCCGGACGATAGCTCCCATGGATTTAGCAGCCCCTGCTGCCGCTAGACCTGCAACACCACCTCCAATAACGAGTACCTATGCATAAAAAAAGACACACATTATAGGAACTTCAGCTCGATGACCACTCTGACATATGACACAGGACAACCAAGGTACTTTACTATAACTGCACTATACCATAACTGCAAACAGGATAATTGCTCTGAACAGTGCTTTGGTTACTCCACACCTGGAGTACTGTGCCAGTTTTGATCACTGCAGTACACAAAGCACAGTAAAGAGACTGACAGGGTCCAACACAGGGCTGCAAGCTGATTATTGGCTTAGGAGCCAAGAGGTATGACAGACTCAAATTTTTTTTAAAAGAAGGCTGAAAGGGGCACACAATGAAGGTATTTCAAATAATAAAGAGGTTTGACAGAGTGGTGTATATACAGATGTCTGGCTGATGAGTGCTAGCAGAATTACAGGTCATGCACACAGACTGGGGGAGGGGCAGGAAAAGGGGAACCATTAGGAAAACTACTTCACACAGAAAGTGGTTAACATGTGAAGTATCCTATCTGGCAAGGTTGTGGAAGCTAGCATTGTTCAGACTTTCAAAGCAGAACGAGAGATGCAGAGAATGGCATAAAAGCAATCAGGGAAGAATTCAGGCTGATAAGCTTGGATGTGGGTCTATGCTCAAAACTGGTACAGTGCCCACAGCCTTGCTATAATAATCTAATCTGTGATAGCTTGATTTGTCTGTTCTAATGCCACTGTTTCAGGGGAGAAACAGGGAATAAAGCAAAGAATGTTGCCAGACGGCAGCACCAGAAAGTGCCTTAGGCCCATCAGCAACTCATTAAGGTGCAATTAGGCAACCAGAATAGGCAGCATGCTTAAAGATTTCTAATATAGTAGTTTGAGATAGTGGTTTGCCAGTTTCTAAGACTGTCCGCTGTAAGGGTGTGTGCTATAACTGGAATGCACTGAATAGTGTCTGCCACGCAGCAGGAGTGGAGGACAAGATGATCACCTTCTTTCAAAATGATACTATGCCACTATACAAAAAGTAAGCAAGTTAATGGTTAGATGTTCTAATGATACTGGAGGAATGTAAGAAGTTGCGGGAAGACTCTAAGGTAGAACACTGGGGGAGTAGGGTCAATGGTATGCAAGTGTAAATTATGCAAATGCTCTTTGACCTCGATGACCGAAGGAAATCAGCATCTACCAGAGGCAAAGAGGCTTGCAAACTACCAAACATTTTAAAGAATCCTGGAGTGATAGTATCACTGGATCGTTAAGTGGAGCAGCCGCAGGCAAAACGTGCAAGTGTCAAGGCAGGCTAACATGGTGCTAGGAAACATCGAGAGGAACACCAGACAGGATATTCCACACGTTAACCACTCTGTGTGAAGTAGTTTTTTTGTTTCCCTTTACCTTATCCCTCCCCTCAGTCTGCGTGCATGATCTCTAGTTCTTCTAGCACTCACCAACCAGACATCTGTGTATATGCCAATCTGTCCAACCTCTTATTATTTCATACACCTTCATCATGTTCCTCTCTCAGCCTTCTTTAAAATAATCTGAGTTTGTCCAATCTCTCATAGCTCTTACCCCACCCTTTTGAGAAAAGAACCAATGGGTTCTGAAACGCGTAAAGCAAGTATCACATAGTGGTTTTCAATTTTGTGAAAATAAACGTTTCTTCAGCTGGTTGAGTCCGCTTGTATTTTGCTGGTGAGTGCCCGACTTACTGCTTACACATTGTATTGTTTCTCATTCTGGTTTCTGTAAATAAGGCGCTAAGAAAAGCAAGTAAGAAAAAAAAAAATAAATAATGGCCGGCCCGGTGGCACAGAGGGTTGAGGTGCTGGTGTCTTACCGCGACTCACGCTGGCGACCCCGAATCAGGAAGAACGGACTCGGGCGCGGGGGTAGGCAGGAGAGAGAGATCGAAGCGTCCGGAGGACTGCTCTCCTCTCCTGGGTGGGTTGTGGAGGTGTCGCTCTGCAGTGACCTCCGGTGGAGACCGGGGGCAATGCAGAAGCAACACAAGAAAGGGAACGTCACCAGAAAAAAGGAGACTGGTTCCACACTCAGCCGTATGACGGCCACCTGGCAGTCCAATGCCATCAATGTCTCGGGAGCCATCCATCCCTCAGCAGTACCCCAGGGCCAAGTAGTGCGCTTGCCTGCCCCCACAGGTGCCTCTCCTCTCAGAGGAGGGGGGCCCACCCGGTGAAGGGTTACGTCCAGGTTACCCTGGAGATGACTGCGAATGTGATGGATGGGGCATGGGAACAGGACGGATCAGAGGTGCCTTGGCACAGCCTGAAGGAGTGGCTGAGAGCGGTAGCATGCAGGGGAACAAAGATAACACACAAAAAAATGGATAAGCTCACATAAGCTTAAAAGCTCAAATGGGCAGACTGGGTGGGCCATAGGCCCTTATCTGCCGACACTGTCTATGTATCTATGGATAAGGGCTGTGAAGGAATGCTAGAGGCGCTAAATATGTACGTACACACTGGGACCACAATGGCCAAGGGGGAATTCGGTAACAGTATTAAAGATAATAAGGGAGATTATACAACTGGGCTCTAAATTAATGGTATTCTGCCCTGTTTTGCATATCGGTGTTCAAGGCAGAATACCATTTGCGCCATACTGGTATTCGGTCTTAAGTACACTTCACCATGCCACTGGTCTGCAATTTAATCAATAGCTCTGCTTTCTTTCTCTTTTTTTATCATGACATATTTTTACCCCCTTGGCAGCCACTGACCTGCTATCCATCCAGCCACCGCTCAGCTCAGCTCCACCTCCGACCCGGACGTGGCATGCACAGCTGGCATATGCAGCTCTGCCTTCGAGAAGGGCACCCCCATTGTCCCCCATGCCAGACGAGGAACCATTACCGGCACGCGCATCGGGCATCGTCAGCCGGCAGAGTGCGGCCATCAAACTGCCGTGGTATGTGCTGCTCCATTTTCGATTTTTCTACCCCGGGAGTGAAAGCGCGTAATGACGTGCCTGGCACAAACGCATGTTCGTCGCGACGCCATCCCAAGTTATGCTGAAGTTTCTAGCAGTGCCCCCGATAGGTCACCGGGGCCGCAGAAGCGATGGCTCCTGGATCCCTCACCCGAGGATAGAGAACAGTCCGCCAGAAGCTCAATCTCTATCCCCCGCACCATGACGGCTCGTCAGGCCCAAACCCGGGTCGCCAGCGTGGCGCAGGTGTGGCGTCCGGCGCCTCAACCCTCAGCGCCACTGGGCCGGCATAGCTCTGCTTTCTTAAGATTGGCAGATTACTGGAGGTAGGAGACAGCATACAAAATTTTAGCTTTTGGTATTTCACCTCCTACTCCCATACCAGATTATTTTCCTAATTTCGACCCCTGAACAAGTAGAGTATTTATTTATTTAAATGTTTTACCAGGAGGGCACACTGAGCACAGTACTGCTCGATTCCAGGTGTGTCCTGGGGGAGGGGAACATAGAGAAAAACAATCATCCAATACACAGAGTGTACAGTAATTTAACATGAACATACAGAGATGTGAGTTAAAAGCATAAATACATGAATTACATAACACGTGAGGTACTGTACTGAGGCAACAAACAAGCATCTAGGACAGGGTGAAATACCAGTTTGCGGATAACAGGCTGGACTATTAGCTCATATGCAGGCACATCTTAGCCACATGCACAGGTCGTGGAGAAGTGCTCATTTATGAGGTAGCTGAGGAGCTGTGAAGGGGGCATTTGCCGAATGCTTACAAGGAGGGAGTTCCATAATTTGAGCATGCGATGTCTGAAAGCTACTTGGCCGATCGAAGAGGGCATGCACGGTACAGCCAGAAGGCGTGGTGTCAGAATTCCTGAGGGAGTAGACAGGAGAGGAATGCGCAGCTAACAGCATCGAGGTATGGAGGCTAGGACTGGGACCAGTACTTCGCCATGAGCTTGGCGCAATCAGACTGTCAACGGTCATGTAGCGAGGGAAGACAGAGTTCAGTAGAGCACTCAGTGGTGGAAGGAGGGCGGACTATCAATGGCAAAGCGGCAGAAAGAGTGGAATAGGGAGTTCAGTCTGACTAAGGTGGACTTAGAAGCGGCACTGTAGACAACATCCCCATAGTCGAAGGTAGAGAGAATAATTTTCTGTACAAGTGCACGGCGGGCTGGCAGCGGGATGCATCCACTGTTGCGGTAGAGGACACCCAGTTTTGGGTGGAGCTTTTTGTGGATGGCATCGATATGTACAGAAAAGTCGAGATGCTGGTCCATCCAGACCCAGAGATATCTAAAGGAGGTGCAGGCCTCCAGAGTGGTCCTGTCCAGGGTATGGATGGGAGCCGAGAGAGTCTCTGCCTCATGCAAAGGTCATGGAGACAAGTCTTCCTGGCGTTGAGGAATAGCTGGTTTGCACGAAATCAGAACTGGACGTTACTGAAGTCCTGCTGCAACCTGATCGCTACTTCAGCAGTGGAAGGGCCAGATGCATACATAACTGTGTCGTCCGCATACATGTGTATGGATGTGTGTGGGCAGGCGGTAAGCAAGTCATTTAGGAAGATGAACAGGAGCGGCCCGAGGACCAAGCCTTGGGGGACTCCTGTGATAACTGGTAGGAGGGAAGAGGTGGAACCTCCGATTTTAACAGATTGGGATCGGCCTACCAGGTAGAAGTGAAACCATCCGATTGCCTTGGTAGAGAGCCCTGCAGTGGAGAGCTTGTCTAGTAATAAAGCATGGTAGACTGTGTCGAAGGCCTTGGCTAGGTCTACAAAAATAGCTGAGGTGGTATGGCCCTTATCAATATGATCAAGGATGGAGTCGGTGAGCCGAAGGAGTGAGGTGGTGGTGGAATGGGACTTCCTTAAGCCAAACTGGAAGGGTGAGAAGAAAAAGTAGGAAAGCTGAGAGAGAGGACTAGGCGCTCCTGAAGCTTAGCTAGAATGGGGAGGAGGGAAATAGGACAGCAGTTACCGGGGAGGGGGGGCGCAAAGGTGTCACTTCCCTTTGGGAGTGGGATAACAGTAGTGTTTTTCCATTCTGAGGGAACTGAAGCTAAGGAAAAGGAGAGACTGAAGAGACCAGCCAGGGGGCGGCAATGGCGGGAGCAGCTAGGCAGAGCATCTTTGAGTCCAGCCCTGAGGGGCATTTGCCTTTGTTTGGGTTTAGGGAGACCAAGGCTTTGAAAACTTCCAAAGGTTGAGACCTGACAGAAGGAGAAAGTTGAGGGAGAAGGAAGAGAGGCCTGAGCTGATGGAGCTACAGTGGGGGGTTAGGGCTGGAAAGCGGGGATAGCGGACAGCAGTGCAGAGGTGCAACTTGTAAAATAGGAATTAAATTCTAAAGCTACTGCTAGAGGGTCTGCTACAGCGGTACCGCCTTCCTTCAACACAGGGGTGGGGGGCTGGGAGGATGGTGAGAAAAGGGATTTGACCATTTTCCAGAATTGAGATGGTTGGTTTAGGTTGGCCTGTAAGGAAGTTTTGAAGTGATTTGCCTTAGCCTGTCTGATTTGTCGAGTGCAGGCATTGCGTAAGGAGCGGTATATTGCGTGGTCAACAGGGGAGCTGGAGTCTTTGAATGACTTCCATGTCTGGTCTCTTGCTCGGATGAGGGCCCTGGAAACAGGGGAGGTACCCAAAGACTGGAGGACAGCAGATGTAGTCCCCTTATACAAAAGTGGGAACAAAGAGGAAGCAGGGAACTACAGACCAGTCAGCCTCACCTCGGTAGTGGGGAAGATCATGGAAGCACTACTGAAAGAGAGACTGGTGGAACATCTGGTTGTCAATGGACTACAGGACCCAAGACAGCATGGTTTCACCAGGGGGAGGTCATGTCAGACCAACCTCGTTGAATTTTTTGACTGAGTGACTATGGAGGTGGATAAGGGGAGGGCAGTGGACATGGCCTATCTGGACTTCAGCAAGGCTTTTGACACTGCCACACAGGAGACTACTACACAAACTGGGGAATATGGGTGTGGGCAGGACAGTAGTGTGGTGAGTAGGTAACTGGCTGGGCAGCAGGACAGAGGGTGGTGGTAAATGGCTGTCACTCCACAGAAGGAAGAGTGACCAGTGGGGTACCACAGGGATCAGTGCTGGGACTGGTCCTATTCAACATCTTCATCAGTGACATTGCGCAGGACCTAGAAAGCAGAATTTCACTGTTCGCTGATGACACAAAGCTCTGTAACACAGTAGATACACCAGAGGGTGTAGACAGAATGAGAAGGGACCTGCAGAAACCTGAAAAATGGTCAGGGGTTTGGCAGTTGAAATTCAATGCAAAGAAGTGCAAGATAATGCATATGGGGCACAAAAACCCGGGCACAATATATCAGTTGGGGGGTGAGGATATAGCATGCACCAAGCAGGAAAGGGATCTTGGGGTTATCATCTCGGATGACCTCAAGGTAGGGAAACAGTGTGATAAGGCAGCAGGTAAAGCAAATAGGATGCTGGGATGCATAGGCAGGGGCATCACAAGCAGGAAAAGGGAGGTCATAATTCCACTATACAAGACAAGACACTAGTGAGGCCCCACCTGGAGTACAGTGTACAGTTCTGGAGACCATACCTACGTAAGGACATAGACAGGGTAGAGAAGGTTCAGAGGAGGGCAACAAAGATGGTACATGGTTTGCATCACAAGTCCTATGAGGACAGGTTGAAGGAACTGAATATTTACTCCCTGGAGGAGAGGAGGGAGAGAGTGGATATGATAGAGACATACAAGTATCTTACAGGGAGAAACAGGGTGCAGGAAATACAGGTTACTCACCTGTAACAGGAGTTCTAGGAATGGTATATGTTGTTCATCCACACTCATTGGCAGTATCCTTGCCGCTTTAAATCTGCGGAAGGTCTTCAAGCTTGCTCCTCCCACCCACCGGGTGGTATAACTCTCGCTCCATGACGCCAGATCTGGCCCGCTGGAAGCTCAGGTTGTCTGCCAGGCCGGGAGGTCGGGTAGTGTTGGATGAACAACATATACCATTCCTAGAACTCCTGTTACAGGTGAGTAACCTGTATTTCTAGGACATGGATATGTTGTTCATCCACACTCATTGGCAGACTCCTAGCAGTCCTCCGGGAGGAGGGAGGCAAGACGCACACCCCATATACTTACTTGGGAAAGAGAGACTGAGAACCGAGGCCCCAAAACCAGCATCCCGCGTGACTCAAGGTCGACGTGTGGTAGTGGGTACGAAGGTGTTTGCTGACTTCCGTAGCAGCCCTGCAGATTTCTGGATAGGGACGCCCTGGAAGCAGCCACCGCTGCAGCAGTATGGCGGTAGAATGAGCTCTTATCCTCTGGGAGGCTCCATGCCCGCCAACTTATAGCAGAGATCTATGCAGGAGGTTACCCACCTGCTTATCGTCCGCTTGGCTGCAGGTCTGCCAGATGCGGCTTCAGCGAGGTGACAAACAGCTGGCGAACTTCCCTAATTTCAGCCGTGCCCTTATAATAAGCGAGCCTTCTAGGGTCCAGAGTATGGAGCCTATATTCGCCCCGAGGTGATTGGGTAGAACACCGCAGAGTCAACACCTGGTTAAGGTGAAACTCGACACCACCTTCGAAGGAATTTCGGTGGGGGCGAGGACAACCTTGTCCCTGTGGAAGACCAGGTATGAGACTCGATGGAAGCGCCTGAGCTCTCCCATCCTTCTGGCTGACGGATAGCCACCAAGAAGGCGGCCTCACGACAGGTGAGAGAGAGCACCTGTGCATAGGTTCGAATGGCTTGCCCATGAGCTTTGCCAGTACCAGCAGTAGATCCCACGGAGGTGGGGGTTCCCGTACTGGAGGGAAATGTGATCAGGCCTTTGAAAAGCGCCAGACCACCTTCTCCTGCGCCACCGACTGCTTCCTGCCCGCCGCCCGTAAGCAGAGATGGCTGCCAGGTGCACCCTTAGGTCACGACCCAAGCCCTTGACTAGAAAGGACCATAAATAGTCCAAGATGCTTGCCAATGAACAGGAGGAAGGGTCCAAGCCCTGTCTCGGCCACCAAATGGAAAACCTTTCCATTTGAAGGCATAGCATTTTCTGGTCGACTCACGGGACGCCCAACTACATTGAGGACCTCGGCGGAAAGACCCAAGGCCTGGAACTCTAGCCGCCAGGAACCAGGCCGTCAGGTGCAGGGATTGAAGGTCCGGATGGAACACCTTCCCTGATTGACTGAGAGCAGGTCCGGCGAGCTGGAAGCTGCCGCGAATCCTGGAGCTGAGACTGAGGAGATCTGGGTACCAGAACTGGCGAGGCCAGTCTGGGGCTATCAGAATCACCTGCGCCTTGTCCCTCCTCACCTTGAGAAGCACCTTGTGGATCAAGGGAAATGGGGGAAAGGCGTAAAAGAGGCCCGGGGTCCATTGCCCCGAGAAGGCATCCCCTGCAGCAAGCCCCGCTGAGGGGGGCGGCATGGAACAGACTCAGCTTCGCTCTCCATGGAGGCAAACAGGTCCACCTGAGGAGTGCCCCAAAGGAGAACAGATGCTGTTACCTCCGCAGGAGAGACCACTCGTGGGATGCAGCCCCATCCGCCCAGGGCATCGGCCAGGGTGTTGGAGGCTCCTGCCACGGAATGGCTAGGAGATCCGCCCAGGCTGCGACGAGTGACCAAATGCGGAGAGCTTTGCATAGAAGCATGGAGCGCGCCCGCCTCTGGCGGTTCAGATAGTACATGGTCGTGGTATTGTCCGCCTGACTCGGACCACTTGACCCCGGAGGAACGGAGCAAAGGCGGTGAGAGCTAGCGGACCGCTCGAGCTCCAGCAGGTTGATGTGGCATCGACTCCCGGGGACCAGAGGCCATGAGCCCGGTGTTCCCCAGATGGGCACCCCAACCCATCAGAGAGGCATCGGTCGATAGAGAGACCGCTGGCTCGGGCGGACGAACGGGATGCCCTCCTGCAAATGATCTGGAACGGTCCACCACTGGAGAGCGCCCACATCCCCTGTGTCACCGACAGCTGGTCCAAGGATCGCAGCAGTGACCACTGGCTGGCCAGTCCCTACTGAAGGACGATGTTCCAGCGGGCCCAACGGACCACGCTGGTGCAGGCCGCCATGAGACCCAGGAGGCGAGGAAGTCCCAGGCAGGGGCAATTGCCCAACCAGAAATGATCGGGCAAAGGAGGAAAGAACCTCGGCCCTGTCCGCCGGAGCCGCGCCTGGCTCAAGAGAGTCGAGCTGCGCCCGATGAATAGAATCACCTGCTCGGCTCGAGTTCTGACTTGGCCTCGCTGGATAAGGAGGCCCAGTTGAGAGCAGACCTGGAGGCCAGATCTCTGGACCACTCCGCCTCCTCCCTGGAGGAGCTGCTATCAGCCAGTCGTCCAGGTAAGGGTACACCCGACCCTCGCCGCGAGGAATGCTGTCACCACTGCCATGCATTTGGTGAAGACCCTGGGAGCTGGAGACAAGTCAAGGGCATGGCTTGAACTCAAGAGGGATCCCTCCGCCGGAAGCGAAGGAATCTCTGGTGAGACGGACGGATGGGGACGGAAAACGCGGCCTGCAAGTCCAGAGAGCAGAACCACGCCGCTGCTCCAAGGATGGTATTATCTGAGCCAGAGTGACCATCCTGAAGGTTCGAGACCTTAGGAACTTGTTTAGGTCGGTAGGTTGAGAATGGGCGCCAGCCCCCGTCTGCTTCGGAACCAGGAAGTACCTGGACACAAACCCTGGGTCTGAAGGAGGGTCCACCACCTTCTTACCACCTCCTTCTGGAGGAGGAGAGCGATGTCGGCTCGACGAGCCGCCAGTGAGGCTGGGGATCCCGCGCCGAGGGCTGACACGGTCAGCGGTGGTGCCTGCTCGAATTCCAGAGGCAGGCCTCTTCCCACCACCTCCAAGACCCACCTGTCCGTGGTAACAGCGGACCAGGCGGAATGGCAGCTGAGCCGTCTCTAATGGGGACCAGGGGTAAGGTGACGGGATGGGGCGACACCCCAGCCCGGCACTGGGCAGGCTTGAGGAGGGACCGGCCGAGGGACCTCCTGGGCCCTTTCCTCCCTGCCTCCTGTTAGAGGAAGCCGATGGCTTGGGTTTGGGATGCCAAGGCCGAGCCTGCTGGCCCTGACGTTGCTGGGCCGGGCGCCGGGGGCGCAGAAGGACGAAAGGGCTTAGGCTGTGGTTTGCGGCCTTGTCCTTCTGAGCGGAAGAGACCGAGTCCAAGGTGGCATTGACTTCTCGATCCTCTGCAGGTGACCTTCCACCCCAGGGTCGAAGAGGTCAATCCTCAAAGGGAACATCCGCCAACTTGTGCTGGGTATCCAGGCAAGGTGGATATCCTCAGCCAAGCCCGCCGACGATAGCCACTCGCGGCGCCACCGATCTGGCACATGAGTCCCTATATCCAAAGCAGTCTGGAGCTGCTGTTTGGCCACTGCCTGCCCTGGTCCCACCTGCTTAACCGTAGTCTGCAGATCGGCGGAAGATGAGGGATGACCTCATCCAGGGAGCCCAACAGGGCATGAGAAAAATGTGCCATGAGGACGGCCGAACTGGCCTGACGAGCGCCGAGAGGACGCAGCGACTTCGCCTCGACATAGTCCACTCTTGGACCCTTGTCAGGAGGTTTGTCCACATCCCTGGCGTTGTCGGGGCCGAAAACGCTGTCGGTAACCAACCCTCAGCAGAGGGGTGTTCGAAAACGGACAAGGAACGGGACCGTGATACTTCCTGGCCATCCTGGCCAAGGCGCAGGGCAGGAAGCAGGGCGCTGCCAAAGTTCCAGTGCCGACCCACTATGGCCTCGCCACCGGAAAGGCCTCCGCCGGAGAATCCTCGGTCCAGAATCTCCGCGGGGATACCTGGCCCGCTTGGACACGTGGTTCGAGCTCCATCCCGTAGACTCCGAGATGAGCCGGCAGTCCTAGGAAGGACGACGGGCTATCGCCCATTGACTGACCTTCCTGAAGACTCCAAGTCCAGTCGCTTGAGAAGAAGGAGGAATCATCTTCGGACTCGGAAGAGTCCTCGAAGAGCTGCCTCTGCCTGAGCCACCTTCACCTGCCGAGGTCGGTCGGGAGGAGGGTAACTGACAGCCGATGGGTGAAACCCTTAGCCGACCGAGAATCTCTGGTCGGAGCCCCAATTGGTGGTGTGGAGGCGGAGGTTCCACCGAATCGTGGAGCAGTTGGTTTTGGCCGAACAACCGCCTGGGTATAGGCCTCGACAAGTCGAGGGTTGTGTCGGCTGCCGGTGACAGTTACTTAATGGCCGGGGAAGGCGCCTGAGTCGGCTTATTCCGCCAGGAGGAGTTGTTGCAACATAAGGTCTCGCACTGCCGACGGACTCCTACGCCGGCTCCCCGTCCGAGGAGGAGGACGAGGACGAGCGCGACGCCGCTTACCGCGGTGCCGAGACCGAGACCGCTTATGACGTGGGAACGGCTGACCGCTAAGAGGTCCGAGACCGAGATCAGAGTCCCGGAATTTCCGGGTCGGTGCGGGAGGTGTCGGCCGGAACCGCACTCCTTCCGCTCGGAAGGTCCATCCGAGGGCCCGGAACCGGAGGCACAGGCGAGCCCATGGATCCTCAACTCCTCCGGGAACCGGGAGAGGAATCTGCCGCTAAAGGCGACAGCTCATTCAATGGGTCGAGAAAATCTCGACTTCATCAGTGGAGTCTCGGTCAACTGACCTGACGGGACACCGTGAGGCCAGTGGCCGGCCGAGCGGTCGACCGAAGCCGACGGTCGACGGCCCGGGGAGAGGGACCTTTCCCGCTCCCAAGAGCGTCGACGGAGGGACTTACCCCGCCCTCTTTTTGGACCGAGAATAAGGTCCAGCAGACACAGGCCCTTCTCCTTTAGTGGAGAGGGACAGACAAAGTTCTCAAAAGAAGCCGCGTAGGAAGAACCCAGAGAGAGCGGATAAATGCCGCGCCGAGGAAGATACGCCCGCCGCCTCCTCTTCGAGGGCGACCATCCGCCGAGCTGATCCGCCGGAAATACCGCTGGACACCGCCAACCGGGCCTCCTTGGACTTCACTGAGGGAACGCTCGGACGGCTCCAGCTGCAATCGGCAGCACGGTCTTCGAGGACGAGATGAAAGATGAGCACAGGTCGCAGGCCGCGGGTCGTGCTCAAGGCCTAAAGTAGACACACGGAGTAGTGGATCCGTCCGAGACATCTTCTGCCCGCATGGGCATCTCCAACCGAGTCGATTTGTCCATCGTATTGCCGAGGATAGAAGACTCAAGTCTTTTGCAAAATTTTATTTTTTTTTTTTTTTTAATCCGCAAACGGAGAATAGGAACTAGTCGCAAACGAGAGGCTATGAGGAACCTGAGCTTCCAAGCGGTAAGGAAGATCTGACCATGGGCTGAGCCGAGTTATACCACCCGGTGGGTGGGAGGAGCAAGCTTGAAGACCTTCCAGCAAGATTTAAAGCGGCAAGGATACTGCCAATGAGTGTGGATGAACAACATATCCATGTCCCTAGAATACACTATTTTTAAGTGAAAAAGATGTTCCAGGACTAGAGGGCATGTGATGAAGTTGGAGGGAGGACGATTCAGAGGAAACGTGAGCAAGAATTTCTTCAAAGAACAGGTGGTGGACAAGTGGAACACCCTGCCAGAGGAAGTGGTGGGGGCTGAAACAATCACAGGATTTAAGAATGCATGGGATAGACAAAGGAATTCTGGAGGTCAGGGGTAAGGAGCAACAGACTTTTAGGAAAACAAACTGAAATTACAAGCTCAAATGGGCAGACCGGGTGGGCCATAGGCCCTTATCTGCCGACACTGTCTATGTATCTATGTATGTCAGCAGTGATCCAAGGTAAGTGGGTGCCCCTCACACGAGTCCGTCTACGTGGAGCATGGTGGTCACATACTGCTAAGAACTTGAGTTTGAAATATTCCAGTGCAGCGTTGATAGAGGAGGCCCGGTGGATGAAAGACCAGTCAGTGGCTGTCAGGTCGTTTAGGAGTGAGACAAGGTCCAGGGATTTGAATGATCTCGTGAGAATGGTTCGGGCGCTGGGCCTGAAGATCTTGAGGATCAATTACATCATATGGTGATCACTTAAGGAGTCAGGTAGGATGCCTGAGGCTATTATACGATGCTGGTGAGAGGTAAGGGACCAGTCCAGTAGAGAATATTTTTTTTAATTTTGTGTTCAATCGAGTGGGTTCGGAGAACAGTTGTGATATGTTTAGTGCTGCTACCTGGTTGCGGATCTTGGAGGTAGTCCTGGAAAGCCAGTTTAGATTAAAATCCCACAGGATATGGAGCTCACCGCCATTGGTGTTGGATTTCAGGGGTGCCCAGGTGTTTCAGGATAGCCAGCGTCAGGGATCGGGGGGCCCAAATACAACCCAGCTATAAACACTGGTGTACTACGGGAGAGGGAGAGTTTGACCAATAAGGTGTCGATCGGGTGTGGAAGCTTAGGTAAGTTGACGTCTGTCAGCTGGTATGGGTGGTCACTGGGGTATTCAAGTAACCTGAGCTCTATTTCAGGCTAAACGGCAATACTTCTATCTACACCAGGAAATTAGTGAGACTGTGAAAAGTCTTTCATCAGGAGGCTGTGCGTTCAATGAACCTTACTGAATTTACAGTAAGACTAGATAGGCACTTAATGGAGAAGGTGAAAACGGGAGCACAGCCTTCATGGACTACGCCTCCTTCTGGCCTAGCAATTCATTACTCATGCAGCTCAAATGCTGATAATTAGATTAATTCAATAAGGATACAACGTACTCCAGTTCTGCCCTTTTAGTAGGCTAGGACAGCATGCCTAAAGCAAGTAAACTGGATTACCTTAGCAGGAGGAACCTTGCCAGCAGCAGTGATCTGACCGGTGAAGAAACGCCCAAAATGGTTTGCCGCCAAAACAACAGCCTTGTAACTGTCGAAATAATAATAATAAAAAAGGCCAATAAGACAAGAGAGATTTCATAACCAATTCACACTTCTGACCCCAAAACATTTTTAACCTTTCTAACACTGAACTGCAGAATTTTAAAATCATAGAATTAGGGAAATAATAAAATAAACACAACATATAAACTTGTCTTCTGTTTTCTTTAGAGTACCCAGGTTTTGATGTTTAGATACATTTACTCTATTAATCTGTATACACTGATTTTTCTATAGAAATGTAGAGACCATGCCAGTGTTCTTTTCAAGCAAACGCATACAAGCTAGTCTTGGATTAATGTCCCTGCACTCATTTTAAGAGTTGCATGTGTTACAGATATTTGGAACATTAGCACGGAATGTGTAACGGTGAGAGGAAACCAATTCCTGTTCCTCTTCCTTGTCAGATTTCCACAGATTATACCATTTTCCTCAGATTACTATTTCCCTTGATTATTTTTCACCAGCGGCTACAACTTAAAAGAAAACAGACCAGCTTTCATCAAACTTTACATAAACAGGATTAAACAGAGTATTTCGTTATCCGACTACAACTTTCCACAACTGCAGTTTCATTGTTAGCAAATGCCCAACTACACAGTGCAGCAGTTTCTAACTTCCCACCGGTGAGCTCAATTAAAACCATCTGAAGTGGAAGGGGGAAAAAAAGCAACAACTAAAAGGCATTACATTTTAAATGCGAACATCATACCCAGCAATGTTGGCCATGGAGCTCAGAGCATCATATCCCTGAGCAATGGTGATTCGAGGAACCTGGTCCATCGCTAACACAGAAGCCCTCCTTGCAGACAGCTGTTCCATCAGGTCTGGGTTCTGTGCAGGGTAAATGAAGCTGATCAGAGTAGCTGCATCTTTCAGTAGGTCTGCCTCATGCACACCCAGGGTCGGGTTAAAAACGGGAGCTCTCAGCTGGAAGACACAAAATGGTTTTGTAACTCAGTGGTGGTAGGAATCTAACAGGAATGCCAAAGTGCAAATACTGTATATTACACAACATCATTATTCAGAAATAAAAGAATCGATGTACAACTCTTCAATACATTCACTGTGGAAAAACGAAGCACTTAAAAAAAAAAAAAAAAATATGGAAACTTAGAACAAAACACACTTTTCAGAGTTGGCAAGGATAACTCTAAAATAAGCCTCTTTACTGGTCACCTGTGCTTAGTTGTCACAATAAGGTAGACAGAAGGCAAGAACATCACAGGGACTGACATCTGAGTACAAAGTCCCACAGCACATGACATGTCTCACAAAAGAGGATACAGTTCAAAGACAAGAGTACACATTTCACAATTGTCTGCGTATACATGAACCCCCCCCCCCCAAAGCATTTGAAAGCGTGGGGTGCAGAAGGAGTATCAAAGGCACCACATATGCTTTCAACTCCTGGGTGTTCTGCAACAGACCTAATCTGGAATGCCTTGGCAGAGAACTGGAAGCATCTGCTGTTGGGCTTCTGTGTTACTTTAGGGGCAGTACAGTATGCTGCAGGGAACAGAACCATGCAATTCAATGGCAACTGGGCTCTTTTGCCAGTGTTTTGTGACATGTCACTTACTGCAAGGTACTGCGCTACATCCTGGCTGGCACTGCTGTACAAGCTCCAACAGTACAGCATGGGGAAAGTAACCTTTTCATAGCCAACATGAGCACTACGTATGCAGTTAAAGTAGGCTGACTTAGTAAGTTACAGGTTGCATAACCTGTAAACAAAAATAAAGTACAAAAAAAGCACTAGCCTATTGCGATGCTATACAAACATGTATCCATACACATCTACTGCTATTCCTTTTTACGAGCAAATATACTTTTACTTTTCCCTCGGCTTCCTTTGCTACGTACTTTTTTCTGTTTGGCCCCAGAGTTATATAAATGCAACAGTAGTGGGGAACAGGGCTGATGTGGCAGGAAGCATGGCAGTGTACAACAAGCACTGTCAATGCTGAATGGTTACTTGCAGTATAACAGAATTTTAGAGAGCCCCTGATGTTGTTTGGGACAACTCTGAAAAATAATATTTAGACACAATATAGCTTATATTTTATTTACTGCTAAGAACATCTGCATCAAAATCGAAGGACTGGCAGTTGAAATTCAATGGTTAACAAAAACTAAATAAATAAATAAATGCCAAAAAGTGCAAGGTGATGCACATATGGAACAAGAATCAGAGGACAGAATACTAGATGGGGGTACCGCTGTGCACAGCCTCTGAGGAAAGAGATCTAGGGGGTCATCATCAGTGACTCCCTAAAACAGTCAAACCATTGTAACAAGGCCTACAGTAAGGCAAACAGAATACTGAGGTAGACAGGAAGGAGTCCCGACAGCAAAAGGAAGGAGGTATTACTATCTCTCTTTAGATCAGTGGTGAGACTCCACCAGGAGCACTGTGCCCAGTTCTGGAATCCTCACCTAAGGAAAGGTAAGGACAGACTGGAAGCAGTGCAACATATGGTGATCAAAGTGATTCAGGGCCAGCAGAGCAGCTCTTTCGAGGATCGGCTCAAGGCACTGAACATGCACTCGCTGGAGGCTGGACAAGAGAGGGGAGACATGATAGAGACCTTCAAATTTCTGAAAGGAATGAACAAGGTAAACTGTGAGGAACTATTTAGCAGAAGTAGCAAATCAAGAACACAGGAGCACCAGTGGAAACTGACAGGGAGGGTGGGGATTCAAGAGGCAATTGAGAACGTTTTATTTTACAGAAACGGTGGTGGAGCCGTGGAACAATCTGCCACCTGATGTGGTGAGTGCCAAAACGATTAATGGTTTCAAACAGAGTGAAGGGCTTTGTGGGTGTTCAGGGTGATAACGGTAGAGTGGGAAGCATGGGGGTGGACAGTTAAGTGTAACCCCCCTGTTACCCGGGGTTACTAGAATCCCAGTAAGACCTAGTGGTAGGCAGGGAAGACAGCTTGTGAAACTCCAGTTAAATGGATGTCACACTGTCTCACTCTGTTCTCAGTCTCAGCTGAGACTGAGGGATGACATCACCATAGAACTATCGCAGCTGCATGAGCCACATTGGAATCTGCAGAAGGGAGTTAGATTAGAATGTTGGGAGTTTTGAACAGTCAGTTGGAGAGTGCTGGGTGAGTAGTCAATAGGAGAGGAGCACAGCAGTTCTGTGCACAGGCTCTTGGAGCCTAAGCTCTGAAATAGAGCTACTTTTAGGGAAAGGCGTGTGTTTCCACCTAAAGAGGGACACAGTAAGCTGTTCTTAAAGTGGCAGAGACCGCTGATATTGGTCTCTGTGCCCCATCCCTGAGGGGATGGGGGTGGAAGGTTTGCCTGCTATTCCAGGGGCAACCCCCTGGTTCCTGCTAGAGAAGAAGCTGCCTATTTTCTGAAATGTGTTGTGGCACAAGAAGCCTTCAAGATTCGCCTGTGGGGCACCTGCAACCAAAGGGCCCATGTTTCACCTGAACTGTGTTAAAGCGGGGATTGGACTACTGAATTAGTGGGAGGCCTAGAGGAATAGGCTTAGCCAAAGTAAAAGTATGTTCAAGTCCAGCACAAGGGGAAAGTCAAGACATGCAGAGGAGATGTGATATACGTCTACCCTTTAATCTACATTGCCAAGCTTTCAAAAGAGTTTAGTGTCCAGAGAAATGGCCGGGTATGGACTGTGGGAGCTGGAGGTGGGAGAACCCCCCATCTTTAGTAACCAGGTCCACTTCTAAGGATTTGCTCTGTGGATTTCTACTTTGCCTCATGCACTTGGCCAGTGATGAGGGAAGTACCCAGACGTGGAATTGGAAGGAAAATTTCCCTTAAGGAGTCGAAGGCTCTAAGGTGGTTTGGGGAGCCACCAACAGAAAACTGGTTCATTGCCATATGGACTACAATCAAGTGTGGCAGTGGGAGAGCTGGGCGGGAAAGGCAAGTAATTAGTGTGGTAACTGGCTGTGCACCCAAAGCTGCGTGCCTGGTGGGTTCAGAGCCTGAGGGCTGAAATAGTGAATAAGTGTTCTGTACTCTTATCTGCATTACCAGGAATGCAGCCCCGTGGGGGTCAGTCTATGCTTTGTTTGTTCAGTTTGGATGTGAATAAAAGCCACACTTTAGAATCCCGTTCCTGGTATTGGACATTACAGTTATTGCTTCCTGTGTTCGGATTTACTTGGGTGCCCCTGTGCAGAGTAGCCAAACCTAGGCCCCCTGTGCCGAGTAACCTAGTCCTCCCAGACAGTCCCCACAGGTACTGTCAGCTTCCAGCATACCACCTGTCATTTTGCAAAAAAGGCAGGGGTGAGGGCCTTACATAAGCAATAAGGCGACAAAGGTGTGTAATGTTGTGTATGCGTCACTCCTGGGGGTGGGTTGAAGCATGAGGCAAGCCGGTGCTTCCCTCACAGGGTAGACAGATTGGCTCTATACGATAACACACACCTTGAGTGTTTATTTAAGCAATAAGGCATGACTAAGGAGTTATGTTATGGTCTCATTAATCACCTTCTAGGTATACTGAGGCACAAGGTGTAGCAGAGTGCCACATGCCCCTAGAGGGTGATTAGCTGACCATTAACATAATCCCTGGGAGTGCCTTATTGCTATTATAGTAAAAAAAAAAAAAAAAAATTTAAACAGTGTTAAACCTTGTTCAGCATATGGCTAAGCTCTACATGTATGTTAATAAAAGATTAACATAAGGCTGTTAAAATGTTTGCAGCCAATCAGAAAGCTCCATTTCTCAGACCCTTTTTATAATGTGGGTTAGAGCCCTGTATGGACAATAGCTCCCAGGTTTGTTAGGGTTTACTGACGGACTGAATGGACCAGTGGTCTTTTTCTACCATCACTGTCTTTGTTTCTATGAAAAAGGATCTCTGCTCTATTTGCTCTGTCTGCTTCTGCAGTCACCCCACTCCGCTGCTGTGGAGATATGTCATTAACAGCATTATGATGTCATGTGTAGACAAAGCAAATGAGTCCAAGAGAAAGTAATCTTGTTTTTATGTCACTTCCCTCAGAAATGAAGAAAACGGGGAAAGAATTAGAAAAACAGTTACAGGTTCAGTACAGTGCTCCTTTTAGCCTCATACTGTGTGTGTGTGCATGTTTCTTTCCCACGTATAGTGGTTTTCTCTAGTTACAGATAGGAGTCTGGAGAGTGTCTCAAAGCACTAAACATATCGGGGCAAAGCACTATGTGAGATTTCCTTTTATTGTTTGTGGCCCTGAGGGGGACTGAACCTGCAGCCTGCTGTTTTACAATTCTGTGCTTTTACCCTCTGTAGTGAAGGACCAATGATTTTCCATTTTTAATGTAAAAGAGCAGTAAAAACAGAATTTGTCATTTTATAATCAGCATTTAAGAATCAATTTTGAACGAAAAAAAACAAAACAAAAAAAAAAACAAAAAAACTTTGCAACAGCTTTTCGGACAAACTCCTCCATTCTGAGCCAAATTTCTGTACAAAACATGATTTGCCCTCGGTCATGGGAGAAACAAATGGAAAAAATGGATTTTAATATTTTGCCAAACAGAACTGGCCATTCATGAAAACTAAAAATCATTGGCTCTACCTCTGTACCATTCAGCCAGAAGTAAATTTTCCCAATATTGTTTTTTTTTTTATTTTTAATTTTTTTTAAGTACTAGTCAAAATTTTATTGTTCCAATTATGCATGCCTTTTAGTAACCCCAGTGAGTGTTTCTGTTCTTCAACCTGGTGATAAGTGCCATTTTAGAACTATATGATGTAGTTTATGTCCCTAACAGCCAGAGTTCTGTGGTAGAACATGGATGCATTGTATCAACAATGGAGGAGCATAACAGGGACATGAACTACACCATACAGTTGTAAAATGGTTCTTACCAGCAACATGTAAACCAGAAACAGCAACTGGGATAGCTAAAAAGCCTGTACAGCTGGAGCAATAACACCATTTGAACCAATATTAACAAGTTCTGGCCAGAGGCGAAAGGGCTACATCCGAGGAATTTGGGGTAAAAATACTGAAAATTACCAAAGTTATGAGCCTGCGTTTACAAAATATAACGTAGACTCAATTTATTGTTTTGTAACATTTTTACACCAAATTTTCAACATAGCCTTGCTATGATCCTGCCTCATGAAGAAGGGCAGAGAAAATGTTCAATTCCTAGCCTAAAGGTGATTTCGTGCAGGGACTGCAAAATCACCTTTCAAAATGTGAAATCAACATTTTGGTCAGGATCTGAAAAATGACAGCTGTCACATTCATGAAATGCTGTAAAGATATAGCTATGTTGTAAATTTAATGTTGTAAAAATACTGAAAATCTCCAAAGTTTGCCCGCTGGGTGGTGCTGAGGGTTGAGGCACTGGACGACACATCTAGCTCCAGGCCAGCGATCCGTGTTCGAGAGCAAACGCAGGTTGCCAGGGGTCGGCTGGGGGGGGGGTGATGGATCAAGCGTCCGGAGGACTGCTCTCCTCACCCATGGTGGGAGGGTTGCCGCTCTCTGCCGAACGACTTCCCCCAGGTGGAGGCCTGAGAGTAATGCGGGATGGGAGGGACACGAAAGGGGAGAGTTACAGGCGTCCAGCATGCACATGCCTTCACATGAGCACCGGCAGAAAGGAGAGAGAGAGAAACAAGAAAATGGAGCTGGCAGGTTCCATGATGATCAGCAAGCCTTGCATCAACCACCCAGTTCTGGATTTCTGTGTACTGGGAGGGAGAAAGTCGACACTCCTTGGCTCCTCACCCCAGCCCATGCAGGGAGGGCAGTCTCTGAGGGAACTCCCGGGGGCAGGACTGCAGCGGGGGGGAGCCAGAGAACGAGCCCTTCAATGGAGAGCCGGAGCCACCTGCCAGCTCCGCAGAAGGCAGAGAGAAATACAATGGAAAAAAAAAAGAGAGAAAATTACCAAAGTTACGAGTCTGCGTTCGCAAAAGTCAACTTAGGCTCATAACTGTTTTTTGAATACTTGTACACCAAATTTTCCAACATAGCCTTCTTATGATATCACCTCATGAACAAGGGCAAAGAAAATTTTCATCTCCTGCCCGAAAGGTGATTTTGCGCAGGGACTGCGAAATCACCCTTCAGGACAGATCTGCCTAATGACAGTGCAACTGTTAATGAGGTGGTGTCCCAAAGAAGGCATGTTGAAAATGTGTGAACCGCATACCCGGTTCCTCAGTTCGTGGTCCAGCTTTGAAGAGTGAAGAGCGTGTCTCGACCCACAGAAGATTATGGCACTGTACACCGGTGAGGTAAGTAGGACTGGAAGAGACTCACTAACAGCCGCATAAGACATCAATGGGCAGTTTTAAAGGACTGAGGATTACCGAAAGTGACACTGGTGATTGGGCACCCTCAGTGTTATGTTTGGGGAGTGCTGAGACGGAGGAGGGTCGGGTGGGCAGAGGGAAACAAATACATAAAAAAAAAAAAGCAACACAGACAGACATAACCGCATGCACAGGACGGGGGGGTGAAACAAACAAGGACATAGAGTTTGTGATGACACTGGGGATTGGGCACCCCAGTGTCAGTGATATGTTTGGTGGTGGGTGGGTGCTGAGAGGAGGGTCGGGTTGGGGAGATATTATGTTTCTGGAAAGGGGGGTATCTTTAATTAAAAAAAAAAAATTTTCAAATCGGCGGTCATGGTGGAACATAGTACAGTTCGCCGTAACCAAGATAGCTGCTGCATTGTACTGCGCATGCGCCTGTAGTCGCACATGCACAACAGTTTGGTGGCCATCTTGGACATGGCAGTGTGTGCTGTGTTCCGCCGTGACCAAGGACACAGTAAAAAGAGTGCAGTGCTACTTCCAATCGAGACAACGAGCAGAGTTCTTCACAGACGTGCAGGCGACTACGGTGCAACTCCAACATGTTCAGTCGGGTCGGAAGGAATGTGCAGAGTCCCTTTCTCATAGCAAGAGGTCTGCAGGGCTACACCCACTGCAGCCCTAAAATAACATATTCTACTGGGAAAAATGACAGATTTAGTGCAGTTCTCCTTTAATGATGAGTTTTCAAAGTCTGATAATGATGTGTTAGGTGACAAATGGGCAGAAAACCAGTGTGATTGGTGGGGCTGCATCCTTTGAACTACACAAAGTTTACACCCATCAGTTAACTGAACAATGGTCATTGTCAGTCTTCTCAGCAATGGATTTTGAGTAGCACCGCTTCTGCATTTCAATGTCCAATACTGACTTATGTAGTACACACCTCCACAGACCCCTACACTGACTGAGCACCACCAATATCTTCGCTTTGCGCATGCACACGAACAAACATAAAAACAGCATATGAGCTCAAAACAAAAGTGTGTTGGTTACCTGTGTGTTGCTCCCATACTGTTTTGTTTCTTGCAGTTTAGTTACCCCAGCTAAGATGGAACTTCTTATTTTCAATGTGTTGCTTCAGCCCAAGTTTACAAATGGGTAGGGGGGGGGGGTGAAAGAAGAGCAGTGTCAAATTACTTGCTCAAGGTGACACTGTGGCAGGATTCAAACCAGCGATCTTAGTTTCCAAGTTGACTGAACGAACCACAAGGACAAGCAGCCTTCTAAGGTACTGCCTTTTTGTTACCGAATTTTGTAACGGATACAATGTATGACAAAAGCTGCCAGATTAAGGCCATCCCAGTGGCTCTGAGGGTTGAGGCACTGAACACCACACCTCACACCACACCTGTGACCCGGGCTTGGGAGCAAGCTTGGGTTGCCAGAAAACCGCAGTGGAGGGAGGGGACTGAGCATGAGATGAAAGCTCTTCTCTCCCAGGGAGAGAGAGGGAAGGTTGTCCCGCTCCTTGGCTGTCTCCTGGTGGAGGTTAAGTGACAGCACCAGGAGTTAGGAAAGCAAAGAACGTGGCTACGTGGCGCGCGCGCACACACACACACGAAGGGGAGGAACGAAAAGCAGAAAAAGGGCATTCCCAGGCTCCATTAAGCCCTGCAAGCTAACCAGCGTCCTACTTTGCCGTCGGATCGCCAGAAGCCCAAATCTGGATAGTAAGTCCTGGGTGAGGACAGCCCTCCCCTTCCCGGCCCCGCCACAGGGGGAAATCTGTGGGGGACGAGGGACTCAGTGGTACCAAGGTGAGCAATGGAAAGTCATAGGTGGCAGCAGAGTTGAGTGACTGCCTGTGGTCACCCTGTGGGAGGAGCACAACTTACATATGAAAAAAAGAAAAGCTGTCAGAGTACTGTGAGATTCAGAAGCAGAGTTTTAAAGATGGTTCGGATAATTCCTTAAGAGAACATTACAGGCGATGAGCAGCACTACAATATTTACCAAACAGGCTAAACTGACATTATGTTCTGCTCTACTACATATACTGCAGTCTGCTTGCAGGCCTGAGTGATCGGTTGCACAACCAGGTTAGATTAAATAATGTAGTGTTTGAAGGGTCAGTTATCCTGGACTAGGCATTGTGCCTTGGGGGTTGGACTGTTAAGAATAACAATAAGTACACTAAATGTTTTTTTTTTTTTTTTTTTTTTTAAAGTCCATGTCTGCAATAGTTGTACCCTGCATTTTAAAGAGGATTTAACAAAAAAAATAAATAAATAAAACACAACAGTACTGGGGGGAACCTACCAAATGGGCTAATATTTTTCTGATAGTTCTCAATATGAAAAACAGTATTAAAGCAATACAGAAGGCTATTCCACAAAGGTTTTGAAAAGTTGCATTACTTACCAGTAACAGCAGATCTTTGCTAGAATCTCCTCCATGTAGCCACATATATTTACTGTAAGCTGTCATCATCAGGACAACTAAAAAAAACTTCTGCCTAGTTGGGGCTGCTCACACCGACGTACACCATCATCACAGATAATCTTGGAGCTGTTCTATACCCACAGGACTGAGAAACTAAAACCAAGACCAGGCTGTCAGGAGAGGCAATGGTTCCGGTAACAAAGACCCCATTACAGAGAAAAGAAATGGAGAAGACATGTGCATTACCTCGCATGTCTTCAAAATTATTTCACCTGACAATACAGAAGAGGGTAAGTGGGAGGAAGAGTTGTACGAGATACTCTTGAAGATTTATCGTCACCAGTAAGCATCTAAACCATCTTCTTTGAAGACATGTCCCTCCATACAGCCACACAAGATGAACACTTCCCAAGCAGTTCAGCACTAGAGTGTGAGGAAGGCCACGAAGGGAGGACATGTAGCTCCGCAAGACAGTAGGCCACGGTGGAAGGCTAGGTCAAAGCCAGAGCAAAACCAGCCCATCTACAGGAGACCAGACGCAGTAACGTACAAACATGCTTCATGTGGCAAAGCAAAGCATACATTAGCTGCCAAAACAGAATGGAAGCAGGCAACAGAAGCGGCCATACTACAAAGTTATCAAGTGCTTTACAAAGCTTCTGGTAGTTGAAGGGAAGGAAAGATGCCAACCATTGGGAAAAGCATTGCTTAGAAAAAAAAGGGGCACCCATCATCCTGGGGGTGAATGAAACAAAAAGCTTAGGGGGAATCCATAACAAATGCTTGTTCTATTTTTTTTCTCTCACTGAGAAGTCAGTTTGAGAACTGAACGGTGGCTCAAACAAAAAAATTACTCACCTTAGTAATGTTGTTTCTTCGAATGGCGTCTTGCTATATTATGACATATGCAGTGAGTCCCAACCTTCGAACTGCTCCGGAGGTGAAAGAGTTAACTTTCCATGCCAGGCATGGAACGCTGAGCTCGGTTGAAAACTCTGTCTGTTGTTCTTCAAACTCAAACTGTCAGATCTTTACGAGCTAAACTCACTAAGGTCCTGTGTGGAAGCTGTAAACCTACACTAGCCAACTGGCTACTAAATATCAGAAACACATTTTTTGGTCCCAAAACAAAGACTCAAGTCAGGAGACCCAAAAAATGAAAAACACAACACCAGTCACGCCAAAAATGGAGGGGTGAAAAACAAGGTGGGCATCTACTAAGTGCCAACACTGCACTGCCCACCCATCCCCAAAACAGAGGGTTCTGAGAGGGGTGAGGCGGGAGGTCGTTATATATGAACTCCATTAGAAGAAATACAGGTTACTCACCTGTAACAGGAGTTCTAGGAATGGTATATGTTGTTCATCCACACTCATTGGCAGGTATCCTTGCCGCTTTAAATCTTGCCGGAAGGTCTTCAAGCTTGCTCCTCCCACCCACCCGGGTGGTATAACTCTCGGCTCCGCCCCATGACGCCAGATCTGGCCCGCTGGAAGCTCAGGTTGTGCGTCGAAGCCGGGGAGGTCGGGTGGGTCGTGTGGATGAACAACATATACCATTCCTAGAACTCCTGTTACAGGTGAGTAACCTGTATTTCTAGGGACATGGATATGTTGTTCATCCACACTCATTGGCAGACTCCTAGCAGTTCTCCGGGAGGGGGAGGCAAAGACGACAATCCTAATACTTACTTGGGAAAGAGAGACTGAGAACCGAGGCCCCAAAAACCAGCATCCCGGGCGTGACTCAAGGTCGATGTGGTAATGGGTAATGAAGGTGTTTGCTGACTTCAGGTAGCAGCCCTGCAGATTTCCTGGATAGGGACGTCCTGGAAGCAGCCACGATGCAGCAGTATGGCGGGTAGAATGCTCTTATCCTCTGGGAGCTCCATGCCCGCCAACTTATAACAGAGATCTATGCAGGAAGTGACCCACCTGCTTATCGTCCGCTTGCTGCAGGTCTGCCAGATCGGCTTCTGAGCGTAGGTGACAAACAGCTGGCGAACCTCTCCCAATTTCAGCCGTGCGCTCCTTATAATAAGCGGCGCCCTTCTAGGGTCCAGAGTATGGAGCCTATATTGACCTCCGAGGTGATTGGGGTAGAACACCGCAGAGTCCAGCACCTGGTTAAGGTGAAACTCCGACACCACCTTCGGAAGGAATTTCGGTGGGCGCAGGACAACCTTGTCCCTGTGGAAGACCAGGTAAGGAGACTCTATGGAAAGCGCCTGGAGCTCTCCCATCCTTCTGGCTGGCGTGATAGCCACCAAGAAGGCGGTCTTCCACGACAGGTGAGAGAGAGCACACCTGTGCATAGGTTGAATAGCTTGCCCGAGCTTTGCCAGTACCAGCAGTAGATCCCACGGAGGTGGGGGTTCCCGCACTGGAGGAAATGTGATCAAGGCCTTTGAAAAAGCGCCAGACCACCTTCTCCTGCGCCACTGACTGCTTCTCCGCCCGCGCCTGCAGCAGAGATGGCTGCCAGGTGCACCCTTAGGGTCGTCGACCTAAGCCCTTGACTAGAAAGGACCATAAATAGTCCAAGATGCTTGCCAAGGAACAGGAGGAAGGGTCCAAGCCCTTGCCTGACACCAAATGGAAAACCTTTTTCCA
Source organism: Neoceratodus forsteri (assembly GCA_016271365.2). Lineage (NCBI taxonomy): Eukaryota > Metazoa > Chordata > Ceratodontiformes > Ceratodontidae > Neoceratodus > Neoceratodus forsteri. The sequence goes on along the minus strand of CM057449.1, from coordinate 732,038,623 downwards.
TTTGAAGGCATAACATTTTCTGGTCGACTCCTTACGGGACGCCTCAACTACATTGAGGACCTGCGTGGAAAGACCCAAGGCCTGGAACTCTGCAGCTCAGGAACCAGGCCGTCAGGTGCAGGGATTGAAGGTCCGGATGGAACACCTTCCCTGATTGACTGAGAGCAGGTCCGGGCGAGCTGGAAGCTGCGCGGAGTCCTGGAGCTGAGACTGAGGAGATCTGGTGCCAGAACTGGCGAGGCCAGTCTGGGGCTATCAGAATCACCTGCGCCTTGTCCCTCCTCGCCTTGAGAAGCACCTGTGGATCAAGGGAAATGGGAAAAAGGTAAAGAGGCCGGGGTCCACTGCCTGAGAAGGCATCCCCTGCAGCGAGCCCTGCTGAGGCGGGCATGGAACAGACTCAGCAGCGTTCTCCTGGAGGCAAACAGGTCCACCTGAGGTGTGCCCCAATGGGAGAACAGATGCTGTACTACCTCCGGCAGGAGAGACCACTGTGGGATGCAGCCCCTATCCGGCTCAGGGCATCCGGCCAGGGTGTTGGAGAGCTCCTGCCACGTGAATGGCTAGGAGATCCGCCTCCAGGCTGCATGCGAGTGACCAAATGCGAGAGCTTCCTTGCATAGAAGCATGAGCCGGCCCCGCCTGGCGGTTTAGATAGTACATGGTCGTGGTATTGTCCGCTCGACCGGACCACTTGACCCTGGAGGAACGGAGCAAAGGCGGTGAGAGCTAGGCGGACCGCCGGAGCTCCAGCAGGTTGATGTGGCATCGGGACTCCCACGGGACCAGAGGCCATGAGCCCAGTGTGTTCCCCAGATGGGCACCCCAACCCATCGAGAGGCATCGGTCGACAGAGAGACCGTCTGCCTTGGGCGGACGAACGGGATGCCCTCCTGCAAATGATCTGGAACGGTCCACCACTGGAGAGCGTTCCACATCCCTGTGTCACCGACACAAGCTGGTCCAAAGGATCGCAGCGCCATGACCACTGGCTGGGCTGCAGTCCCACTGGAAGGGGACGATGTTCCAGCGGGCCCACGGACCACGCTGGTGCAGGCCGCCATGAGACCCAGGAGGCGCAGGAAGTCCCGGCAGGGCAATGCCCAACCAGAAATGATCGGGCAAAGGAGGAAAGAACCTCGGCCCTGTCCGCGGGGCAGCGCTCTGGCTCGAAGAGAGTCGAGCTGCGCCCGATGAATAGAATCACCTGCTTGGCTCGAGTTCCGACTTGGCCTCGTTGATAAGGAGGCCCAGTTGAGAGCAGACCTGGAGGGCCAGATCTCTGGACCACTCCGCCTCCTTCCTGGAGGGAGCTGCTATCAGCCAGTCGTCCAGGTAAGGGTACACCCGGACCCTCGCGCGCATGAAATGCTGTCACCACTGCCATGCATTTGGTGAAGACCCTGGGAGCTGGAGACAAGCCGAAGGGCATGGCTTGGAACTCGAAGAGGATCCTTCCGCTCGGAGAGCGAAGGAATCTCTGGTGAGACAGACGGATAGGGACGTGAAATAGCGTCTGCAAGTCAGAGAGCAGAACCACACGCGTTCCAAGGATGGTATTATCTGAGCCAGAGTGACCATCCTGAAGGTTCGAGACCTTAGGAACTTGTTTAGGTCGCAGAGTCGAGAATGGGCGCCAGCCCCCGTCTCGCTTCGAACCAGGAAGTACCTGGACACAAACCCTGGGTCTGAAGGAGGGTCCACCACCCTCTTATCACCTCCTTCTGGAGGAGGAAGCGATGTCGGCTCGACGAGCCGCCAGTGAGCTGGGATCCCGAAGCCCCAGGGCGGCGGCTCTGAAGGGTGGTGCCTGCTCGAGATTCCAGAGGCAGGCCTCTTCCCACCACCTCCAAGACCCACCTGTCCGTGGTAACAGCGGACCAGGCGGAGCAGGAGGTGCGAGCCGTCCCCACGCAGGACGAAATAGTGTGTGGGAATGGAGGCGACACCCCTCAGCCCGTCACTGGGCAGGCTTGGAGGAGGGACCGGCGAGGACCTCCTGGAGCCTTCCTCCCTGCCTCCTGTTAGGAAGCCGGCCGGCTTCGGGTTTGGGATGCCAAGGCCGAGCCTGCTGGCCCTGGCGTTGCTGGGCAGGCGCGCTGAGGGCGAAAGAAGGACGAGGGCTTAGGCTGTGGTTTGCGGCCCTTTGTCCTTCTGGCCGGAAGAGACAGAGTCCAAGGTAGCATTGGACTCCTCGATCCTCTGCAGGTGACCTTCCACCCCAGGGCCGAAGAGGTCAGTCCCCAAAAGGGAACATCCGCCAACTTGTGCTGGGTATCGAAGTAAAGGTGGATATCCTCAGCCAAGCCACGCACGCACAGACACTCGGCCGCCACCGATCTGGCACATGAGTCCCCTATATCCAAAGCAGTCTGGAGCTGCTGTTTGGCCACTGCCCTGGTCCCCACCTGCTTAACCGTAGTCTGCAGATCGGCGGAAGATGAGGATGACCTCATCCAGGGAGCCCAACAGGGCATGAGAAAAATGTGCCATGAGGACGGCCGAACTGGCCTGACGGAAGGCGAGAAGGGCATAGCGTGAACTTTTCATACAGCATGAGCTCAATTTCTTGGACTTCTTGTCAGGAGGTTTGTCCACATCCCTGGCGCTGCCGGGCGCCCGGAAAACGCTGTCGGTAACCAACCCCTCAGCAGAGGGGTGTTCCGAAAAAACGGACAAGGAACCGGTAGGGACCGCATACTTCCTGGCCATCCTGGCCGAAGGCGCAGGGCAGGAAGCAGGGCGCTGCCAAAGCTCCAGTGCGGACCCACTATGACCTCGGCCACGGGAAGGCCTCCGTCGGAGAATCCTCGGTCCAGAATCTCCGTGAGGGGATACCTGGCCCGTTTGGAAGCGAGTTCGAGCTCCATCCGGTGGACTCGAGATGAGCGAAGCAGTCCTAGGAAGGGCTGACGGGCTATCGATCCATTGACTGACCTCCTGAAGACTCCAAGTCCAGTCGCTTGGAGAAAAAGGAGGAATCATCTTCGGACTCGGAAGAGTCCTCGAAGAACTGCCTCTGGCCTGAGCCACCTTCACCTGCCGAGGTCGGTCGGGAGTGAGGGTAACTGACAACGATGGGGTAGACCCTTGGCCGACCGAGAATCCTTGGTCGGAGCCCCAGATGGTGGCTGTGGAGGCGGAGGTTCCACCGGAATCGGTGGAGCAGCTGGTTTGGCGAACAACCGGCCTGGGTATAGGCTCCTCGGATAAGTCAAGGGGTTGTGTCGGCCGCTCCGGTGACAGCCACTTAATGGCCGGGGAAGGCGGCGGGGTCGGCTTACTCCCGGCCAGGAGCTGTTGCAACATAAAATCTCGTACCGTCGGCGTAATTTCATGAAAGCCTCCCTCGTCCGAGGAGGGGCCGAGGGCAGCTGACGCCGCTTACCCTTGATGCCAGAACCGGAACCGCCTGTAGCGGTGGGATCGGCTGGACGCGAGGTCGAGACCCGAGTCCCGGAATTTCCGAGGTCAGTGCGGGGAGGTGCCGGCCCGGAACCCGGCACTCCCTTGACTCGGATGGTCCATCAGGGGCTCGGAACCGGAGGCACAAGCGAGCCACAGGATCCTCAACTCCTCCCGGGGAACCGGGAGAGGGAATCTCGGCCTAAAGGCGACAGCCCGTCAACAGGTCGAGAAAATCTCGACTTCATCAGTAGGAGTCTCGGTCAACTGACCTGGACGGGACACCGTGAGGCCAGTGGCGAAGCCGAGCGGTCGACCAGCCGACGGTCGGCTGACTCGGGAGGACCTTCCCGCCCCAAGAGCGACGGAGGGACTTACCCTGTCCCTCTTTTTGGACCGAGAATAAGGTCCGCAGACGTAGGCCTCCTCCTTTAGTGGAGAGGGACAGACAAACTCATAAAAAGAAGCCGTGTAAGAAGAGGCCCAGAGAGCGGGATAAATGCCGAGGAAGATACGGCAGCCTCCTCTTCGAGGCGACCATCCCGCTCGAGCTGATCCGCGAAGCCCACCGCACGCAGACACCGCCAACTGGGCCTCCTTGGACTTCACGGAGAAAGCGCTTTCGGGACGGCCCAGTTGCAATCGGCAGCACGGTCTTCGAGGATGTAGGCCGGAAAGATGAGCACAGGTCGAAGCCTGCGGTCGTGCTCAGGCCTAAGCAGTAGACACACGTGGGTGTGGATCCGCCCGAGACATCTTTCTGCCCGCATGGGCATCTCCCAACCGGAGTCGACGGTCCATCGCAGCCGCGAGGGATAGAAGACTGAAGTCTTTTTCGCAAAATTTATTTTTAAATCCGCAAACGGAGAAATAGGAACCAGTCTCAAACGCAGAGCGTTAAGGAGGGAACCTGAGCTTCCAAGCGGTAAGGAAGATCTGGCGTCATGGGGCGGAGCCGAGAGTTATACCACCCGGGTGGGTGGGAGGAGCAAGCTTGAAGACCTTCCGGCAAGATTTAAAGCGGCAAGGATACCTGCCAATGAGTGTGGATGAACAACATATCCATGTCCCTAGAAACATTACTAAGGTGAGTAATTTTTTCTTCAAACAACATGAAGTCTTGCTATATTATGACATATGCAGACTACACAGCAGTACCTCCATGGAGGAGGGACAGAACCTACTTAGGAAATAGGCTCTAAAGCACAGCTGTACCAAACCGAGCATCACTCCTAGCCTGGGTGTCCAGAGAGTAATGCTTGGTAAAATTGTAAACTGTTTTCCAGGTAGCTGCTTGACAAATCTCTAGAATGGGGATGTCCCTGGCAGCAGCTGTACCTCTGGTAGAGTGAGCCCTCAGGCCTGAGGGAGGAACCTTACCCAGCTTTTCATAACAGAATTGGATACAAGAGACAATCCACCTGGCAATGGATCTTTTAGTGGCAGGTTTCCCTTTACCAACCTCACCATAAGTGAGGAACAGTTGGAGGGAGTCAAACCTGTGACCCTTGGTACGCTCAATGTAGTAACTAAGGGCTCTCTTCACATCTAAGCTGTGCAGCCTCCTCTCGCCAGAGGAGGAATGGTCAGTGAAGTACACTGGAAGAGAAATAGACTGATTAAGGTGGAAATCTGAAACCACCTTAGGCAAGAACTTCCTGTTAGTCCTGAGGACCACCTTATCTCTATGAAAGGAGATAAAAATCAGGCTCTACTGACAAAGCCTGTAATTCACTTATGCGTCTGGCAGAAGTGATGGCTACCAGAAACACAGTCTTCCAAGTCAAATACTTAAGCTCTGCTGAAGACAAGGGCTCAAAGGGAGGTTGCATAAGCTGAGTAATGCAAACATTAAGGTCCCAGGCAGGGGCAGGGTCCCTGAATGGAGGGTTGGTGTGAAGCAATCCCTTAAAAAACTTAGAGAATACAGGATGAGCTGAAGAGAAGAGGGTTTACCTGCTGAAATGAAAGCAGACACAGCTGCCAAATGCACCTTTAGGTAGCTGGTCTGAGCCCTAAAGCGTTCAAATGGACCATATAATCCAGGACTGTGGGTAAAGCAGCAGATTCTGGGGAAATATGCTTCCCAGAGCACCATACGGAAAACCTCTTCCATTTGGAATTGTAAGTAGCCCTGGTGGAAGGCTTCCTAGAAGCTTTCAATATATCCATTACACCTTGGGAGAAGTGTAGATCAGCAAATTCTAACTCTTCAAGAGCCAGGCCTGGAGATTGAGAGATTTGAGGTTCGGGTACCAAACCCTTCCCTGAGCACAGGTTAATAGATGTGGATTCCTGGGAAGACAAGGGAAGATGGACTGCTAAGGACAGTAGGAGTGGATACCAGGGTTGTCTGGCCCAATCTGGAGCAATCAGAATCACTTTGCAGGACTGAGATCTGATTTTGACTAACACTTTGAGCAGGAGAGGGAAGGGGAAGCATAGAGAAACTTCCCTTCCCAACTGAGAACTAAGGCATCCAGAGGGACTGAGCCCAACACTGGGGGCCTGCAGCAAAAAAGGGGAAGTTGGTGATTGTCTGGGGCTGCAAAAAGATCTATCTGCGGGGTGCCCCACCTGGCAAATATTACCTCCAGGACCAGGGGATCCAGTGACCATTCGTGATGGCCCTGGGAAATCCTGCTGAGAGCATCTGCCAGGACATTGTCCTTGCCTGGGAGGTGAACTGCCGTAAGGGAGGTGTTCAGGGAATAAGCCAGAGACCACAACTTCATTGCTTCGGTGCACAAGGCCGTAGACAGAGTGCCTCCTTGCTTGTTGATGTACCACATTGTAGTGGTGTTGTCTGTTCTGACCTGTACAACTCTGTTCTGAACAGATTTGGAAAAACCTTGAAGTGCTAGAAAAACTGCTCTGAGCTCCAACAGGTTGATGTGGAGCAGAGATTCCTGAGGTGACCAAAGTCCCTGGGTAGTGAGGTCGCACATGTGAGCTCCCCACCCCAAGAGGGATGCATCTGTAGTAAGGATTAAAGAGTGAGACTGGTGACAAAGGAACCCTTGTCTCAGATTGCTCTGATCCTGCCACCACTGTAGGGCTTGGATCAGGGTTCAGTCACTAGGATCAATTTGGTTGAGGGTCCTTTCTTTGAGACCAAAAGGCTCTCAAATGGAACTGGATGTCCCTCATCTGAAATCTGGCTCCTTGCACTACTGCTGTAGAAGCAGCCATGCCCTAGGAGCTGTAGAAAATGCCTTGCTGCTGAGAGACCTGCAGGGTGAATGAGGAGGCCAGAGAGACCAGGGTCCTTGCCCTGTCCAAGGAAGAAAGGCTCTGGCTTCCTCTGTGTTCAGTTCTCTGCGCCTATGAAGGTGAGAGCTGGACAGGCTCTAGAACTGACTTTGGAAGATTCAGAAGGAAACCTAGAGAGGTAAGCAGTTGCTGAGTTATCTGAAGATGTAACTTGACTTGGTCTGGAGACTGGCCTACTATGAGCCAGTCGTCCAGGTAAGGAAGATGGCAATTTTTGCCTTCTTAGGTAGGCAACTGCTACTGCCAGGCATTTTTGAATACCCTTGGAGCAGAGGTGAGCCAAGGGCATTGCTCTGAACTGGTAATGGCCTGAGGGCAGCTCGAACCTGAGGTACTTTCGATGGGAGCTTCTGATGAGAATATGGAAGTAGGTATCCTTGAGGTCCAGGGACGCTAGCCAGTCCCCTGGCCTTAAAGAGGGTAGAATAATTCCCAGAGTCACCATTTTGAATTTTGGTTTTAAAAGGTGCTTGTTTAAGTATCTGAGATCCAGGATGGGCCGCCATTCTCCTGTCTTTTTTGGGGTAAGGAAGTACCTGGAGTACAATCCTTTGCCCTGGTGTAGGGGTGGAACCCTTTCCACGGCTCTGAGAGCCAGGAGGGTAGAGACTTCTGCCTCTAGGGCAAGTGCCTCTGATGGATTTGCAGGTGGAAAGGATCTGGCTCTCATCTTTGGAAATTTTTTGAAGCTGAGAACCAGTCCCTGGCTTACTACTTCCAGGACCCACTTGTCTGATGTCAGAGACTTCCAGTCCTGGACAAAGTAAGCTAGCCTGCCCCCTACAGGTAATTGAGAATCGGCCCTGGCCACCTCATCAGGGTGCCTGCTTGGCAGGGGCTTTAGGCTGAGGGTGGAAGCAGGCCTGCTTGTACCCCGTCTGCCTCTCCCTCTAAAGAACCCCCTCTGGGCGTAAGCTGAAGAGGAGGCCTGGGCTTGGTAAAAAGGCCTATGAAAAGGCCTGCCCCTGCCCCTGGAAGGCTGCCTTTGAGGAGTGGCCTGCCTTTCCTTGGCCTGTGCACTCTATAGGTGGTCCTATACTAACCCATTTTCTTCATGTAATTCTCTGTCTGCTCCCCAAACAGAGAATTACCCACAACAGGAAAATCCATGGCCTTAGTCTGGGTATCCTTGACAGGCTAGTACATCTAAGCCAAGCCATTCTGCGAAGTGCCACAGATGTAGCCATGACTCTTGATGACACATCAGAGTCCACTGCAGCATGGAATTGCACCTTAGATGCCTCAATACCATCAGCAGCCACCTGCTCCAGCTCCTTGGCAAGCTGGCCAGGGACCTGTTTTGCTAGAGCCGTAACAGTATCCCATCTGGATTTCTGGTATCTAGCAACATAAGCCATATAAGTTGCCTGTCTGAGTCCCAAGGATGCTGCCATGTACTGTTTCTTTGCCATGGCATCAATCCTCCTGGAGTCCTTGTCAGGGGGGTGTGAGGCCAAGGGAATATTTGCCTTGTCACAGGCTGCAGCCTGCACTACCCCAGCATGGCTGCATTGTTGTGTAAGGAACTCCATATCAGAGCCTGACAATGTGTACCTCTTGTCCATTCTCTTATCAACAGGAGGTATAGTGTGAGAGTTTTAGACTTTTACTGTCTGTTTCCCAAAAGATTTATGCAAAGAACGAGACAGTCTCCTGAACTCTGGGATATCCATCATTTCCACATAGTCAGGTTCCTCTTGATCATCCACAGCTTCCTCCATAGGAAGCTGGAGGTTCAACCACTTTTTATAAAACATAAAATGAAGGGACTCAGAAAGCCTGGGAGGAGACACTCCTGAAGGTCTGTCTGGGGAGATGTCCGGTTCAATGGGCACATCCAGACTTTCAAATCCACATTCACTCTCCTCATACTCATCTAAAATTCCTCTAAATCATACTCTTGAACGGTGGAACCGCCGAACCATCGTTTACCTGATGGTGCCGGTTCGGTTGGAACCGGGGAAAGCGACTGGACAATTTTAATCGCTTTGGTTATTTCTTCAGCGGTTGGAGAGGAAAGTTTTGGCTCCACACCAGCTGATTTCCTAGTCCTTTTTGCTGGAACCGACTCCTCAGAGTCGGCTCTCCTTTTGGCCGAGGAAGTCTCGCCCTGGTCAGAGGGCACTCCCTCCAGTTCGGTTGGAATCGAACCTGGCTGGCCATCCGGGTCAGCGGACTTCTTGGCCTCCCTTTCCCTTAGCCTACCAACTCTCTTATCCAGGGTAGCTGCAGGAAAATTTTTGCAAATCTGGCAGTCTGCATTGAGGTGGTCAAACTCCAGACAATAAACACAAGTGGTGTGGGGGTCAGCCTTGGCAAAGGCTTCCCCACAGACACTGCAGTGTTGAAACCCAGTGGGCCCGATTTTTCTTTTGGGTTTCTCAGACATAGTGCCAGTCCTAACCAAAACTTGCCCGTTTATGGCAATCCGCCAAGCAAGACCCTCTTATCGGTTCCCAACCGTGTCACGGGTCGTGGAAAAAACCGTAATAAAATCCGTTTTTTTTAGAACCGATAAGAACCGGTAACCACACTCTAAAAGACAGATTAATATATTTCCAAACAACCTGATCGGTTCAAACCGAACCGATAACCGGTTACAAGTTCCACACAGAAGACCTGAATGTAAAAGCTATCTAGTACTTACAATACCACAGACAGAGCTTGAACCAACCGGTTGCGGTTTAAATTCGGTCAAAAAAACGAGAAAATAATACTTTAACCGACAAAATGAACCAAGCAGAAGGAGAAATCTCCGGAGCGACTGTTCAGTGAGGCGGAGTAAAGAATCTGACAGTTTGAGTTTGAAGAACAACAGACAGAGTTTTCAACCGAGCTCGAGCTCAGCGTTCCATGCCTGGCATGGAAAGTTAACTCTTTCACCTCCGGAGCAGTTCGAAGGTTGGGACTCACTGCATATGTCATAATATAGCAAGACTTCATGTTGTTTGAATCAGTTTTAATAATGGAGGAACTTATCACACAACAGTGTGAGACATTTGCTGTAAATAAAATGAACAACTCGCGCAAGCTTCAGACTTCAGCCTACTCCTGCAGCTCTATCACCAAGTGACAGAGCTATGCTGCAAGCTGCCAGCTTTCGTGGAAGGCAGGGAAAAGACTAGCATAATCCACTCAGTGTGGGGCTCTCCTGCAGCGTGTTGCAAGTCAACTTTCTGCCTTCAGTGAGGACTAGAAGGGAAATTCCAGTGGTCCTAAAGCCCTGCAACCAGCACAAGGAGGAAGAATTTTCTATTTTTATCTCCTTGTCTCTCTGGCTCTGTCCCCTTCCAGTCCCTGGTATCCACACAGCCCCATAGTCTCTACCTGTGACTTTCCACTGGGTCTCAAGGCTTGTCCTCCAGAGGGTCAGGGAGGTGGAGGAATCCCCCCTTCCCGAACATTCTGGTCAATCAGGAGGTGTCAAGAGGACTGTGGGGGGCAGAAGTGTTCAAAGCTATCATCCTGTCAAGAAAAGGTGCTCTTTCCACCTTCTGTTGTGACCCATCGCCCCAGGACATCAGTGCATTAAGGGCTCATGGCTAGTTTCCTCCCACTCAGCCTCCCCTGCAATGCCACGTGTTGTCACTTAGGTGGCAATACTGTGGTGGTGACAGTGACCCACCCTCAGAGAAGGACAGCACCCTCTGGGTTACTCTATCTCCCCAACACTACTCTGGCACATTTCCAAACCTGGGTAGGTGACATCACAAATGACAACTTTGCCACTGCATCAACGGACTGCCCTATGCTCCATTTTTTGGCACTGAGGCACCATTTTGTAAATTAAAAAAGAACTGTAACCCTTCACCCTGCAGTGTCATGTGCTCAGTACACTGCACACTCGCCTCTGAGACAGAAAGAGTCTATGTGGGTTCTTGTCTCACATAAAGAACTTGGGCCACCCAATACGGACACTGTAGTGTAGCATTAGGGGGTGCTACACTGCTGCAGTACCATCCATTGGATGAGACAGTAAACCAAAGGTAAATTATAATACCATTAGTGATAATTCCGGTTGTGTATAGGCTCCGTCCATGGGCAGGCAGTTGCTGGTATGTGCTGTCTTATCCTCTTGGCTGGAATAGACTGAAAACTCAGAGTGTAAGGCACACCCTTCTACCATTACACCCTCAGTGGAACCTTCTGTCCAAGCCTGTAGCCCAAAAACTTGTAACAAACAGAAATAGTATAATCATAGTAATATAAGCCTACTGTTCAACTCATACCAAAACTTTTTTATTTAAGCTTTGGAGGACACCTGTGAGCGGATGCTCGTTGAGTTTCCACATCCGATACATTACCACAAGAAGACACAATATAGTTACTGTAAATTATACACAGAGTACAAAAAATTCAACAGTACATGGGTTGCAATGACAAGCAGTTCACAAATTGTGCTAAGGCATAGTACATGGTGTGCCAGCATCCTGCGGAAGAGAGAAAGGCAGACGGTTAGGGTGAGGCAGGGAGGGGCAGAGGGAAAGAAGAGAGCCAAGGGGTAGGGGGTGGAAGGCAAGTGCTAGGGCAAAGGAGGTTGGAGGCAAGTGCTTGGGCAAAGACTTAACCTTGCGGCCAGGAGCTGGAAGTGCTGAGGCAAAAAACGTAACTAAGAGTACTATATGTAACAAAGGACTGAAGAACAACTGAAGGTGTACAGCTCTGAAAACTGGGAGGGTCTGCCTGCCATGAATGGAGTCTACACAAAAAGTACAGTTACGTAAGAACTTACCGTAACAGTAGATCTTCGAGAACAGCTCTTGCAGCAGGTTACACCATTAGGACTGAAGCCGGCAGGCGTCAGGACCCCAAGGAAAATTTTCTAGCTAGCAGTCTTCAGCAGGAACCGCCTCCGACGTCAGTCCCGCCCCCGACGTCAGGCGTAGTACATAAGGAGGCAGTCCCGCCAGAATCCCCAGTTCTCCCGCCGGAGACTTCCGGTTGCTGGATGACATCAGAAAAGGAGACCGAGGACCCACCATCAGATGGCCGAGACTAAGAACCGACCTTTCCAATCCTAAGGATAGCGAAGGCTGGAACCTGCTTCCTCCAACGGGGAATGGTGGGCGGGAAAGTAGCTGCTGCAAGAGCTGTTCTCGAAGATCTACTGTTACGGTAAATTCTTACGTAACTGTACTATCTTCTTCGAGGTACAGCTCTTGCAGCAGATTACACCATTAGGACTGATTCCCAAGCACTGGCGACTTGAAAAGCCAATGGGAGGAGGCAATACAGAGATTCAGACCCGTCCTGAGCCTAGGACAGGAGGCCCTGAAGAACAGCAAGGCCAAAACCCGCTCTTCGCCTAGAGGCGATATCCAGGATATAATGCCCGATAAAGTGTGCACTGAACTCCAGGTGGCTGCGGCACATATGGCCGACGTAGAGACGTTCTTCAGTGCCACAAAGGAGGTAGCCACTCCTCTTGTGGAATGGCCCTTGACCACTCCTGGTAAGGGTTTCTGACGCTTGTCATAGCAAAAAGAAATACACTGGATGAGCCAGCGAGAAAGGGTCTGTTTTGAAACTGGAGCCCCTTTCATCCTCTCAGCGAATGAAACGAACAGCTGCTCCGCTTTCCGGTGCTGTTTGGTTCTGGTCAAACAACATCTGAGACACCTGTGACCATCCAGGGTGTGAAGCAGTGCTTCTACTCGATTGACGTACTTAGGAAAGTACACTGGCAAATCAATGTCCTGGTTAAGAGTAAGAGCTGAAACCACCTTAGGCAGGAACTTAGGATTCGTCCTCAGGGACACCCCGTCCTGATGAAAAATTAAATAAGGCTCCTTGCACATGAGAGGATGTGATTCGGAGATTCTTCTCGCCGGAGTAACGGCAACTAAAAACAACGTTTTCCACAAAAGCGTGGCTAGCAATCTGCGGCAGGCTCAAAGGGTGTGGCGTAAGCTGCTCAGGACGAAGGGTAAATCCCAAGGAGGGACGGGATCCCTGATGGGCGGCCTTAGGTGGAGTACCCCTCTTAAAAAGGCCCAGGTAGTATCCAGCTGGGCCACCATGCGTTGGCCTATGGGGGCATGATAAGTTGAGACTGCACAAAGGTGCACTTTGATCGAGGAGTAAGCTAGCCCGGATTGAAAAAGGGAGAGCAGGTACTCCAGAACCAGCTTCTCGGGGCAGTCTAAGGGCGAGAAACCGCATGTCTGGGACCACAGGCAAAACCTGCTCCATTTCATGGCGTATGTTGCGTGTCGCCGGTTTTCTGGCGGCAGAAAGTACATCCGCCACCTCTTGCGAGACCCCGTGTCACAACATGGCTATGTCTCTAGGAGCCAAGCATGCAGGTTCAGTGAACGTAAGTCCGTGTGGACTAGTGAACCCTCCTCCTGAGACAACAGGTGGGAGCTGATTGGTAAAGCAAGCGGAGGTTCCCGGGACAGCCGATTCAGTAGCGGGAACCAGATTTGCCTGGGCCAAAAAGGCGCTATCAAAATAAGCGTCACATGCTCCCTGTGAAGTTTGAGAAGGAGACTCTGGATCAACAGGAAAGGAGGGAAGGCGTAGAGGAATCTGCCCGACCAGGAGAGAGACAATGCGTCTCGCCAGAAAACACCAGGCCCTGGATCTAGCGAGCAAAAATTGGGCAGTTTTGTGTTGGATGGGGAGGCGAATACATCCAATTCTGGAGTACCCCATCTGTGGAACAGATCCTCTGCCACCTCCTGTAGAAGTACCCACTCGTGGACTCTGGCCCAGGAACGACTCAGGCTGTCCGCGACCGTGTTGTCCACCCTAGGAACGTGAACTGCGATGAGGTTTACGCCGTGTCGTATTACCCATTCCCACACTCTCATAGCCTCCCTGCAAAGGGGGTAAGAGTGTGTGCCTCCTTGTTTGTTGAGGTAATACATCACCGCAGTATTGTCTGTTTGTAACAGGAGAGTACTGGGTGGAATCTCCGACTGGAAGGCTTGCAGGGCATAGAGGACTGCCCTCATCTCCAATATGTTGATATGGAGAGGAGATTCCTGGGTAGTCCATGTTCCCTGAGACCTCACCCTGTTCAAGTGCGCTCCCCACCCCAGCCCTGAGGCGTCTGTGGTGAGTGTTAACAATGGGGACGGCGCTGTGAAGGGAACCCCCACTGAGAGGGTTCCCAGATCTAGCCACCATTGCCAGTCCCGAACCACAGTCTTCGTGATTCTGACTGGCTGCTGCAGATGGTCTTGCCTTTGGTCCCACTGCACCCTTAACATCCACTGGGTTACCCGCATGTGGAGTCTTGCCATCGGGACCGTTGGAATGGCCGCAGCCATGTGTCCGAGCAGACGAAGGACCAATCTGGCCAGGAGGGTTTTCTTCGCTGACATGTCCCTTATGAGGGATCTTATGCGTTCCGCTCTGTCTTCGGGAAGAAAGGCTTTCCCCTTGACTGTATCCAGAACTGCGCCTATGAACTGCAGTTTCTGGACGGTACCAGGAGCGACTTCTCGTAGTTGATTAAGATGCCCAGAGACTGAAAGAGAGCCTAGGTGTGCTGAATGGCCAGCAGCAATGCCTCCTTGGAAGAGGCCATGAGAAGCCAGTCGTCCAGGTACGGGAACACGTAGTGACCCTGTCTCCTCAGAGACGCTGCCACGACTGCCATGCACTTGGTGAATACCCTTGGTGCTGATGACAGCCCGAAAGGAAGTGCTCGGAACTGGTAGTGGTGACGAGAAACTCGAGCGCTGGAACCTCCTGTGCCCTGAGCGATGGGGATGTGCAGGTAAGCGTCCCTGCATGTCTAGGGACGCCAAGAATGCATCCTTCTTCAGCATGGGGATTAGTCCCGGGAGGGTCACCATGCGGAAGCGCTTTTAAACGACCGATATGTTGAGGTCGCTGAGGTCCAAGATTGGATGGAGGTCCCCTGTCTTCTTTGGAACCAGGAAGAAGTGTGAATAATAGCCTGTTCCTATCTGGTTCCCTGGAACGTGCTCCACAGCTTCTTTCTGCAGAAGCGCGAGCACTTCCTGCTTTATGAGCAGGGCGTGCTGACCCGAGTAGCGGGAGAGCAGAGGAGGCCTTGTGGGGGGCTTGTCCAGGAATTCTATAAAGTGGCCTTTTTCCACCAACTGTAGCACCCACCTGTCGGTGGTGATAGAGCGCCAACCTGGCAGGTGGTCTGCGATGCGACCCCCGACCTCTGTTTCCCGTTGATCCTGAGGAGGGGCGGGGGCCGGGAAGGAGTCATGCTGTGGCAGCAGAGGGTCCTGCAGGTTGGGCCGACTTTGTAGCATGTTGGCCCCTACCTGAGGACGTTTTGACCTGGGCTTTCCGGGAGAAGGAGCCCCTCTGTTGCTGACCAGAACGAGGTTGTTGCCTCTGAGTCCAGTTGCGAAAACGACTGGTTCCTACGAAAGGAACTGAGTCTAGATCTGTACATGGCCTGGACAGATCTAACCGCCTTCCCAGCTTCCTGTAATTTGGTGATGACTTTTTCCGATGCTTCAACAAACAAAACTTTGCCATGAAAGGGGGCGTCCAAAATGTTTTTCTGGACGTCCAGGGTAAACCCGGAGACACGGAGCCATGAGTGTCTCCGGAGACACATGCCTGAGGCTGCCGCTCTGGCCGAAGAGTCCGCAGAATCGTACGTGGCTCGGAGCACTTGGGTCCCCACGTCTGAACCCATATGGAGGAGCTGGAGAAGTTCCTCCTTTTGGCCACCATCTGGTAATTTCTCTGCCAGTTCCTGTCCCTGTTCCCACAGCGCGTTCTGGAACTGAACCATGTGGGTCAGGTAATTCAAGGATCTAATGGCGCAAGTCGCGGCCGCGTAAGTGCGCCTGCCCAGCACGTCCAGTTGCTTGGACTCTGGGTCCGGTGGCTGTGTGCTCAGATATTTGCGGTCTCTGAGACCCGGTCATGAGAGGCTGTAATGACCAGGAGTCAGCCAGAGGATGGTTAGCCAGGTACTGGTCCTCCTTGGGGCCTTGTACAGGCAGTCAGCCTTCTTGAGGCATAGCCGGGGTCGAATGTGGATGCTTCCACGCTGCCTTGGTGACGTCCACGAAGGTGTCCACCAAGGGTGGCACTACCACAGGCTTGGGATCCTTTTGCCGAAGGTAGCGGGCAAGGCGTAGTCTTTCGGGGTCGAGTTCTTCCGCATCCCATCCCATGTTCTCTTGGATGTGTCTCATTATCTCAGAGAACGAGGGGTCATCCGGGGGAGACCTAGGGAGGTTGCGTGGGTCCGGAGAAGGAATGCTGATCAGTGAAGGAGACCTGGAGCATTCAGAGATGTCAGATCTGGAGTCCTCAGTCGACGGCGAATACCGACGTCTTCTGGGTCTCTTGGGGCTGGGTGACCCTGAAGAAGATCTAGATGGAGGCCTTCTCTTCTCTGTAGATCTGCCCCTAGGAGGTGCTGCTGGCTCCTGGGGGAAGGTGCTCGGCCTGCTGCCTTTTGGCGAAGGAGGTGGGCGCAGGGCGTCGTGGTGCCGGGTGCGGTAGGAGGGGGGTGCGTGGTGACCACATCCTTTTGATGGTGTCCACCAGAAAGTGAAGAGCCCTTCACATCTGCTGTTGAGGCCGGCCGACGACGGCCGGGCGCCGGTGGTATGTCGGGGCCGGGCGTCTGCTCTCCGGGGGTCTCCGGTTCTGGGGAGAGTTCCCGTGGGAGCTAGACGGGTCCGGGGTCACCCGCCTGGTCTTCGCGCTGAGTGGACTCCTCCACCGACAACGCCTCCTGACCGACGCCTGTAGGCGGCGGTGAGTTCTTCTGTCTGCGGTATCAGACGCTCGTCCCCGGCCAAGCGCCCTGGGGTGAATGCCTGACCAGCGACGGGTGACGACCACCGCCAGCTCACGGGAGTGCTTGTGGAACATTGGCCGACGTCTGGTGGGCAGACGTCGGATCTGACATCCGCTTAAGGGAGGTCAGCTCCTTGGTCTTGTGTTGGAGTGGCGGCAAGGAGACTGACCAGACGTTGGAGGCAGAGTGCCGGGACGAGGACTTGTGATGCTCCCCTGACCTGGACGAGGCCTTAGCAGAAGAAGAGGGCCTGGAGGTCTTGGCAGGCCGCAGAGTAGAAGAACCGCTGGCTGATTTGACCACAACCCGGGGGAGGCTAAGAGTGGGCTCTAGACAGGGAGCGGTCCGACCTGGAGCCGGAGCTGCGGGAGTCCGAGGCCCTAGAGGGGGATCTAGGTCTCACCTTATCCCGGTGCTTCTCGTGGTGCCTGTGCGACTTTCCCGAAGATTCCCCCCTGGAGGAAGGTTCCGTGGCCTTGAGCTTTTCTTCTAGGAGGAAAGCCTGGAGAGCCTTCTGTCAGCGGATTCTGGTCCAGCTGTTAAAGCCCTGGCAGAAGGAGCAAGCCTGAGTGTCGTGGTCCGGGCCCAGGCACCGAACGCAGGCCAAATGAGGGTCTTTAAACGGGATCTGCTTCCCACAGGCACACTTAGAAGGATGGCCCTCCGCTGAAGTTGGGGAGGACATCAGATGAAGAAGGTAGTCCTGAAGAAGAATTTCTTCCAAAGTTTCCGATTTCGGAAAGGATTTCCTGGTCGTTGCGCACTAGTACTAACCGAAGGGGTCGAGACATGCAAGTCGATGGCGGGAAAGAACTGGGGATTCTGGCAGGACCGCCTCCTTATGTACTACGCCTGACGTCAGGGGCGGGACCAACGTGGGAGGCGGTCCCTGAACACTGCTAGCTAGAAAGTTTTCCATGGGGTCCAGAAGCCTGCCGGCTTCAGTCCTAATGGTGTAACCTGCTGCAAGAGCTGTACCTCGAAGATCATCTGGAATTACCGGTAAGGATATTATAATTCCTCTTTGTGGGTCAACTTATGAACAGGCAGCAGTTGATATGGGTCCTAAGAAGCAGTCCGAACCGGAAGGGTCAGTGCTGCTCAGCACAACTCAACACATGCCCGCCAAAAACAGCATTGGAGACAAGCATGAGCAGGCGGATAATACCTAGAAAGGACAAGACAGAGGCCCAAGCTGCAGCCTTGCAAATGTCCTCAGAGGATGCCAAGATAAGCTTGGCGCAAAATGCGGCCTGTGCTCCAGAGAAATCTTTGAAGCTAGGTGGAACCAAAGCCCCACAACGTAGAAACCATTTTATGGGCAAACAGAGCCACTGGGCAAGGGACGAACAGCTGGTGCCGCCCCTGTCTAACATGGCTCCAGATGGGCACAAAGGTACATCGGGGGTACTGAAGAAATTTACGGTGCATTTCAAGTAAATCTTTAGAGCCCACTCTCTGTAAAGGGAAAGTAGATGCTTCTCATTCACATTCTTGGGAGACTAGGCACAGGAAAGCAAGGCAATGAATGTCTTGCTGCCTGGGGAGGGCGAAAGGCACTTTGGCAGTAAAAGGAGGCACTGAGTGAAGGTTCACCTCTCACCTATGGAACATCATGCAAGGTCCCTTGAGGGACAGCGCATGGGTGACCCCAATCCTTCACAGTATGCACATAGCTACCAGTAACAGCACCTTCAGATGAACCAGAGGAAACATATCTATCATGGCTTCTAGCACCAAAGTCAGCTTCCAGAGTAACAACCTGCAGAATGGAGAGGCGAGGTGTGTGATATGTTTCAGTGACTCTAAACCTAGGGGTTATGCATCTACATATCCTGGTATAAGGCCAAAGTGTCACCACCTGAGCCCTAAGGGAACAAACTGATAACTTCTTATCCAGACCCTGCCAGATGGACTCCAAGACATTGGACAGAGGCGTCCGAGGATCTGATCAGGGCTCTCGGTAGGTTTTGTTTGGGGGTCCGGGACTGCTCTACAAAATAAAAAAAAAAGAAGGAGGCACAGCCTAAAAGTAGGAGTCCCGGAAATTTCTAGGGGTCCCCCATTCAAATACATGGAGCTGCGCCAGCACTAGCATGCTGTAATATTCTGTAGAGCAGGCGCGCTCCATTAGTTTCTATTGGGGCATTTTAAACTACAGTTTTTTTGTTTTATGTTTCGAAGAGGAATTCAAACAAATTATGGCCACTGCTCAACTAACAAGGGTTTTGTTAGTTGAGCAGTGGCCATAAATTGTTTGCAATCACCCTCTGAAACATAAAAAAAAAATGTATTTTAAATGCCCCAACAGAAACTAATGGAGCATGCCCCCCAAGACTTACAGAATATTACAGTACAAGCAGTACTGGTGTAGCACAGTTCTCTAAAGTGACTCCATGGCTTGTGGCTGATGCCTCGGGACTTATAAAAAATAAATAAATAAATAAATAATCCAGAGCTTCCCAACGCACAAAATGTGCGTAAAGGATGTGGGTATCCATGTCCCAGAAAGCCCTGGTCTGATCCCCAAAGGTACATGAGCCAGACTATAAGTAGACCTTGTGAGAGTAAATCCTCCTGGAATGCATCAGGGTGAGAATCACGCCTTGGTAATATCAAGATGTCAAGAGCCTCTGTGCTCAGGAGCCAGAGTTAATTTCTCAGGAGTTAGGGCAGGATTGTGAAATTTTTGAGGACCTAGGGCAGAATCATGCCCTGAAAAAGGTCCAGCTTACATGGGAGTGAGAGTGGATCATACAGGACCCAGAAAATAAGCTCTAAATATCACTCTCTTCAGGGGCCCCACTGAAACGATGGGAATGAAGGTTGCCCAGTATCTTTCCAACTTCACTGGATCCTGCTAGCTCATAAGGCACAGTGTGAAGATGCACCTGGCCACAGCAGGGAATAGGTAGAGGAGATTTGGCATCTTCCTTAATGTCCATGAGGTCTGTAAGTCGACATCCCAACATAAACAGACTGTTAAATGCGCCATGATGAACATCTACTCTCCCGGGTGAAGGACCTGATAACATAGTGAGACGGCCGACAAGTTCAGAGTCCCTGACAGGTGGATTTCTGATGGGGATAGGAGAGTTCCTTCCATTCAGGGAAAATTTATTAAATGTCAGTGATCCCTTCTTGATCTATGCACCTACATGTTTCCTGATGTGGGCCACCGCCAGAGCTTTATCTAATTGTACAAGTTTGTTTTGCATCTTGTACCTGGAGGAAAACAGTGCTTTGAAGACTACCCTTAACTCGAAGATGCTGTCTGGCAGTTTGTGCCCTGTCAGGACCCTGAGGTCATGTGCTGAAACTGCTTAACACATTGTGCCCCACCCTAGGAAGCTTGAGTCCGACGTCAGAGTAATCAGTGGCACATCTGTTAGGGAGACTTCCTTAAACGGGTTGTCATGAAGAGTACAACAAAGGCTTGGACCTCATGATCAACTAAGTTGTTCGCAAGCACCCCATTTGAGGGTTCCACGATTGACAGTAGAATCCGTAGCATCCAAGAGAGAAGTCCAGCCCATCAATCTGGCTGATGAAAGGGGCCATGATGCACAGCACAAAAGAAAACAACAGGCCAACTCTGCTGGATTGTTGCTGAATTTCACATGTCCTTGTCCGAGATAGGACTGCATCCCAGAGAGAGCAGCAGTGACTGCTGCAGGATCAAACAGCAGTCCTAGATGTGCAGGCAATCATCCGGCTGCAATGGGCTCTGCTCATGGGAGGTTATCCCACAATGGCGATATAGCATCTCAGTTAAAACAGTCCCCACAGTTTGTGCCACCTACATGGAGCATGCTCGGACTAGCCAGCTGTCCAGATAAGATGAACACGAAATCCTTTCTCCCACAGCTGCACAGTCAGCACTGACAGTGCTTTGGGAAGATGAAGAGGCATTATTGATAGACCAAACATAGAAACATAGACTTTGATGGCAGATAAGGACCGCTTGGCCCACCTAGTCTGCCCATTTCCCTACCTAGAGGATAAGCTGCAGATCCTATTTAACCAGCCTATTTCTTCTTAACCCCCACAAAAATTGCCTTATGTCTGTCCCATGCATTCTTGAATTCTCCCACAGTTTTAGACCCCACAACCTCCTCAGGAAGGCTGTTCCATGCGTCCACCACCCTCTCTGTGAAAAAAATACTTCCTTACATTGCCCCTGAGACGTCCCCTCTATCTTCAAATTGTGTCCCTTGTTCTTGCACATCTTTTTCGGAAAGCGCTACCCTCTTGGACTTTGTTGACTCCACTGAGGTACTTAAACGTTTCTATCATGTCCCCCCTCTCCCTCCTTTCCTCAAGGGTATACATATTAAGTTCCTTTAGTCTCTCCTCGTATGGCTTCTCTTGCAGACCCTGCACCATTTTAGTTGCCCTCCTCTGAACTGCCTCCATCCTGTCTACGTCCTTGTGGAAATGGGGTCTTCAGAACTGGACGCAGTACTCCAGATGGGGTCTCACCAAATGTCTGTACAGGGGGATAACAACTTCGTGTTTTCTGCTGGTGATACCTCTCCCTATACATCCCAGTATCCCCCCAGCCCTCCCTACCGCCTTCTCGCATTGCTTGCCAACCTTAAGGTCATCTAATATGATTACCCCCAGGTCCCTTTCCATTTTGTTGTTACTACCTCCCCACCCCACCCACTGTGTAATCTTCCCTGAGTTTTTGTTTCCCAGGTGCATTACTTTGCACTTCTTAGCAGTGAATCAAGCTGCCATGCTTCTGACCATTCCTCCAACCTTGCAAAGTCCCTTCTCATCCTTTCCGCCTCCTTGTGTATCAACCCTGTTGCAGATCTTTGTCTCATCTGCAAAAGGCATACTCTTCCTTCCAGTTTCTCTGCAATGTCACTTATAAAGACATTAAAAAGGACTGGACCCAGTACTGAACCCTGCGGTACCCCACTAGTAACCCCTCTTTCTTCAGAGTGGACTCCATTTACAATTACCTTCAGTGTCCTGTTGTTCAGCCAATGTTTTACCCAGGCTACCACCCTGGGACCCACTCCCAGGCTGGTTAATTTGACTACTAATCTTTTGTGTGGGACTGTGTCAAATGCCTTGCTAAAGTCTAGGTAGGCCATGTCCACAGCCCCTCCCTGGTTTACTACTTTGGTCACCCAGTCAAAAAATCAATTAGATTTGTCTGACATGACCTTCCCGCTGTGAACCCATGCTGCCTTGGGTCCTGTGCCCCACTGGCCTCTAGGTACTCAATTCTTTCCTTCAGAAGTGATTCCATCACTTTCCTGCCCACAGGTCAAACTGACAGGTCTGTAGTTTCCTGCCTCTGTCTTGGTCCCACTTTTGTGAAGGTGAATCACATCCGCCTTCTTCCAGTCCTCAGGTACCACACCATCCTCCCATGATTTGTTAAAAAGGGTAGTCAGTGGTGTCACTAGTTCTCTGCTTAATTCTTTTAGAATTCTGGGGTGAATCCCATCTGGCCCCATTGCTTTGTCCACCTTCAGTTTTAGGAGTTCTTTCAGAATCCTTTCTTCTGTGAAAGGACTGGGATCAACTCCCCTCTCCAGAGTGCTTCTGTTAATTGGATTAGGCACCTCCCCCACTTCCTCTTTTGTGAATACTGAACAGAAGTATTCATTCAGTATCCCTGCTTTTTTCACTGTCACTCTCTGCCACACCATCCATTCTATTCAGACTCACTATCCCTCCCTTTGTCTTTCTACGCTCCCCGATATACCTATAAAAAGGTTTTATCCCCTTTCTTAACCGAGTTAGCTATCTTTTCCTCAGTATCAGGGATACTTACTGGTAGTGACAAGTCTTCGCACCAAAACTCAGGGTCCAGTGAAGTGATAGATAAAAAGGGAAATACAAATACAGGTCTTTCAGAACCAGAAACGTCAGCAGATCCCCAAGGCAAATCTCAGACATTGTGTAGCGCAGGGATTCTATCTTAAAATATGCTTTTTTGATCTGTTGCTATTGAGTTTTACATCAAACAAGGCCTGCCCCACCCTCATCTTCACTGAGAAGATGGAGAAGGCAGAATAGACACCCCACCCCTATTGTGCTGCCGGGACCAGCTGTATGCGAGCCAATATTTACCTACTTTTTATGTGGGGGTTACGACACCTGCACCCCCCAAAACTACTATAACCAACTCCGGGGAGGGGTATCAAGGAGGGAGAAATCAAGGGGACGCAACTTAGGAGGGAGAACAGTGGTGGGGAACAAAGTCGGGACAGAACTTCCACAGATAAAAAAAAAATGATAAAACTCAAACAACCCCCACAAACAAAACATAAAATACCCATGCCAGTTCTGAACCCGGGTCCTCCAACATCAGTGGCGCGATCTATAGCCACCATGCCAAACGAGCAGCTCGGAACTGGCCTGCACAACGCCTCATAATGCTACATAGCAGACTCTGCCTCGCTGCAAACCTACTTGCTATTTGCTGTAGTTCGCCATTCATTAACCTCCTCACTATTCATTTACGGTCGCTAATCTCACAGGAGCTCCAACTGAGTCGCTCAATGTGACTCGCCCACATGACAGGATACCATGGAGAAAAAGTTGCTTTAAGACTGTACAGATCATTAATACTTACTTTGAGAACCAAGTCTGAAGCCAGCACTTCTTTGGTTCCCTGGATCACTGCTCCAGAATCCCTATAATGGTCATCGGAGAACTTGGCTGCTTCTCCAGCACCCGACTCCACCACAACATTAAATCCCTGTTTGATCAAAGCTTGGACACCGGCGGGTGACAATGCCACTCTCTTTTCATTCTGGAAGATCTCCTTCGGCACACCCACAGTCAGCTGTTTATATGGAATCCCTGCAAAGAAACACACGGTTATGATCAACTCCCAAGTCGTGTTTTGTCACCAGCAGGATTCAGGAGATAACAGCAAACTCTAGACTGTACAACCCTAACACATGCTTATAACCAAACTTTTTTTTTTTTTTTATATATATATATATATATATATATATATATATATATATATATATATATATATATATATATATATATATATATATATATATATATAATGAAACAGCTCATGCCAACATTAGCATCTGCATTTGATAGCAGAGGTTGTCAGAATAATTTCCCTTTGCCTTCACACATTTAACTGTCCTGTCATCCAAAAGGTGTACAACGATCCTGCAAATCTTACAGACCCATTTTGTACCAGAACACTGATCTAAAGATATTCACAGCTATTCCAGCAGAAACAAAAAGAAAAATTGGGAGTGCTAGGATGGGTATATATCCAGATCAATGAGGTTCTCTCATGGGTAGACAGATGCATAATACTATGTCAAAAGATCTTTATGCCCACTAAAAAACAAAACAAAAAGGGAAACTGGATTGCCAAGATGGGTATAGTGTGTACAGAACCTTTTCCGCGGAAACCCAGTCGCCCTGAACGCATGCGGCTTGGTTTTCATGAGACTCCAGATGAACTTTGCTTGCTGGCTCTGCTCAGACCTCAACTCCATGTTCTTCTTTTTGCCCTCCCTCACTTCCCCAGCATCCCAGCTTGCATGCCTGTCATGTGACGGGCTTCAGGCAAGCTAGGAGAGGTCAAAGGGTGCAGAGGGTAGTCTGCACGCAGCATACTCATACGGTTTGTGCATGTACAAACCGAAGTATATACAGCAGCACGGCTCTGACCTCTGCACCACTGCAAGCCAGCCAGCGGTGGGGAGGGAGTGTGTCTAACGTGGTGTCTCTCTCTGCCTGCAGGAGCTGGAACCTTTCAGCTTTGTTGTTCAGAAAGTACAGTTACACAAGAACTTACCGTAACAGTAGATCTTCGAGAGATGCTCTTGCAGTAGGTAATTACATATAGGACTGATGCCTGCCGGCGGCAGGACCCCACAGAAAAATTTCTAGCTAGCAGTCCCTGGCGAGGGACCGCCCCCACGTCAGGTGACCGGCGTCATGCGACGTCGGTATAAAGGGGCAGTCCCAGATGCCCGCCTTCCAGTTCTTTCCCGCCACAGGCCTGGAAGGCCCGGACGAGAGAGAAGCAGATGTTTCCATTCCTGGAAAAAGAGCTGAAAAAGCCTAGGGGGATGGAGGCGGGAAGGTATTACCTACTACAGAGCCTCTCTCGAAGATCTACTGTCGGTCACGAATCTGTATCTTACTGGAGGGCTCTTGCAGTAGGCAATTACATATAAGACTGAATCCCAAGCAGTCTGGAACAAATAAAAGGCACCAGAAGGAGGAACTACTCCAGAAAATATTAGAAGCCTTGCAAACCTCAAGATAGGAGGCCTTGCAAAACAGCTAGCCCGAAGCCTGCTCTACGGCGAGAGGCAATGTCCAAACTGTAGTGTTTCGTAAAGATATGGACAGAAGTACAAGTGGCGGCAGCACAGATGTCTGCCGCCGACACATTCTTGAAAACAAGCCGTAGAAGCCGCTACTCCACGAGTGGAGTGAGCTTGTTGTACTTGTCATAACAAAAAGTGATGCAATGAGCCAACCACTTCGATAGGCATTGCTTGGAAACAGCACTGCCTTCCCTTTTGTGAGCAAAAGAGACGAACAACTGATCAGTCTTTCTGAGATCCTTTTTCCTGTTGGTGTAGTACCTCAGAATCCGGTGAACATCCATAGTATGAAGTAAATATTCTCCTTGGTTAGAGTGCTGCGTGAAAAAGGCAGGTAACTCTATAGACTGATTTAAGGTAGACTCAGCTACCACTTTAGGTAGAAACTTAGGGTTTGTGCAAAGAGCCACTCGTTCTTTGTGAAAAATCAAATAGGGGATTTTACACATAAGGGCCTGGAGCTCCGAAATTCTTCGAGCAGAAGTAATGGCCACCAAGAAGAGTGTCTTCCACGAAAGAAACTTCAGATCTCCGGATGCCGCAGGTTCGAAAGGGGGGAGGGTAAGTTTCTCGAGAACAAAGATCAAGTCCCAAGGGGGAGCAGGAGTCCAAAAGCGGGGCCTCAGATGAAGGACCCCTCTAAGAAAGGTCTTAGAGACCTCTAATTGGGCAAAGCCTTTATCTGCAAAAGGAACATGGTACGCTGAAATAGCGGCCATGTGCACCTTCAAGGAGGAATGACTGAGACCCAGGTCGAAGAGATGACGTAAATATTCCAGCAGAACTGCCACTGAACAGGAGAAAGGCTCCACGTTCCTAGAGGCGGCCCAAATAGAAAATCTCTTCCATTTCATGGCATAAGTGGACCTAGTGGAGGGTTTTCTAGCCTCCACCAGAATCTCCGCCACTTTTGGAGAGACACCAAAACGAGACTGAGCTAGGTCTGCAGGAGCCATGCATGAAGTTGCAGAGACTTCAGGCCCAGATGGACCAGGGTCCCCTGATCCTGGGTCAGCAAACCCTGAGATAAAGGAAGAAGAAGAGGAGGAACCTCTGAGAATTGTTGTAGAAGAGAGAACCAGATTTGCCTGGGCCAGAGAGGAGCGTTCAGAATCATTCTCGCTCCTTCTGTGGTTAGTTTCTGTAATACACAAGGGACCAGAGGAATTGGGGGAAAAGCATAGACGAATCTGTCCTTCCAGTCTAGAGACAGAGTGTCGCTCCAGAAAGCGCCTCGCTCTGGAACAAGCGAGCAAAAGGTGGGAAGTTTTGCATTTTGGGGAGAGGCGAACAGGTCTACCTGCGGAGTCCCCCAAAGCTGGAAGATATCGTCCAGCACCTTTTGGTCCAATTCCCACTCGTGTGGTAGGGCAGAAGAGCAGCTTAGCTTGTCTGCCAGGGTATTGTCGACTCCTGGAACATGAATCGCAGTGACGTGAAGGTTGTGTTGAGTTGCCCAATCCCAGACCCTCATTGCTTCCCTGCATAGAGGGTAGGATCGAGTCCCTCCCCTGCTTGTTGATGTACCACACCACGCACATGTTGTCCATCTGGACTGCTAGGTGACCGGGAAGAATGTATTGGTGAAGGGCTTGGAGAGCATATAGTACTGCTTGAAGCTTGAGCACATTGATGTGGAGAGCTAGTTCCAATCTGGACCATAATCCCCGAGTTCGGTGAGGACCCAGATGGGCTCCCCAACCTTCGCCTGATGCGTCTGTGGTCAGAGTCTGGGAGGGGGGAGGATGACAGAAGGGGACCCCCCGAAACAGGTTCTCTCGAACCATCCACCATTGCAAGTCTCGTGCCATCGGTGAGGAGATCAGAACTAGGTGATCTAGGTCATCTACAAATTGATCCCACTGGGAGCGAAGAGTCCACTGAGAGATCCTCATGTGGAGCCGAGCCCTGGGAACTGTCGGGAATAGCGGCCGCCATGAGCCCCAGGAGACGGAGAACCGACCTCGCCTGAACCCTCCAGCATTCTGATAGCAGGGAAATCTGTGACTGAAAAGAGGACGCCCTGTCCGGAGGCAGGAAGGCCTTGCTCACTGTCATATCGAGGATAGCCCCGATGAACTGTAGTCTCTGGGAGGGATCCAGATGAGACTTGGAATGGTTGATGGTAATACCCAGGCAAGTAAAAACCTGCTGGGTGAGGGAGAGAAAATGCAGGAGCTCCCCCCTGGACAAGGCCGCCAGAAGCAAGTCGTCAGGTAAGGGAACACCTGAACTCCCATCAAATGCGGAGGTGGGCCGCTACCACAGCCAGGCATTTGGTAAATACTCGGGTGCAGGAAAGACCAAAGGAGCACCAGGTTGTGAATGGTCCCCTGAAAGCAAACCGAAGATACTTGCGGTGAGAAGGGCGAATGGGGATGTGCAGATATGCATCCTGCATATCCAGCACACAAAGCCATTTACCCGGCCGAAGGAGGGGCAGAAGGGTTTGTAGGGAGAGCATCCTGAACCTTTTGTATTCCATGTAAAGGTTCAAGGAGCCGAGATCGAGAATGGATCTGAGATCTCCAGTCTTCTTTGGGACCAGGAAGAAATGGAAATAGTAACCCGTCCCTTGAAGGTGAAGAGGAACGGGTTCTATGGTCTGCTTCGTGAGCAGGGCAGAGATTTCTTCCTGGACCAAAGGAAGATGGTCCCTTGCGTAGGACGACTTCAGAGGTGGGTGGCAGGGTGGTTTCTGTAGAAACTCTATAGTGCGCCCTTCCGCTATAATCTGGAGCACCCATGAATCCGTTGTTTTCCTCTCCCAACCCAGAAGGTGGAGGGAGAATCTCCCTCCTACCGGTTCCTCCAGTGTGTCCGGAGGGGGTGGGAGAGGGGAGGAGTCAGGTGGTGTGGGGCAGCACCACAGCTGGGGCACCCGCTGCTTTTTTGGGCAGGGGGCCTGGCAGCTGCGGGGGCCGACGTTTAGTGGCCCGCCTTCCTTGGGGTTTCGCTTGTGGCCGACTGCATCTGCGAAAAGGACGGCGCTGCGGGGATGGGGACGGTACATGGAATCCACGGATTTCAGAGCCGTCCCCTTCTCCTGCAAGTCGGTGATGATGTCCTTGACATCATCACCAAAAGCACCGAACCCCTGAAAGGTGCTTCCTGGATCGCGGACTGCACCTCTGGGACCAAACCTGACACGCGGAGCCAGGCATGACGCCGAAGACTCACGGCGAAAGCGGAGCTCCGCCTGGCAGTGTCCACTGCATCGTATGTTGTCCGCAGAATGTGGCGACTGGCCGAACGAGCAGAACGGACTAAATCGGCTAACTCCTGCTTGACTTGAGAGTCAGGTAAGGAGTCAATCTTAGATTCCGCCTGGGTAAGGATGGCCTTCTGGTAATCCTCCATATGGGCAACGTAATTCAGGGCTCGAATTCCCAGTGTGGAAGAGGCGTAAATTTTTCTACCATACTGGTCCAGGAGGCGAGATTCCTTATCCGGTGGAGACGAGCTTAGATGTTTGGGATGCGCTGACCGGCCGTGAGCGGCGCTAATCACAACCGAATCTGCACGAGGGTGGGAGTCCAAATAGTCTACCCCCTCTGGAGCCTGGTATAGCCTGTTAGACTTCCTAGGAAGCGGGGCTAACGCCGACGGTTGTTTCCAAATAGTGAAGACAAGGTGGGCGTGAGGCTCGATCCAGGGTGGCACTAAAGTTGGAGCTGTCAGGGGCAGGTCCAGATGTTCACGAGTTTAACCCGCTGAGGATCTGGTTCCAAGGAGCGCCACTGATGTACTTCCTGGATTTTTCTGAGCAACTCCGTAAAGGAAGGATCCTCCGAAGGAGACTTCAGAGGGGTCCTCGGCCGGGGCTTGGACCGAGAGCGAGGCTCGTCATCTCTCAGAGCATCCGTCGGAGGAATCCGAGAGGGAAGAAGAAGAAGAATCGGAAGCAGAATAAGACTCCCTAACACGGCTGGGGGCAGGAACGGGTTCCTTGGGGGGGATCCCTGGACGCGTGTCCTGCCCCTCTCAGGATCCAGAGGGAAGGGCCCTGGAGTCCAGAGGCGGTGAGGGAGTGTGCCGTGTCAGGCGTACGGGAGCCGGGGGCGGCACCGTCGCCGTAAGGCAGCTCTCTACTTCCTTGGTGAGCTGAGCCTTGGCCTCAGCCCACCAGAAAGCCAGAGTCTCCTGTAGATCCACCGGCGGCCGAGGAGGCGGTGGAGGTGGAGGAGGAGGGGGAAAGGAATACGGATTGTATTCGTAAGGCGAGTATCCAAAACCCGGCTGCGGGAAAACCAGTGCCGGGTATTGTGGCGTCTGGTACTGCGGCATCGGATGCACCGGCGTCAGGTACTGCGGCGCTGGATACTGCGGTCCCGGGTACGACGGCGCCGGATAAGACAGCGGGTACCCGGGTGCCAGAGGAGCTGCCGGAGCAGACGGCCCGGAAGGTGGCCCCACGGGCGGGTCAAGATTGAGAGGCCGGGGGGGGCAGGGCCCGACGGAAGGGGAAAATCCCCCGACGATGTCGGTGGGGCAGACGTCGGGGCCGGCGTCAGATCCGGTTCCTTAGGAGGAGGGTCTGGCGAGGTGGGACTATCCCGGGATGGGGAGAATCCCGGGTCAGGCTGGGGTGACTCGGGCTCCCTGGATGGCAGCGAAGGCTGGGGAACCCAGGTATGGCCGGGTGTTGGAGGGTCTGTCGTGGGTTCAGTCACCCGAGCATCAGAGCCGGCGTGCGGCAAGACTAGTTCCCAGCGGACACCGGAGGCGGCGTCCATCTTATGGGCTTCCCTCATCGGAGGCGGGCCGAGGAGAAGCAGTCCGTCCAAGGGGCGAGGTTGTGCGCCGCCCGAAGGTCGGGCGTCTTATCGACCTTCTCCGGCAGGCGTCAGAGGCCGGCGTCCGACTTATGGAGTCGCCCGCGCCAGTAGGACGCAAGCCTGCGGCCGGAACCGGGCGGAGGCCTCTTGCCCGGAGGTGCCCGCAAGGCCCGGCGCGAGCCAGGCGGGCGGGCCGGCGCCTCCTCAAACCCCTGGAGGCTGCCGTCAGGCCGGTCCCCAGAGGGATGTTACCTGGGCGCGACTCCGGCGGAGTGGCGGGCGAAGGCCTTCTCCCAGTGCCTTTCCCTCGTCCGCTTTTTTGCGATGTCCTTCCAGAGAAGTAGGCGCCTACCTGAGCTTCTTCAATTCTTTTCCATCGAAGACATCTTTTTCTTGAGAAGATGGGCTTCCAGAGACTGTTAGTAACGTCTGCGGGTAGCCGCGTTGAAGTGAAGGCAATCACGGGCACTAGTCGACCGGTGGTCGGGGCCTGAGCAGAAGAGGCAGAGGAATGGCCGTCCTTGTGTGGCAGTTAGCGCGCCGCAGTCGCACTTGTTTTTGTGCTCGAGGGTGTAGGGGATGACATACACCGGACGATGACCTGACAATAGAAGGAAAAATGATTTTAATTTCGGTAAACCGATGAAAGAAACGCGAACGGCGAAACGCGAACTTTACTGCGGTAGCTGCGAGCTAGCGGTGGGAAAAGAACTGGAAGGTGGCGTCCGAACAGCTTCTTTATACAGACGTTGTAAGACGCCGGTCACCTGGCGATGGGCGGTCCTCGCCAGGATTGCTAGCTAGAAATTTTTCCGTGGGGTCCTGCCGCCGGCCGGCGTCAGTCCTATATGTAATTACCTACTGCAAGAGCCCTCTCGGAGTAAGATCTTAAGTTACACCAGCAAGGGAGGGGGAGAACAGAAGGAAAAATAAGTTAAAAGAATTCTCAGACAGACAAACAAAAAATATACACAAGAGAGACCGAGGAGGGGTCAGAGACTTGGGGGGGTGCGGGGGACGGACCCCACATGCCAGACAGAGATGGACTCTGCGCGCACACACACACACACACACACACCTTTCCAAAAGGCCAATTAGGTTACAACTAAAGCTTAAAGAGAAAATAAACACAAAACGAGGAGACTGTGTGGGAAACTGCAGTACTCAGACTAGAAGCTGCAACAAGTGTAACTGTGCACAAGTGCTCCGCACAGCAGTACTGCCTGGCCATGAATCCAAAACCAGGGGTGATCTGGCAAAAATGAAATCAGAACCTGCCTGGTTTTGCACACCTCTAGCATATATCCAGAGAAATCAGGTTTTCTTGTGGGTAGACAGAGGTATGATATTGTGTCAAAAGATTCCCAATCACACTACAAAAAGTAAAAGTAGATAATGTCTTTGACAGCTGGGTATTCGAAGTTCATATTTAAAGTCATGGATAAACTAAACTTTCCCAGAAACTGCTAAAGTTGGATCAAGACATAACTCCTGTCTAAAATCAGGTAAAGCTACTACTGTGAGTTTAAAAAAGAGCTAGAAAATACAAGTGGGCAATTACTCCAAGATTCAGAAAGATATGGAATTATGCTTTCTGATTGGCTGGCACGATTTACAACACGTAAATCGTACTAGGACCTCACGAGAAAAAGTGCCAGCCAGCCAACCAGGCCCATGAGAAAGCCTTTTTTAAAAATCGCTCCAACCCCCATAGATCAAAACAAAAAAACGCAGAATCAATCCCCGGTAAAGGACAACAGCGACTGAGAACCACAGCAATTTCCAACAGATACAGTCCCCAAGCCCACTTTATGTATCCACAAAAAAAATTCCAACCACAACATAGCCAACATTCCTCAAACATATTTTAGAGCACAAACTTTTTTTTTTTTTGTACAGGGCGAAATAAGAACACGTCCTTCGCTATTACCTTTCCTCAACCCGTAAGCGTAGTGTTTGCCGTCTCATGTGCCACATCGCTTCTGCAAGATACTGTCACTCTGCATTGCGTTTTTTTCTTTACTTTTACTATTTTTTTTTTTATTATTTTTTACTCTTTTGCATCCCACACAAACAAGAAACGTTCGAAGTTCTAGTGCTACCAGCAGTGTTTATAGTCAGATATATATTATACATGCCACTAATGCTGTACCCCAAAACTCAAGACCCGCGGCATGCCATCCACAAACTGTTTTTCTGCAATTGCAACAATGAACCTTTCCGGTAACAAACTTAAAAAAACATTTATCACGCTCTCTTTCTATTAAAAAAGACAGTTCACGCTAATGCAGCTCAGCCTTCCTTTCCCACCCAATGAAAGGAACTAAATTTCTATTAAAACAAAAAAAATTGCTGCTCTTACTAACACAACTCAGTCTTCGTTTCCCAGCCCACTGCATGAAACTTGATACGACACTTGCCTCAACAGATCCTAATTACAAAAAAAAAAGACAGAAAATAGAAACAGCAACCTTCTACATACAACCTACCAACCAAGAACTATTTTTTATCTGCAGAAGTACATCTCCTCTATTTTATTAATAAAAATTAAATTCCTTTACACCTAGAATTTCAATCCTTTCTTTATTTTTTACACATTGCATGATCGTAATATACCACGAGAGGGTGTGGGTAAGCAGGATTTACCCACTTGTGTGTGTTGCTGGTCCTCGCTGCGCTCGCGGACTCTAACAACACACACCAGGCGCAGTATATCCTGGCATCACCCATACCCTCTTATGGTATGTTGCTTAAGTATTTTACAGGAACAGTGACAAATTTGTGGAATAGCCTGATCCAATGTAGTGGTATCTATCAGCTGAAACTACACAAGTCCTAATAAGGTCAGACAAGTACTTAGAAGAAAAAGGGAAAGCACACAAAAGTTGTAAGGAAAACAAATTCTACAGTATAGTTCAGCTGCCAATCAGGCCAGGAATCAACCACGTGATTCTCTTGACAGTCAAGGCCCTAAACAGTCCAGGCTCCACCTGGAAGAGCTTGCTGTTTAAGGGACTTGGGGCTGTTGTAGGTCTTCTATTCTAGTGTAAATTCTGTGGGGGAAATGACATCCATCGTGAACACCCATAGGCCTCTGCTACTTCTGCCCACCCTACATCCAGCAAATTATATCAGAGAACCATTTCGGGACAAAGATCCTGAAGTGGCTCTTCACACTGGTCTACACTGGTCCCATCATTTAAGCAATTTTCTGAAGTTTTATCATGTTGTAATTAAGGACACCGCAATTTCAATCCTGGCTCATTCACTGAGTTTATATTTTACATTTGTTTAATTTTGTAGGGGTACTACTGGTGTGTGACTATTGCCAATACCCAAAACAAACCATATCCAGTGTTTTCCAATCCCCAAATACTTAAATTTTATGATATCTACTGAGTTGATCAGTCTACATATTTATTGTATTTAATTAGCTGCCTTTATGTTGTTTTCACCTGCAGTGACATACAGATAAGGCACACCGATGAGTCCCAAGAAGGACAAAACACTGTCTCTCTCTCTCTCTCTCTCTTCTGTTCTTAGCCTTTGCAGACTGTGTGAAGAGACCAATTGGCACCATGCACACCTGCTCAAAGCAGAACCAGTCTAAACTGTCATGGTGATTTGCATCTACATACATCCCATGATGCTTTGGGTATGTGTGATTTTTTTTTTTTTTTATTTCTTTTATGTTACTTTAACTGTAAAAAGCCTTGAGTTTTTGAAAAAAAAAAATACCTGCTCACCCACAAAACAACACTACCTAGACTGCAGACTTTCTTAAACACAGCAATAAAGACCAGTGGCCCATTGAGTTCTTCCCCCAACACCATCCTAGTGGGAATACCATTTCACCCCTTTTGCTTCAAGTAATCAATATAGTTTACTGTAAGTTTGAAGTTAGAAATTATGTCAACTAATACCGCTTACTCAAGATGTCCGATTCTTTCCTGCTTTTATTTCTTCGCGTATGATGTCACTTCCACATTCAACAAGTGTGAAGTGTAGCAAGTGAGAAACTGCTTGTAATGTCAGGCACCCTAGTAAATTGGAAACAAAAGCACTGTATTCTCTTAGACAAGTTCTTCTGGTAAAATCAAATCCTACTGTTTCATTTATTTATCTTATTTATTCTATGATTACAAGTACCTTTGAGCCAATGCTCTTTTACAAAGATTCCATGTCAGAAATAACAACAAGGAAGCATTTGTACACCTTCACCAGGATCCTTGTCAGTACGAGAACTTTTTTCTCACTG
Organism: Neoceratodus forsteri; assembly: GCA_016271365.2. Classification (NCBI taxonomy): domain Eukaryota; kingdom Metazoa; phylum Chordata; order Ceratodontiformes; family Ceratodontidae; genus Neoceratodus; species Neoceratodus forsteri. The sequence continues at coordinate 732,004,804 of CM057449.1, read as the reverse complement.
ACATTAGTGCATGTTACAAGGGCTGCCGTGACGCTATCACCACACATCCCTTCCATTAAACAAAATGGATGCCTCCACATCATAATATACACATATATACATACATATATATATACATATATATACATACATATATATATATATATATATATATATATATATATATATATACATAATACACACACACACACACACACATATATGTATATATACACACACACACATATATATATATATATATATATATATATATATACACACACACACACACACACACACACACACACACACACACACACACACACACACATACACACACTTTCACCAAGGACTAATGTTTAATCAGTCCAATTACTAGATGACTGAAATCACTCACAATAATAAGAAAAAGACATATACAGTATTCCCTTCACATAAACTGCCCTTTAAATCATCTTGCATATTCTTTCACATAAATGAGATTTGAATGTTAGCCGTGGTTCAAGATCCAATAAACGTACCTATGAGAAACAGTTCTCCTTTTAGCTGCTTATAATGATATGCTACCTCTCAAGTTACTTTCTTCCCATAGTTATGCCAGCCATATAATTACTAAAGATGACCCCACTTCAAAAGAAATGTCACTGAAATAAATAGATCCAGAAGCAAATGATTTGATGCCTTTTAATGAACCAACACAGATGTAACAACAAGAACTAAGTGCTCTAGCTTTCGGACCAACCAGTCCTTCGTCAGAAGCCTAATGGCAGTTGTTTAGAAAAAAACAATACTTTTAACAGCTAGGTCATACAGAAAAAAAAAACCCAGAAAAAATTCCCATTGGTTTAAAATAGTCATTTGAAAAATACAGAAAATGATGTCAGAGAAGTTTAACAGCACCATAATACCTTCAGCCAGGAGTGTCCCAGGGTCAAAGGTGCTTGGTGGAACACACATACAAAGAATCCCACTGCATATAAATTTAATTGACATAAGAACACTGCTGGAGCAGATGACTCCTAAATCAAGCTATGGGTGTCACAGTATGTAAAAGGATGTGATTACTGAAAAGCAACCTCCACCCAGATTAAAGACATACTAAGATTGTTTTAGGACTCCCAAAAAGTTTCAAAGCATGCATTATAGACAAGAACTTACCAGTAAAGTTGTCTTAAAAACATCAGTGCACACTGTATGATGTGTAAAACTTAGCTGGACCTGTCACCCTGCTGTACTCTCCAGCTAGATATCATGCCCCATAAATTTCAAAAACCTCTAGTGTAGTGACAGGACTTTATAAATGATAATTTAAATATAAATTGACAGTATTAGTGTCAAACAAAAAAACTAGTCGTGGACCGCCAAGGGATTAAGTCCATGTAGCCCGATATGTACTGATGTCAATATACTGTACACTGAGCATGTAACAACTTGATGTACCAGAAGTGTCTAAGGAATCTGAAAAACAGATAAAAATGTAATTTCTCCCCTACTCCTCTTCACACAAACAATAAACCCTACGCCACCCCACATCCCCATAATGTGTGTGGGGGGAGGGGGGATAACTAGCTTTAAGGAGATGCGCGCACACACACACACACACACACACACACACACACACACACACACACACGTCCACGGATTCTGGATACAACTACAATGAAATAAACCTGCCACCCTTCCCAGGATAAGGTAAATAGAAGTAAATATAAAGTATGTGTGTAAGACCAGAGGTCTAACATAACTACATTTCCACAAATCACTACAACATTAGCCTAATGTAAAAAGATCTGTCCAGGACCCCCATGCAAATGAGATCTCGCACCCCAATATGTACAGAGTTAAAATAAAAATTTTGTGACAGTCTATGATAACACTGCTGTATGTACAGTAACAGGCTAGGTAATCTGAATATGGTATAACGGAATCCACCCCACTCCCAGGCAAAGACAAAAAGTAAGGAGGAATTAATATTTATTATGTGTGTGAAGTAAGTAGTAACACACTAACTCCATGTATCTAAATAGAGGCCTACCTCAATGTGACAACAAGCCCCACACCTGTTATATTACGTACCTCACAACACATACCCACACACATACATACACACACACGCACCCACATCCCACACAAGCTGAAGTCCTATAATATGCCAGTCTGAAGAAGAGGAGGTCTGGGGACATCAGGTTCTGTAATGTCCCATGAAACCCAGATCAAGATTCATCCCATCTGCTACCATATTGAGATGTAAAGTAAGTTTAATCTCAAAGCTCGTCTCTCTTGTGTTTTTTTGAGATTTCCTTTTAAGACCATTACTGACATATCTGAAATTGAGTGGTCAAGCTGGGAGAAGTGGTGCCCCACTGGTTTTTCAGTCATCTTTCCTCTAATAGAATGTCTGTGCGAGTTCATCCCAGTGCGGAGCTGTTGGCTTGTCTCCAACATAACCCGTTTGTGGACATCTCTTGCACTTAACGAAATAAACAACATGTCGTGATGTGCACGTATAACTCCCATGCACCTTGAATTGTCTGTTTTGTGATGGAACCACAAAGTCCGAGGTGGAAATGAGCTCACAAGTCTTACAGGTGCATTGACTGCAGGGTCGTGTGCCACTGTGTGACATGGTATTCTGTTCTGGTGAAAGTTTGCTCCTAATAATTAGGCTACCTAAATTTGGTGGTTGTTTAAAAGATAGTGGGAGTTCCTTAAAAATACAATGAAGGGTTTCATCCTCACTAAATATTGGGTGGAGATCTTTAATAATCTTACGCAGAGGTTCAAAGTCTGGATGATATGTGACTACTGAAATAAACAGGAACCTAATGCCCACTATTAAATGGAGAGCCTAGATTTCACAAACTACTTCTCTGAAAAAAAAAAAAAAAATCTGAATTTATAAATAAAGGTTTTAAATATCAAAGTAAGCAATCTGTGAAATTGCAATGATTTGCAGTTCGAATAATAGTGGTACTGTTCATTTTATTGGAGTTGCCAAGGCACCAATCCATTTGGGGGCTCTTGCCATGACATCAATGACCATTCTTCACTTATCAGGATTCTGGTGAGATAGTGAGCACCCACACATAAATTAAATGATTATAAATGGAGTTTCCACAGTGGAGTGCTCCCCACCACCCTAATGTGAGGCAAAAGGAAGAAACTGGAAAGGACGACATGTAGAAAATACAGGTTACTCACCTGTAACAGGAGTTCTAGGAATGGTGTATGTTGTTCATCCACACTGTCTGGCAGGTTCCTTACTGCTTTAAATCTTGCCGGAAGGTTTTCAAGCTGGCTCCTCCCATCCACCGGGCTGGTAAAACTCTCAGCTCCGCCCATGACACAGATCTAGCCAGCAGGAAACAGGTTATCGCCCGAGAACGGGGAGGTGGGTGAGTGGTGTGGATGAAACATATACCATTCCTAGAACTCCTGTTACAGGTGAGTAACCTGTATTTCTAGGAACATGGATATGTTGTTCATCCACACTGTCTGGCAGACTCTTAGCAGTTCTCCGAGAGGAGGGAGGCAAGCGACACCCCTACTTAGGAATAATGACTGGAGAACCGAGGCCCCAAAACCAGCATCCCGGCGTGACTTAAGGTCGATGTGGTAATGGTGATGAAAGGTGTGCTGACTTCCAGGTAGCAGCCCTGCAGATTTCCTGGATAGGGACGTCCCTGGAAGCAGCCACCGATGCAGCGGTTTGGCGGGTAGAATGACCTCTTATCCCTCTGGAAGGCTCCATGCCCGCCGACCTATAGCAGAGATCTATGCAGGTGACGACCCACCTGCCTATCGTCCACTTGGCTGCAGGTCTGCCAGGTGCGGCTTCAGTGTAGGTGACAAACAACTGGCGAACCTCTCCCCGAACTTCAGCAGTCTGCTCCTTGTAATAAGCGAGCGCTCTTCTAGGGTCCAAAGTATGGAGCCTATATTCAGCCTCCGAGGTGTGATTGGGGTAGAACATCGGTAGAGTCAACACCTGGTTAAGGTGAAACTCCGACACCACCTTCCGGAAGGAATTTCGGGTGGGGGCGCAGGACAACCTTGTCCCTGTGGAAGACCAGATAAGGAGACTCGATGGAAAGCGCCTGGAGCTCTCCCATCCTTCTGGCTGACGTGATAGCCACCAAGAAGATGATCTTCCACGACAGGTGGGAAATATCACACCTGTGCATCGGTTCGAATAGGCTTGCCCATGGCCAATACCAGCAGTAGATCCCACAGAGGTGGAGGTTCTCGGGACGGATATGTGATCAAGGCCTTGAAAAGCCGCTCACCACCTTCTGCGCCACCGACTGCTTTCCAGACCATGCCCGGTAAGCAGAGATGGCTGCCAAGTGCACCTTAAGGGTCGTCGACCGAAGCCCTTGCTGAGCAAGGGACCACAGGTAGTCCAGAATGCTTGCCAAGGAACAGGAGGAAGGGTCCAGGCCCTTATCCTGACACCAAATGGAGAATCTCTTCCGTTTGAAGGCATAGCATTTTCTGGTCGACTCCCTTACGGGATGCCTCAACAACGTTGAGGACCTCGTCGGTAAGACCCAAGGCCTGGAACTCTAGCCGTTCAGGAACCAGGCCGTCACGTGCAGGGAATGAAGGTCCAGGTGGAGTACCTTCCCCTGGTTGACTGAGATCAGGTCCGGGCGGGCTGGAAGCCACCTCAGGAGCCAGGAGCCTGGAGCTGAGACTGAGGAGATCTGGATACCAGAACTGGCGGGGCCAGTCTGGGGCTACCAGAATCACCTGCGCCTTGTCCCTCCTCGCCTTGAGAAGCACCTTGTGGATCAAGGGAAATGGGGGAAAGGTGTAGAAAAGGCCCAGGGTCCACGGCCTCGAGAAGGCATCCCCCCTGCAGCGAACCCTGCTGACTGGGGCGGGCATGAAACAGTCTCAGCTTTGCATTCTCCCTGGAGGCAAACAGGTCCACCTGAAGTGTGCCCCAGTGGGAGAACAGATCGTGTACTATCTCCGGCAGGAGAGACCACTCGTGAGATGCAGCACCTACCCGGCTTAGGGCATCAGCCAGAGTGTTGGAGGCTCCCGTCACATGAATGGCTAGGAGATCCGCCTCCAGACTGCCCACAAGAGACCAAGTACGGAGATCTTCCTTGCACAGAGGCAAGGACCGCATCCCGCCCTGGCGGTTTAGGTAGTACATGGTTGTGGTGCTGTCCGTCTGGACCTGGACCACTTGACCCTGTACAAACGGAGCGAAGGCGGTGAGGACTAGTCGGACTCCTCGAAGCTCCAGCAGGTTGATGTGGCATCGAGACTTCTGAGGGGAACAGAGGCCGTGCACTCTGAGCTCCCCCAGATGGGCACCCCAACCCATCATAGAGGCGTCGGTCATTAGAGTGACCGTCGGCTCTGGGCGGACAAACGGGATAGGCTCCTGCAGATGAGTAAGAACGATCCACCACTGGAGAGCGTTCCCCATCTCCTGGGTCACCATCACTGGCTGGTCCAGAGGACTGGAGCGCTGTGACCATTAGCAGGCCAGTCCCCATTGCAGGGGATGCTTGTGCCAGTGGGCCCAATGGACCACGCTGGTGCAGGCCGCCATGAGGCCCAGGAGGTGCAGGAAGTCTCGGGCAGGGCGCAACTGCCCAATCCGAAATGATTGGGCAAAGGAGGAAAGAACCTCGGCCCTGTCCACCGGGAGCCATGCTCTGGCTCGAAGAAAGCCGTGCTCTGCCCCGATGAACTGAATCACCTGCGTTGGCATGAGTTCCGATTTAGCCTAGTTGATGAGGAGGCCAATCTGAGAGCAGACCTGGAGGGCCAGATCCCTGGACCACTCCACCCCTAACTTGGAGGAGGCTGCAATCAGCCAGTCGTCCAGGTAAGGGTACACCTGGACCCTTCGGTGCCGCAGGAATGCTGTCACCACTGCCATGCATTTGGTGAAGACCCTAGGAGCTGGAAAGAGGCCGAAGGGCATGGCCCGGAACTCGTAAAGGGATCCCTCCGCTCTGAAGCGAAGGAAATCGCTGGTGGGACGGACGGATTGGGACATGAAAGAATGCTTCCTGAAGGTCCAGAGAACAGAACCACATGCCTCGTTCCAAGGATGGGATGATCTAAGCCAGAGTGACCATCCTGAAGGTTCGAGACCTTAGGAACCTGTTCAGGTCGTGGAGGTCTAGAATGGGGCACCAGCCCCCCGTCCATTTTGAGACCAGGAAGTACCTGGACACAAACCCTGGGTCTGAAGGAGGACCCGCCACCTCCCTGATCACCTCCTTCTGGAGGAGCAGGGCAATGTCGGTTTGGCCGGCCGAGAGAGAGGCTCTGGAACCCGTGAGACCCCTCGTGGGGATGGCTCAATAGCGTGGGGACTGCTCGAATTCCAGCGGCAGACCCTTTCCTACCACTTCCAACACCCAGCGGTCCGTGGTTATATCGGACCAGGTGGAAATGAAGTGGCGGAGCCGTCCCCCCCACGGGAGGAACCCAGGGAGGAGTGACGAGGTTGGGGGCGACACCCCTCAACCCGTCACTGGGCAGGCTTGGAGGAAGGACCGGCAGAGGAGCCTCCTGGACCTTTCCCTCCCAGCTTCCTGTTGGAGGAAGCGGCAGGCTTAGCTTTGGGGAGCCAAGTGCGAGCCTGCTGGCCCTGATGCTGGTGTTGCTGGGCAGGACGTGCCACAGGGGCTGAAGGACGAAAGGACTTACGCTGCTGCTGGAGGCCATTGTCCTTCTGAGCAGATGTGACAGAGTCCAAGGTGGCACTGGACTTCTCGATCCGCTGAAGATGCCCCTCAACCCCGGGACCGAACAAGTCTGTACCCAGGAAGGGAACGTCTGCCAGCTTGTGTTAGGTATCTGCCGTGAAAGTGGAGATCCGCAGCCAAGCTCTGCAGTGCATGGCCACTGCGGCCGCTACTGACCAGGCACACGAATCAGCGATGTCCAGGGAGGTCTGGAGCTGCTGTTTGGCCACCGCCCTTCCCCGATCCCGCACCTGCTTGACCGTAGTTTGAAGGTCAGCCAGGAGATGAGGAATCACCTCATCCAGGGAGCCCAAAAGGGCATGTGAAAAGTGTGCCATCAGGACGGCCAAGCTGGCCTGAGGAAGGCCTAGGGAGGAAGCAGCGTAAACTTTCCGTCCGGAGTAGTCCAACTTTTTGGACTCCTTGTCGGGAGGCTTGTCCACATCCCGAGCGTTCCCGGAATGCCGGAAAACACCATCAGCCACGAGCCCCTCGACAAAGGGGTGCTCCGAGAAACCAGAGAGTGAACCGGTGGGGACAGCATACTTCTGAGCCATCCTGGCCAAAGGTGCTGGACAAGAAGCTGGCTGCTGCCATAGCTCCAGGGCCGGGCCAACAACGGCTTTGGCCACCAGGAAGGCCTCCATGGGGGAATCCCCTCGGTCAAGTATCTCCGTGAGGAGATACTTGGCCCGTTTTGAAACGGGTTTGAGCTTCATCCCAGTGGACTCTGAGATGAGCCGAAGCATTCCCAAAAACGAGGATGGGCTCTCGTCCACTGACTGATCCCCAGTGGACTCCAAGTCAAGTGGCCTGGAGAACAAGGAGTCATCATCATCAGACTCCGGGGAGTCTGCGAACAGCTGCCAAGCGCCTGAGCCACCCTCCACCTGCCGAGGTCGATCGGGAGTGAGGATGACCGACAACCGCTGGGGCAAGCCCTGAACCGACAGAGAATCCTTGGTCGGGGCCCCAAATTTTGGTTGTGGAGGCAGGGGTTCCACCACAATGGGTGGCGCAGGCGGTTTCGTCTGAACAACCGGTGCCGGCTTCGACTCCTCGACCACTACGAGAGGTTGTTTGGCCGCTCAGGTGACAGCACTCAATGGCCGGGAAGGCGGCAAGTCGGCCTATTCGGTCAAAGGAGCTGCTGCACATTGCTCCTTGTAGCCCGACGCAATTTGCGCCGGAGCCTATCCTCCGAAGAGGATGAAGACGAGGATGAGCGGCGCTGCCGCTTTCCACGGTGTCGAGACCGCCGATGTCAGCAGGATCGGCTGGACCGAGAAGAGGCCAGAGACCTCCGAGGGTGGGTCTGAGAGGGGGTTGGGGAAACCCGCTCCTCCCTCGGTTCAGGGACCTTAACCGGGGACTCCGGCACAGGAGGCGCAGGCAAGTCCTCAGTTTCCACCAGGGGAACCGGTGAAGAAGGGCCGTCTGCTTCTCCAGTCGACAGCCCGTCCGACGGGTTGAGAAAAATCTCGACTGCGTCAACGGGTGCCTCGGCTGGCTAACCTGACAGGGACACCGTGAAGCCAGCGGCCTTAGCCACAACCTCGACCGAAGTAGAGTGTCGACTATCCGGGGGAAGGGACCTCTCCCACTCCCACGAAAGTAGATGGTGGGACTTACCTTTGGGGTCCTTCTTTTTGGACCGAGAGGGATGTCCTGAAGGGCCTTCTCCCTTGGTGGAGAGGGACTGGCAAAGCTCCTTGAAAGAAGCAGTGTAGGAGGATTCCAAGGAGAGCGGGATAAACGCCATGACCGAGGATGATGATGATGCGGCCTGGGCCGCCTCCTCATCAAGGGTGATCATCTGCTCCAGCTGTTCCGCCGAGCCCGCAGCCATGGACACCGCCCAACGGGCCTCCTTAGACTTAACCGGAGGATAACGTTTTTCCGGTCGCCCTGACAGTAACCAGGCAGCACGGTCCTCCAAGACTGAAGCTGAAAAGGATTTGCACAACTCACAAGCCTGTGAGTTATGGCCGAGTCCAAGGCAATAAACGCACGTGGCGTGTGGGTCAGTCCGGGACATCTTCTGCCCGCAGGGGCACCTACGAAATCCGGAAGTCTATCTGTCTATCGCAGCTGCGAGGGAAGATACAGACCGAAGTCTTGTAAATCTTAAAATAAGTTTCGGATTAACTGAAGAGTTTGGATCCAGGCCTAAACGCAAGGCGCCAAGGAGGGAACCTGAGCTTCCAAGCGGTAAGGAAGATCTGGCGTCACTGGGTGGAGCAGAGAGTTTTACCACCCCGGGTGGGTGGGAGGAGCCAGCTTGAAGACCTTCCGGCAATATTTAAAGTGGCAAGGAACTTGCCAATAAGTGTGGATTGAACAACATATCCACGTCCCTAGCACCTGCTGTTATCTGTTTAAAATGTATCCAAGTTTAAAAATATATATCTCGCTTTTAGAGAATACAGGGACTTCAGAAGGCATGTAACAGAACTGAGAGTATAACTTCTGCTGGCTTGTGCAGATACACATGATCAACTCCCATGATGCCTTGCATGAGTGGGATCATGACCTTTGGTATGGATCTAACAGGTTTTCATACCAGTGCAGAACAGAATGATGAAAACTTATTTATATTTAAATTAAGATGAAATTAGGGGGATGCAAGGGAGGGAATCATTGTTCATGCCTACAAACTACACAGATGTACAGAAAATAGGTTAAAGGGACTTTTCCTTTAAGGTGACCCAACCTGCAGTCACACAACAAAAACAGTTTCAAAACCATGGCTGCCAGGGCCAGCCCGCTGGCTCAGAGGTTGGATTTCTGTCTCCAATGCCAATGTCCCTGGTTCAATTCTGAACTCGGGACATCGAAGGGCCGGCCAGGGGGAGGAAGACAGAGTGTCCTCACGACTGCTCTCCTCCTCTGAGGAAGGGTGTGTGTGTGTGTGTGTGTGTGTGTGTGTGTGTGACTGGCACAATTTTTTTTAAGATGTTTAACCAGGAGTAGCACACTAAGCTGAAAGCTTTTTTACAGGAGCGACCTGGGAGCACAGGGAAGTTAAGTGACTTGCTCAGGGCAACACAGTATGCAAGTGGAAGCTGTGGGATTCAAACCCAGGTCTGGTCTGCTGGATGTCACCAGATTTGCAGTTCAGAACTTTAAACCACTGCGCTATACTGCCTCCACATGACTGACTCCCGGGGGTGGCCAGGGGGACTACTGCTGCCAGTGCCAGAAGCTGCTTGGGAGGCTTGCCGGACGTTGCATGTAGCGCTCCACATCACTGCACGCCACGCCTCCCAGCTGCCAGCTCTATCAATGATGCTCTGTCCCTTCAGCTCCATTCCACCCTTCAGGGCGCTTAGCTGGCAACTGAGTGAGAGTTTGTCAGTGCAGCTCCACCCTATCGTCGGGGGGATGGTCAAATCTGCCTGACGGCCCCACCCAGAAGGGGTAAGCCTGGGTGGATCGCCTCTAGGAAGCAGACCCGGGGGTGAGCGGTGGTCATGGACATCAGAGGCTGAGCTCTGGGAGGTCTGATACCTATAATTCATAGTAAATTAAAAAGAAAAAGAAACCATGGCTGCCCACCAGTGGAGGGCCCCTCAGTAGCCGACCACCAGTGGTCGGTTGCATCTAGTAATGATAAATTATGTCCAACATGGTGTAACTGCATATTACATTAATTCTTAAATTTCCTCTCAGGTAACTCCAGCAAAAGTTTCAGAAGAGTAGGTAAAGAAATCCAACACACTGCATTCCATCCTGTTACCAGCAGAGGGCAGCCTCCACAAATAGAAAGCAACATGTATGATGTTAGAGACAGATAACGAGCAGAATGTAGTTTTGTGCCTTTTTACTGTGGAGGGTTTCACTGAAAAGCCCAATGATACATAAAAGGTAGCAAATGGAAGTAAAGGTTGAATAAATAGGTAATTTTGGAATCAATGTAACTATATTTTCCTTTTTAATGGTTAGTCCCTTTTATGCAACAGGGGTGGACATAAATGGAGTGTAATAAATTTGTTTATCTGAGTAACTGTGTGGATACATTTATTTATCCACACAGTGCGTGCAAATTCCTATCTACTACATTGTGCGACTTAGCTCAGACTTTGTGCGATTTGCGCAAAGTCCACGCAAGCCGCACTAATTGCGAATCTCAGTTTTCATGAAAATGGATACAAAACAAAAAAAGCCTGATGCATAAATGGAATATGTGGGAGTTGACTGTGTGATAACTCATTTATGTGATACAGTTGCCAGTGACCTCTGGTAACCATCACTAGTGACTTTGTCACTCGTGAAGTTACTTGAGGTCACTAGCAACTGTAGCAGATAAATGAGTTATCACACAGTCAACCCCCGCATACCCCTTATTTAATACATTCAAACAAATAACACTCTATTGAAGGGTGGGAGTTAGGTGGTCTGAGTTAATCTAATGCTCCATTCTTTAGAGAATAACTTAAATCGTCAGTTTAGGCTGCTAACATGAAAGGGTGAAGGAACTCCTCAGATACACCACCTTCGTTCACATGTACACAGGACTGCAGGTTTGTAAACAAGCAGTGATGAATTTATTTGCTTATTTTTAGGCACCACGTGGGAAGTTACAATATGGCAAATGGATGGACAACTGAACACAATACAAACAAGTGAACTGAAAGCGATACATAGCAACACTACAAATTACAAAACTAAATGCAAAACAACACTACACAGATATGTACATAATCAAATATACACCACCAAGAACACATTATATCAAACAGTGAATTTTAGCGGTTCCAGTTTTGGACAGGCACTGTCAACGCCTCTCTTTGGAAGGGACTATTGCCTCTGCCCTTGAAAGAAGTAGGTAGCAAGGTAGGTTTTTATAGATATATAGATATATGAATATATATATATATATATATATATGACGCCCAATCCCAGAGGCTCTGGGCGTCTTACACAGTAAACCGGCAGGGAAAACAAAGCAAAAAGCAAGCAAGGACCATGAAGTACAATTAAAATATATATATATATATATTTTTTTGTAAGTTTGTTTTAACCAGGAGTAGCACACTAAGCTGAAAGCTTTTTTACAGGTACGACCTGGGAGCACAGGGAAGTTAAGTGACTTGCTCAGGGTCACACAGTATGCAAGTAGAAGCTGTGGGATTCAAACCCAGGTCTGGTCTGCTGGATGTCACCAGATTTGCAGCTCAGAGCCTTAAACCACTGCACTATACTGCCTCCCTAAATATTAGCATTCAATACTATAAATAATTAACAAATACAACCTTTAAAAATATAAAACAGTTGGCCCCTACTTAAGAAGGCGTCATTAGATCCTGACATACCTGCCAATGACTGCCCTTTCTCCAACCTTCCTGTTTTGGCTAAGGCTGTTGAGAAGGTGGTTGAGGCCCAGTTCGTGATTCATCTAGAGAGAATATCTCTCCATCTCTCTCTCTCTCTCTCTCTCTCATCCACCAAAATCTGTTTTCCACTGTAAACAGCACAGAGACAGCCCTGACCAGGGTATGCAGTGATCTCTTTTCTGGCACGGGATCATGGGGAGATCTTGACTGCGATCCTTCTACATCTTTTTTCTGCATTTGACACTGTTGATCATGCAGGTTTGTTGACCAGACTCTAGGAGCTCAGTGGGCTGTCTGGAATGGTTTAACAATAGCTGCAGTCTTTCCTTAGTAAAAAGAGCAGTCTGTGGTGCTTGGCTCTTGTCGATCTAGTCCGGCTGCTCTGGACTGGTGAGTTTCTCAGGGTTCTGTGCTTTCACCTGTGCTGTTCACGGTGTACATGTTGCCAATGGGAAAAATCATTAAGCACTGAAGTGTGGAGTTCCACCGATATGTAGAGGACACCCAACTGTATGTGTCCTTTGCTCCTGACAAGACATATCTGGTTCTTAGATTAGAACAGTATTTGAAGGAAATCAAACTTTGGAATGGCCTCCAACTGGCTGGTATTGAACCCCACGTAAAAAGTTGCTAGTGGTGGGTAATATCAGCTGAATGAGGTTGAGGTCTTTGGAAAGGGACAGGGTTTGTTCTGCAGACAGCAGAAGTTGTTCACAGCCTGAGAGTAGTTCTTGACAATTGCTTTGCAGGTATCTTCTCAACTCAAGAGCTGCTTTTACCATATGAAAAATGTTTCCAGGTTGCTGCCTCTGCTTGATTCTGGTGATCTTACTATGCTGGTCAGAACCCTTGGTTTCTTCTGTCTTGCCCACTGTTGTGCGCTCTACAAGGGCTTGCCCAGGGGTCAACTGTGCTGCCTGTAACCGTTTCAGAATACTGCAGAGAGGTTTTTGAAGGTCAGATCATATCACCCCATCATTATGGGCCCTGGGCTGGCTGCCTGTTGGGTGACGTAGTGATGTCTGGGTGCTTTTAGGGGCACAAAGCCCTCAATGGGCTTGGCCACCTATACCTCAGTGAGCTTCTGACTACTCATGCACCATATAGTTACCCAAGATCTGGGCGGTGGGGTTTGTAAAATATGCTACTGTCTCGTTTAAAGTCCACTGGTGACCCGTTTTTTTTAAGTGGCTACCCAGACATTCTGGAATTCATTGCCACAGGGGATCAGCACTGCAAATTCTGTACAGTTTTTTAAAATCAGCTTAGGTGCTATTTATTCCAGCTAGCGTTTGATTAGTTGGTGTCTGGCTCTGCATTATTCTATTCTAAGAACTGTATGTATGTAATAGTTATTAAGTTTCTGCTAAAAATAAACTGCAGCTTGACTGTCAGGTGTGATCTGAGCCAACTGGGCTCACTGGACAGCACTTGATTAACTGTGTGGAGCTGTCCCTGACATCAGCAACTCATTCAGCTGGTCAGAGAGGCTTCCTGGTGGTTGCTCTGCACCACTGACCCTAAAGAGCCAGTCAGGAGTGCCTCTAGCTTGGGGCAGGTCTTCTGGGGTGGCTAGAAGCAGGGCCACCTAACATGTCCCAAACGTTTGTGTCCCATCGAATGAGTGGAACAGGTACAAGGTTGGCATCTTAAGCATTGGCAGGTAGCAGGGGAAGCAGAGGATCCTGTCGACTGCTAAGGTAAGTGCTTACTGTCTGTAGTAGTTGCACTCACCAATTTGATAAGTAACTGAAGATCACAACTTTATTAATATTGTTAAAGGTTACAGTGTTAACTTTGTAAATGTTGTAATATAACAAATTGATGTAGCAGGAGTCAGCCCAAACTTGTACTAGTCCTCAGGGAGTGGTCCTGTTAACTGTTTGTTAAGAGTCACTAAAAAATTGGGAAATGGGTGAAACCCCTATATAGGGTCGGAGTACAAAAAAAGGTTTTAAGTAAGCAAAAACACAAACAGGCAGGGTAGTAATTAGGTATGCTGAGAGTGGTGCAGTGCAGTGGTTGTGGGGTGGCAGTTTTCAGGGAGACTTTCTGGAGACTGCGTTGCTGCCCCATCTGTATGCATATCTCTGGGCTGAGGAAGGAGGCTGCAAGACTCCAGGCAGAGCTGGCTAGGATTTTTTTTTTGGGTCTTCTCCCTCACCCAAGGACCACCAAGTCCACCACCGCTGCCTCAAAGGGTACCAAGGAGGAGGAGCAGCTGGACTACAGTGGGCTCTCGGGGAAGGTGAGAGTGGTGGGACAGAGGCATATCCCCCAAAAACTGTACCACTACATAATTCTTACACCGCTCAGGCAGAGTGGGACTGTTCCATGGAGGCACTTGTAGTAGTGATCAGGGAGGATGTAGGTGTCCTCCCATGTGGAGTCCCCAGGGAGGATGGCAGAGAACCCAGGAGGAGGAGGCAGCAACTCCTGGTGGGGGACTCTGTTGTGAGGGGTATAGAACTGGGGACAAGAAGGGAGGGGGGAGGTTAAGTGCCTCCTCGGTGCCACAGCTCAGAGGGATGGGAAGTGGATCATAAGGATTGCTAGTGCAGTAGGATGGTAGCGAGAGCTGGATGTCTCTGTCTGGCTAGGGACTAAGGTAATGCATGAGGAGTTTAGGGAGTTGGGAAGGAGTCTTGGGCAGGTAGCACGCTCAATGGTCTTTTCTGAGGTGCTGCCTTTCTACAACAGGGGAAAGGATAGGGTTATCTGCACCAGCAGCTTCAACCAATGGTTGATGGAGTGGTAAAGAGGAGGGATTTGGCTTCTTTGGGGACTGGGGTCTTACATGGAGGGATAAAGGCTTATATATGGAAGATGGCCTGCATCCATACAGGAGGGAACCACAGTCCTCAGTGAGCAGTTTAAATGGTACATCAGTGTGCATTTTAACTTGCAGAGGTGGGTGGCACAAGGAAGCAAGGATACAAACTGACCCCCCTCCCCGCAAGCTGAAATAGTAAGAAGGGAATACCCTAAGGGAGGGAAATCCCATAAGGTACCTTATAACAAGGAATACAAAGCGGTAGAAATGAAGAGAGATGGGAATGAGGTCAGAGGGGGTAAGGAGAGAAGGCTAAAGGGAATGGGGGGGTTGACAAGGGTGGCAGCAGAATTTGGAAGGCCATGTGTGCAAATGCTCGAAGTCTGGGAAATAAAATCCTGAACCTAGTGGCCATTATGGCAGAAGCTGACCCGGACATTTTCGCCATTACCTAGTCATGGTGCAATGAATTCCATGACTGGGACATAATCACACCAGGCTATACTCTGTACAGGAAGGATAGGTTGGGTAAAAAGAGGAGGAGTTGTTCTTTACGTGAGGGATAGTATAAAAGCAACAGAGATACAGGGTACACAGCAGGAGGGGTGATGGTACTGTGGGTCACCCTAGAGACAGGGAAGGGAGCCACTAATCGAACTAGTGTGATCTACAGACCTCCAGCAAAAGGGGGATGAACAAGGTTCTGATAGAAGACATCCAAACGAAGGCAATAAGGGTGAGGTGCTGCTGGTGGGGGACTTCAACCTGCCAGATGTAGGCAGCAGCACCCCAGCTGCAGCATCATCTAGGAACAGGGACATTCTAAACTGCCTGCAGGGGGCGTTCCTCAGGCAACTTGTGGGGAAGTCCACTCATGAGGGAGCAATTTTGGACCTTGTTCTCACGAATGGGGACAGGGTTGCAGAGGTCACAATGGATGGCCACCTGGGGACCAATGATCACCACATGATGTGATTCGATACAAGATCTGTGATAGAAGCGAAATCACACAAAGGCAAAGGTCCTGCACTTCAGAAGGGCCGATTTTACAGCCGACCCAGTGGCACAGAGGGCTGAGGCACTGGACACCTTACCTCACGCCAGCGACACGGGTTCGGGAATGGCATGGGAGGGAGGTTGGAGCAGAATTGGGCAGCCGGAAAGCAACCTCCTCTCCTGGGGTGGGTCGCCACCCCCATAGTCCCACTGCCACCAGGTGGAGGCCCGGTGGTCAGCGTAGGTGGCAGGCATGACACGTAGTGGGTGGTAACCTCGAGACATGACATGCGCATGCCTTCACATGCATGCGTCAGATGTAGGGGGGCTGGGTTGCAAGGAGAAAAAGGAAAAATTCCATAAAACTACATATCAGAACAGAACGAGGGAATACCTCAGGAATGTCCTGGTTGGGGGGAGCAGAACTTGGGTGAAGTGGAGAACTGTGCACAAAACTAAAAGCTTACATAGTGAAGGCAACAAACCTCTGCGGCAGGCGAATACGCAAAAGCAAGAAGAAAAGCAGACCGCTATGGTTCTCAAAAGAGGTATCTACGAAGGTAAAGGCAAAAAAGTCAGCATTCAAGAGGTATAGGGAGACATGGAGTGAGGAGGATAGGAAGGAGTATCAAGAGAAGCAGAGAGAGGCAGGGAAAGCAGTCCAAAGCACAAAGGCGCAAACGGAGGAGAAAACAGCCCAGGCAGTAAAGAATGGGGACAAGACACTTCTCAGGTATGTAAGTGAAAGCAGAAAGACCAGAGGAGGGACTGCAAGGCTAAGGAGGGTGGGGGACGGGGGAGTGTTTGGAAGGGAACAAGGAAAAAGCAGATATTCTGAACAGATACTTTTGTTCAGTGTTCACAGAGGAAGGGGAAGGCGAGGGTCCACAGATAAGAGCCAGGGGCATCCTTGGTAGGATGGTGGTGGATACTAGTCCTTTTAAAGAGGAAAGAGTCCTGAAGGCACGCACAAATCTGACAGTGGATAAAGCAATGGGACCAGATGGGATTTATCCGAGGATATTGATGGAGCTCAGAGAGGTGCTGACTGCACCTCCGACAGTCCTGTTCAACATCTCACTGGTAACAGGGGTGGTCCCAGAGGACTGGAGGGGGGCAGATGTAGTCCCACTTCACAAAAGTGGTAGTAAAGAGGAAGCTGGAAATTACAAGCCAGTAAAGCCTGACCTCTGTGGTGGGGAAATTAATGGAACCATTACTGAAGGAAAGGATTGTGGAATATCTTAAATACAGTGGCTTACAAGATCCAAAGCAACATGGATTCACAAGGGGGAGGTCATGTCAAACAAATTTGATAGATTTCTTTGACTGGGTGACCAGGGAATTGAATCGGGGGGAGTAGTGGATGTAGCCTACTTAGATTTCAGTAAGGCCTTCAACACCGTTCCTCATAGGAGACCTGTAAATAAGCTGAGCAGCCTTGGGGCGAGTCCAAAGGTGGTAAACTGGGTAAAATAATTGGTTGAGGGATAGGAGACAGAGGGTAATGGTAAAGGGAGTTCACTCTAAGGAAGGGAGGGTCACCAACGGGGTGCCATAAGGATCAGTACTGGGATCTATCCTCTTTAATGTCTTTATTAGCGACACTGAAGAGAGACTAGAAGGAATGCATGTCTTTTGCCGACGACACTAAGATCTGTAATAGGGTAGACCTCCGGGTGGAAAACTGAAAAGGGATCTAGGAAAACTAGGAGTGGTCAAGAGTGTGGCAACTGAATTTCAATGCAAAAAGGTGCAAAATCATGCACTGTGGGCGTAAAAACAAAGGGGCAGAATATAAAATGGGGGGAGTGGTACTGGCGACCAAACAGGAAAGAGACCTCGGGGTAATCATATCCGATGACCTAAAGGTGGCCAAACAGTGTGACAAGCCAACTGGGAGAGCCAGTGGGATGCTGGTGTGCAGCACAGGGAGGGTTATCACCAGCAGAAAGAGGGAAGTTGTGATACCGCCGTATAAATCACTGGTGAGACCTCACCTAGAGTACTGTGTCCAATTCTGGAGACCACATCTCAGGAAGGACAGAGTAGAAGCACTCCAAAGAAAAGCACCTAAAATGGTGAAGGGTCTCCATCAAAAGCCCTATGAGGAGGAGAGAGTGAAGGACCTCAATATGTGCACCCTGGAGGAAAGGAGATTAAGAGGGGATATGATATAGACTTCCAAATACCTCATTGGTATAAGAAAGGTTCAAGAAGAAAGCCTTTCTCAGAGCAAAAGATGTTCAAGAACTAGGGACCATACTATGAAGCCAGAGGAAGGGTAGACTCCGGGGAGATGTAAAAAAGTACTTCTTCACAGAAAGAGTGGTGGATATCTGGAACAGCCTCCCAGAGGAGGTGGTAGGGGCAAAAACTGTAATAGGATTCAAGAACACATGGGATAGGCATAAGGGAACCTTGTAGCGGGGGTAAAGCCAGATATCAAGCAGGATCTGCTGTGTTACTGTAGATGGGGAATATGGGCAGACTAGGTGGGCAGAGTAGTCCTTATCTGTCGTCAAATTCTATGTTTCTATATCAATAATTGTTTGTACCCTGAATGCAATCGGTTTTGATCTTTTACTGATTATTTATGGTCTCCATAATTTATTGTTTAGTTTGCACAGGCTCTCGGAGTCCAGAAGGGGCGTAATTCATAAGTCCAATAAACCAGCCAACCAAATATACACAGCTTAAGAGCAGGGGAAATCCCAGCCCCCAAAAAACAAACAAAAACAAGGTAGTTAATGAGGTAAACACCAAGATAAAGAAGTCGACAGGGAGAAGGGCAGGGGTAAATGGAGTAAAGGGCAGTAAGGACGGGGATAGGGCAAAAAGGGGTAAGGCCATCAAAAAATGGAGGGTAATGAGTACCAATGCCCATAGTCTAGGTAACAAGCTCCCTGAACTAGCAGCCTTGATGGAAGAGGGTTGCCTGGATATTGTGGCAGTCACAGAAACATGGTACACAGAGAACCATGACTGGGATGTCAACATACTAGGATACACAATCTACAGGAGGGGCATGGAGGGTAGAAGAGGAGAAGGAGTAGCTCTCCATCTAAAGGAAGGGATCAAAGCAACAGAACTAAAGAGTAAACAAGGAGCAGATGAGGCACTCTGGGTCACCCTGGAGACAGGAAATGGCACCACAATCCGCATGGGGGTTGTATACAGACCCCCATCTCAGGGGGAGGGAATGGACAAGGAAATTATAGAAGGCATCCTTAGAATGGCAGAAAAGGGGGCGATATTGTTGATGGGGCCTGAATATGCCAGATGTTAACTGGAGCACCTTTGCTGCAGCCACATCCAAGAGCAGGGTCATTCTTGATGCCCTACAAGGTGCATGCCTCAGACAGCTAGTATTGGAACCCACCGAGGGAGCAATCTTAGACCTGGTACTCTCAAATGGGACGGAGAAAGAATCTCAGATTTAGAAATGGGTAACCATCTGGGAACAAGCGACCACCAAACAGTGTGGTTCACGATAAACACAGCCATACAATCAAGCCATACAAAAGCAAGAGTATTGGACTTTGGGAAAATGAGAGTGCGCCTCAGAAAAGCACTAGCAAACAGGCAAGAAGAAGGGGTGGCGGAACAATGGGGACTAATCAAAACAGCCATCACAGAGGCAACAAGCCTTTGTGTAGAGCAAATCAGACAAAACACAAAGGAAAAAACCACTATGGTTCTCAAAAGAGGTGGCAAGGAAGGTTAAGGAGAAACGGATAACATTCAGGAAATATAAGGAAACACAGAAGGAGCAGGACACAGAACTTTATCAGTTAAAGCAGAAAGAGGCAGGGAAGGCAGTCAGAATAGCAAAAGCCCAAACCGAGGAAAGGATTGCCAACTCTGTCAAGAAGGGGCATAAGACCTTTTATAAGTATATTAGAGAGTGAAGAAAGACCAAAGGAGGGATACTGAAGGGGAGGGAATGTGGGCAGAGGGTGACAGTGAAAAAGCAGGGATACTAAACGAATATTTCTGCTCAGTATTCACAAAGGAAGAGGAGGGGGAGGTACCTAAACCAAACAAGAGAAAACACTCTGAAGACGGGGGTCGATACCAGTCCATTTACAGAAGAAAGGGTTCTGAAAGAACTAATAAAATTGAAGATGGACAAAGCAATGGGGCCTGATGGGATTCACCCAAGAATTCTAAAAGAACTAAGGAAAGAACTAGTACCACCACTGACTACCCTCTTTAACAAATCATGGGAGGATGGGGTGGTACCCGAGGACTGGGTGAGGGCAGATGCGATTCCTCTTCACAAAAGTGAGAACAGGACAGAGGCAGGCAACTACAGACCAGTTAGGTTGACATCAGTGGTAGGGAAAATGATGGAACCACTTCTGAAGGAAAGAACTGTTTAGTACCTAGTGGCCAGTGGGGCATAGGACCCAAGACAGCATGGATTCACGATGGGAAGTTCGTGTCAGACGAATCCAATTGATTTCTTTGACTGGGTGACCAAAGTAGTAGACCAGAGAGGGGCTGTGGACATGGCCTACCTAGATTTTAGCAAGGTATCTGATACAGTCCCACACAAAAGATTAATATACAAGTTAGCCAGCCTTGGAGTGGGTCCCAAGGTGGTAGCCTGGATAAAAAAAATTGGCTGGACAACAGGACGCAAAGGGTAGCAGTAAACAGTCTACAGTGAAGAAAGGAGGGTTACTAGTGGGGTACCGCAGGGTTCAGTACTGGGACCGGTCCTTTTTAATGTCTTTATAAGTGACATTGCAGAGGAACTGGAAGGAAAAGTATGTCTCTTTGCAGACAACACAAAGATCTGCAACAGGGTTGATAAACAAGATGGAGTGGAAAGGATGAGAAGGGACTGGGCAAGGTTGGAGGAATGGTCAAATGTATGGCAGCTCAGAGTCAATGCAAAGAAGTGCAAGGTAATGCACCTGGGAAACAAAACCCAGGGGAAGAGTACACAATGGGGGGTGAGATGCTGACAACCATAAAAATGGAAAGAGACCTGGGGGTAATTATATCAGATGACCTAAAGGTGGGCAAGCAATGTGAAAAGGCAGTAAGGAAGGCTGGTGGGGGGATACTGGGATGCACAGGGAGAGGCATCAATAGTAGAAAACAGGAAGTTGTTATCCCTCTGTACAGACAGTTGGTGAGACCCC
Organism: Neoceratodus forsteri; assembly: GCA_016271365.2. Lineage (NCBI taxonomy): Eukaryota > Metazoa > Chordata > Ceratodontiformes > Ceratodontidae > Neoceratodus > Neoceratodus forsteri. Next base: position 731,983,842 of record CM057449.1, on the reverse strand, counting down.
ATCTGGAGTACTGTGTGCAGTTCTGGAGACCCCATCTCTGCAAAGACAGAGTGGAGGCTGTCCAGAGGAGGGCCCCAAAATGGTGCAAGGTCTGCACCAGAAGACATACGAAGAAAGACTACAGGAGCTGAATATGTATACCCTTGAGGAAAGAAGGGAGAGAAGGGACATGATAGAATCTTTCAAGTACCTCAATGGAATCAACAAAGTCCAAGAGGGTAGCATCTTTCAGAAAAAGAGATATGCAAGAACAAGGAGGCATAATGTGAAGATAGAGGGGGGGACGGCTCAAAGGTAATGTGAGGAAGTATTTTTTCACAGAGCGGGTTGTGGACGCATGGAACAGCCTCCCTGAGGAGGTCGTGGAGGCAAGAACAGTGGGGGAATTCAAGAATGCATGGGACAGACATAAGGCAGTCCTAGTGGGGGGGTAGGAGGAAGTAAGCTGTTGGCTAACTAGGATCTGCAGCTTATCTATTAGGTAGGAAAATGGACAGACTAGGTGGGCCAAGCGGTCCTTATCTGGCGTCAAATTCTATGTTCCTATGTCACAGGGAACAACCTCAGACCCAAAGACTGAGAGGTCACCGGGAACAACCTCAGACTGAAAGAATGGCAGGTCACTGGGAACAACCTCAGACCCAAAGACTGGGAGGTCAATGGGCACAACCTCAGACCCAAAGACTGGGAGGACAGTTGCTGTTAGATAAAAAGCTCTACAGGGGAAAAAGAAGGGGCAGGCTGACCACGCCAGTGGAACTGATGGGGGACACCCCTCTCACTCTGGGGAGAGGAGGGCAGGATGCATTTATTATTCTACAGATAAGGTTCAATAAAGTGTTATTTATAGCCTTGTGTCTCTGTTTCTCCTCATCACATGCAACATTCAGGCAACATAACCAATACAGCAACAGTTTCAGAATCAGTTCAATGTAAACCAGCAGGGTTCCACAGAACTGCTGAAGCGCATACAATAAGCGTGGCAGCAGAAAGGAGGCTAGGAACTATAGGCTGGTTAGTCTTACTTCAGTGGCAGGGAATTTTATGGAAACCCTGCTAAATGAAAGACCAGAGTATTTAGACTCCAACAGGCTGTAATACCACAGGCAGCATGGATTCACCGGGAGATCATGCTTAATGAATCTGATTTCTTTGACTGGCTGACCAGGGAAAAAGATCAGGGGAAGGCAGTGGACATGGCCTATCTAGACTTTAGCAAGACCTTTGACACTGTGCCGCACAGGAGACAAAGAAGCTGACCAGCCTAGGGGCGGGATCCAAAGTGGCAAATTAGATTAGAAATATGTTAACAGAAAGACAACAGAGGGTGGTGTTTAACAGTATTTGCTCCTTCTGATGATGGGAGAGTGACCAGCAGGGATCCAAAGGGTGCAGTACTGGGACCGGTCCTCTTCAATCTCTTCATAAGTGACATTGTAGAAGAACTGGAAGGGAAAGTATGCTTTTTTTGCAGACGATACCAAAATCTGCAATAGAGTGGACAATCAGGAGGGGGTGGAGAGAATGCACAGGGATCTTGGGGAACTTGGAGAGGTCAAGAGTATAGCAGATGGGGTTCAATGCCAAAAGGTGCAAAATCATGCACCTAGGGCACAGGAACCCAGCAGCCAAGTACAGGATTTGGGGGGGCGCACCAACAGTCACTAAGCAGGAAAGGGACCTCGGGATTGTCATAACTGATGATCTCAAAATGACAGGGTAGTGTGACAAAGCAGTTGAAGAACCAGTAGGATACTGGGCTGCACATGGAGGAGTTATTTCCAGCAGAAGGGAGGTGGTGTTGCCACTGTATAGCTCACTGGCGAGACCCCACCTGGAGTACAGTGTCCAGTTTTGGAGGCCGCACCTCAGAAAGAACAAAGACAGGGTGGAGACAGTCCAGAGGAGGGCAACTATAATGGTGCAGGGGTTGCATTAGAAGCCCTACCAGGACAGGCTGAGGGATCTCAATACGTACACCCTGGAAGAGAGGACAGCGAGAGGTGACTTGATAAGAGGGACCTGCATGTACCTCACAGGGATGAAAAGGGTGCAACAGGAGAGTCTCTTAAATGAAAAAGAGCATCAGTACCAGGGGGTATGCAATGAAGCTGAAGAGGGGAGTTTAAGAGAGATGTGAGGAAACGGTGCTTCACTGAAAAGGTGGTAATCTGCCAGCAGAAGTGATGGAGGCGAAAACAGTGGGGGGGGCTTCAAGCAAGCATGGGAAAGACACAGTGGTATATTAATAAATAGGCAGGGAGGGTCGCTAGAGACCAGTTAGGGTCTGCAAACAGATTAGGCAGAGCACAACCGGGCAGATTGGGTGGGCCAAGAGGTCCTTTTCTGCCAACAAATTATATGTTTCTGTGAATCAACTACTTCCCATCAAAGAAGACTTAACTTTTTCTTCTATGAATTTCTATTTTCCAGTTTCAGGATTCCATGGCATTATACATACCAGTTCTTACTGAACTTATAATACAGGAAAAACTTTAATGGACCAACTCTTCTTTAGTAAAACTAGAGAAATGGAATTGGGTTAGTTATAAAATGTAATGTACAGAGTCAAGCTATGTGCCTGAATTCATTCACCACATTTAAAACCCTGACTGAGGACCACCAAGTGACTCAAAGGGTATGTGTCACACTTCCATGCAGTCGACCCAGGTTTCAGCGCACATGGGCACTTGCAGCCAGGCAGGCCATGCTGGGAGGAGTGCTGCCCATGGGCAGCGTATCCTAGTCAGGAAGAGTTAACAGCAATGTTAAAACCACTGCACTAAACCCTAACAGTGGACCGGGGAACTTGCTCCCCCCTCATGGGACCACTGACCGCGTGCAGGTTGATCACATAGACAAGCATGCCACCACAGGTGGAGGGAGGTCAGAGGGCAAGGTAAAAAAAAAGCATAAAAATGATAGCTGCCTACACAACAGCCCTAGGTACTTTTGGGCACTGATTGGACTCTTCTAATCCCATGCCAGACAGAGCTTCACAAGGGACAGGGATCTTCTACAGTGACCTCACCACAGGAGAGGACACCTAGAGCTCTATATTCAAAACTTGAACTAAAGTTGGTGCTAAAATGCGTTAGTGAAGCCAAGTCTGCATGCAAGACAACAGAGGGTGTATAGCAAGAGGCCCGCTAGTATGGATACAATATATACCCTGTGAGGGCAGAGGAACGCACCAACCTTTCTGCAAGCGCAAACCTCTAACCAACCTGGGCAGTTTGTGAGGCACAAACCCATTATTTCTGCAGCTCAGAACTGCAATACTGACACAAAATATTAATGGCCCTAATCAACATGCAAGGCTTCCTTATCATACCTTGCTTCGCCACAGCATCATGACTGGTTTTACAGGGCTCTAGGACAGTGTTTATTTGGTCTGCATTATTGGCATGCTGCTAAAACATGCTTTTTACATGACTCCACGTTTTATTACCATGCGTTCGAGCCCTGCCTTTGTGCTGATGTGTAAACTGCTTTGTGCTAACTACAGCTTCCAATACAGAGACTGGCATGCAAACTACCGTCCAGCTACTAACAACCCAGAGTATGCAACGCCTTGACTACAAAGAATGCAAGCACAATTACCCAGTTCATTAGAAAATGACTGCTTAAATAGAAAAGCCATATGCATATCAATGTATGTAATAGTTCACGGACTGTTTTAAGCAGGAGTTACAGGGAAAATACAGGTTACACACCTGTAACAGGAGTTCTAGGAATGGTATATGTTGTTCATCCACACTTATTGGCAGGTTCCTTGACGCTTTAATTGTTGCCGGAAGGTCTTCAAGCTGGCTCCTCCCACCCACCCGGGTGGTAAAACTCTCGGCTCCGCCCCATGACGCCAGATCTGGCCCGCTGGAAGCCAGGTTGTGCGTCGAAGCCGGGGAGGTCGGGTGGGTCGTGTGGATGAACAACATATACCATTCCTAGAACTCCTGTTACAGGTGAGTAACCTGTATTTCTAGGGACATGGATATGTTGTTCAATCCACACTTATTGGCGAACTCCTAGCAGTTCTCTGGGAGGAGGGAGGCAAGGCGCACACCCCCGATACTTACTTGGGAAATAGAGACTGGAAAACAGAGGCCCCAAAACCAGCATCCCGGCGTGACTCGAGGTCGATGTGGTAGTGGGTAATAAAGGTATGTGCCGACTTCCAGGTAGCAGCCCTGCAGATATCCTGGATAGGGACGTCCCTGGAAGCAGCTACCGATGCAGCGGTATGGCGGGTAGAATGAGCTCTTATCCCTCTGGGAGGCTCCATGCCCGCCAACCTATAGCAGAGCTCTATGCAGGAGGTGACCCACCTGCCTATCATCCGCTTGGCTGCAGGTCTGCCAGGTGCGGCTTCAGCGAAGGTGACAAACAGCTGGCGAACCTCTCCACGAACTTCAGCCATCCGCTCCTTGTAATAAGCGAGCGCTCTTCTAGGGTCCAAAGTATGGAGCCTATATTCGGCCTCCGAGGTGTGATTGGGGTAGAACATCGGCAGAGTCAACACCTGGTTAAGGTGACACTCCAACACCACCTTCGGAAGGAATTTCGGTGGGGGCGCAGGACAACCTTGTCCCTGTGGAAGACCAGATAAGGAGACTCGATGGAAAGCGCCTGGAGCTCTCCCATCCTTCTGGCTGACGTGATAGCCACCAAGAAGGCGGTCTTCCACGACAGGTGGGAAATATCACACCTGTGCATCGGTTCGAATGGCTTACCCATGAGCTTGGCCAATACCAAGCAGTAGATCCCACGGAGGTGGAGGTTCTCGCACCGGAGGGGAAATGTGGTCAAGGCCTTTGAAAAAGCGCCCGACCACGTTCTCCTGCGCCACCGACTGCTTCCCGGCCCGCGCCCAGTAAGCAGAGATGGCTGCCAGGTGCACCTCAAGGGTCATCGACCGAAGCCCTTGCGGAGAAAGGGACCACAGGTAGTCCAGGATGCTTGCCAAGGAGCAGGAGGAAGGGTCCAGACCCTTGCCCTGACACCAAATGGAAAATCTCTTCCATTTGAAGGCGTAGCATTTTCTGGTCGACTCCTTACGGGACGCCTCAACAACGCTGAGGACCTCGTCGGAAAGACCCAAGGACTGGAACTCTAGCCGCTCAGGAACCAGGCCGGCAGGTGCAGGGATTGAAGGTCTGGATGGAATACCTTCCCCTGGTTGACTGAGATCAGGTCCGGGCGGGCTGGAAGCCGCCTCGGGAGCCTGGAGCGAGGCTGAGGAGATCTGGATACCAGAACTGGCGGGCCAGTCTGGGCTACCAGAATCATCTGCCTGTCCCTCCTCACCTTGAGAAGCACCTTGTGGATCAATGGAAATGGGGAAAGGCGAGAAGAGGCCCAGGGTCCACGGCCTCGAGAAGGCATCCCCTGCAGCGAGCCCTGCTGAGGGGCAGGCATGGAACAGACTCAGCTTCGCATTCTCCCTGGAGGCAAACAAGTCCACCTGAGGTGTGCCCCAGTGGGAGAAGAGATCTTGTACTACCTCCGGCAGGAGAGACCACTCGTGAGACGCAGCCCCTATCCGGCTTAGGGCACCGGCCAGGGTGTTGGAGGCTCCTGCCATGTGGATGGCTAGGAGATCCGCCTCCAGGCTGCGCATGAGGGACCATATGCGGAGAGCTTCCTTGCATAATGGCATGGAGCGCGTCCCGCCCTGGCAGTTCAGATGGTACATGGTCGTGGTATTGTCAGTCTGGACCTGAACCACTTGACCCCGTAGAAATGAAGCGAAGGCGGTGAGAGCTAGGCAGACCGCTCGGAGCTCCAGCAGGTTGATATGGCATCAGGACTCCAAGGGGACCAGAGGCCGTGCGCTCTGTGCTCCCTCAGATGGGCACCCCAACCCATCAGAGATGCATCGGTCGATAGAGAGACCGTCGGCTCGGGGCGGACGAACGGGATGCCCTCCTGCAGATGTGCCGGAACGGTGCACCACTGGAGAGCGTTCCACATCTCCTGGGTCACTGTCACGGGCTGGTCCAATGGAGCGCAGCGTTGTGACCACTGGCTGGCCAGTCCCCATTGAAGGGGACGCATGTACCAACGGGCCCAACGGACCACGCAGGTGCAGGCCGCCATAAGGCCCAGGAGGTGCAGGAAGTCCCGGGCAGGGGGCGATTGCCCAACCAGAAATGATTGGGCAAAGGAGGAAAGAACCTCGGCCCTGTCTGCTGGGAGTCGAGCTCTGGCTCGAAGAGTGTCGAGCTCTGGCTCGAAGAGTGTCGAGCTCTGGCTCGAAGAGTGTCGAGCTCTGGCTCGAAGAGTGTCGAGCTCTGGCTCGAAGAGTGTCGAGCTCTGGCTCGAAGAGTGTCGAGCTCTGCCCCGATGAAGATTATCACCTGCTTCGGCACGAGTTCTGACTTGGCCTTGTTGATGAGGAGGCCAATCTGAGAGCAAACCTGGAGGGCCAGATCTCTGGACCGCTCTGCCTCCGCTCTGGAGGGGGCTGCAATCAGCCAGTCGTCCAGGTAGGGGTACACCCGGACCCTCGCGCTGCAGGAATGCTGTCACCACTGCCATGCATTTGGTGAAGACCCTGGGAGCTAGGGAGAGGCCGAAGGGCATGGCCCGGAACTCGTAAAGGGATCCCTCGGCTCTGAAGAGGAGGAATCTCTGATGAGACGGACGGATTGGGACGTGAAAGAACGCGTCCTGGAGGTCCAGGGAACAGAACCACACGCCTCGTTCCAAGGATGGGATTATCTGAGCCAGAGTGACCATCCTGAAGGTCCGAGACCTTAGGAACCTGTTCAGGTCATGCAGATAGAGAATGGGGCGCCAGCCCCCCGTCCGTTTTGGGACCAGGAAGTACCTGGACACAAACCCCGGGTCTGGAGGAGGATCCGCCACCTTCCTGATCACCTCTTTTCCGAGGAGCAAGGGCAATATCGGCTCAGCGGGCCGACAGCGAGGCTGCGGACCCCGTGGCACCCGAGGGGCGACAGCTCGAAAGGGTGGAGCCTGCTCGAACTCCAGAGGCAGACCTTTTCCTACCACCTCCAACACCCAGAGTGCGTGGTGATAGTGGACAAGGCGGAAAGGAAGTGGCGGAGCAGTCTCCCCACGGGGGAAACCTGGGGGGGGGGGTGACAAAGCTGGGGGCGACATCCCTCAACCCGTCACTGGGCAGGCTTGGAGGAGGAACTGGCAGAGGGACCTCCTGGGCCTTTACCTCCTTGCTTCCTGTTGGAGGAAGCCACCGGCTTGGGTTTGGGATGCCAAGCGCGAGCCTGCTGGCCCTGTTGCTGGTGCTGTTGGGCCGGTCGAGATGCAGGGGCCGAAGGACGAAAGGACTTCTGCTGTAGCCGACGGCATCCTTTGTCCCTCTGGGCGGAGGTGACCGAGTCCAGGGTGGCATTGGACTTTTCGATCCGCTGGAGGTGACCTTCCACTCCAGGGCCGAAGAGGTCAGTCCCCAAGAAAGGGACGTCCGCCAACTTGTGCTGGGGGTATCTGCCGTGAAGGTGGATATCCTCAGCCACGCCCTGCGACGCATGGCCACCGCGGCCGCTACTGACCTGGCACAGGAATCACCTTTGTCCAGAGCAGTCTGAAGCTGCTGCTTCGCCACTGCCCTACCCTGGTCCCGCACTTGGCGGACCGTGGTCTGCAGGTCGGTCGGAAGATGAGGAACAATCTCATCCAGGGAGCCCAAGAGGGCATGGGAGAAGTGTGCCATCAGCACGGCCGAGCTGGCCTGTCGGAGGCCGAGGGAGGAAGCAGCGTACACCTTGCGCCCGGCAAAGTCCAGCTTTTTGGACTCCTTGTCGGGGGGCTTATCCACGTCCCGAGCGTTCCCAGAACGCCGGAAAACGCTGTCGGTGATTAACCCCTTGGCAGAGGGGTGCTCTGAGAAACCGGGCAAAGAGACGGTAGGGACCGCATACTTCCTGGCCATCCTGGCCGAGGGCGCAGGACAGAAGCAGGCCACTGCCAGAGCTCCAAGGCTGGGCCGACGATGGCCTCAGCCACCGGAAAGGCCTCCGTGGGGGAATCCCCCTCAGTCCAGTATCTCAGTCAGAGGATACTTAGCCCGTTTGGACACGGGCTCGAGCTGCATCCCGGTGGACTCTGAGATGAGTCAAAGCAGACCCAAAATGGACGATGGGCTATCATCCAAACACTGGCCCCCGGAGGACACCAGGTTGACCTGCTTGGAGAACAGGAAGCAGTCGTCGTCGGATTCCGAAGAGTCTGCGAAGAGCTGCCTCGGCCCTGAGCCAACCTCTACCTGCAGAGGACGGTCGGGAGTGAGGGTGACCGACAACCTGTGGGGCAGGCCATGACCCGACCGAGAATCCTTGGTCGGTGCCCCAGACTTCGGCTGTGGAGGCGGAGGTTCCACCACAATCGGTGGAGCAGCTGGTTTTGGCCGAGCAACCGGCCCTGGAGCGGGCAACTCGACTGGGGCGAGTGGTTGCTTCGGTCGTTCGGGAGACAGCCACTTGATGGCTGGGGTCTGGACCGGAGTCGGCTTAGACCCGGACAACAGCAACTGCTGCCACATAAGCTCCTCGTAGCGCCGACGTAATTTATGCCGAAGCCTCCCCTCATCCGAGGAAGAGGACGAGGAGGAACGGTGTTGCCGCTTACTTTGGTAACGAGACCGAGACCACCGATGTCGGCGGGAACGGCTTGACCGAGTTGAAGTCCGAGACCGAGACCCTCAGGGGGACCGAGGGCGGGTCTGGGAGGGGGCCGGGGACACCCGCTCTTCCCTCGGCTCGGGAACTTTAACCGGGGACTGTGGCCCCGAAGGCACAGGCAGATCCTCAGTCTCCACCGGGGGAACCAGTGAAGGAGGGTTGTCGGCTTCACCAGTAGACAGCCCGCCTAACGGATCGAGAAAAAATCTCGACTCCTGTCGACGCAGTCTCAGCAGGCTGGCCTGACGGGGACACCGTGAAGCCAGCGGCCTGAGCCGCAACTTCGACCGAAGTCGACGGTCGGCTGTCCGGGGAAGGAGACCTCTCCCACTCCCACAAACGCCGATGGTGGGACTTACCCTTCGGCTCCTTCTTCTTGGGCCGAGAAGAAAGTCCCAATGGCCCCTCTCCCTTCGTGGAAAGGGACTGACAAAGCTCCTTGAACGAAGCAGTGTATGAGGAACTCAGAGAGAGCGGGATAAATGCCGCGGCCGAGGAGGAAGATGCGGCCTGGGCCGCCTCCTCCTCGAAGGCAATAATCTGCATGAGCTGCTCAGCCGAGCCAGCCGCCGCGGACACCGCCCAATGAGCCTCTTTAGATTTTACCGGCGGAAAACGCTTCTCGGGGCGCCCGAGCTTCAATCGGGCAGCGCGATCATCCAGGACGTTGGCAGAGAAAGAGCGGCACAACTCACAGGCCTGAGGGTCATGATCTAGGCCAAGGCAGTAGACGCACGTGGAGTGCGGATCCGTCCTGGATATTTTCTGCCCGCAAGGGCACCTCCAAAAGCCGGGAATAGATTTGTCCATCGCAGCCACGAGGGAAGATGAAGACTGAAGTTTAGAAAACTTCAAAACCAATTTCGGACGAACCGAAGAGTTAGGATCCAGTCTAAAACGCAGAGCACTAAGGAGGGAACCTGAGCTTCCAAGCGGTAAGGAAGATCTGGCGTGTCATGGGGCGGAGCCGAGAGTTTTACCACCTGGGTGGGTGGGATGAGCCAGCTTGAAGACCTTCCGGCAACCATTAAAGCGGCAAGGAACCTGCCAATAAGTGTGGATTTAACAACATATCCATGTCCCTAGAATTAATTTTTTTATTTATTTTTATTTATTTATTTAAACAGCAGTTTGGAAAACCTTTGAGCCATAGGTTCATTTACAAAGGTACCTTGTCACAGTAAGACAAACGAAAATACAGAGTATAACAGTACAACACAGTATAACAGTAACTTAAGACATAGATACAAACAAGCTGGTACAGGTAGGATTGATGCAAACAATACCAGAGTTATGAGCATGCTGGGGACCGGATGGCGGCCACCGGTCCCCAGCATGCCACAATTTCCGGGATAGCCCCATGCTGCCCCCCCCCCCGCTACAGATCCCACAGGCTAATTGGTTGTGTCCATGGACACATCTCCCCCAAAGGGGGTGACCCACCCTAAAGGCTACGTTGGGTCACCCGAGAGAATCCACTGACGGACATGGGGGGTAGCAAATGGCGATCAGAGGAGGTGGGTGGCCATGGATCCCAGGTGGCCCGAAGGAGTGGTCGGGCCAGGGGGTGGGGAGGAGTAAAGGAAAAATTTTTAAACTTAACTTTAAACCTTACAAATTAAGGGTAGACAAAACCTTCTGAACTTATTTACAAGGCTACAAAAAGGCTAGCTGGATTTGCGAGAAGAAAACTGTACCCGGGAGCTTCTCAGTTAAGGTCAAACATGAAACCTAAAAGGGACAGGAGGCCCGCCGTCACAGACGACCTGGGTTCAGAAATGGACTCTGGTATCGGAGGGCCAGCCGGGGAGAGATGGCTTGAGCATCCGACTGCTTGCCTTCTCCTGGAAGAAGGGGGGGGTTAGAAGCTCGCCGGTTGCTGGTCCCTAGCCGAGGCCAGGAGCACGGTAACACGTCGGGTCACATCATGGGTGTGAGCGTGGCAGACGGCATATGCCTTGACCTCATGTGGTACGTCACGCTCCCAAGAAAAACCACCGACCGGATGGCGGCCACCGATCCCCAGCATGCCACAATTGCCGGGATAGCCCCATGCTGACCCCCCCCCGCTACAGATCACACAGGCTAACTGGTTGTGTCCACGGACACATCTCTCCCAAAGGGGGTGACCCACCCTAAAGGCTACGTTGGGTCACCCGAGGGAATCCACTGACGGACAAGGGGGGTAGCAAATGGCGACCAGAGGAGGTGGGTGGCCATGGATCCCAGGTGGCCCGAAGGAGTGGTCGGGCCAGGGGGTGGGGAGGAGTAAAGGGAAAAAAAAAAAGGCATAGCATGACATTTCTTCTGGAGCCAATCTCCTTGACATGGTTGCTGTATACTTCTCAGTGGTCACAATTAAAACTGTTCCCTGTGCAAGTGGAAACAGGCTAGTGCATGTAGTTTTCTCCCCTGCTTGCACTGTGGTATGTATGCTTCAACAGTGAAAGACACCACGTGGAGAGCACTTCCAAATTCAGCCACCAGAGCTCGGGGCTGATAGGGAGGTTGATGCACTATATGAGGCTGTTTCATGTCTGCAAGGAGCGTGAGCAAGCACAGGATAGCCAATACTGTCCCACGTCTATCAACTACAAAGCACAGGTAAAGAGGTCTCCCACTCTGCTTGACAACAGGAGGGACGGTGGCAGATGCGCATTCTCCAATGGATGGGGTGGGTTAATGGATTTCCTTGCAGCTAGCGAAAAGCCTGCCCCAAATCTACAGCACAGGAAACGGTAAGTCATTGCAGCAGGGTTCATTTCAGACCACTGGCCTGCATCATTGACAAATTTTGTCGTGGTTTTGTCTCTCGTTTTACTGTTGCCAACACAGGGGAGCGTCTACTTCGCAGTCATGCTATGTTGCTGTGGGGTGGGTGCCACTAGCTCTGATGCTGCATGGGGTCAGGCTTGGACAAATTTTTTTTTTTTTTTTTTTTTTTTCTGGAAACATTACAAGTGAGCTACTGCTACACCATGGAGGAAAGAGTATGGGGGGGGCGCACTAGCGAGGGAGTGACAGTGGTGAGAGATCACAGCAAGTAAACTGGTGCTGAACATAACGACGTCCTGGGAGGCAGGCGCTGGTGTTCCTGAAGGGGAGCCGCAGGACTTGAAGCCAGACTGATGCAAGACATGGGGAGACAGCAAAATGTCAGACCCAGCCATCAAAGTCATGGCAGTGAGCGACTGGATGATGGGATTGGGGGTGGGCTATTGGACAACTGGGGGGTCTGCAATGTTGGGGTTGGTGTGCATCACTGAGTGGAGTCCAAGGGTCATCCCTTTCACATCGTATCCATGCTACTGTACCACATCTGTATTTTTCAGACACACACTTGGTACAGTAACTATCATACACATGTGCATCTCAAAGAGCTACACAGTTGGAAGGCAGAAGCTGAAGTGTCTAGAAGCACTTGGCACGCAGCTCCTTCCTAGCTTTTCATACTTGAGTGAAAGTATGCAATCTCAGACTTTATGTTCTTTTATTACATACCTTTTTGTACGAGTTATATATAGCATTATACAACTAAATACAATGATCACATTTTACTAAGGTAAATTATCCAGTTTCTAAGAGATATTTTCTAACTGGATCCTTTTTTAGGAAATGAAACAAGTAACTGGTCAGTTCGCTGCCATATACTGTCACAAGGACTGCGATGTGCAGCGGATACAGAAGGAAAGAGCAAACAGAACCACAGTACAGAAGGTAATCCTGAAGTAGATCAGAGTTCTGTTCTCCTTTAAATCCACTTGATCAGGATAAACTCTGTACAGTTTCATGTACTATACATGGCATCACTTCTGGCTTCTTTTTAAGGATTTCTGCAAGTGCTGGATACTGCATCTCATTCCCGAATGTTAAAGCATGAAATAAAACAGTTTAGATCGAATGCTGAGGATTACACTGAGTGGAAGAGGGGTTTACACAAGTAACTGGTGGCAGGACAGCTTAGAGTAACGAGTTGTGAATAAGCTTGGTACATGCAGCAGACTTGGGTTTGATTCCCACAACCTCCACCTGCATGCTGTGAGACAGAACAAGTTACTTAACCACCTCAGTGCTCCCAGGTCACCACTGGGAAACAGGCACTTGTGCCTAGTGGGCCTTAACCAGTTACCAAAGGTGGAAAACACAAAGTTTTATATCCCTCTGCTTTACTTTCTACACAAATCTGTTTAGGCTTAGCAAATAGTGATATCAACCAGCAGACCTTCTAAGCTACTCTTATAAATCTAAACCAAAATACAGTATGTGAATCCCATAAAACTCTTACAGTAAAATCACTAGGATTCAAGAACCAGATTAGAGATCCACAGACTAGCTGCTGCATTAGCAGAACACATAAAAAAATGGAAGATGATAGACCATTTGTCTTGCCACCATTTTCTTTACACCTTACATCTTGGCTATTATTAACTGGAGGAGTAGCAAACTACTTATGTTAGCCTTGTCCTCATGAGCAGATTGCCTTGCAGTTCAAGTGTGTACTCAACCAAGATAACTGCCGAAGCTTTATCTCCAGTGTGCTTGCTCCTATAATCCTTCAGCGTTCATGACGTAATCTGCTTCAAGAACATCATCAGCCGATGTTACTTCTTCATGCAGTCTGACACAGCAGATCTGAAAACTGAACTCCACAACCTGATGGTAAGCGGTGTGTGTGTGTGTGTGGGGGGGGGGGGGCTTGCCCCCTGCAGCAGGGCCTCCACCAGTCAAGATCACTGCAGCACCCCTCCAAGCGCACAATCTTGCTCTCTACGATCTCCTGGAGAAAATAGTAGCTAATACAGAAGGACACCCAGGATTCCATTACTATTCTGACTATCAGTGTGACCTGCAATGAGTCACACGGATCAAGCAGTAGCCTCAATGACCGATCTTATAGCGTGGCTAGAAGCTGAAGACACCGACAACAGTTAACCACTAAACTAGAAAACTGGGAGTGCAGAGGAAGAACAACCTTTGACTTGTGGGCCTGAAAGAAGGAACAGGAGTCAAAACCCCAGCGATTTACCTGAGGAAACATCTGCTGGAATGGCTTGCTCTGAACCCAGATTATGATTCTGAGCCAGACAGAGCGCACCAAACTGGGAAGCGTTCACTGCTAAATCCAACCACCACCAAGGAGCTCCACAACATAATGGTACAGGGAACCCTGTGCTCACTATTCTAGACTTCTCCCAGCTTGTGATGAAATGATAGCAAGTGTCTGACCTTATTAAAGAGGGCCTCAGGAAGAGAGGCAAACGCACCCTACACTTCTCCACTATACTTGACTTTACAGTCAGTGGCAAACCTCACTCCTACAACTCTCCTGTGGTGGGTGATGCAACACTACAAAACATCCTGGGGCATTCACGATGCTAACTATCAGCCTCTCTTAATCGGAGGAACAAGCAGCCAGCCATGAGTTCACCTGAGGAAACCGTCCATACACAGGATTAGACCCTTCCTGGTCTAAGTCATGTTCCAGCTTCCTGTTTCATTCTTACTATCTTCTCCCTCCTGGTTAAGCATCACACCTTCCCCCTCACTATTTTTTGCAGCAGCGTGATCACCAGCAGCCAGAAATAAGGGCTGGGTCCCAGCTTTGGTCTTTTTTGTTGGCTGGTTTGTTTGAGTGGAGTGGCTGAGATACTTCTGACTCCTTGGGTTTCCGATCAAGGGGCTTGCTGGCTCCATTCTCCCGACCAGCCTACATGGCATGGCGGAAATCACTCCACTCAGACTGGCCATTTGCAGGCCTAACTGCATCATTCTCTTGCAAGGAACTGAACAAGTGGGGAAGCAGAGGTTACACATTTACTAGTACGAGGCATTTTTTTGTTTCCCCAGTGTTGGGCCCCACAATGTTTCTTCACTGTTGGTGTGTTTTAAGGAAGGACACCCCCTTGTCTTGGATCACAGCTGCCAACATGCACTGAAACTGCAGCAGAGGACAGCAAGGGAAACATAAACCCATAACTGTACAACCTACTGATGAAGCAGTTCTGTTTTACTGTCAGCCTGAACCACTCAGATGTGTTCCAAGTGTTGTAACCTATTAACCTTCTTCTAAATGTGTAATACATTTATACACTTAACATAACCCAGCTTATAAAATGCTTTGAATCAAACAAGCAATCTGATTGGTCAAATCTGGTCACATAATCGTGCATTAATTTAAATTACCGCACAGCTCAAGTTCTACTTTTTTCCTGCTTTTTTTTAGCTCTTAAAACCATTTTATAAGTGTAATAACACACTCCAGGATGTGTGGTAATGGCATAAATTACTGTACTTCCCAGGTGGTTGAAGGCAATCTGCTGCGCTTCATGCCTCACAATCCACCTGGGGCGTGCAGTAAATACAGGTTACTCACCTGTAACAGGAGTTCTAGAAATGGTATATGTTGTTCATCCACACTTATAGGCAGGTATCCTTGCCGCTTTAAATCTTGCCGGAAGGTCTTCAAGCTGGCTCCTCCCACCCACCCGGGTGGTATAACTCTTGGCTCCGCCCCATGACGCCAGATCTGGCCCGCTGGAAGCTCAGGTTGTGCGTCCCGAGCAGAGGGTCGGGTGGGTCGTGGATGAACAACATATACCATTCCTAGAACTCCTGTTACAGGTGAGTAACCTGTATTTCTAGGACATGGATATGTTGTCCATCCACACTTATTGGCAGACTCTAGCAGTTCTCCGGGAGGAGGAGGCAAGACCACACCCCAATACTTACTTGGGAAAGAGACTGGAGAACCGAGGCCCCAAAACCAGCATCCCGGCGTGACTCAAGGTCGATGTGGTAATGGGTAATGAAGGTGTGTGCTGACTTCAGGTAGCAGCCCTGCAGATTTCCTGGATAGGGCGTCCCTGGAAGCAGCCACCGTTGCAGCAGTATGGCGGGTAGAATGAGCTCTTATCCCTCTGGGAGGCTCCATGCCCGCCAACTTATAACAGAATCTATGCAGAGGTGACCCACCTGCTTATCGTCCGCTTGGCTGCAGGTCTGCCAGATCGGCTTCAAGCGTAGGTGACAAACAGCTGGCGAACCTCTCCCAATTTCAAGCCGTCGCTCTTTGTAATAGAGCGCCCTTCTAGGGTCCAAAGTATGGAGCCTATATTGGCCTCCGGTGTGATTGGGGTAGAACACGGCAGAGTCAACACCTGGTTGAGGTGAAACTCCGACACCACCTTCGGAAGGAATTTCGGTGGGGGCGCAGGACAACCTTGTCCCTGTGGAAGACCAGGTAAGGAGACTCGATGGAAAGCGCCTGGAGCTCTCCCATCCTTCTGGCTGGACGTGATAGCCACCAAGAAGGCAGTCTTCCACGACAGGTGAGAGAGAGCACACCTGTGCATAGGTTCGAATGCTTGCCCATGAGCTTTGCCAGTACCAGCAGTAGATCACGGAGGTGGAGGTTCGCACGGAGGAAATGTGATCAAGGCCTTGAAGCGCCAGACCACCTTCTCCCTGCGCCACCGGCACTTCCCGGCCCGCGCCCGGTAAGGCAGAGATGGCTGCCAGGTGCACCCTTAGGGTCGCCGACCTAAGCCCTTGATTAGAAAGGGACCATAAATAGTCCAAGATGCTTGCCAAGGAACAGGAGGAAGGGTCCAAGCCCTTGCTCCTGACACCAAATGGAAAACCTTTTCCATTTGAAGGCATAACATTTTCTGGTCGACTTACGGGACGCCTCAACTACATTGAGGACCTTGTCGGAAAGACCCAAGGCCTGGAACTCTAGCCACTCAGGAACCAGGCGGCAGGTGCAGGGATTGAAGGTCCGGATGGAGCCTTCCCGATTGACCGAGAGCAGGTCGGGCGAGCTGGAAGCTGCAGCGGAGTCCTGGAGCTGAGACTGAGGAGATCTGGGTACCAGAACTGGCGAGGCCAGTCTGGGGCTATCAGATCACCTCGCCTTGTCCCTCCTCGCGAGAAGCACCTTGTGGATCAAGGAAATGGGAAAAGGCGTGAAGAGGCCGGGTCCACTGCCTCGAAGGCATCCCCTGCAGTGAGCCCTGCTGAGGGGCGGGCATGGAACAGACTCAGCTTCGCGTTCTCCCTGGAGGCAAACAGGTCCACCTGAGGTGTGCCCCAATGGGAGAACAGATGCTGTACTACCTCCGGCAGGAGAGACCACTCGTGGGATGCAGCCCCTATCCGGCAGGGCGCCGGCCAGGGTGTTGGAGGCTCCTGCCACATGAATGGCTGAGAGATCCGCCTCCAGGCTGCGCCACAGTGACCAAATGCGGAGAGCTTCCTTGCATAGAAGCATGGAGCGCGTCCCGCCCTGGCGGTTTAGATAGTACAGGTCGTGGTGTTGTCCGTCTGGACTCGGACCACTTGACCCCGGAGGAACGGAGCAAAGGCGGTGAGAGCTAGGCGGACCGCTCGGAGCTCCAGCAGGTTGATGTGGCATCGGGACTCCCGCGGGGACCAGAGGCCGTGAGCCCAGTGTTCCCCCAGATGGGCACCCCAACCCATCAGAGAGGCATCGGTCAATAGAGAGACCGTCGGCTCCGGGCGGACGAACGGGATGCCCTCCTGCAAATGACCTGGAACGATCCACCACTGGAGAGCGTTCCACATCTCCTGTGTCACCGACACAAGCTGGTCCAAAGGATCGCAGCGTTGTGACCACTGACTGGCCAGTCCCCACTGAAGGGAACGCATGTTCCAGCGGGCCCAACAGACCACGCTGGTGCAGGCCGCCATGAGACCCAGGAGGCGCAGGACGTCCCGGGCAGGGCGCAATTGTCCAACCAGAAATGATTGGGCAAAGGAGGAAAGAACCTCGGCCCTGTCCGCCGGGAGCCGCGCTCTGGCTCGAAGAGAGTCGAGCAGCGCCCCGATGAACAGAATCACCTGCATCGGCTCGAGTTCCGACTTGGCCTCATTGATAAGGAGGCCCAGTTGAGAGCAGACCTGGAGGGCCAGATCTCTGGACCACTCCACCTCCTGCCTGGAGGGAGCTGCTATCAGCCAGTCGTCCAGGTAAGGGTACACCCGGACCCCTCTGCACCGCAGGAATGCTGTCACCACTGCCATGCATTTGGTGAAGACCCTGGGAGCTGGAGACAAGCCGAAGGGCATGGCTCGGAACTCGAAAAGGGATCCTTCCGCTCGGAAGCAAAGGAATCTCTGGTGAGACGGACGGATAGGGACGTGGAAAAACGCGTCCTGCAAGTCCAGAGAGCAGAACCACACGCCGCGTTCCAAGGATGGTAGTATCTGAGCCAGAGTGACCATCCTGAAGGTTCGAGACCTTAGGAACTTGTTTAGGTCGTAGGTGAGAATGGGGCCAGCCCCCGTCCGCTTGAGGAACCAGGAAGTACCTGGACACAAACCTGGGTCTGAGGGGGTCGCTACCACCTGATCACCTCTCTGGGAGGAGGAGGCGATGTCGGCTCGGCAGAGCCGACAGTGAGGCCCGGACCCGAGGCCCCGAGAGCGACTGCTCTGAAGGGTGGGGCCTGCTCGAATTCCAGAGGCAGGCCTTTTCCCACCACCTCCAGTACCCACCTGTCCGTGGTAACAGCGGACCAGGCGGAAAGGAAGTGTCGGAGCCGTCCCCCCACGGGGGGAACCAGGTGTAGGTGTGCGGGGATGGGGGCGACACCCTCAGCCCGTCACTGGGCAGGCTGGAGGAGGGACGGCCGAGGACCTCCTGGGCCTTTTTCTCCTGCCTCCTGTTAGAGGAAGCCGGCGGCTTGGGTTTGGGATGCCAAGGCCGAGCCTGCTGGCCCCTGGCGTTGCTGGGCCGGGCCGCAGGGGTGCAGAAGGGACGAAAGGGCTTAGGCTGTGGTTTGCGGCCTTTGTCCTTCTGAGCGGAAGAGACCGAGTCCAAGGTAGCATTGGACTTCTCGATCCTCTGCAGGTGACCTTCCACCCCAGGGCCGAAGAGGTCAGTCCCCAAAAAGGGAACATCCGCCAACTTGTGCTGGGTATCCGAAGTAAGGGTGGATATCCTCAGCCAAGCCCGCCGACGCATAGCCACTGCGGCCGCCACCGACCTGGCACACGAGTCCCCAATATCCAAAGCAGTCTGGAGCTGCTGTTTGGCCACTGCCCTGCCCTGGTCCCGCACCTGCTTGACCGTAGTCTGCAGATCCGCGGGAAGATGAGGGATGACCTCATCCAGGGAGCCCAACAGGGCATGAGAAAAATGTGCCATGAGGACGGCCGAACTGGCCTGACGAAGGCCGAGAGAGGACGCAGCATAGACTTTTCGCCCGACATAATCCAATTTCTTGGATTCCTTGTCGGGAGGTTTGTCCACATCCCTGGCGTTGCCGGCGCGCCGGAAAACGCTGTCGGTAACCAACCCCTCAGCAGAGGGGTGCTCCGAAAACCGGACAGGGAACGGTAGGGACCGCGATACTTCCTAGCCATCCTGGCCAAGGCGCAGGACAGGAAGCAGGGCGCTGCCAAAGCTCCAAGGCGGACCCACTATGGCCTCGCCACCGAAAGGCCTCGTTGGAGAATCCCTCGGTCCAGAATCTCCGTGAGGGGATACCTGGCCCGTTTGGAAACGGGTTCGAGCTTCATCCTGGTGGACTCCGAGATGAGCCGAAGCAGTCCTAGGAAGGACGACGGGCTATCGTCCATTGACTGTCCTCCTGAGGACTCCAAGTCTATTCACTTGGAGAAAAAGGAGGAATTATCCTCGGACTCAGACGAGTCCTCGAAGAGCTGCCTCTGGCCTGAGCCACCCTCTACCTGCCGAGGTCGGTCGGGAGTGAGGGTAGCAGACAGCCTATGGGGTAGACCCTTAGCCGACCAAGAATCCCTGGTCGGAGCCCCAAATAGTGGCTGTGGAGGCGGAGGTTCCACCGGAATCGGTGGAGCAGCTGGTTTTGGCCGAACAACCAGCCTGGGTACAGGCTCCTCGGGTAAGTCGAGGGGTTGTGTCGGCCGCTCCGGTGACAGACACTTAATGGCCGGGGAGGCTGCGTCGGCTTATTCCCGGTCAGGAGGAACTGTTGCCACATGAATCCTCGTCACGTCGACGTAACTTACGCCGAGCCTCCCTCGTCCGAGGAGGAGGAAGAGACGCCAGCGGCGACGCCGCTTACCGCGGTGCCGAGACCGAGACTGCCTATGACGGCGGGATCGGCTGGACCGCGAAGAGGTCCGAGACCGAGAGCCTCGGCTTTTCCGAGGTCGGTGCGGAGAGGTGTCGGCAGGAACCGGCACTCCCTTCGGCCCGGAGGGTTCATCAAGGGCTCCGGAACCGAGGCACAGAGCAAGCCCACGGATCTCAACTCCGGGGAACCGGGAGAGGAGTCTCGGCTTCTATAAGCGACAACCGTCCAGACGGATCGAGAAAATCTACGACTGCGGCGGGTCTCAGTCAACTGACCTGGCGGGGACACCGTGAGACCAGTGGCCAAAGCCAGCGGTCGGCAGTGAGACGGTCGGCGACTCGGGGAGAGGGACCTTTCCCGCTTCCAAGAGCGTCGACGGAGGGATTTACCTTTGTCCCTCTTTTTGGACCGAGAAAAAGGTCCAGCAGACGTTGGCCCTTCTCCCTTAGTGGAGAGGGACAGACAAAGCTCCTTAAAGGAAGCTGTATAGGAGGAACCCAGAGAGAGCGGGATAAATGCCGCGGCCGAGGAAGATACGGCACGCGCCGCCTCCTCTTCGAGGGCGATCATCTGCTCGAGCTGATCCGCCCGAGCTCCCGCCGCGTGGACACCGCCAACGGGCCTCCTTGAACTTCACGGAGGCAGCTGGGGCCGGCCCAGATGCGTCGGGCAGCACAGTCTTCGGACATAGGCCGAAAAGGAAGAGCACAAGTCGCAGTCCTGCGGGTGGTGCTCAAGGCCTAAACAGTGACACACGTGGAGTGTGGATCCAGTCGCGACATCTTCTGACTCGCAGGGCATCTCCGAAAACCGGGAGTCGATTTGTCCATCGCAGCCGCGAGGGATCGAAGACTGAAGTCTTTTTAGCAAAAACTTTTAAATTCGCAAAAGGAAGAAATAGGAACCAGTCTCAAACGCAGAGCGTTAAGGAGGGAACCTGAGCTTCCAAGCGGTAAGGAAGATCTGGCGTCATGGGGCGGAGCCGAGAGTTATACCACCCGGGTGGGTGGGAGGAGCCAGCTTGAAGACCTTCCGGCAAGATTTAAAGCGGCAAGGATACCTGCCTATAAGTGTGGATGAACAACATATCCATGTCCCTAGAATTTTGCATTACCACACACCCTGTCACGTGCTACTGCTTACTTTAACAACAGAAGACTGAGTGTGGCAGCCCTGGAATATCTCACCCTGGAACATAAAGGAAGGCTTGGGAGGACTCCAAGGTGCTGATACTGGTTTTGATTGCCTACGACTTGTTTTAGGACTTCCTTCTATGGGAGGGGATGACCCTAGCTCTCCATTAGTTCTCCTCTCTTTCCTCTCAGTAAAATATAGTATAACACAACACAGTAAATTAAGCAATAAGGCATGACCAGGGGTTAGATTAAGTCTATTAATCACCCCCAAGGGTGTAATGTGGCACGAGGCATAGCAGAGTGCCATACTGCCAATAGGGGTGATTGACTATTAATCTAACTCCTGGGAGTGCCTTATTGCAAATATAAAAAATTATTCCAAAAGAAAAGTGTGTACTTTTTGAATGTTTTCCTCATTTTGAGGAAGAGTTTTAATAAAATAGTTCTTCCAACAGCAGTTTAAGAATACTGGTTCAAAATTAGAATGCACTGTCAGCATTACATCCTCTAGCAATGCTAGAGGATAGAATGCTGATGGGAAGAATCCATGTGCCATGGTGATCAGGCTGTACATGATAGTGTAACAGGGATTAATGTAAGGCTGTTAAAATCCTAACAGCCAATCAGACTGCAGCATTTCTGAGACCCTTTTTTATAATGCCAAATAATAAACACAGATGCTTGTAATTTCATCTTGTAAAGCTTGATACATATAAACCACAATGTTTTATTTCTTTAGTTTTTGTTGACCGGGTAGGCATACTAAACAGCAGGGCTGCCTATTTTCAGGTATGACCCAGGAGGTTGCAATAGAGGGCATTAGACAACAGTACATATAGGGAAACATCACGTGAGAGAATCAGCACAGAAATAGGCTAGAGATCAGTCACATTTCAGCTATACAACCTATACAGCAATGACAGTACAGTTGCAAGAACAATACGTAAATAAAATATAGGATACAAGTGCAAATAACTGGCATTCTTAGGACCACCACCTAGTAGCTAAGTGCTGGGGGGAGGGGGATAACAGGTTTCCCAGGCAGCTATGAGAGTATAAGAGATAGGTTCTGGTCAAGCAACTGGGATGTGCTGGTCAAGCAACTGGGAGGAGTCAACAAAGGAGAGGGTATCCCCCCTGCAAGAGCAGGATACAGAGCTTAAAAGAGCATTTTCAAAGTCCTGTTAGAATTTGGTGGGGAGGGGGAGTTTCTGAGGCTCAGAGAAAAGGAGTTCCATAATTTTGGATCCCAGACCGGAAATGCATTTTCACCCATTTCAGTTTTACATCTTGGCTGGGCAAGTAGGGATTTATCAGCTGACTGCAGGGTGTAGGCAGAGGTTTCAGGTTTGAGCAGTGCAGCCAATCTGGCAGGTGTCTGAGAGGAGATTATATTCTTTGTAAAACAGGAGGTGGTAAACTGAAGGAGTAAACCAACCCAGGCTGGAATATAGTAAGCATCGGTGAGTAAGCTTAGGTAGTACCAGAGCAAATCGGCAAATGTTATAGCAAACATTCCACTTTCGGAGGAGCCCAACTGTAGTAGCTGGAAAGGCTATAAGCCCATACGCCAGTGTGGGTCTCAGGATCCCCTGTGCAATAGCCAACCTCGCTGCAGATGTTAGGCTATGTATGTCTGACCTTATAAGCCATTCCCAGTTGTATGTTAATGGATTTGATGACCGAGGCTAGATGAAGGCCAAAGTACACAGCAGGGTCAACTGTAGCGCCTAAGAATTTAAAGGAGGTAACAGTGTTGAGGGGAACACGATCTAGAGCTCGGATACAGAGAGTTTGGGTGCAGGACAGAATTGCTGACCCGGAGCCAAAAAGCATAGTCATGGTTTTAGTTCTACTGAGGACAAGCTTGTTCAGCAGTAGCCAGCTCTGAAGGGTACTAAAATTATGATTGAGGTTCTGGTTGCTGTCAGAGAGGTTAGGAGAGGATGAGGAGTAAAGAACCAGATCGTTGGCATATAACAGGGATGAGCAGGGTCCAGTAGGTGGCGAGAGGTAGTTAATGAAGATTGTGAACAGGAGAGGGCCAAGAATCCAACCTTGGAGCACACCGACCCAAGTGGGCGCAATGGAGGACTTAGCACCTTCGAACTGGACAAACTGCTGACATTCTGAAAGATAATTTTGGAACCAGGCAGTAGCACAGAAGGAGAAGACAACTTACAAAGGAGTAGAGGGTGGTCAACAAATCAAAGGCTTTCATGAGATCAACAAAAGTAGCTCCAGTAAGAAAGCCATTGTCCACTGCAAGTCTAACGTCAGTAGTAAACTGTATATTTATTTTATTAAATTTTGGTAACCGGGTGAGCCCGCTGGGCCCCGGAGGTCCCTTTTTCAGGGGTGACCCCAGTATACGTACTGTGCCCACGTCGAAAACCGTGCATCAGTATACGTTGATCTGGGGTGATGAGATTGAACGAATGGAGGTGATCCAAGATCTGGGTGGCTATGGTTTTCTCCAGGATTTTAGAGAGGGTGGAGAGGATGGCAATAGGGCGGTAGCTGTCAAGGTTAGTGGTGTCCTCTTTTTTTGTGGACAGGGATTACTCGAGCAGTCTTCCAGAGGGAGGGGACATGTCCAGTGAGCAGGGACAGGTTGAACAGACAAATCACTAGAGAGACTATAGAATGAGCAATGTTTTTTAGGAATTTCGGTAGAGTCCATCTGCACCTGCCGACCCAGCTGGAGAGAAGGGCTTAGGTAAACTTAGAACTTCAGACTCAGAGACTGGGCAGAAGTTGGATGATGTAAAGTTGCCTTGCAGATATTCAGGTATAGGCCCTGGGAGTGCAACAAAGGAGGAAAAGTCAGTGAATTTAGACTTAAGAGCACCAGCTATAGTACAAACATACAAACTTGCCAGCAGAAAAAGGCCCACAGGTTTATCAAGTCTGCCCAACTGTGCAGCTCAGTTTCATATCACTACAGCTGCCCCACCAAAACCCCTCTCTTCCAGTCCTTCCCCCTTTGTGTTTTTGTCTGTACTAATCCTGCCCGTGACTCTATTCCTACCCTGCTTAAAGCTATCCACTGTCATTTGAGCGATTAACTCCTCCGGCAGTGCATTCCAACCTGTCACCACTCTCTCTGTGAAGTAGTACCTCCTCATCTCCCTCCTAAACCTTCCCCCTTCCAAATTCAGACTGTGCCTAGTGACCCTTCCCCACCCCCCTTTAAGCAGAATAATCCTCCCTTCCCGACTTTGTTTATGCCTTTCAAGTACTTAAAAGCCTCCATCATGCCCCCACCCTTCTGTCTTCAAGCAAATACATTTTGAGCTCTTTCAACCTTTCCTCAAATGGCAACTACCAGAGTCCCATGATCATGTTTGTAGCCCTATGCTGCATCCCCTCCAGTAATCACACATCCTTTTTGAGGTATGGGCACCAGTACTGTACACAGTATTCCAAGTGTGGCCTCACCAGTGATCTATACAGTGGCAGGATGGCCTCCCCCTTTCGAGAGGTGATCCCTCTGGCAATGCACCCCAGCATCTTATTTGCCTTTGCTGCAGCTCTCCTACACTGTGCAGATACTTTCATGTCCCCTGTGACTATTACCCCCAGGTCCCTTTCCTCCTCTGAAGCCATTATCTGCACTCCTCCCAGCCAGTAGCTGTTCTTGGGATTTCTGGCTCCAAGATGCATGACCTTGCACTTCTTAGTGTTAAAACCAAACTGCCACTCCCTAGACCAGTGTTCAAGTTTAGCTAGATCCTCTCTGAGTGCCTGCCTCTCTTCCTCATTGTCCACTTTTGCACAAATCTTAAGTGTCATCCACAAACAGGCAAATCTTACTTTTGACCCCCTCTGCAATGTCTCCAATGAAGATACTGAACAAAATGGGGCCCAGCACTGAACCCTGCGGTACTCCACTCATTACTGGCCGTGGCTTGGATGTCTCCCCCCTTACAACTACTCTCTTGTTTCCTCTGCAGCCAGCTCTCAACCCACCCCACCAGTTTTTCCCCCGCTCCCATGTCCCTCAGCTTGCTCATTAACCTCCTGTGCAGCACAGAGTCGAACGCCTTGCTGAAGTCCAAATACAGGACATCCACAGCGTAGCCTTCGTTAACCACTCTAGTGACCCAGTCGAAGAAGTCAATCAGGTTAGTTTGGCAAGATCTTCCCGTGACAAACCCATGCCATCTCTCACCCTGCAGGCCAGTGTTATCAGGAAAGGTGATCAATCTCTCCTTCAGAATGGTTTCCATCAACTTCCCCACAATGGAAGTCAAGCTCATCATTCTGTAGTTACCCAGTGGGTCCCTGGGTCTGCTCTTATGAAGGGGCATCACATGATCCATCCTCCAGTCCCTGGGTACATTCCCAGTCTCCAAGGAGGTGTTGAACAGGTCCAGAGGGCCTGCCAACAACTCTGCCAGTTCAGTTCCTTCAGGACCCTTGGGTGTACACCGTCTGGTCCTGGTGCCTTGTCTACCCACAAGCCTTTAAGGTCCTTCAGAACTCTATCCTCTTGGATGACCTCGTCTGTTATCTCTTCCCCCCTACCCTTGCCCCCTTTCTCCTGTAGTATTGGACCATCCCTTTCTTTTGTGAACATCGAGCAGAAATACTTATTGAGTAGCTCTGCCTGATCTTCCCCTTGTTCCACCCATCCTCCCCCTCTCTTGATTCTAACAATGTCATCCCTACAACTCCTCTTCTCCCTCATGTATTTAAAGAACCCCTTTTCCTCCTCTCTGATCTCCTGAGCCAACTTCAGCTCCTTTGCTGCCTTGGCTGCCCTGACTGACCTGGTCACTTCCCTACATACCTTTGAGAACATTTCTCTATCCTCCTCACGCCCAGATTTTTTTTTTAACTTAATGAAGGCCAAACTTTTTTCCCCTCACCTTCCCCTCCACCTCCTTGCTGAGCCAGCTAGGGTTTTTGACCTGGACTGCTTACTCAGATTTGGCACACGTGTTTGTGGCCTCATTTAGCCCCTTCCTAATGATTATCCACTTCTGTTCAGCATCCATCCCTGGATTAATTTCAGCTAAATACCCCTCTAGGATGCTGCCCATTCTGGTAA
Source organism: Neoceratodus forsteri (assembly GCA_016271365.2). Lineage (NCBI taxonomy): Eukaryota > Metazoa > Chordata > Ceratodontiformes > Ceratodontidae > Neoceratodus > Neoceratodus forsteri. Next base: position 731,957,903 of record CM057449.1, on the reverse strand, counting down.
AATCTGCCTTCCTGAAATCCAACACTCTTATCCTGGTCTTAGAAGACTCCCTCCCTGTGTTGAGAAGGAACCACACTGAGCGGTGATCGCTGCCTGCTAGAGGGTCCTGTACTACCACATCCTGGACTTGGTCTCCATTTGTTAGCACCAAGTCTAGTATGTTCCCCTCCCTAGTAGGATCCATCACCCCTTCCCTTGCACTAGGTAACAGTCTTGGATAGCCTCCAGCAGCACCTGTTCCCTGGCGTGTATTGTAGTTACTGTCTGCCAGTCAACCCCAGGTACACTGAAGTCTCCTACTATAACTGTATTCCCTTTGCCAGTGACCTTCCTGATTTGTTCACCCAGCTCTCTGTCCACCTCATTTTGTCAGGGTGGCCTGTACACCACCCCATCCTGAGTTCCTTACCTTTAAGGCTTTAGAGCAATACCCATATGGCTTCCGACCTCCCCTAGTCCCCTTCCTCCCTGGTGCACAGTATCCCCTCTCTGACATAAATAGTCACCCCTCTCCCCCTCCCCAGTCCCTGCGGAACACCATGTATCCCAGGATTGTGAGATCCCAGTCATGATATTTGGTGGTCCAGGTCTCTGAGATGGCAGCAATATCTACCTCCCCCTCTGCCATCATTGCCTGGAACTCTGCCACCTTGTTTGCTAAGCTCCTTGCCTACAAGGATACTACAGTCCACCCTGTGTCCTGCCCCCCTTCCGCTCTCCCCTTCCACTTTTGTCTTGGTAACGCTCCTCATCTCCTCCTCCGTCTCGGGGACGCCTTCGGTCTCCCCTGGAAGGTGTCTCCTCCCCGCTATCTGATTCAGCCCCTCCCCAGTTTAAATCTATTTTGTTTTTAATGTACTTCTCCAGCTCCTGTGTGAATGCCCTTGTACCCTCAATGTTGAGATGCAGCCTATCCTTGGCATAAAGCCCCTTATCGTTTCATGTCTTGCCCCACCCCCCTACTACCCCGTAGCCCTTTTCTGCACACCAACCCTTCAGACACCCACTAAACTCCTGTATTCTTAGCTTTCTTGCTGTGCTTGCCCTAGGTACCGGGAGTACCTCGGAGAATGTCACTGAGCTTCTCACCCGACTGCAGATACCCCCACTTCCCTGAACGTCCCCTGCACTTCTACTGTACTGCCCTCTAGGTCGCTTGTTCCTAGGTGTATAATGATATGAGGCTTCCCTCCCACCTTCTCCACACATTTCTGAACGCACTGCCCTATTCTCCCCACTGTCATACCAGACATGCACTCCACTCAGGTTAGGCTGTTCCTTGCTCCCTTACCTCCCCACCCCACCCCCGAGCATAGAATCCCCCAATACAAGTACCCGCTCCCCATCCCTTGCACTGCCCCCATGGTTAGCTCTATGAACCCCTTTTCCTCAGTGTCCTCTGCTGTCATACCCTGCCTTCCCTCCTTTCTCCTCCAATTGCACCTCCACCTGCTGTCCTCCTCCTCAGTCCTTTCTGTGCTCACTCCCTTCCCCAACCACTCCCTCTCCACTACTTTTACATCCTCCCACTGCCCCCTGCATTGTGCCTCCTCCTCCTCCCTCCCAACATGTGTTGGCCTTCCTCCCCCTTTGTTTAGTGTGTTAGTGCCAACTGGACCTACTTCCCTGCCCCTCCCCACTTTTACACCACTGTCTTCCCTCTCTCCTTGAACTGTATATTCCCCCTTCCCTCCTGATCCCCTGACTCTTGTTCTATGGTGACTTCCCCAACATCCTGCTCTGTTTTATCAACCAGTACTGCATACTTGTTTTTTTGTCTCTAACCTCCTGCCCCTGCTCTTCCCTGAAATCCCTTCCTAACTCTACTTATCCTGAACCTCTTTCTTACTTCCTCTCCATCTACCCATGTTCCCTACCACCTGCCAACAACCCCTTTGGGTGCTCCCGGGACCCTGTGGACTTGGCCCCCTGGCCAAGCGCCCCCTTCCAGCCCTTGCCAGCCTGGTCTATCTTGCAATGGAACCCTCCCTTCCCCTGTGCCCCTTCTCCTCCTCAACCCCTCATGCCTGTCCCCTCCCCCCAGTTCCTGTCTCAAGCTCAGTATTTCCAGCGCAAGTTGTCTGAACATCCTGCGTACTGGACAACCCCCCACCTTCCACCAGGTTCCCAGAAACAGTGTTGCCCCACACCCATTGCAGCTCACAATTCTCCCCACATCAGTGTTCCCCCAACCTCAGTCATCCCAACCTCTCCACCCCACCTCTCCATTCCCCCACCTGCCTCTTTGCCCTGGTCTCCACATCCTGTCAGTCTCCAAATATTCCCCAGCTCTTTACAATTGAATCTGTATGTCTACAAGGGCTGTAAACCTGCAGCACTGCCCCAAAAACTCTTACTCTCTCTCCTTCTATAGGGTCTTAAAGCTTCTCTCCCTCTCCACCTTTTGTATGTGCCCTTTGGACCTAGTTACTGGCTACACCCTTCGTAATTCAGCCTATATAGCAGCTAGGCTAATGCTTGTGCTGCCCAACTGTTCCTTCCTCTTTAGGTGGGTGCGGCCTGGCCTTCCACTATAAAGGCACTGCACCTGGTAGTGGCTGGGGAATGGGGTTTTCCTCTGGTACACGGTGTCTACAAAAACAATCAGGTAAAAAAAGACATACTTCTGAAAACTACAGGGCAAAAATCACAGCTCTAGTTCACCATACCAGCAAACAGTTTCTCCTACTCACTCAAAATATTAACTTTAAATAAATAATAAATCAAATGGGGACTTCAACTGAAGGTCTGCAAGGCACACACTTGAATTTCAACGTTCACTAATCCCCTGTAGTAAGCGGGTTATTGCAACTACAGCCATTAACAACCATCTCAGTGATGGCACTGCCCTTGTTTTTTCCTAGGATGGAGATAACGTGACTCCAGAAACCACGAGAGTCACTGACTGAGGTGCTAAGAAGGTGATGGTGGTCACTGCCCTTAGCAGCACTGATGGAAACCTTACATAGGTTTCGGAGTCTTCTATACTCTACCCAGTGCCGTGGGGACTGGGCTAGCTTTGTTTTGCTCCAGGCTTTATCTCGCTGTTTGAAAAAGGCCAGAAGTGAGGAGCTTAACTAGCGGGTAACAGTTCCCCCAATACGACGCCTTTTTACTGGGACATATTTGTCTTGCAGGTTCAAAAGCGTGGTGAGGAGGTATTGTGCGGCACACTCCGTGCTGCAGGTACTGTAAAGAAGTGCCCAGTCCGTATACTGGAGCTCAGAGAATAGGGCTCTCTAACCTAGTCTCAAGAAATCCCTGAAGAGGATTTCTGGAGTTTAGGGGTCATTGCTTTCCACACACAGTATACCAGGGAATGGTCACTGATTGAGTTCACTAAAACTCATATAGCACAGATCCGAACATACAAAATTTGCCAGCAGATAAAGGCCTAGAGGTCTATCAAGTCTGCTCGAATGTGCAGCTAGCACCCCTTATTCTGCAGCTGCCCCTCCCTTCCACCCTTCCCCTTCATTAACCCTCCCCCTGGTCCTGTCCCATCCCCTTTTGAAGCAGTCCACTGTTCTACTGGATACCACTTCTGCAGGCAACGAATTCCACCCAGCCACCACCCTCTCTGTAAAAAAGTGTCTCTTCATCTCCCTCCCGAACCTTCCTCCCTCCAGTCTCATCATGGCCCCTGGTGTCCCTCCCCTCCCTTACTTTGAACAGCCCCTCTGTACCTGTCTTGTTTATTCCTTTCATGTATTTAAAGGTTTCAATCATGTCCCCCCTGTCCTCCAGTGAGTACATGTTCAACTCCCTCAACCTCCTCTCGTATGATAAGTCCCCCAGCCCCTTGATCATCTTTGTCGCCCTGCGCTGCACCCCCTCCAGTAACTTAATGTCCCTCTTCAGATATGGGCGCCAGTACTGCACGCTGTACTCCAGGTGCGGTCTAACTAATGACCTATACAGTGGCAGAATCACCTCCTCCATCCTCTAGGATATACCCTTTGCAATAAAACCCAGCATTTTATTGGCATTTGCAGCTGCCTTCCTACATTGTGCCAAGTTGTTCACGGACCCTGTAATGAGCACCCCCAGATCCTTCTCCTCCTCTGTCTGGGCTAGCGGCACTCCCCCCAGCTGGTAACTCCTCCTTGGGTTCTTCATCCCAAAATGCAGCACCTTGCACTTTTTGGCATTAAACCCCAGTTGCCAGGTGTCTGACCAGGTTTCAAGCTTTGCCAGATCATCCTGCAACCCCTGCCATCCCCCTAAGTCATTCACCACCGCTTCTACCTTGGTATCATCAGCAAACAGACTGATCTTGCTCTTGATGTCCCATGATATGTCTGCAATGAATATCCCAAACACTGGTCCCAACATCGAGCCCCGTGGAACACCGCTCGTCGCTACCCTTGAGTGTGAGAGCTCCCCACCCACCACCACCCTCTGCTGCCTTCCCTGAAGCCAGTTTCCTACCCATCTCACCAGCTTTGCACCCGCCCTTGTGCCTACTAACTTACTTTCCAGCCTTCCATGCGGCACCGAGTTGAATGCCTTACTGAAGTCTAGATACAGGACATCCACTGCATGGCCCCTGTCCAGTTGCCTAGTTACCCAGTCATAGAACTCCACCAGGTTGGTTTGGCAGGATCTGCCCCATATGAAGCCATGCTGTCTGCTGTCCTGTAGTCCTTTGGCCTCTAGGAGGGCCACCAGCCTCTCCTTCAGGATAGTCTCCATTAGCTTACCCACGATAGATGTGAGACTCACTGGTCTGTAGTTTCCCGGTTCATCCTTGGGGCCACTCTTCTGGAGGGGCACCACATGAGCCATCCTCCAGTCCTGAGGTACACACCCCGAATGTAGGGAGGCATTAAATAGGTCTCCCAAAGGTCCTGCAAGGACCTCTGCCAGCTCCTTCAGTACCCTGGGGTGGATGCCATCTGGGCCTGGCGCCTTGTCTACCCTCAGTGCCTTCAAACCCTCCCGAACTCTGCCCTCCATGTTTCCCCATTCCCCCCGTTTCTGCCACTTCTCCCCTTGGTGTCACCTCCCTTTTCTCTTTAGTAAATATTGAGCAGAAGTACTCATTTAGTGCTTCTGCCTTACTCCCTACTTCCAACCAACCCCTCCTTCCCTAATCCTTACTATGTGGTCTTTATGGCTCCTTTTCTCCCTGATGTACCTAAAGAAATCTTATCCTTCTTACTGCCTTGCGCAGCCTGGGTTCAGTAGATGCTTTGGCTCCCTTACCACCCCTTGTCTACCTCCTTGATTCTGTCAGTACTCCTCCCTGTCCTCTCCCTCCCTGTTTTCTTGTACTTCCTAAAGGCAGCTCTTTCTCCTTACCTTTTCCATGACCTCCTTGCTCAACCAGCTCTGTTTCTTAGCCCTAGTCTTCTTGCTCTGGGCCTTGCAGCAGGTTTTGGCTGCCTCCACTATCCCCAACTTTATGGGCTCCCACCTCTGGTTAGTGTTCATACTAGATTGAATTCTGGCCAGGTACCCTTTTACCACTTCCCCCATCCTCCCAAAGTCAGCCCTCCTGAAGTCCAGCACTCTTGTGCCCGATTCCACTCCTTCCTTGCCCATATCCAATGTGAGCCATACTGAGTGGTGGTCACTCCCTGACAGCGGTTCCTCCACTGTAAGTTCTCTCACAAAGTCCCCATTTGCCAGCACAAGGTCAAGGGTATTTCCTAACCTGGTTGGTTCACTCACCATTTGCAAAAGGAAGCTGTCCTGGAAGGCATCCAGCAGTACCTGCTCCCCTTCTGTTCCTGGTTGTTGGGGTACTCCGGTCCACTCCTGGCATGTTGAAGTCCCCCACAATCACCACACTACCCTTCTCGCAGATCCTCCTGATCTGTTCTGCTAGTTCCCTGTCTAACTCCTCCGTCTGAGATGGTGGCCTGTACACCACACTCCCATTCTAATAATCCTATTCTTGGAATCCTGGATTCAGGCCTGTTAGAGGCAATCCAGGCCAGAAGAGAGTGGAGACTGTGCTGTTGCTGGACTGCCAGGTCAGGGAAGTAACCAACTGAGACAGGTGAAGCCTACTAAGTTCTGCAGCATAGAGGTTCGAGTTCTTCCCCAGAAAATCCAGATTTAGGTCCCCCATTATGATTAGCTCCTGTCTGCCTTTTAGCAAGGAAAGATAGTCGATTACCTTGGTAAGGCTTGCTATCCCATTTTTAGGAGGGTTGTAAATACACTTTTTTTTTTTTTTTTTTTTTAATTAATTTATTGAAATCTAGGATTACAAATACCTTCGAACAGGAACTACTTGTTTACAAAGGTTCCACATCAAGAAAATGGAAGGTAAACATACATACAAAGGTCAACATAATTATACATAGTTACACAATAAAAAGCGGCAAGAGGCTGAGGCTTAGTTAATTACAGTACCTCAAAATGTGCCAATGTTAAGTAGAATGACAACATTCAAGAGCAACCTTAGAAATAAGCACTGCTGGTGAGAGGGTAGGGAGGGTGGGGGCACGCAGGCAGGAAGGTCGCTGTCAGGAAGGTATGAGGTGATGGTAAGAGCACTCAAGGGGAGGGATCATTGTCAGTAAGTGCCAGGGAGGGGGGTGAGGAAGGGGAGTGGGGAGGAGGAGAGGGTGAGCATGGCAAGGGGGTAGCTGTCCTGACTAAAGTAGAGGGCAGTGAGCATGGGGCCCCAGATTAGGCGAAGCAGTTACAATCACTAGCTGAACTGAGATGAAGTCGGACTTGTCTTTTAAAGGGGCCAAGAGCAGCAGCTGTAAGAGTTTCTTTGTTCAGAGTATTATACCATACCACTGTGGAGCTCTGTGAGCAAAAGCCCTCTGGCCCACTGTAGTCCAGCATCTGGGGACAAGGAAGGTTTGTTGTGAACTTCTAGTTAGCTGGGTGCTCTGGTGGTCAGTGAGGAGCTTTTCAACGCATGGGGGCATGATCAAGGAGGACTTTTTTGGCTAAAAGGCAGGTTTGATACTGGATCCGGCTGATGAGAGGAAGCCATCCTGCCGAAACATACATGTCACAAGTGTAAGTCGGTCAGCCCCAGTTAGAAGCCTGCATGCTTTGTTGAGTGCGACTGTAATTCTGCGGAGGGTAGAGGTAGAGCCGAAGATTGCTAGCCCGTAATCAATGATGGAGGTGACAGAGCTGTTGATAGCCAGCCGGACTGTGTCAGGAGTCATGCAGTGTTTGTGCCTGTAGAGCAGGCCTATACGGATATTGGTGGCTTTGGAGACCGAATCAATGTGCCAATGGTAGGAGAGGGAACTGTCCAATGTAACGCCTAAGTATTTCAATTCAGGAATGTTTTCAAGTATGGTCCCTATTTGGTTTTTGATGGTGAGGTCATGGGATTTGTACTTGCTCCTAGCATTGTAGAAAGTCATTACCTCTGTTTTGCTGTAGTTCAGCACCAGTTTGTGTGTTTTTGAACCATCCTTCGATGCGCATGAATTCAAACTGTATTGGCTTCTCAAGGAGCTCCGTGTCTTAGTGGTTGGTGAACATGACTGCGTCGTAGGCGCAGAGAAGTAATTTCTGAAAGCAGGCACTGGGGAGGTCGTTCAGGAAGAGGCTGAAGAGTAGTGGTCCCCAAATGGACACCTGTGGGACCCCCAAAAAAGTACCGGCTTTTCTTCTGAGGTGACACCAGCGATCCTAACACACTGGAGTCTCTCTCCAAGGTAACTTGAAAACCAGAGCCGCGCTTCTTTGGAGAGCCCAATGTCTGATGCTTGAGTAGGAGTGGTTGACAGTAACAAGGGCTTTCATAAGGTCAATGAATACTGCCCCCACACAGTTTCCTTGATAGAGTGGTATGGATGAATCCCGTGAATTCTAATAGTGCAGTGGTTCTGCTGTGCCCTTTTCGAAAAACCATGTTGCTTACGACATTGGATGTCATTTTTCCAGGTACTCTACTAGCTGGTCTGAGGTTGGAAGAGGGATGCCTGGATATCGTAGCAGTCACAGAAACATGGTACACAGAGAACCATGACTGGGATGTTAACATACCAGGTTACATAACCTACAGGAGAGACAGGCAGGGGAGAAGAGGGGGAGGAGTAGCTCTTTATGTAAAGGAAGGGATATAAGCAACTGAACAAAAGAGTAAACAGGGAGGAGAGGAGGCACTGTGGGTCACCTTGGAGACTGGAAAGGGCACCACAATCCGCACAGGGGTTGTATACAGACCCCCATGTCAGGGGGAGGGAATGGATAAGGATATGACAGAAGGCATTCTTAGAATGGCAGAGAAAGGGGAGATACTGTTGATGGGAGACCTGAATATGCCAGATATTAACTGGAGCACATTTGCTGCAGCCACATCCAAGAGCAGGGACATTCTTGATGCCCTACAGGTGGCAGGCATTAGACAGCTAGTTTCGGAACCCACTCGTGAGGGAGCAATCTTAGACCTCGTACTCTCAAACGGGGGCAGTGAGAGGATCTCAGATCTAGAAGTGGGCTGCCATCTGGGGACAAGTGACCATCAAACAGTGTGGTTCACGTTAAACTTAGCTACAGAGTCAAGCCATACAAAAGTGAGGGTACTGGACTTTAGGAGGGCTGATTTTGGCAAGATGGGAGAGTGCCTCAGAAAAGCACTAGCAAACAGGCTAGAAGGAGGTGTGGAACAACAATGGGGAATTATCAAAACTGCCATCACAGAGGCAACAAGCCTTTGTGTGAAGCAAATAAACAAATCAAAACAAAAGAAAAAGCCACTATGGTTCTCAAAGAGGTGGCTGTGAAAGTCAGGAAGAAAAGATAGCATTCCAAGAGTATAAGGAAACACAGAAGGAGCAGGACAGAGACCTGTACCAGTTAAGGCAGAAGGAGCAGGGAGGGAAGTCAGAATAGCAAAGGCCCAAACTGAGGAAAATATAGCCAACTCAGTTAAGAAGGGGATAAAACCTTTATAGGTACATCAGCAGCTAGAAAGACAAAGGGAGGATAGTGAGGCTGAATAGAATGAACAGTGGGGGGCAGAGGGGACAGTGAAAAGCAGGAATACTGAATGAATATTTCTGCTCAGTATTCACAAAAGAGGAGGGGAAGTGCCTAATCCAATTAACAGAAGCACTCTTGATGGGGGTCGATCCCAGTCCTTTCACAGAAGAAAGGGTTCTGCAAGAACTCCTAAAACTGAAGGTGGACAAAGCAATGGGTCCTGATGGAATTCACCCCAGAATTCTAAAAGAATTAAGGAAGGAACTAGTGAAACCACTGGCTACTCTTTTAATAAATCATGGGAGGATGGTGTGGTACCCAAGGACTGGAGGAAGGTGGATGTGATCCCTTCACAAAAGTGGGACCAAGACAGAGGCAGGAAACTACAGACCTGTCAGTCTGACCTCTGTGGTAGGGAAAGTGATGGAGTCACTCTGAAGAAAAGAATAGTTGAGTACATAGAGGCCAGTGGAGCACAGGACCCAAGGCAGCATGGGTTCACAGCGGGAAGGTCATGTCAGACGAATCTAATAGATTTCTTTGACTGGGTAACCAAAGTAGTAGACCAGGGAGAGGCTGTGGACATGGCCTACCTAGACTTTAGCAAGGCATTTGACACAGTCCCACACAAAAGATTAATAGTCAAATTAACCAGCCTGGGAGCTGGGACCCAGGGTGGTAGCCTGGGTAAAACATTGGCTGGACAACAGGACACAGAAGGTAATTGTAAATGGAGTCCACTGTGAAGAAAGTGGGGTTACTAGTGGGGTACCGCAGGGTTCAATGTTGGGTCCAGTCCTTTTTAATGTCTTCATCAGTGACATTGCAGAGGGACTGGAAGGAAAAGTATGCCTTTTTGCAGATGACACAAAGATCTGCAACAGGGTTGATACACAAGGAGGCGTGGAAAGGATGAAAAGGGACTTGGCGAGGTTGGAGGAATGGTCAGAAGTATGGCAGCTAGGATTCAATGCAAAGAAGTGCAAAATAATGCACCTGGGAAACAAGAACCCAGGGGAAGAATACACAATGGGTGGGGAGGTAGTAACAACAACAAAAAAAAAGGAAAGGGACCGGGATAATCATATCAGATGACCTTAAGGTTAGCAAGCAATGTGAGAAGGCAGTAGGGAGGGCTGGGGGTATACTGGGATGTATAGGGAGAGGCATCAACAGCAGAAAACAGGAAGTTGTTATCCCTCTGTACAGACAGTTGGTGAGACCCCATCTGGAGTACTGTGTCCAGTTCTGGAGACCCCATCTCCCAAGGACATAGGATAGAGGCAGTCCAGAGGAGGGCAACTAAAATGGTGCAGGGTCTGCAAGAGAAGCTGTATGAGGAGAGACTAAAGGAGCTTAATATGTATACCTTTGAGGAAAGAAGGAAGAGGGACATGATAGAAACTTTTAAGTACCTCAGTGGAATCAACAAAGTCCAAGAGGGTAACATCTTTCAGAAAAAGAGACTTGCAAGAACAAGGGACACAATTTAAAGATAGAAGGAGGGCGTTCAGGGGCAATGTGAGGAAGTATTATTTCACAGAGAGGGTAGTGGATGCATGGAACAGCCTTCCTGAGGAGGTTGTGGGGTCTAAAACTGTGGAAGAATGCATGGGACAGACATAAGGCAAGTCTTGTGGGGGGTAGGAAGAAATAGGCTGTTGGTTAACTAGGATCTGCGGCCTATCCTGTAGGTAGGGAAATGGGCAGACTAGATGGGCCTAGCGGTCCTTATCTGCCATCAAAGTCTATGTTTCTATGACGCAATGCGCTCCAGGGCTTTAGACAATGGAGGAAGGATGGAGATAGGTCTGTATTTGGTGTAGTGACTTGTCTCCACTTTTGTGTACTGGTGTGATGGTCGCCTACATGTACACTACGTGTAACTTCTTAGTGAGACCAAGGGTGATGACTATGTGAATCGTTTCACAGAGGCAACTAGTATTGACTGGGTAGACCATAACTTCAAGGTCCTCTCTGGAGCAGAACACAAAAAAACTTCCTTCTTAGCATTTGGATGATCATATCTATGAATCCTATATCCATTGATCACACACACACACACACACACACACACACACACACATACAGACTCAGATATATGGGGTTTTAACCAGGTCTCAGATAGACCTAGGATGTCTGGGGAGTTGTGTGCCATCCAGGCTTCAATCTGTGCAAAATTAGCAGATAGGCTTCTTATACTCATATGGGCAAGCCTAAGCCCATTTTTAGTGAACCAATAAGACAGGTTTATTTGAGCAGCACCATCAGGAGAGACCGGGTTAGGTTCACTATCTCCCAAGAGGGAGAGACGGCATCAGTGCACCCAGACTTCAATGAGAGAGGTTGGTCCTCTGCTTCACTCAATGACATCAGCTCCTTGTTGTTCACTACCACTTGTGTGCTATCCTCTGTGTATTTCAAAGTTTAGCAAAGTATCAGTAGCTTTAAGAATTTCAAATGCAGTTTTCTGAAAGCAAATACAACAGCCACACCTCTCCCAAATGATTTATTTAAATTTATTCAATCTCAGATTACAATACCTTTGAGTTCAAGGCGCTCATTTACAAAGGTTCCACGTAAGTGGGGAGGGGTGAACAAACATACAGAGGCGGTAATACAAAGACCAGGTTTAAAAAACAGTAAAATACATACTTTAATAGTGGAGAAGAGGGGTAAGCAGCCAGAAGGCCTTGTCAGTAGAAGCAGAAAGACTGGCGGATGTGGGTAGTAGGGAGGAGGGGAGGTAGTGGGGGTGGGAGAGTGGGGGGAGGGTAGGAGGATATAGCAAGAGTTGGAAAGGTAAAGCTTTCAGGTGGAGAAGAGGGAACTGGAGTGCACACAGGTGGTAATATCATTAGGTGAAGCATCACAGGAATTATTTGTCGTAAGATGCTGACGGAGCCTATGCTTTAAAAAAAAAAAAAAAAAAATGTAGAAAACTACTTTAATTTACCAAGGGCTTACCTAGTTTAACAGGCTGTTGGCACCATACGGGCTGGTGAGTTCGAAACAATCGCCAACATGGTGTCTTCACTGTTTGTACCTTTACAGATATCACACTGCTGAAGAAGGGACTTGAACAACTGGTGGCTACGGTTCGCAGGAGGCCTGCCATGTTACCTGGGATTCAATGCTGTGGGCTGCCACCCGTGACTCCTACTGTCCTCCTGCTGTAGGGACAAACAAAAACAAAAAAGTCAGTACTCCAAACTTCACAGCAAACCGAGCAGTAACAATGAAGGTCAAGGTTTTTTTCCCCCAGGGGTTGGGGGAGAGCAGGGACGACTAGGATGTACTATTTGCCAGACATTTCTACTCTGTAGGATTTCTACATAAGGGGTAGTAAAAGTAATGCCCTTTGCAGCCCATTCTCAGGATCCCTCACCCAAGGCCCAGCACAGTACACTGCTGCCTTTAGGAGTTGAAGCAGCTTTAAATACTGAATGTGGGTTTTTTTTCTACTTTTGCTGCTAGGAGCACAGACCGATCCCCATTAACCACATGATCACTTTGCAGCCCCATCAATCCCCATCCAGCACTCAGCATCTCCCCAAAACTTATCTCTTGTGGCATGGCCCTCGTGGATACCCAAGCCTCTTAGTACAATCATATCCAGCACTTCATTCAAGAACCATCTGGTGATTGTGGGGCCTGGGAGTGCCACAGCATCATGCACTGGCCTCTTACACACCTACCTTGTTCAACTGGCCTCTTCCGCAGCCCCTCCCAACCCAATTAGCCACCCACGTTTTGCCCCCGGCCCCAGCCAACTCAAATACCTCGTCTCAATCCTAGTTATGCTGTCCTCTTCAGTCCCCAATCCGCTCACCCACACTGGCTTTGTGTGCCCCTCAACCCACTCACTGTGGCTTGTTCCACCCCCCCACCAGCTGACACTTGCCTCTTCTGCTCCTTCCCTCTTTGCTCACATATACTACTACTCCTTGTTCTTAAGATCATTCGTTTAAGTAGAGACTGCTCATGTGTAGTATTGGCAAAGTTGGAGGTAGGAAAAATAATTGTTAAACTTTAGAAAAAGCATACCTTTATGTAATAATTAGCATAATAAAGCAGGACACCATTTATCTGCGTTTTTTTTTAGGTGATGCTATGTGGTGTACATCTGTTGTACAGTTTTAATGTTTGTAACTCCCAGGTCACCCCTGGAAAAAGGTTTTGTTCCTTCCCAGTGGGCTTAAAAAAAAAAGTTACCAAATACAAACAGCACAGCTTAGAATTTCGCGATTGGTTGGCATTTCTGCTATTCCGCAAGTATTTTATGTATCTAATAATGCATTTTCACTCAACTTCTCAGCAGTTTTTGGAAAACCATGTAGCAAACTACTTCGGAAAACCACAAATCATCTGCTCTACAATCATGCTACAGGAAATATGCTAGCAGCTGTTTTGCACGTGATTACGCAGCAGGGAGTATAATGACACACTGCAGCTGCTGCAAAAGCACATGCTGTTAATTAATTTTTATATTCTGGAACCCCACCTACACAAAAAACGTCAGGGCTGGCACTTAAAGAGTTTCATTTACACATAAAGGACAATGGGTAAAAACACTTAAGATCTCACAGCAGCAGTGCTATGAAAAAAGTTCTTTCCCCCAAATAAGCTGGTTTCCATTACAGTCATTAAAAATCTTAGCACACACTGGAATCTTTACAAACTGCGGTTTTAAATCTTACTAGAACAATGCAACAAATCGATAAAAAAAAAATGGACACATTCCAGCAGCGAATGGTACTGGTAGAGCAAAGGTTGGATGGAGTAGTGGCCACTGTGCAAGCGGTGGAACGCTCATTGGAGCAAGCCGAGGCCTCAGCAGCAACCTGCATAAAGGAACAAGCCTTACTACGTTCCTGTCTTGAGCACTGAGAGAAACTAACCAGGGCCGCAAATGTCAGTGTGCTTGGGATCCTGGAGGGAACAGAAAGGGAAGATCTGCTCAAATTCTTCACACAGTGGCCGTCAGAGACTTTGGGCCTGAATTTACAAGGGGATGTGGTTCGGGCATACTGCATTAACATACAGAGACACAGTGGTCAATTTGAAGGGGCTAGGACCATTATGCCTACTACAGCGTCTGTGATCGTCAGAGATAAGATCCTACAAGCCGCCCGCTCCAAAAGAAACCTGGAGATAGAGGGTTCAAAGATTCTACTGTTCCCAGACTTATATTCCACTAGACAGAAATGGAAGAGTTTTGATGATGTGCATCGTCAGCTGAGTAAAATGGGCATCCCGAACAAAAGTTCTTATGCGAGCGCAGTTGCTTGTTACAGTTGGTCGCTGGGCATACATATACACAGACCCGAAAGAGGCCTCAAAATTAGTGGACAAGATGGAGACAGAGCTGCGAGGGAAGGCGATACCTCTTCAGAATCAGAACTCGGTAAAACCTGAACAGGGACCATAAGTTTCTACTTACAAATAGACTGCCCTAGGTACTGGAGCTAAAGAAGATTACCAGAATTTTGTACAGTCCTCGAATCTACAACAGCAAGTACTTTTCTTATTGCTGGGACTTTCAAGGTTGTTTTGTTTTACATTTGGAACTTTTCTTGGGTTTTAGACTGCATATATCTGGAACTGGCTCTAATTAAAGAACGCTGTCAATACGTGGACTTAGTAAGATAAGGGTTCTAACTAATGGGCTTTATTTTAAGGTGGTTAAAGAATGGATTACAGTGGGGTTTTGCTTTCTTTTTCTCTTCTGATGTGCTGGGGAGTTGGGGAAGCATACTGAGAGCATTAATGCAGTACAAAATGTGCTGTGCTAGTAATATAAAGGCCAGATTTTTGTTTTTTCTGTATCTTCGAATCGATACTACCCAATACAAGCATTGGCAGCATGAGCGATTAATGTTGGTAAAATGCTTTAAATGTATAAACCGGTATTCCCCTGAATCTGGAATCAAATGTTGCAATGTATCGCAAATCTGTATATCAATTTACTCTGTGTAAATGTTGGATTGCATTGCTCAGTGCAACTATGTCTATCAAGGCAACATTTTATAAATAAGAAGTTCGGAAAAAATCTTAGCACACCTATCAAGTATGCTTTTTTAAGTACCTCTTACACTGCACACCATGTTTGTTTTTTTTTCTCATTTATTTCCTCAGTCCTAACGTTTGCCAGGACAGCAATGCTATTTCAAACCCAAATGTGGTGCCCATCTTTTTTGCTTGAGAAAAAAACTAAAGTACTTACGTTTTGTTAGAACTAGAAAATGTTACTGTCAAAAAAAAAAAAAAAAAAAAAAAAACTGGAAGACGTCTATAATCTTTTACAGTGAGGGAAAACGGTAGGGTCAGATGTTTTGCCCAGTTCTGTCCCACTGCTGCTTTATATCAAGATATAAAAATGATTTAGCACAGGAATTGTGAAATAAAAGGAAAACTGGGGGCAATTCCATGTCTTCAGGAGGGCTGACTGTCAAAATGGGAGAGTGCCTCAGAAAAGCACTAGCAAACATACAAGAAGTAGGGGTGGAGCAACAATGGGGAAACATCAAAACTGTCATCACAGAGGCAAGAAGCCTTTGTGTGAAGCAAATAAACAAATCAAAATGAAAGAAAAAAACACTATGGTTCTCAAAAGAGGTGGCAGGGAAGGTTAGGGAGAAAAAGATGGCATTCAAGAAGTATAAGGAAACACAGAAGGAGCAGGACAGAGAACTGTACCAGTTAAAGCAAAAGGAAGCAAGGAAGGCAGTCAGGATAGCAAAGGCCCAAACAGAGGAAAAGATAGCCAACTCAGTTAAGAAGGGGGGGATAAAACCTTTTATAGGTACATTAGGGAGTGAAGAAAAACAAAGGGAGGGATAGTGAGACTGAATAAAGGGGATGGTGGGTGGGCAGAGAGGGACAGTGAAAAGGCAGGGATACTGAATGAATACTTCTGCTCAGTATTCACAAAAGAAGAGGAGTGGGAGATACCTAATCCAATCAATAGAAGCACTCTGGATAGGAGGGTCGATACCAGTCCTTTCACAGAAGAAAGGGATCTGAAAGAATTCCTACAACTGAAGGTGGACAAAGCAACAGGGCCTGACAGGATTCACCCCAGAATTCTAAAAGCACTACGGGGAGAACTAGTAACACCGACTACCCTTTTTAACAAAGCATGGGAGGATGGTGTGGTACCGGAGGACTGGAGATGGGCGGATGCGATTCCCCTTCACAAAAGTGGGAGCAAAACAGAGTCAGAAAACTACAGACCTGTCAGTTTGACCTCAGTGGTGGGGAAAATTATGAAATCACTTCCGAAGGAAATAATTGTTGAGTACCTAGAGGCTAGTGGGGCATAGGACCCAAGGCAGCATGGATTCACAGCGGGAAGGTCATGTTAGACGACTCTAATACATTTCTTTGACGCGGTAACCAAACTAGTAGACCAGGGAGGGGCTGTGGACATGGCCTACCTAGACTTTAGCAAGGCATTTGACAGTCCCACACAAAAGATTAATGAACAAATTAGCCAGCCTGGGAGTGGGTCCCAGGGTGGTAGCCTGGGTAAACCATTGGCTGGACAACAGGACACAGAAGGTAATAGTAAACGGAGTACACTCCGAAAGAAAGGGAGGTTACTAGTGGGGTACAGCAGGGTTCAGTACTGGGTCTCGTCCTTTTTAATGTCTTTATAAGTGACATTGCAGAGGGACTGGAAGGAAATGTATGCCTCTTTGCAGATGACACAAAGATCTGCAACAGGGTTGATACACAAGGTGTGTGTGGAAAGAATGAGAAGGGATTTGGCAAGGATGGAGGAATGCTCACAAGTATGGCAAGGTTGGAGGAATGCTCAGAAGTATGGCAGCTTAGAGTCAATGCAAAGAAGTGCAAAGTACTGCACCTGGGAAACAAAAACCCAGAGGAAGAGTACACAAGTGTTTGGGGGCGGGGGGGTAGTAACGACAACAAAAATGGAAAAGGACCTGGGGGTAGTCATATCAGATGACCTAAAGGTAAGCAAACAATGTGAGAAGGCAGCAGGGATGGCTGGGGGGATACTGGGATGTACAGGGAGAGGCATCACCAGTAGAAAATAGGAAGTTTTTATCCCTCTATACAGACAGTTGGTGAAACCCCATCTGGAGTACAGCGTGCAGTTCTGGACACCCCATCTCCGCAAGGACGCAAGACAGGATGGAGGCAGTTCAGAAGAGGGCAACTAAAATGGTACCTGGTCTGCAACAGAAGCCATATGGAGAGAGACTAAAGGAGCTTAGTATGTATACCCTTGAGGAAAGGAGGGAAGAAAAAATTACTCACCTTAGTAATGTTGTTTCTTCTAATGGAGTCTTGCTATATTATGACAGATGCAGTTTGTCCCACCATTAGAACTGCTCCGGAGGTGAAAGAGTTAACTTCCATGCGTGCATGGAACTTAGAGCGCGAGCTCGGTTAGAGAAGCTCTGTTTGGGTGGTTTCAAACAGAAACCATCAGATCTTTACGAGCAAAACTCACTAAGGCTCTGTGTGGAAGCTGTAACCTACACTAGCCAACTGGCTACTAAAATATTCACACATTTTCCTGGTCCCAACACGAAGACTCAAGTCAGGGGACCAGAAACAATAAGATAAAAATAAATAAATAAAACACAACCCCCAAACATAAAAGGGGCATCAATAAGTGCCAACAGTGGACTGCCCGCCCCCATACCCAAAGTAGAAGTTCTGAGAGGGGCAGGCTGGTTTCATAATATAGCAAGACTCCATTAGAAGAAACAACATTACTAAGGTGAGTAATTTTTCTTCAAACAACATGAAGTCTTGCTATATTATGACAGATGCAGACTACACAGCAGTACCTCCATGGAGGAGGGACAGAACCCACTTAGGAATAGCTCTGAAGCACGGTTGTGTCAAACCGAGCATCCCTCCTGGCCTGGATATCCAGGGAGTAATGCTTGGTGAAAGTGTGTACTGTTTTCCAAGTAGCTGCTTGACATATCTCCAAGATAGGGATGCTCTGGCAGCAGCTACAGATGCAGCTGTACCTCTGGTAGAGTGAGCCCTCAGGCCTGAGGGGAGACCCACCCAGTTTTGATAGCAAAATTGATACAAGAGACAATCCACCTGGCAATGGATCTCTTAGTGGCAGGTCTCCTTTCCCAACCTCACCATAAGTGAGAAATAGTTGGAGGGAGTCAAACCTGTGACCCTTGGTACGCTCTATGTAGTAACTTAGGGCCCTCTTAACATCTGTTGTGCAGCCTCCTCTCACCAGAGGAGGAATGGTCAGTGAAGAACACTGGAAGTGAATAGATTGGTTAAGGTGAAATCCAAAACCACCTTAGGCAAAAACTTCCTGTTAGTCCTGAGGACTACCTTATCCCTGTGAAAGGAAATAAAGTCAGTCTCCACTGATAAAGCCTGTAATTCACTTATGCGCCTGGCAGAAGTGATGGCTACTAGAAATACAGTTTTCCAAGTCAAATACTTAAGCTCTGCCGAAGACAGAGGCTCAAAGAGGGGTTGCATCAGCTGAGCAATGCAAACATTAAGATCCCAAGCAGGGGCAGGGTCCCTGAATGGAGGATTGGTATGAAGCAATCCCTTAAACTTGGAAAATACAGGGTGAGCAGAAAGAGAAGAGGGCTTCCCTGCTGAAATGAAAGCAGAGACAGCTGCCAAATGCACTTTCAGGGTAGCTGGTCTCAGTCCCAAAGAATTAAGATGGACCATATAATCCAATACAGTGGGTAAATCAGCAGATTCCGGGGGAAATATGCTTCCCAGAACACCATATGGAAAACCTTTTCCACTTGGAGTTATAGGTAGCCCTGGTGGAAGGCTTCCTAGAAGCTTTCAAGGACACCCTGAGAAAGTTGCAGATCAGCAAACTCTAACTCCTCAAAAGCCAGGCCATGAGGTTGAGGGATTTGAGATTCGGATACCAGACTCTCCCCTGAGCACAGGTTAACAGATTGTGGTTCCTGGGGAGACACATGGGAAGATGGACTGCTAAGGACAGAAGGAGTGGGTACCAGGGCTGCCTGGCCCAGTCTGGAGCAATCAGGATCATCTTGCAGGGCTGAGACCTGATTTTGACTAGCACCTTGAACAGGAGAGGGAAGGGAGGGAAGGCACAGAGAAACTTCCCTTCCCAATCGAGAAGAAAGGCATCCAGGGGGACTGAGCCCAACACTTGGGGCATGCAACAAAAAAGTGGCAGTTGATTGTCTGGGGCTGCAAAAAGATCTATCTGAGGAGTGCCCCATCTGGCAAAAACTATCCCCAGTACTAGGGGATCCAGTGACCATCTGTGATGGCCCTGGGAAATCCTGCAGAGAGCATCTGCCAGGACATTGTCCTTGCCTGGGAGGTGAACTGCTATGAGGGAAGTGTTCGGGGAATAAGCCAGAGACCACAACTTTCATTGCCTCGGTGCACAAGGCCGAAGACCGAGTGCCCCCTTGTTTGCTGATGTACCACACTGTAGTGGTGTTGTCTGTTCTGACCTGTACCACCTTGTTCTGAACAGATGCAGAAAAAGCCTGAAGTGCTAGAAAAACAGCTCTGAGTTCCAACAGATTGATGTGGAGCAGAGATTCCTGAGGGGACCATAACCCCTGGGTGGAGAGGTCGCCCATGTGAGCCCCCATCCCAAGAGGGGACATCTGTAGTAAGGGTCAAGGAGTGGATAGAGGAATGAAAGGCACCCTTTGTCTCAGGTTGCTCTGATCCTGCCACCACTGAAGGGTCTGGATCAGGGTTCGAGTCACTGGGATTAACTTGGATAGGGGATCTCTTCTTTGAGACCAGAAGGCTCTCAAATGGAACTGAATGTCCCTCATCTGAAATCTTGCTCCTTGCACTACAGCTGTGGAAGCAGCCATGTGTCCTAGGAGCTGCAGGAAATGCCTTGCTGGTCGAGAGACCTGCAGAGTGAAGGACGAGGCCAGGGCCACCAAGGTCCTTACCCTTTCTAGGGGAAGAAAGGCTCTGGCCTGCTTTGTGTCCAGTTCTGCGCCTATAAAGGAGAGTACCTGGACAGGCTCCAAAACTGACTTTGGAAGATTGAGAAGAAAGCCCAGAGAGGTAAGCAGCTGCTGGGTAACTAGCAGGTGTGATCTGACCTGGTCTGGAGACTGACCCACAATGAGCCAGTCGTCCAGGTAGGGAAAGATGGCAATCTTTTGCCTTCTTAGATGAGCAACTGCTACTGCCAGACATTTGTGAACACCCTTGGGGCAGAGGTAGGCGAAGGGCATTGCTCTGAACTGATAATGGCCTGAGGGCAGTTCAATCTGAGGTACTTTCGATGGGAGCTTCTGATAAGAACATGGAAGTAGGCATCCTTGAGGTCCAGGGAAGCTAGCCAGTCCCCTGGCCTTAGGGAGGGTAAAATCATTCCCAGAGTCACCATTTTGAATTTTGGTTTTAAAAGGTGCTTGTTCAGATATCTTAGGTCCAGGATGGGCTGCCACTCCTGTCTTTTTTGGGGTAAGGAAGTACCTGGAGTACAGACCCTTGCCCCGGTGTAGGGGAGAAACCCTTTCTACAGCTCTGAGAGCCAGGAGGGTTGAGACTTCTGTTTCCAAAGCAAGAGTCTCTAAAGGGTTTGCAGGTGGAAAGGATCTGGCTCTCATCTTTGGAAATTTTTTGAAGCCGAGAACCAGACCCTGGCTCACTACTTCCAGGACCCACCTGTCTGATGTTAAAGACTCCCAGTCCTGGATGAAGTAAGCCAGCCTGCCCCCTACAGGTAATGGAGAGCCGACCCTGGGCATCCCATCAGGGTGCCTGTTTGACAGGGGCTTTAGGCTGAGGGGTGGGAGCAGGCCTGCTCGTACCCCATCTGCCTCACCCTCTGAAGAACCCCCTCTGAACATAGGCTGAAGATGAGGCCTGGGTCTGGTAAAAAGGCCTGTGAAAAGGCCTGCCCCTACCCCTGGGGGGCTGCCTCTGAGAAGTGGCTTGCCGTTCCTTGGCTTGTGCACTCCTATAAGTGGTTCTATATTCATCCATTTTCTTCATGTAATTCTCTGTCTGCTCCCCAAACAAAGAATTTCCCACCACAGGAAAATCCATAGCCTTAGACTGGGTATCCTGTGACAAAGTAGTACACCTGAGCCAGGCCAATCTACGAAAAGCCACAGATGTAGCCATGACTCTAGAGAATACATCATTAGAATCCACTGCAGCATGGAACTGCACCTTAGATGCCTCAATACCATCAACAGCCACCTGCTCCAGCTCCTTTGCCAGCTGGCCAGGGGCCTGTTTGGCTAAGGCCATGACAGTATCCCATCTAGATTTTTGGTATCTCGCAACATAAGCCATATAGTTTGCTTGTCTGAGTCCCAAAGACGCTGCCATGTATTGTTTTTTGGCCATGGCATCAATCTTCCTGGAGTCCTTGCCAGGAGGATGTGAAGCCAGGGGAATATTAGCTTTATCACAGGCTGCAGCCTGAACTACCCCAACATGACTGCATTGTTGTGAAAGAAATTCTGTATCAGGACCTGACAAGGTGTACCTCCTGTCCATCTTTTTATCCACAGGAGGCACAGAATTAGGAGCTTTTAAAATTTTTATTGTTTGTTTCCTAAAAGATTTATGTAAAGGGATAGACAATCTCCTGGACTCTGGGATATCCATCATCTCTACAAAGTCAGGCTCCTCTTGCTCATCCAAAGCCTCCTCTAAAGGAAGCTGGAGGGTTTCAGCAACTTTTTATAAAACAAAAATGAGAAGGGAGATTCACCTAAAGGTCTGTCTGGGGAGATGTCCGGTTCAATGGGCACATCCAGACTTTCAAAGTCACATTCACACTGATCATAATCATCCTCCCCCTCCTCTGGTTCATAAAACTCTTCTATATCATATTCTTGAACCGGTGGAACCGACCAAACCGACCTTTTGCCAGATGGTGGCGGTTCGGAGGGAACCGGGGAAAGTGACTGGACAATCTGTATTGCCCTGGCTATCTCTGCAGCAGTTGGAGAAGGGGTTTTGGACTCCACACCTGCTGACTTTCTAGTTCTCTTTGCTGGAACTGGCTCCTCAGAGTCAGCTTTGCGTTTGCCCGAGGAAGTCTGGCCCTGGTCAGAGGGCACTCCCTCCGGTTCGGTTGGCACCGAACCGGGCTGGCCATCCGGGTCAGCGGACTTTTTGGCCTCTCGTTCCCTGAGCCTACCAACTCTCTTATCTAGGGTAGCTGCAGGGAAATTCTTACAAATCTGGCAGTCTGCATTGAGGTGGTCAAACCCCAGACAATAAACACATGTGGTGTGTGGGTCAGCCTTGGCAAAGGCTTCCCCACAGACACTACAGTGTTGAAACCCAGTGGGCCCGGTTTTTCTTTTGGGCTTCTCAGACATAATGCCAGCCTAACCAAAAACTTGCCCTTTTGATGGCAGTGCCAGGCAAGACACCCTTATCGGTTCCCAACCGTGTCACAGGTCGTGGAAAAAAACGTAATGAAATCAGTTTTTTTTTTTTTTTAGAACCGATAAGAACCGGGAACCGCACTCTAACAAGCCTTAAAAGGCTTCAGAATAAAGTTTAAATACAATTTGATCTGTTCAAACCGAACCGATAAACATTTACAAGTTCCACACAGAAAACCTATCTATTACTTACAATACCATAGACAGAGCTTGAACCGATCGGTTTGCGGTTAAAATAAAGAATATCGTGGTTGAATTTAACTGAGAAAAAACACTTTAAACCAACAAAATGAACCGAGCAGCAGGAGGAATCTCCGGAGCGACTGTTCAGTAATGAGTAAAGAATCTAGCCGGTTTCGGTTTGAAACCACCTAACAAACTTCTCTAACCGACTCGCGCTCTAAGTTCCATGCACTGCATGGAAGTTAACTCTTTCACCTCCGGAGCAGTTCTAATGGTGGGACAAACTGCATCTGTCATAATATAGCAAGACTTCATGTTGTTTGAAGAGGGGGCACATGATAGAAACTTAAGTACCTCAAGGGAATCAACAAAGTCCAAGAGGGTAGCATCTTTCAGAAAAAGATGTACAAGAACAAGGGAACACAATCTGAAGATAGAGGGGGGACGGCTCAGGGGCAATGTGAGGAAGTATTTTTTTCACAGAGAGGGTGGTGGATGCATGGAACAGCCTTCCTGAGGAGATCGTGGGGTCAAAAACAATGTGACAATTCAAGAATGCATGGGACAGACATAAGGCAATTCTTGTGGGGGGGGGCAGGAAGAAATAGGTTGTTGGGTAACTAGGATCTGCAGCTTATCCAGTAGGTAGGGAAATGGGCAGACTAGGTGGGCCAAGCAGTCCTCATCTGCTGTCAAAATCTATGTTTCACGGCCAGCCCGCCGGCGCAGCAGCAGAGTTACCGCTTGCGGTGCCAGCGACCCGGGTTCGGGGAGCGGACTCTGGCAGCTGGAGGGCGGCGGGGAGGAGGATCGGCGCCCTGGGGCTGCTCTCCTCCTCCAGGTGGGGAGGGATGCGAGTCCCGCTGCGATACCGCCACCTGGGTGACCACGGGTGGAGGTGCAGCGAGACAGCATACAAGGGGAGGGCGGACATCTGCCGGGAGCCGGAGCGTTAGCAAGCCAAGACGTACGTCACTCCTTGGCCCCCCTTGCGTGCAGACGTCCGTGGGGTCGGGACCAAAGAAAAGTGGAAAGAACCCTGCACTGGGTTCCTGCAGACGGGACCCGGCTGTCCCGAGAAAACCCTTAACCAGGCTCCACAGATGGGGCTCGCGAGGCCTTCCGACACAGTCTCTAGGTGTGGGGAGACTATCGAGGTCCCTCTCCTCCCCGTCCGGGGTAAACTGCGGCAAGATGGGGAAGGTTAGCCAAGCACCCGGAGGGAGGTACCTGGGGCGGACTATGGAACTAAAAAGTTTAGAGATCCTCAAGAAAGGAATCCAACAGCATAAAGGGGTATAAAGTAAAAAAAAAAAAAAAAAAAATCTGTTTCATTAGGGGAGTACAATCAGGTGAAAATCTTTCTAGCAGCCCTTCTATGGCAAGAAATTCTCCTCCAAAGCCAAGAATCCTCCACCTGCCTCCAACCCCTGCACAGCTTTTATTTCCAGGCAACATACAGTATTCCCTGAACCTTCTCTAGGAAAACTGGAGGGATTGCTTTTTTTTGGGGGGGGGCAAAAAACAAACTTAAATGTGTATTTCACAGTACTTCAGTGCCACTATGCTGCAGCTCTTGGCAACTGCTGTATACAGATACACATACGGGCACTAATCATCAAAAGGTTCAGGGAGTCACTTAGATAACCCAAGCTAATACAAAACACAATTACTCATAGACTTTTCTCCTTTTGCAGATAAGAACCTCAATGAATAACTTTGAAAATAAGGTTGTAATGCATTAGAGTACCGAGAAAAAAAAAAAGACCATAAATTACATGGAAAGGCAATGTGCAGCACAGCAGTTAAAGTACAACTGCATAAACTAACCATCATAACCAGGAAAGAAAAATTTCTATCAGACCTTTACCATCATTTGTTTTCTGTTAGTTTCAGTGTTGTCACTGGGCTAATCATTTACAGGATACAATATGCTCACCTAACTAGGGGACAACACACCTCAAAGCTGTGACATCATCATAAAATTCCTGCCTCCTCTCCATTACAAGTTTGTCAGCTTAGAATTTTCAGTCTTTCACAGCCGTACAGCAACACACTGGGCTAGAGTTTATTTATGCATTCCTTAAAGATACTGGGGGGAAAGCGAAAATTGTTTAACTAGGAAAGGCACACTAAGCAAAAGCTTGTTTCCTGGTGCGACCAGGGAGCACAACAAAGTTAAGTGACTTGCTTAGAGTCACACAGTATGCAAGTGGGGGCTGTGGGATTCAAATCCTGGGCTTTAGGGTTGCAGCTCAGTGCCCTAAACCACAGCGATATACTGCCTCAAAGACAGCTATATATAGCTAAGGGCAGTGATTTCTCACACTGACTGCACCAGAAGCCCTATGATGAAAGACTTAAGGACCTCAATATCTACACAGTGGAAGAAAGAAGGGCGATGAGAGATATGATAGAGACTTTTAAGTACCTTAGGGGAATAAACAGGGTACATATGGAAAGCATATTTCAGAGAAAACTCTGCACAAGAAAAAGGGAGCATGATATGAGGCTGAAGGATGGAAGGTTCAGGGGTAATGTTAGGAAGTACTTTTTCACTGAAAGGGTGGTGGAGCCATGGAACAGCCTTCCAGTAGAAGTGGTGGGGGAGAAATCAAGATGGGGGTTCAAGAGTGCATGGGATAGACACAAGGGTGCCCTAGAGATGTGCAGTGCAGGAGAGCCGCAAATCAAATAGGACCTGGGGCTGCAGCAGTGAGTACAGAAATGGGCAGACTAGGTGGACCGTATGGTCCTCATCTGCCAACAGATTCTGTGTTTCTATAATGACAACTAGTCCAGGTGCAGTCTCTAGAGAGATTTCTTGGTGCTGAAAATACATGCACTGATCCACCTGATACTTACAGAAACATTTTAAAAAGTCGGGAGTGAGCCTGGGTCGGAGGGCCGGCCGGGGAGAGCACGGCTGAGCATCCAAGGGGCGCTCACCTCCTCTGGGGAGGGAGGGTGAATGGCCTCCTATGCAGCATCGCCACATGGGTGACCACATGTGGAAGTCCAGCCTGAGCTATGATTCTAGGGAGGGGGACATCGACGGCATAACACTTCATCAGCAAGGCCTACCGACATCAGGGGAGGGACAGAAGAAAAAAAAAAAAAAAAAAGGAAAACTCTCTACCGCTGCAGGATGCCGTCCAACACTTGTCACGGGCTCTGCACTGCCGACTCGGCTCTCCGTCTCGCTCACTGAAGCTTCAGCTCTGTTGGGGGATTACGGGGCCTGGACCCGAGCACCCTTCCACAGGGAGGTTTATCCATGAGGGAACATATGAGGCAGTGGTAAGTCCCCGGGATGGCGGGTGACGGGGCTGGGAGGGCGGTCAGACCAATGGGGGACCTGTGGAGTAGCAGAGGGGGAAAAAAGTATAGTCAAAAAAAAAAAATGGCATTAAGTAGGAATGAAAGAAAATTGATGAGGTACACACATAATTTAGCAAATGTTATAGTTGTATTCAAATAAAACTCAGACCAGAAAATCACAACTGATCGAAGTTCAGATTCTAGTTCCTGTTACTGTTATTACAATATCCCTTTTGCCATAGACCCAGCAAGAATTTGTGTGGTCCAAAACAAAACTCAGCAGGTCTTAGACCCAGAAAAAGTGGAATTGCCGAGCCCTGCTTTGAAAGGAAAAAAACAAACAAAAAAAAAATCACAGCCCTACCATACAAAACATGTAGACCATGTCACAAACCCACTCAGCAGGTCAGGCCCTCTGCTCCCACAGTGCCAACCTCCAAACACAGTCTTGTAAACAGGAAACAAACAGGGTAATCCTCCTGTCTGTTTTGTGGGTTCAAATCAACCTTTGGTCTCAAGTTTCTGGAGGGATTCAAACTGTGAACCTCTTGCTAAGCGTGCCAATGCACAGGCTCAGATAATTCTGCTCTGGAGAGCGAATATCTTTCACTTACGGACACCTAACCAGGTGTACAAAAATGAACCCTTAAAAACTCTATTCAAGACCTCAGAATAAACTCTTACCTTTTCCCAGTTTGGTAAAACCTGTAAGCTTTGCACAGTGTCAGTTTTAACCATATATACTTCACTTGTCAAAGAAAGAATTTCAAAGGCACACCAAGTAGTCTCTTAAAATGAAATGTTTACCTAAAAATAGATAAAAATGTAAAGTGTAAAACACAGAACCATATATCACAAAACATTACAATCACTGGACAAAAAACAAACAAAATAAAAAAAACACAGGTTTAAAAGTGCAATTTCCTACCAACCATACACTTAGCCTTGCCTAGCTAATGTATTCTTATGTTCTTACAGTGCTAAAAGATGTTTGTGGCTTCAGAGTCCAAACGTGTGTGTAAAGGACAGTCGCAGCATAATTAAAACAACTGTCTTCAGCCTGCCTTCTCCATGATGTCACCCAGCTCCTCTTCTGTTTATTAAAAATCATACAAACAGGATGTCTTGTATCAGGAGGTAAATTAATAGGAGACAACAGCAAAAAAAAAAAAAATTGTTTCCCAATATGACTTTCCAATTAAGTCTGTAATTTTCCAAGTTCTTTCTTTCATCCATGAGAAGCATCCGGCTCTTCACAGACATCTATGACGTAGCACCTAAGTGACAAACTTATGACGTCTAGAGGAAGACTACAGGTTATGATTTTCCAGCCTAGCAGCTGGCAGCCACAATTAAGCTAGATAAACAGGAGATCCTTAATTTAGGTCTCTTCTAGCCTTTAATTATATCCTGGCTTTTATCTTTTAGCTGAAACAGCATGCCTCCTGAGACACACTCAATAACACATTTTTATATTACAAAAAGCTTAGATTAATCAGAAGCAGCTGTCCAAGCATCACAATCCTCCCTACCTAGACTGAATTTGGGGGCTCTATCCCCTGCATGGGATAAGCTTCCCAAATCAGTTCATTCCTCATAGACGCGAGACAACTCATTTTGAGTTCTGATTTTTCGCTCCAGCCCTATGTAGAATTGTCATGTCATACCCTTGCAAAGCAAGGCTCCATCTAAGCAATCTACCATTGTTTTTTTCCCCATCTGCGTCAGCCAAACCAGGGGATTGTTGTCAGTCTGTACCACAAAATGCTGCCCATACAAGTATGGCTCCAACTTCTTTAGGGCCCACACTATGGCAAGACACTCCTTTTCCACAGTGGAGTGTGCCTGCTCCCTGGAAAGTAACTTTTTAACTCAGATATGAAACAGGGTGATCTTTCCCTTGGCTGGATGTCTGACTCTGTACTGCCCCAATACCCAGGTCTGAGGCATCAGTCTGAACTATAAAGGGTCTGCTATAGTCAAGACTTGTCAAAACAGGAGCACTGCACAGTGCCTCCTTCAATCTGATAAAGGCTTCTTCACAGGCTGGCCACCAGGTAATTTTCTTCGGCATACTTTTCTTTACCAGGTCAGATAGGGGAGCAACCAGGGCACTGTAATTGGGTACAATTTTCTATAGTGCCCTGCTGTCCCGAGGAAACTCCTGACCTGCTTCTGCATTTCTGGTCTGGGCCACGCCCGGATTACTTCGATTTTTATTTGGTTAGGACGGAGCTGTCCTTGGCCTACCACATGCCCGAGGTATGCCACTTCTCCCATGGCCACATGGCACGAGTTTGACAGTGAGCCCAGCCCTCTGTATCCTGCCCAGCACTTCCCGAAGGTGGGATAGTTGTTCCTCCCAGCTGGTACTAAAGATGGCAATATCAAAGTTACGTCACGGAGTACTCCTCAGCACCATTTAAACACCTGGTTCACCAACCTTTGGAAAGTGGCCAGGGCGTTCTTCATTCCGAAAGGCATTACTTTAAATTCAAATAAGCCTATCAGAGTGAAAGCCGACCTCTCCCTAGCTCTGCCCGTCAACTCTACCTGCCAATACCCCTTGGTCAGGTCAATGGTTGTAAGGTAGGTCACCCCTCCCAACTTGTCCCGGAGTTCATCTGTCCAGGGCACTGGGTGGATGTCTGACTTTGTGACTGCATTCAGTTCATGATAGTCCAAAAAGAAACTAGTTGAGCCATCTGGCTTGGGCACAAGGACTACAGGTGAGGCCCAGGGGCTGTGGGATCTCTGGATTACCCCTAAATCCAGCATCTCCTCCACTTCCCGCCTAATGTCCTTTTGGACAGCCTCTGACACCAGATATGCTGTCCGCTGTATGGGCGTCTGTGTCCCTGTCTCCACGTCAGGAGTCGCTAAGGGGTTAGTCCAGGTTTGGCGCTAAACAATGGGGCAAAGTCTGCCAAAACCTCCCTTACCTCCTGGATCTTGTCGGAGGTCAGCTGAGGAGACAATTTAACTACCTCCACAGAGGACTCCCACTTACTTTCTTCCAGCAAGTTCAGAAGGGGGTCTCCTTCATCCGTCCCCTCCCCAGGACTACACACTGCAAACACCATGCAGCCCTATTTGCGTGTGGCTTCATCATGTTGACGGGGACATGGTACATCCTTTCTGTCTGTCTTGTCAGGCAACTCTATAATATAGTTCACGTCATTTACCTTCCTAACCACTTTGTACGGTCCTGCCCACTCAGCCTGCAGCTTGTCTTTCCGGACCGGAATAAGGACCATGACTTCCTGACCCATCATGTACGAGCGAGCTCTGGCTCTGCGGTCATACCACACTTTCTGTTTCTGCTAAGCAGCTGCCAGGTTGCTCTGGATTATCCCCATAAGCTCCTTCAGCCTTTCCCTAAGCATAAGGACATAATCCACAATGGGAGTTCCTTGGGTGGCGTGCTTGCCTTCCCAGTCCTCCCGGATCAAGTCTAAGGGCCCACGTACCTGGTGTCCATATAAGACTTCAAAGGGGGAAAATCCTGTCGACACTTGGGGCACCTCCCTATATGCAAACAACAGGTGGGGAAGGTATTTCTCCCAGTCTCTCCCATGCTGTTCAGCAAACGCGTGGAGCATTGACTTCACAGTACCATTGAAGCTTTCCATAAGCCCAATGGCTTGTGGGTGATACTGTGTCATGCATCACTTCTCCCATAAACACTTCATCAGGTCCGACATTAAGAAACGCTATCGACGGTGATAACCTCCTGCTGAAACCCAACACGGGATAAAATCCCAAGTAAGGCATCAGCCACTTTGCCTGTCCTCAGTGAGGATTGGGCGACTGCCTCCGGGTACCAGGTGGCATAATCCACCACAGTCAGGATGAATCTCTTCCCTGAGGAGCTAGGGGTATTTAAAGGCCCCACAATATCCATTCCCAACCTCTGGAATGGCTCCTCCATTATGGGCAATGGAATCAGGGCAGCTTGGGTTTTCTTGCCCGCCTTCCCCATTTCCTTTCATCAGCGACAAGACCTGCAATACTCCTTCACCTGCCGGGTGAAGTTATGCCAATAGAAATTCTGGGCCAACCACTGCGTAGTGCGCACGATCCCCAGATGGCCACACAAGGGAATACCATGTGCAATCTTGAACAACTGCTCACGGTACCCCTGGGGAACGACAAGCTGCCTACCTAGCATCCCTCCTTCTGTCTGCACAGCCCGAGTAGACACAAGTCCATTTTCCCAAAAAAAACTTATGTCTTCCGTCGCCTTCAGAGTCTGCCCAAGCCCTCAGTTTCTCTAGACTAGAGTCACTTCTCTGAGCAGCTGCAAACTCCTCACTCATTCCCAAGGCATGGGACAGGTCCCCTTCTGTCTCTAAACTAGGGTCCCTAGCACTAGCGTCAGGGTACTCAGGATCACTGTCAATCCCAACCCTCGGACAATGGGTCACCCATCCCTCTTCAGAGTAACCCTCTGTAGCTGTGTGGTTACTTGCTACTGGGGAAATTTCAACCCCCTTTTCGTTAGTCTCCATATCAGGAAACACAGGCCGGGGAACCAGCCTCTCAGTGGTTTCCACAATGGCTTCTGTGGGATCCAGGGAACTACAGTGTTTCCTTGCCACTTGGCTACGGGCAACTGCGCACACCATCCCTTGTTTGAGATTGTTGCCCAGGATCACATCCACTGCTAAGGTTTTGGCTACAGCCACCTGTTGCACAGTTCCCCCAGTTTCACCCCAGTCTAGGAGAACACTAGCGAGGGCAATGTTTTCTCTTCACCAGTAAAGTCCTGTGCACAGAGACGATTGACTGGGTATAAGCTGACCCGGCCTCTACTAGATCCCCTTACCAAGGTCAAGGATGCCCTGTCCCTTAACCCTTGCGTCTGTACACCATTCACCATGACTGGGTGCATGTGTTCCCTCATGTTCACTGGCATGCTTTCAGGGACACACAAACAACCCACTTCCTTCCTAGCCCCCTGTTGCGTATTTCTCGCCTTTTTGGGACACTGTCTGGCAATATGCCCAATTTCTTTATACAACCAACATTCATTTCTTTTCTCAGAGAAATCTTTTCTCTGAAACCTGGGGCTAACTGGTTTTGGAGGAGGCAGTGAGGGTATAGCTGCCCTGAAGGCACGCTTTTCCCTTTCTGCACTGCCACGCCTGCACCATTCGTTCTCAGAGCAGGTCTGCTCTTGGCATAGCGGTCCGAGAGTTCAGCAGCCTCTTGCACTGTTTTGAGATCTCGGCCCCCCAGCCAGGTTTTCAGCTCTGCTGGGCATGCTCAGAAAAACTGTTCCAACAAAATCACATTTTCAATTTTATCAACAGAGCTTGCTTCAATTCCTTCCCACCACGGTTTTAAAAACTGATGTTATTTCGTGGCTAGCTCCTCATAGCTCATGTCAGGGCTTCTCCTGAGCTTACGGAATTTAGCTCTGTATGATTCAGCAGTTCGTGCAGCTTTAAGTTTGCTGTAATCATCACTGTCCTCATTGTCCATTTGAGCCAATGCATCCCGAGCTTTCCCGTTAAATAGCAGGCATTGCTGGAAGCTCCAGGACTCTCTAGGAATTTTAGCCCGAATACAAACTTTTTCAAAAGAATTTAAAAAGGCATCCATATCCTCCCCCTCTTTAAATTCGCCTATCAATTTGGAATTAAATTTGTAACCCAGTCCTGTAGTCCCAGTTAAACCCAAGCCACTTACCTGCTCTGGTGCCGCTGGTTGAAGTCATAGTTTCTCCAGTTCGTGTTGCCTCTGGCCCCCACGATCAGCATCTCGCTGTTCTCGTTCTGCCTCCCTCTGTTCTTGTTCCCTCTTCTACTCTGCAGCTCGTTGGCGCTCATGCTCCTCACGCTCAGCCTCCCGCTGTTCCCGCTCTGCCTCCCAACTCTCTCATTCCGCCTCTCGCTGTTCTCACTCTCTTCTCCTGAAACTCCAGCTCCATTCAGCGCAACTCAATCTGCAGCCTGAGTACTTCTGGCTGCAGGATACTGGTGACCTTTCCCTGTTGCTGTGGCCCTTCGCTGACAGTGGCCCTGCTGCCCTCCCATCGGATCTGGACACCACACTGGCCGCTAACCCTTCCACATTCAAGGTTCGGTCCCTTACAGTCACTGTGACTCGGTGCTCTGGGTAACTGCTACCACCAGGAAATCCACAAGGTTCTGCTTGGTGGCCTTCACCTTGAACGGGACTGCTCTGTCCCTGCACGACTGCTTTAAGTAGTCTACAGTATGCCCGCTGTAGTTGGAAGCCATCTTCTTCCCTAACTACGGCTACTGACTTGCACTTTAGAAAAAAAAATGAAAAACGGGTAGGAACTCTACTGTAAGCAAAGTGATATAGTTCTGTTTCCTTTTAAAAATAAATCACTGCCTTTTTCTTTTTTTGCAAGTGAGCTGACAGTCTCAAGCTAACACACTGAACAATAAAAGCTTGTAATACCAAACTTATACACACCACTGCCAACCAATCTGTCACACCCCACTCACCAGGTCAGGCCCTCTGCTCCCACATTGCCAACCTCCGAGCGCAGTATTGTGAACCATTAACAGAACAGGGTAACCCTCCTGTCTGTTTTGTGGGTTCGAATCAACCTTTGGTCTCAAGTTTCTGGAGGAATTCAAACTGTGAACCTCTTGCTAGCGTACCCAATGTACAGGCTCAGATAATTCTGCTCTTGGCGTATAGATATCTTTTGCCTACGGGCACCTAAACAGGTGTACAAAATGAACCCTTAAAAACTCTACTAAAGACCTCAGACTAAACTCTTATCTTTTCCCAGTTTGGTAAAACCAGTAAGCTTTTCACAGCGTCAGCTTTAACCATATATGCTTCACTTATCAAAGAAAGAATTTCAAAGACACACCAAGTAGTGTCTTAAAATAAGATGTTTACTTAAAAAAAGATAAAAATGTAAAATGTAAAACACAGAACCATATATCACAAAAAAAAAAGTTTAAAAGTGCAATTTCCTACCAACCACACACTTAGCCTTGCCTAGCCAATGTATTTTTATATTCTTACAGTGCTAAAAGATGTTGTAGCTTCAGAGTCCAAACGTGTGTGTAAAGGACAGTCACAGCATAATTAAAACAACTGTCTTCAGCCTGCCTTCTCCTCCATGATGTCACCCAGCTCCTCCTCTGTTTATTAAAAATCATATAACAGGATGTCTTGTATCAGGAGGTAAATTAATAGATGACGTTGGCATAAAAAAAAAAAGTGTTTCCCCATATGACTTCCCAATTAAGTCTGTAATTTTTCAAGACCTTTCTTTCATCCATCAGCAGCATCCTGCTCTTCACAGACATCAAAGAGCATTTATGACTTAGCACTTAAGTGACAACCTGTATTCTTCCCCTAAACATCATAAAAGTTTGGCAGCTGGCAGCTACACTTAAGCTAGATAAACAGGAGATCCTTAATTTAGGTCTCTTCTAGCCTTTAATCATCTCCTGGCTGAAACAGCATGTCTCATGAGAGACAATAAATACAGGTTACTCACCTGTAACAAGAGTTCTAGGAATGGTATATGCTATTCATCCACACTGTTCGGCAGGTTCCTTGCCGCTTTAAATCTTGCCGGAAGGTCTTCAGGCTGGCTCCTCCCACCCACCCGGGTGGTAAAACTCTCGGCTCTGCCCCATGACGCCAGAGCTAGCCTGCTGGAAGCCAGGTTGTGCATCGAAGCCAGGGAGGCCGAGTGGGTCATGGGGATGAACAACATATACCATTCCTAGAACTCCTGTTACAGGTGAGTAACCTGTATTTCTAGGGACATGGATATGTTGTTCATCCACACTGTCTGGCAGACTCCTAGCAGTTCTCCGGGAGGAGGGAGGCAAGGCACACACCCCCTACTTAGGGAATGACGACTGGAGAACTGAGGCCCCAAAACCAGCATCCCGGCGTGACTCAAGGTCGATGTGGTAATGGGTAATGAAGGCATGTGCTGACTTCCAGGTAGCAGCCCTGCAGATTTCCTGGATAGGGACGTCCCTGGAAGCAGCCACCGATGCAGCGGTATGGCGGGTAGAATAAGCTCTTATCCCTCTGGGAGGCTCCATGCCCGCCAGCCTACAGCAGAGATCTATGCAGGAGGTGACCCACCTGCCTATCGTCCACTTCGCTGCAGGTCTGCCAGGTACGGCTTCAGCATAGGTGACAAACAGCTGGCGAACCTCTCCCAGAACTTCAGCCGTCCGCTCCTTGTAATAAGCGAGCGCTCTTCTAGGGTCCAAAGTATGGAGCCTATATTCAGCCTCCGAAGTGTGATTGGGGTAGAACACTGGCAGAGTCAACACCCGGTTAAGGTGAAACTCCGACACCACCTTCGGAAGGAATTTCGGGTTGGGGCGCAGGACAACCTTGTCCCTGTGGAAGACCAGATAAGGAGACTCGATGGAAAGCACCTGGAGCTCTCCCATCCTTATGGCTGATGTAATAGCCACCGAGAAGGCTGTCTTGCACGACAGGTGAGAGATGTCACACCTGTGCATCGGTTCGAATGGCTTGCCCATGAGCTTAGCCAATACCACCAGTAGATCCCACGGAGGTGGAGGTTCTCGCACCGGAGGAGATATGTGATCAAGGCCTTTGAAAAAGCGCCCGACCACCTTCTCCTGCACCACCGACTGCTTCCCGGCCCGCGCCCAGTAAGCAGAGATGGCTGCCAGGTGCACCGTAAGGGTCGTCGACCGAAGCCCTTGCTGAGAAAGGGACCACAGGTAGTCCAGAATGCTTGCCAAGGAACAGGAGGAAGGGTCCAGGCCCTTGCCCTGACACCAAATGGATAATCACTTCCATTTAAAGGCGTAGCATTTTCTGGTCGACTCCTTACGGGATGCCTCAACAACGTTGAGGACCTCGTTGGAAAGACCCAAGGCCTGGAACTCTAGCCTCTCAGGAACCAGGCCGGCAGGTGCAGGGATTGAAGGTCTGGATGGAATACCTTCCCCTGATTGACTGATATCAGGTCCAGGCGGGCGGGAAGCCACCTCGGTAGCCTGGAGCCGAGACCAAGGAGATCTGGATACCAGAACTGGTGGGGCCAGTCTGGGGCTACCAGAATCACCTGCGCCTTGTCCCTCCTCGCCTTGAGGAGCACCCTGTGGATCACGGGAAATGGGGGAAAGGCATAGAAGAGGCCCGGGGTCCACGGCCTCAAGAAGGCATCCCCCTGCAGCAAGCCCTGCTGAGGGGGGCCGGCATGAAACAGTCTCAGCTTCGCATTCTCCCTGGAGGCAAACAGGTCCACCTGAGGCATGCCCCAGTGGGAGAACAGATCTTGTACTACCTCCGGCAGGAGAGACCACTAGTGGGAAGCAGTCCCTATCCGGCTTAGGGCATCGGCCAGAATGTTGAAGGCTCCTGCCACATGAATGGCAAGGAGATCCGCCTCCAGGCTGCGCACGAGGGACCAAATGCGGAGAGCTTCCCTGCACAGAGGCATGGAGCGTGTCCAGCCTGGCGGTTTAGATAGTACATGGTCGTGGTATTGTCCGTCTGGACCACTTGACCCCGTACAAACGGAGTGAAGGCGGTGAGGGCTAGACAAACCACTCGAAGCTCCAACAGGTTGATGTGGCATCAGGACTCCCAAGGGGACCAGAGGCCGTGCGCTCGGTGCTCCCCCAGATGTGCACCCCAACCCAATCAGAGAGGCATCGGTCGATAGAGAGACAGTCGGCTCGGGGCGGACAAACGGGATGCCCTCCTGCAGATGAGCTGGAATGATCCACCACTGGAAAGCGTTCCACATCTCCTGGGTCACTGTCACTAGCTGATCTAACGATCGGAGCACTGTGACCACTGGCTGGCCAGTCCCCATTGTAGGGGACGCATGTGCCAACGGACCCAACGGACCACACTGGTGCAGGCCGCCAGGAGGAGCAGGAAGTCCCGGTCAGGGCGCCATTGCCCAACCTGAAATGATTGGGCAAAGGAGGAAAAAACCTCGGCCCTGTCCGCCGGGAGCCGTGCTCTGGCTCGCACAGAGTCAAGCTCTGCCCCAATGAATTGCATTACCTGCTTTGGCATGAGTTCCGACTTGGCCTCGTTGACAAGGAGGCCAACCTGAGAGCAAACCTGGAGGGCCAGATCCCTGGATCGCTCCACCTCCATTCTGGAGGAGGCCGCAATCACCCAGTCGTCCAGGTAGGGGTACACCCGGACCCTTCGGCGCCGCAGGAATGCTGTCACCACTGCCATGCATTTGGTGAAGACTCTGGGAGCTAGAGAAAGGCCAAAGGGCATGTCCCAGAACTCGTTGAGGGACCCCTCTGCCCTGAAGCGGAGGAATCTCTGGTGGGAGGGACGGATTGGGACGTGAAAGAACGCATCCTGGAGGTCCAGAGAACAGAACCACATGCCTCGTTCCAAGGATGGAATGATCTGAGCCAGAGTGACCATCCTGAAGGTTCAAGATCTTAGGAACTTGTTCAGGTTATGCAGGTCTAGAATGGGGCGCCAGCCCCCCATCCATTTCGGGACCAGGAAATACCTGGACACAAACTCTGGGCTTGGTGGAGGATCCGCCACCATTCTGATCACCTCCTTTGAGGAGCAGGGCAATGTCGGCTCGACGAGCCAACAGGGAGGCTGCAGACCCCGTAGCCCCCCGTGGGGCAATGGCTCAGAAGGGCGGGGCCTGCTCAAACTCCAGATGCAGACCCTTTCCTACCACCTCCAACAACCAGCGGTCCGTGGTGACAGCGGACCAGGTGGAAAGGAAGTTGCAGAGCTGGCCCTGATGCTGGTGTTGCTGGGCTGGACGTGCCGCGGGGCAGAAGGTCGAAAGGACTTATGTTGCTGACAACGGCTCTTGTCCTTCTGAGCGGAGGTGACCAAGTCCAGGGTAGCGATGGACTTTTCGATCCTCTGGAGGTGGCCTTCCACTCCAGGGCCGAACAGGTCAGTCCCCAAGAAGAAGACGTCCGACAATTTGTGCTGGGTATCCACT
This sequence comes from Neoceratodus forsteri, assembly GCA_016271365.2. Lineage (NCBI taxonomy): Eukaryota > Metazoa > Chordata > Ceratodontiformes > Ceratodontidae > Neoceratodus > Neoceratodus forsteri. Next base: position 731,921,114 of record CM057449.1, on the reverse strand, counting down.
GTAACGGTGGATATCCTCAGCCAGGCTCTGCGGCGCATGGCCACTGCAGCCGCTACTGATCGTGCACAGGAGTCTCCAATGTCTAGAGTCATTTGGAACTGCTGTTTCGCCACTGCCCTTCCCTGATCCCGCACCTGCTTGACCGTAGTCTGCAGGTTGGCCAGGAGATGAGGATAACCTCATCCAGGGAGCCCATGACGGCATGAGAGAAGTGCACCATCAGTACGGCCGAGCTGGCCTGACTGAGGCCGAGGGAGGACGCAGCGTACACCTTGCGCAGTCCAGCTTTTTGGACTCCTTGTTGGGGGACTTATCCACATCCCTAGCGTTCCCGGAGCACCAGAAAATGCAATCTGTGACCAACCCCTCCGCAGAGGGGTGTTGCGAAAAACCAGACAAAGAGCCGGTAAGGACCGCATACTTCCTGGCCATGCTGGCCGAAGGCACAGGACAGGAAGCCGACCGCTGCCAAAGCTCCAAGACTGGGCAGACAATGGCTTCAGCCACCGGAAAGGCCTCTGTGGGAGAATCCCCTCGGTCCAGTATCTCCGTGAGGGGATACTTGGCCCGCTTGGATACGGGCTCAAGCTGCATCCCGGTGGACTCCGAGATGAGCCGAAGCAGACCCATGAACGATGATGGGCTCTCGTCCATCGACTGCCCCCCCCCCCAGAGGACTCCAGGTCAAGGGGCCTGGAAAACAGGGAGGAGTCTGCGAAGAGCTGCCTGGGGCCTAAGCCACCTTCCACCTGCCGAGGACGGTCGGGAGTGAGGGTGACCGACAACCGGTGGTGCAGACCCTGACCTGACCAAGAATCTTTGGTCGGAGCCCCCAATTTGGGTTGTGGAGGCAGAGGTTCCACCACAAATCGGTGGAGCAGCTGGTTTCGGCCGAACAACCAGCCCGGGCTTGGGCACCTCCCAACCACCGTAGGGGTTATTTCGCCTTCGGGTGACAGCCCTTAATGGCGGGGAAGGAAGCACGCCATGGCTTGTTCCCAGACAAAGGGAGCTGCTGCCACATTAAATCCTTATAAGCCGGCGCATTTTGCTGAAGCCTCTCCTCCAAGGAGGAAGACGAGGACGAGCGGCACCGCCGCTTACCTCGGGGCCGAGAGGGAGACCGCCAATGTCGGCTGGACCGAGATGAGGTCCGAGACAGAGACCCTCGGTGTTTCCGAGGGTGGTTCTGGGAGGGAGCGGGGGACACCCACTCCTCCCTTGGCTCGGGAACCTTGACCGGGACTCCGGCACAGGAAGCGCAGGCAAGTCCTCGGATTCCACCGGGGGAACCGGTGATGAAGGGTTGCCGGCTTCACCAGTCGACAGCCCGTCCAACGGGTTGAGAAAAATCTCGACCGTGTCAACGGGTGTCTCGGCCAGCTGACCTGACGGGACACCGTGAAGCCAGCAGCCTTAGCCGCAACCTCGACCGAAGTAGAGTGTCGACTGTCCAAGGAAGGGGACCTCTCCCGCTCCCACGAACGTTGACGGTGGGACTTACCCTTAGAGTCCTTCTTTTCTGACCGAGAAGAGTGTCCCGATGGCCCCTCTCCCTTCGTGGAGAGGGACTGGCAAAGCTCCTCTAAAGAAGCTGTGTAGGAGGATCCCAGAGAGAGCGGGATAAATGCCGCGACCGAGGAAGATGAGGAAGCGGCCTGGGCCGCCGCCTCCTCGAGGGCGATCATCTGCTCGAGTTGCTCAGCCGAGCCAGCCGCCGCGGACATCGCCCACGGGCCTCCTTGGACTTCACGGTGGATAACGTTCTCGGCGTAAGTTGTAACCAGGCCTGACCTTCAAGGGCGTTGGCGAGAAAGATCTACACACACTTGCAGGGCTCTGGGGGGTGTGGTCAAGGCAGAGGCAGTAGACGCACGTGGAGTGCAGATCCACGAGGGAAGAATTTAACCGAAGCCTTGAGAATTTTAAAATCATTTTCGGGTGAACCGAAGAGTTAGGATCCAGTCTATATGCAGAGCGTTAAGGAGGGAACCTGAGCTTCCAAGCGGTAAAGAAGATCTGGCGTCATGGGGCGGAGCAGATAGTTTTACCACCCAGGTGGGTGGGAGGAGCCAGCTTGAAGACCTTCCGGCAAGATTTAAAGCAGCAAGGAACCTGCCAGACAGTGTGGATGAACAACATATCCATGTCCCTAGAACACATTTTTATATTACAAAAAGCATAGATCAATAAGAACCAGCTGTCCAAGCGTCACAGACCACACCAAACTTTTCATCATCGTGTCTTTTGTGATTTAACCTCCAATACTGGGGGCATGCAGTATAGCCTAGAGGTTAGAGTAAAGAGCTATGAATGACCTTGGTCCATCCAGCAGACCTGGGTTCGATTCCCACAACTTCCACATCCAGGCTGTGTGACTATGAGCAAGTCACTTAACCTCCCCAGTGCTCCTGGGTCACCTCTGATAACAGGCATTTGTGTCTAGTGGGCCTTACCCAGTTACCAAGCAATCAATGGCTCCTTCAACAGTGAACTCTTTTTCAGAGAAAGTCTAAGTAAAAGAATGCACTACACAATATGAGCCTGAAACAAACAGCATCAACTTGCCACAGAAAAAAAAACATTAAGTTTCATAAATCAAATCTCAGTTACAGAACATTCTCTACAGATGAACAACACTCTAGGGTTGGTCCCAATGACAACTTTGGAACTAAAAACAGAAAAAGAAATTATTGTTAGGTCTTACAGAATTTCTTGTTTTCTGTGTCTTTCCACTTTTTCACTGGGTCATTTACTGCTAGATTTAATAAGCAGTACCCACCAAAAATATCTGGGAGGGAGAGAATATTCTTCCAGTTTTCACTGCCTGTCACTATACTGCCGCCTGAGGCACCTTACAACCAAAGGCAGCATCAGAGGAGCTCAGAGTATCCAATCTATAATATTTTGTAAATGTGTGCATGGAGGGCCAGATACCTGCCTTGCGCAAGTACAGAGACTTCTGCCAGAGGCTGCCACAGTCCAGGTTGAATCCACTTTGGTCAAAGCTAGAGATGTCAACTTCACCACCACATCAGCTTTTACTAGACATGTTCTGATCCTACTAACAAACAAAGGGTCACTTTGGAAGCCTTTCGGCCCATTGTTTGCTGTTCCAAACAGTACAAAATGACTCAGATTTTAGAAAGGTCTGTGTCTGTATGAAGTATGCCCCCCCAATATTGTTTTCTTTTTTTTTATCCTTGACCAGCTGCCGTCTAACGGGGACATACCCTCCGTTCGGCAGAGACCGTTTCTGCGATAGTGGCTGCATGTTTTTTCTCCCACATTCTTCCTTTCTTTCCATCCTGTGATGTGGACAGTAGCTCTGTCGACAACAGTGCAAAGCAAGGAAAGCAAACTCCCTGGCCCTCCCGCAAGTGTTGCTTTGCCACCAGAACATGTTGCTAGCCTCTCCAGCCTACTGCCACTCCCCGATGCAACTCCTAGAGTCTGCTCCTGAACCCAGTCTGTCTGCACTGTAGTGTGACCCACTGCTGCTGGGCAGTCAGGGGCCCCCGTATAAGGTATGTCTTAGCCACTCTACAGACATATTGCTTGTGCAACTGCTTTCCTTAGCAATCCCAGGCCTTGAACAAAAGGCAGAGAGGCTTACTTCTTGGTTACCATGCAGCTCGGTCAGGAATGAAAGAAAGAAAGAAGGGAGATGCAGAGACGCCACCCTGGCGAGTAAAGACGACCAAAAATAGTAATACTGCTGTATGCAAAACTGATAGAGAGTAGATCATTGCCAGCTGTCAAGGGAAATACGTAACCCATACCACACAATGTGTGATCGCTAGACTATTGTGCCTCCCCTGTTCAGACAGACTCCAGTAAAACAAAGGGCAAAGAGGTCTAAAGCTCAATACTGTGGGTGGACAAGGTGGGTTGCTAATTGTATGTAAACCCTCGGACCACTAAATGACTGATGGAAATGTCTTGAATAAGTCCTAAATTATGGGGGACGTAATGCAATAATGCAATGTTAATGTCTGCCATGCCTTTGGTCTGCAATATACCATAACCTCGCCAGGAGGAGAGTGCAGTGGATCAGAAACAAGCCCATTTGTCTCCTGACTTGAGTTCCTTGTTAAACACAGTCGGCCTCACGTATTACTGTGCCTTGCCATCCTCTGATGTGATAAGATGACCCTCAGGTAGCTGAGCTTTGCAGCTGGTTATGAGAGACATGAAAGTTGACTATAAGGTAGTTTTCCTAGCCAACAGGGAGATAAGAATCTGGCAGCTAAAACCAGTGTTTGAAGATTTGCCCTCCATGTTAAATTCATGTCAGGCTTATGATATGCTTGTAACATATGCAAAACTGATCTGCTGTGTGTGTGGGTGGGGGGGTGGTCCTTGTACCCTATTATGGTTTGATATAATTGCTCTGTGGTACACTTCCTCCAGAAATGTTGGGCGCAGCATAGAATTCCAGGGAAAATGTTACATTTCCACATAAAAATTTAAAATAAAATAAAATGTGAACAATTAAACAAAACAATATGCTATTAATAAAATATTACAACATTGTGATTAACAAATATACTATACTAACCAAATTTAAAATTGGATATTTTCTATTTTTCGCTCTAAATGTTATATATTGCTTGTCTAGTTCTATTCTACATTGTTTTTATAGAAATGTGCCTTTTTTTTATTATTATTCATAATCACTTTTCCTTTACTTGTAAGGGCAAACTGCTCAAGGAAAAACGGAACTAATGCAGTCAGATCTGACTGGTAAGCCAAGCAACAGCAATCCAGTTACACAGCTCTATAATGGCAGGAAGTAGAGTAGAGGGAAGATGACACGAGCATGGAGCAGGATGTGGGAGACCGCTCTGATTAGGTCACTGAGGGATATTCCTCCCTGGGAGAATTGTATGTGCTACCAGTCTGGTGAGATGCACGTAAAGAACTGGTGCAAAACAGTCCCAGAGGAGGAGAAGGAGACACCAGTGCATCAGTCCAAGAGCTGCACCTGTGTAGGGACCCAGTCCCCCAATCCCCAGTATCTAAACATACCAGCATAGGGCCCACCACTCAGCACTAGTTCATATCCCCATCCCCTTGGTGTGGCTTTCCCCCCCCCCCTGTTTCTGACTATGCACAGCCCTTCCTCTCAGCAATCCCTGGAGAGGGACAGACCTACTGTCATGTGCTGGGAGTGCTTACTGTGGCTCGCCAGTGCGTGGATGGAATCTCTTTTTTGTTTAAGAATGTCAAGATGGCTCAAGAGCATGGCACAGCCATTGGGGGCTGAATGTTTAGTGCTCCTATCGCGAGTCAGAGCAGTTGAGGCCAAATGTGTTCGATTGGCAAGGGAGAAAGGATCAAGATCTGTGCCGGGGGGGAGACGACTACCCGGCAGCTTGAGTCCCTCTCTCCTTAGCAGTGTCCCCTAACCAGCAGTCTTGCCCAGCGGTGGCAGTGAGTTTAAAGCAGTGGCACTAGCTATAAGTGCTGGCAGCCAATAGTCTGTACTTTAAGCCTCCTGGCATGTTTGGAGGCAGCTCAGACAGCAGAGCTTCTGGCTCCACCGGGAAAAGAGGTTACACCCAGTAGGGACAGAGCAAGTAGGAGTCAGCTCCAACTGACAGCAGCTCCTTGAGGCACCGTCTGCCTCCACTGGCCCCAGTACCCAGCCCCTTCCTTCAGCAGAGACGGCCGGCTCGTCCTCTGCTGTCCCCATGGCTGAAAACCCCAAAGCATTTCCAGATAGAAATGCAGCAAGTCAAAGTGCATTTCAAGCAGCTGTTCTGAATTTCCACAAAAATGCAGAAAGGTTATATTTTGAGCCCTGGCCACATGGCAGCATTCACGATAGGCCCTGTGCTGAGCTTGTGGCACAACTCCAAGCTGGTCCTGTGCTCTGTGTAGCGGGTAGGAAGACAGGAGTTGTCAGAAGAAACAGTGACTCCCTGTTGCCCACTACTGACTCTGTACTATGAACATGGAAAGCTTGAGGCACTCACTGTAAATTGTAAGGAAATCTGCCTTGCAGATCCTGCCAGTCAAATGGTACCTCTCAGACATCTTTGAGTTATCAGCGATTCTTGGATCCAGAGGGCATATTTTGGCCAAGCTGGTGGCAAGGGCTGAACAGCTCTACACACCTATTAATTCCAGAGGTACGTATGCTGTAAGTGCAGTTCCTCTGTTGCCTCAGAGAATGCAGAGTTACAAAACTGGTGTTAGGAGCTGGCCAGCTAGGCCCGAACTTTGCCCAGTGTCCGTACATGCAGAATGAATGTCAGGAGCCAGTAACTGAGGATAGAAGCTTAGCCCCATAAGTGATCGTGATCAACCTGGGCCAAAGGATCCCATGAAAACTAAATCCATGACTAAACCTCGTGCCTGACAGACACTGCCAGGTGATGCAGTATATTGCATCAAATGGACCCCATCACAGAGGTGACTTTGGCTTCAAAATGAGGGGAGCAACGCAAAATATGTTAAATGTTTATGGGACTAGTGATGGTCTCCCCAAAGCTACTAATGATGAACATGTATTACAACAGGCACAAAGAAGGGTATCCACAACCTGCTTGTTGCCCAAAATCTGAGTTCAAGGGAAAAAACTTCTCAGCAGAAGAGCTAATAACTAGCCCCCATTTGACCAGTGCCAGCATTTTTTGCACTGAAAATCAAAGAAAATGGCCAACAAAGATGGCCCTTTGGCCTGTGAGTGTGTCCAAGATGACCGCTGGGGAATTCTGCAAATGTGTGGCCATACGGAAGATGGCCACCATGTGCACCTGTGCATGCGTGGCCATATGAAAGATAGCCACCATCATTCAAAAGCCCTCCCCAAAAAAAAAATTTTTTTAACATTATAAGGCTCCCGAAAAGGTAAAAAAAAAAAAAAATTTAAAATTTGTAAAATACATGCCTCTTCGAGATGGCACTGTCACAATCACAGTGTCAGGACCCCTACTGCCTGCAAACTAAGGCCACTGTCCTTCACTGATGTAAACATTTCTGGAAATGGTGCAGCCATAATTGAGTAGCCGAAAATGGCAGCAAGGACCTACTGGAACACCTGCTTATCTGGAGTTGCAACCTCTGTCCCTCCGAACACGAACTCTCCATAAAAGACCCATTCCTACCTGTTGATGTCTGCTTTGGGCAGCAGGGGAAAAACAATGCATCTTTCAGGCACTAAAGAAAGTGTGAGCTCTAGCAGCCCTGCAGCCCTCCTGCAACACAAGTAAGCAATACTTATAAAACCCCTTCTTGCCTGCCGCTGTTGAGAGCCGAGCTTTAGACAATCCTCAGCAGCAGCAGTCTTAAGAGCCATCACAGGAAGCTAAAGTCATCCAATATCCAAACAAGGGACATTCACTTGCTAAGGGAAAATAACTCTGCAGAGCAGGGGCCAGTCTACCAGCGAAGACAAATTAAAGCAAACTGAAGGCATATGGGAAGGGGCATACCCTAAGACTTTTCTCCCCTTCTCTGGCCAGGTCCTCCTTCTCTCCGACTGTCCCAGCCCTGTCACCCGGTTTCTTGCGAATTTACTTTCCAACTCTGTCTTCCACTTGTCTCACCCCTCCCAGGAAGTGGCAGGCCGAGCTTCTCGCTGCAAGGACCAAGTCCTAGATGGAGGAGCATCACATCGCTGGTGCAGGGCCTGCAGAGAGCTGGTACTCATCCTGCCTGGCCGGGACTTTCCTTATTCTGGTTCCCTTCTCTCTCAGGACACAAGCATCAAGGGCACGTATGCAAACACAAGCAACTGTGCATTGTAGCTCGGAACCAGCCTGCGTCCCCCCCTCCCTCTAAGCTCCTCCCGACTGCACTACCACCTGTGGTCACCCAGCTGGCACTGGTGCAGTGTAGCCCATGACCCTCCTTTCCCTGAGAAGGAGAGCGTCCACTCGGATGCTCGATCCTCCTCTCCTTGGCCGGCCCCAATCGACCTGCATTCCCGAACACAGGTCACCGCTGTCGGGAGCGCTAATGTTACCACTGCACAGACCAACCGGTGCATGTCCTAAAACTTCTTCCAGAATGTTTTAAACTGTCCCAGTTTGCAGGGAAGGACAGCCCATACCAGAAGCAGAACACAACGTGCGTTTGTTTTCTGTAAATCACTGCATAAGCATAATCTCAACAGAAAAAAAATGTGTGTTCAATGATGGAGGTGGGGGGGTAGGGGGTCAAACCCATGTTGTGATTATAAATATTTCCACACCCAGGAGTATGGACAGTGTCCCTTTAAAGGTTTCATAATCTTTTGATTCACTTAACCATGCATACAGTAGTTAAGATAATCCTAGTCTTTCCAGAGGAGCACTCTAAGGACTGAAACTCATGGAGGTCAAGGGACTTGTATAAGGTCACACTGTGGCTTTGGAGAATTCCCACCAGGGGACTACTGGTTAACAGTTCTGTACTTCAATCAAGGAACAATGGTAACTACCCTACGATTCAAGACCATTTGCTTACTGAGAATAGTAACACTCTACGCCAGTGACTCCAGTCATTAATGTGGAATAACTGCGTCATCACAGCAGTACCCTGGGTATCCCATAAATTAACAATTCTTGTTTCTTTGCGTAAATACTAGCATTTAGGAAAGAAGGAAGGAAGGAAATCAGATTTAATTACAGCACAAATCGTACAAACTGTAAACTGTGGGCAGGTCCAGTAGTGCTAGTGCTCACTTCACTGGCAGCCCAGGTTCAAGAATGGACTCTGGTTTCTCAGACTGTCTGAGGTAAGGAGGAATGAGCATCTGATGGACAGTTCTACCTCAGGGAGTAGGGTTAGCTTGTTCCACTCCTCTACCACCACCAGGAGAAATTTGAGCAGCAACACAGTGGGATCGCAAGCAGGGAAGGGCTCTCACACCCAAGCACTGGGGACCCTCCATGGAGGCAGAGTACACACATCACCTCACTGCACGCATGTGGCCCCATGAGAGAAAATGGAAGAAAAACATCCGACCATGGCTTGATAATTGGCCCCGTCCCCCGCAGGCCATGCATTGGTGACTGGGCACCTCCAACTGACCCTGAGGCATACAACACCCTGAGCTTAAGACCCAGAGATGCTGGGTGACAGGGCTGGGTGGGGGTACAAGATGAGAAAGGGGGAAGGTCGACTAATACAGAGAAAGGAGGTGGGGGGGTATCCCAAAGCACGTTACATTCTGAGGGAAAAAGGGAATAGAATGCGTCAGCCATTTTAAACAGAGATGCAAACAGCACTTAAAATCCAAACTCTCTCAGTGAGATCACAAGGCTACTGCTAGACAATCAACAAGTGTCATAGACAAGGTTCTGTGATCTCAGGTGGGGAATTAAAGAGTAGCAGATGCCTCTAAAGAACTTTGAAAAACAGAATATCTGGAGGCTGCTGCTGCTGAGCTAGCAAGATGGCCACCTGAAACTGAAGCTCCGTTAAAATAGAGCAAAAAGTTAAATATACACTTTAATCCAAGCAATTTGGTTGCGACAAAAGAGCTACATTACCATCAGAAGATCCAAGGTACAAGACAGGCAACCCAAAGAGAGATAAGACCCGCCAGGACAGAGCGAAAAGCAAAATTACCTCAGATCCCCACGCCACGAAGGTCAACACAAGGCCAGACTGATCAGTCAATCGATGAAATGGGACTGGAGACATGCCAAAGCACTGGTCACAAATTAAACACACTGATTACATCAGTGTCACACCTATCTGAAAAATGTGATACTCATACTAACAGAGTTTCTACTCGAGACAGATACGTCTCACTTACAAATGGTGACCACAGATTCAGCAAAGCAAGCGACTGCAGCTATGAGAGTGACAACAAAACAAGTGAAGGAGAATATTCATCTGAGAACCAATTTAGAGACTCTAGAAAATCAGGCTCGAGCCTACAATTTACAGAGAGAGGAGTGAGGACGATGACCTGCAACTTTTCTTGAGGGACTGGTTGGAGCAGCAATTGGGTCAACAGCTGCAAGATCAGGGAACTGTTATACCAAAAGCGTATAGGGTAGCATATCAGGGAAGAAAAGACAACACTGAAGCCCCAAGAGCTATCGTAGAAGTACTCAATGGTATAGGAACCAGAGACTATTTGCTCACTTTAGCAAGACAAAAAAAGATCACTATTCCACGAGGGTCAACAGATCCATTTATTCCCGGACCCAAGTTTTGCCACGCGCCAACAGAGAAAGTGCTTCGACTGAGTCAGGGCAATGCTAACGGAGGCAGACATCTCCAATGTAATGATTTTCCCGGCTTGCCTCAGAATCCTGCATCAAAGTAAGGTATACCTTTTCACTGATCTGGACGATGCCTTACAAAGGCCCCAACATGCCCCAGCTCCTCGCAGAAGAAATGCTAACTCCCACCAGTTGGAATCAGGAGGAGACAATGAACTGGACACTTGAGGGGCCGAAAGAGACTTCAGGTTTGTTTTCAAAAACTGAGATTTCTGGGCTATACTCCTTTCCCTAATAAGAACTTTGGATAGTTTTTGCTCACTTTTTCAACATTATTCCAATAATTAAAAGAGGTATCTATTAAATTTGTGATTATGTTGGAGTTAAAGGGAAAGGGAGGAAGCCCAGTAAATATAAACTGAAAACATGCAGAAAAATTACAAAAATCTAATAGCTGCCAATCAGTGTTCTTGGGGCGGTGAAACTGTGCCTTGGCTAATACTCATGTTTCTTTTAAGGGTTTTAAAATAAAGTTTTTCTTCTTTGTTGCTCTTTTAAACAAGTAAAAGTCTGTAACTAAACTACAGTTTCATCTAAGGGAATAATAACCTTATTAGATTACTTAACTAATGGTAATGCATGGACAGTTTTAGTTCCCTCTACTAGAAACAAAATATGCAATATATCTGTCTTTAGACACCTTGTTTTTATTTCCATGCTGCTCATGGGCTCGAATTGCAGCACATACTGCTGGATTATTCTGTAATGAAGGTTATATCATAAGGATACCCCGTACTGATATATCTTGAGATGTGACATGTTTCTTTACTGTATGTATTAGAGAAGTGGCGTGCTCATTGGAAATTTTTTCATGTTTACTGTATGCACTGCATCTGGAATCAAGCTGTATGTTTGTTGAAACTTCAATAAATATAAAGCTTTTCTTAAACAGAATATCTGGACGCAATTCAGCTTAAATTTCCCCGTTAGCTCTGTATTTCCTCTCTCTCCATGTTTTATTATGGAGTTTGTATGTATTGAAAGAGAAGCTTTGTTCCATGACAGTTCATCTGCTCATGTTACTTATTCCCCACCTGATGTCATAATACTCTGCTAGTGACATCACAGTCATTCCCATGGGGACTTGTCTATTTCTTCAATTGATAACCGGGCAGGTACACTAGTCAGAGGAACTGTTTTCAGGGATGACTCGGGCCGCTGAGATAAAACGTAACAGCACACTCAAAGCATTATACATAACAGTTTGCACAGGTCAAACAAACAGCACAGTGACAGCATTAGACACAACCGTTTGTACAGGTAAAGGCTATACAGCCATATACAGAAATGCAGTAAGTGACAAACAGATTAGGCCCCCAGTAACAGACTCAAGCCAGTGATGCAATAAACCATAACTGACTGACATCATAACACAGGATTAGCCCTTCAAGTGGGGGAATGAACTGTAGGGGGAGATGAATTCTAAGGGATAATGATCCTGTTTTTATGCAAATCTGCTCAGTAACAAATAACTGTGAGGCACTATGTAGAGAAGACAGACGCAATTTAAGCTGCATTGTGTTTACCAGAAGCATCAGGGGCACAGAGACAAACAATGACGGCATAAAAAAGCCCAAAGGTCCATGTGGTCTGCCAGGAGCTCCTCGTCTGCCCCAGGACTTACTGTCCATTATCGGTTTTATCCCTCCTAGTCTACCCCCCGCTTCCTTCCCTACAGCTACCGATCTGAGCAACCACCAAACCCTTCACTCTGTGCCAATCATGCATGAAACCATTCACGGTCTTGGCATCTACCACCTCCGCTGGCAGACTGTCCTCATTAAAAACTCATTTTACTGGACTGCAGACCATTTGCAAGCAAGTAAAATGTAGTTGTTTTTTTTGTTTGTTTTTATTTCTTTTTATTGTTCTTTGTACCACACATTTTTAGTGCAATTAGTCATGATTCATTCCATGCAAGGTAACTATTGTCAAGATACGTTATTACATTCAGTTCTATAGATCACACTTCATCTGTTATACAAACACTGTTTTCTGTTAACCAGATTCTTCAAGGTTCCCATCTGCAGATTCCCTCCCTCCTCTGTTAAGCATGTTTCCTATGTTGCCTAATTTTCCTAACAATCCTTGTCTGTACCTATGGAACAAACCTAACATCTTGTTGCATTATATAAAGTATCCATGGTTGCCATCTTTGTCTAAACTTCTCTGTAGTTTCATTTAAATACGCGGTTATTTTTTCCCTATAGTAAATATCATTGACAATACACTGCCATTCTTCTCTAGTAGGGGGCTGAGTTTGTTTCCATTTCTTTGTGATGGCTTTTTCAGCTGCCAGTATGAGGACCGGGTCCATGGACCTGGGCGTCAACCTGATGTACCCCTGGGGTACAGTCAGAAGTATCATAGCCGGCGTTAACAATGCTGCTTCCATGTCCATTTGTAACATTTGTGTCTCTATGTCCCTCCAATAGTCCTCCAGTTTGGGTCAGTAAAAAGAAAACGTGTCGATCTGCCTGGGAGTTACCACACTCCCTCCAACAACATCCGGTACTATCAGGGAAAATTCTGGCCATCTTAGCCTGAGTATAAAAGAAATCTCATATAGCACTTCCAAGCAAATTCTCGCCACGTGTTTCAGGAAGTTATTCTGATTGAAATGTCTGTGTATTTGTACCAATTCCCCCTTGCAATAATTATAGGCAGGTCCTTATTCCATTTATCCAAGAATGAATGAGTGGAATCAGAAAGGTACTCGATCAGTCCTGCATAAAAAATAAATAAATAAATAAATAAAACAATAAGCTTTTCCCATTCCTTCCCTTCTGGGCATCCATCAAGAGTTGTAGTATTATCAGAGTTGGTTCGGGTAATTTAGTTCGATCCTTTAACTTATGCGACAGCTAAACCCATACCTGAGGTACCTAAAATGTTCTCTGCCCACTAGGCCATGTCTGGCCTGCAGGGTTTCAAAGGTGACCACTCCAGTTGTGTCTAAAAATTGGTGTATATAGGTTAGGCTAGATTGGCACCATCTGAAAATGTCATATCTATACGTGGGGGGGAAAGTCAGGGGTTAAGACTTTTAAAAAATAAAAACGGAAAGGATAATTTTCCATTTTGAAGTATGGACTTCCAAATCCTCGGCATAGCTGCTAAGTACTGCCCACAATCCTCCTGCGGAAGCTGTCTGTTAACTATATTAAATAGTAAGTAGCCAGGGTCATGTAAGTCGTAAAACATAAATTCAATATGTTTCCAGAGGGTGCTGATATTTGGGATTAACCACTGAAACATCAATTTCAACTGGGTTGCCCTTGCATAATTGAGCAGATGTGGGAGTCCTGCTCCCCCATTTTGTTTAGTAAGCTGTAGAATACAGTATCTAATTCTGGGTTTGTGTCCAGCCCACACAGACCGGGATATAATTTTGTCCCAATAGTTGAAGTACTTCATGTTTGGCATAAGGAGTATAGTTGGAAAGTAGTATAATAGCCAAGGAAGCCACTGGCAGACTGTTCCATGGTTCAACCACCCTGTCCTTCCTCCAGAATTTAGCACAGTATTCCAGATGTAGACTCACCAGTGACCTATAACAATAGTAGTACCTCCTTTTTCCTGCTGTCAATACCTCTTCCAATACGCCCATCGTCTTATTAGCTCAGTTCTTAAGAGTCCTCTCCTAAAGGACAGGGACATGCCGAAGATGGTGCAAACACAGGGGGACCAAGATGATTCAGGGAGAATAGGGAAGATCTTACCAGGAGCACCTGAAGACACTGAACATGTAGTCCCTGGAGACTAAGGTGTGAGAGAGAGAGGGATTATAATAGAGACCTTCAAGTTCCTGAAGGGAATAAACAAGGTGAACAATGGGGAAATATTTAGCAGGAGAACAGAGTCAAGAACCCAATGTCATGAGTAGGGATGCACGGATATCCAAATCCAGCCAGATAGTTGCCATTTCTGAGATATCCAGCCTGGACAGATATCTTTAAATAATAATAAAACAGCCCTGACCTTATGGGGGTGGGGGGCACTTTCAAAAAAAAAAAACACACACTCGATACAGGGGTAGGGGGAGTGGGCAGAGCACAGCCCTTTTGACCCTGTTTCTGTGCAGCAATCAGAGCAGAAACGATTGCTGGAATCCCAGGATGAAAGGTTAAAAAAAAAAAAAAAAATACACTAGATTCAAGCGATCTGTTGCTCCTCATAGGCTCAGCAGTCACACAGACACAGAACTGAAAGGGGTGGGCAGTCGGCGTAGAATTGAGAGCAGGAATTCAGTTATGAAGAGTTCTGCACTGGCAGGTACAATCTGTAAATCTGCTCAGATTTAAAAGTAAACTAACAAAAGTGTGAACCTTCACAGTTCCCAACTCGGGCACCACACAAAAAAAAACTGATGTCAGCTGTGAGGTTAAAATGCAGCCAAGCTCAAGACCTTGTAACAGACTGCATTTGCGAGGAGCCTAGTGTATTCAATTTTGTTGAACCACCTAGTGTATTAAACTGAACTGCCATTTTTTTTTATTTTTTTTTAATCTGTTATGTATTTTAGTTCTACAGTACACAGGGAGATTTTTTTTTTTTTTTAATTAATTACAAACTTAGAATCGCTGAACTCAAGGAACTGGTAGAAACATCCATCAATGAAAGAGAAAAAAAAAACATTTCAAGTTATAAAGACAGGAGACAGCACTGGGTGAGAAAATAAGCTCTTTATTACTGTAGGAAGACCAAAATAGTTAAATTTCAAGGGCAGTCATAATGAATCGTTGCTATTGATCTTCGTTTGCTGTGTTTTTTTTTCCTTACTATCCGACCCGATACAGTTGGCAGAGAGAAATTTCCGAAATCCGATACTGTAGAAATCTGATATCCGTGCATCCCTAGTTATGAGTGGAAACTGACATGGGGAAAGATTTAAGAGGCATGCGAGGAAGTTCAATTTTACGGAAAGGGAGGAATCGTGCGTGCCAGCGGAGGTGGTGGGCACCAAGACCACTGGGACAGAGTGAAAGGCCCGGCGGTTACTCAGGCTGGTAGCAGTAGGGAGGAGACCAGGAGGGATAAAACCCCCATATGGACAGCAAGTCCCAGGGCACACAGTAAACTGCAGGCAGACTAGATGGACCTTTGTTTTTTTTTCTGCCGTCACTGTCTACCTATGCATGTTTCATTTATTTATTTAACAGAGTTGGGACACTGGACTGAAAGGTCCTTTTTTTAGGTCCAACCCAGAAGTACAATACAAAATAAAACAAAACAACAACAAACATGAATAACATTGGACATGATTAGTTTAAACAATAACAAATGTCCTGATCTAGCAGAAACTGTTTACTAGTTTTAAAAGTCTGCAAAGAACCTGCAGATCGAAGTGCTTCAGGTAAGCCATCCCAGAAGAAAGAGCACGATAGCCAGTCTTAACAAGTTTCAACAACACACCCTTTGCTGACCTTAGGCTTCCAGTCCTTAAGGATACCAGATAAAAGGACATAAGTGTGTGAGGGGGAAAAAAAAAAAAAAAAGAAAGAAATTGATTTAAAAATCATACACCAAAAAAAAAAAAAAAAAAATTCAATACTGGCATCTGGAGATAACCATTCCAGTTGGGAACACAGCAGTAGGGAGGGAAGCAGGAGGTGTCCAAGTATTCTCTCCTGAGTTTTCTAGCAGCAGCTGCTGCTGCATTTAAGGTAAAAAAAAACATTTACTAACATTTTGAGAAAGGTGCTATGCCCCCCCATCCCAATAAGAGCTGGTTTCCAGAAAGAAAAAAAAAAAAAAAAAGAAAAAATAACAGCAGGTAGATACCATAAGGATAGCAACTACCAATTTATTAAAACATTCCTACAAATTACATATGGTAAAGATGTACTGCAACACACGTACAACAAACAGCCAAATGCTGGTCTAAAGAGCAAAACAGTAAAGCAGACTGTATTAAGTGCATCCCAAAACTCAAATCAGGAGGGAGGGGAATGAAGGCAGCTGTTGCAGAAAAAAAAAAATATAGGGGCTTAAGCAGTACCTTAGCTGACCAGAAGCTAGGGAGGTAGGCATGGTACTAGGTAGGCCATTCCACAGGTGAGCAGCGTCTATTCTGGACAGAAAGCTGACTACTGTTTCGCTGGCACTGCAGGAGTTTGAAACATGTTACCCAATGTAGACCTAAGGGAGTTTGGGTTGGAGGCAGGGTTAAATGTCTCCGATAGTTTGAAAGCCCAGCATTTAGCACCTAGAAGAGCAACATGAAGCCTCGCCTGAACAGCGTCAAAGATAAACAGGTTATGCAATGTGCAGTGGCAGGTGCAGGAAGGACATCACATAGAGCAAATCAGCATTGGGTGTTGAGAAGGTAACAAGTTTAGAGATGTCTGTTTTCGGGCAGCAGAGAAGACAACATCTTTACAGCTCAGGTTGGGAAAGATCCTCTGCTCTATAACACTTTTCTAATACTGTAATTAAGGGGGACACAGCTGTGTACTCTGTACAATGCACTGATACAGAGGGAGACAAAGCTGTGTACTCTGTACAAAGCACCAAGCTTGGCTAACACTTCGTAATAAGGCTATTAGTGTGATCAGAGTTAATTCAGCTACTGGTCGCACATCAGACCAAGATATTTATAACGATACCTTTTCAAAAGCAGTACCATGGGAAAAAGATGTTTAAAGAGCAACCCAGCAATAAAAAAATCTTAAACCTACTAGGTTTTTTTTGGGGCGGCAATGTGGAGCCCGAGCAAGATGGCTGCTCCTAGACAGAGCTCTGCATTTCCAAGCAAATAATTTCATATTTTAATGTATTTTTCTGGACCCAAAGCTCCGCAATGTTGCCAGTTTACTCCGCAAACCCTGAAAATCAGAATGGGTAATCCTCGGAAGGATAAGCCACCACGGGAAGGATCTAAATCCAAGACTTTCTTGGGTGCACCGACCACGAGGTCGGCCAAAGGCTGCGACATGGAGGTAGCAGAATCTGTGGGAGAGGAAACCTTACAAATGTTGGTAATGAAGATCACTCGATTTCCTCTGTGGCTGGGCTCTCAAATAAATTCGATACTCTGACAAACAGGGTGGCTGGCATAGAAACATCCTTGGAGTCGGTCACCTTAGCCACTACCGAGACAACTAAAGAGCCGATGTCGCCATGGGAGCAGTAACTTCAGTAATTAAAGAAAATGCTCACCTCAAATCAAGGTTGTAAACCTTGGAAAACCAAGCTCGTTCTTCCAATCTCCACATCTTAGGACTACCAGAGAGATGCGAAGGGGACCACATAGAATTTGACGGCAGATAAGGACCGCTTGGCCCACCCAGTCTGACCAGTTCCCTACCTAATGGATAAGCTGCAGATCCTAGTTAACCAGCAGCCTACTTCTTCCTACCCCCCCCCAGAATTGCCTATGACTGTCCCATGCATGCTTGAATTCCACCACTGTTTTTGACTCCACAACCTCCTCCGGAAGGCCGTCCCATGCATCCACAACCCTCTCTGTGAAAAAAATACTTCCTTAAAATTACCTCTGAGCCACCCCACCCCCAATCTTCAAATTGTGCCCCCTTGTTCTTGCACACCTCTTTTTTTGAAAGATGCTACCCTCTTGGACTTTGTTGATTCCCTTGAGGTACTGGAAAGTTTCTATCATGTCCCCCCTCTCCTTCCTTTCCTCGAAGCAATACATATTAAGCTCCTTAAGTCTCTTCATGTGTCTTCCGGTGCAGACCTTGCACCATTTTAGTTGCCCTCCTCTGGACAGCTTCCATCCGGTCTATGTCTTTGCGGAGATTGGGTCTCCAGAACTGCACACAGTACTCCAGATGGGGTCTCACCAGCTGTCTGTACAGAGGGATAACAACTTCCTGTTTTCTACTGGTGATGCTTCTCCCTATGCATCCCAGTATCCCCCCAGCCCTCCTTGCTGCCCTCTCACATTGCTTGCCCACCTTTAGGTCATCTGCTATGACTACCCCCAGGTCCCTTTCCATTTCTGTTGTTGTTAGTATCTCACCCCCCCATTGTGTACTCTTCCCCTGGGTTTTTGTTTCCCAGGTGCATTACCTTGCACTTCTTAGCATTGAATCTAAGCTGCCATACATTTGACCATTCCTCTAACCTTGCCAAGTCCCTTCTCGTCCTTTCCACCCCACCTTGTGCATCAACTCTGTTGCAGATCTATGTGTCTTCTGCAAAGAGACATACTTTTTCTTCCAGTCCCTTTGCAACGTCGCTTATAAAGATATTGAAGAGGACCAGTCCTAATACTGAACCCTGCGGTACCCCACTAGTAACCCCCCTTTCTTCAGAGTGGACTCCATTTACTATTACTCTCTGTGTCCTATTCTCCAGCCAATTCTTTACCCAGGCTGTCATCTTGGGACCCACTCCCAGGCTGGCTAACTTGTATATTAATCTTTTGTGTGGGACTGTGTCAAATGCCTTGCTAAAGTCTAGGTAGGCCATGTCCACAGCCCCTCCCTGATCTATTACTTTGGTCACCCAGTCAAAGAAATCTATCAGATTTGTCTGGCATGACCTTCCCGCTGTGAATCCAGGCTGCCTTGGGTCCTGTGCCCCTCTGGCCTCTAGATACTCAACAATTCTTTCCTTCAGAAGTGATTCCATCATTTTCCCTACCACTGAGGTTAAACTACCAGGTCTATAGTTTCCTGCTTCTGCCTTGCTCCCACTTTTGTGAAGGGGAATCACATCTGCCCTCCTCCAGACCTCGGGTACCACCCCATCCTCCCATGATTTGCTAAAGAGGGTAGTCAGTGGTGTCACTAGTTTTACCCTTAGTTCTTTTAGAATTCTGGGATGAATCCCATCAGGCCCCATTGCTTTGTCCACCTTCAGTTTTAAGAGTTCTTTCAGAACCCTTTTTTCTGTAAATGGGCTGGTATCAACTTCTGTATCCAGAGTGTTTCTACTGTTTGTTTTAGGTACCTCCCCCTCTTCCTTTGTAAATACTGAGCAAAAATATTTGTTTAGTATCTCTGCCTTTTCACAGTCACCCTCTGCCCACCCTCCCCTTTATTAAGCCTCACTATCCCTCCCTTGGTCTTCCTTCGCTCCCTGATGTACCTATAAAAGGTTTTATCCCCCTTCTTAACTGAGTTGGCTTTCTTTTCCTCGGTTTGGGCCTTTGCTGTTCTGACTGCCTTCCCAGCTTCCTTTTGCTTTAACTGATACAGTTCTCTGTCCTGCTCCTTCAGTGTTCCTTGTTCTTCCTGAATGCTCTCTTTTTCTCTTGAACCTTCACTGCCACTTCCTTTGAGAACCACAGTGGTTTCTTACATCGTTTCGTTTTATTTGCTTCACACAGAGGCTTGTTACCTCTGTGATGGCAGTTTTTATTATTCCTCATTGTTCTTCCACCCCTCCTTCCTGCCCATTTGCTAGTGCATTCCTTAGGCACTCACCCATTTTGGCAAGTCAGCCCTCCTAAAGTCCAGTACTTCTGCCTTTGTATGGCTTGACTCTATTGCTGTGTTTATTGCAACCATACTGTTCGATGGTCGCTAGTTCCCAGGTGGCTACCCACTTCTACATCTATGATCCTCTCTCCATCTCCATTTGAGAGAACCAGGTCTAAGATTGCTCCCTCTCGAGTGGGCTCCAATACTAGTTGTCTAAGGCATGCCCCCCTGTAGGGCATCTAGAATAACCCCACTCTTCGAAGTGGCTGCTGCAACTGCATTCCAGTTAACATCTGGCATATTCAGATCACCCATCAGCAATATCTCTCCTTTTTCTGTCATTCTAATTATACTTTATCATTTCCTTGTCCATTTCCTCCCCCTGAGAATGGGGTCTGTATACAACCCCTGTGCGGATTGTGGTGCCATTGCCGGTCTCCAAATTTACCCACAGTGCTTCTTCTCCTCCCCGTTTACCCTTTTGTTCTGTTGCTTTGATTCCTTCCCTTATGTAAAGAGCTGCTCCTCCTCCTCCTCTTTTACCCTCCCTGTTCCTCCTGTAGATAGTGTATCCCGGTATGTTTACGTCCCAGTCATGGTTGTGTGTGTACCATGTTTCTGTGACTGCCACGATATCCAGATGTTCCTCCTCCATCAAGGCCACTAATTCAGGAAGCTTGTTACTCAGACTACGGGCATTGGTACTCATTGCTCTCCATTTTTTGATGGCTTTACCTTCTGTTGCAGCATCCCCCACTGACCTTTCTACCTCGGTCTTTTTCTCATTTAGTACCCTGTTTTGTAGGGAGAGGCTGGGATTTTCCTGCTGCTTATCAGTGCCTCCCCCCTTGACTAGTTTAAAAGCTTGCCAATGAAGCATTTAAACAGATTGCTCAAAAGACTTGTTCCCTTCCTGGACAGATGCAGACCATCCTACCAGTATAGGCTGGTGTCCCTCCAGGTGGAACCCCAGTCCCCAATGAAGCCAAACCCCTGTGCTCCACACCATTTTTTCAACCATTCATTAAACTGCATAGTCCAAAGTACCCTCGCCTCACTCATGCCACCGACAGGCAGCACCTCAGAGAAGGATACTGTGTGTGCTACTTGTCTTAGGCCCCTCCCCAATTCTACAAAGTCCTTCTGCACTGCTCTAATCTCATGATGAGCCAAGTCATTTGTCCCTAGGTGGACAATGACATCCAGCTCAGACTCCCGTGCAGCTGTTCTCGTGATCCTGAGGATGCGCTTCCTGTCCCTCCAAGCCATGGCACCAGGCAGGCACCTTACTTCAGTTTTCCCTGCTCCCCCCAGTTCTATCCCCCTAATAATTGAGTCCCCCACCAGGAGCTGCTTCCTTTCCTTGTGGTGTCCTCTGCCTCCTTCCTATGGGCCTCCCTTGTAACAGTAGTCCTCAGCCTCCTTAGTCTTCTCTGCGGGTGCATCCATAGGGGAGCTATGCTCCCCCAGAATGGTGTATGGATTGTGGAGTGCAACAACTGACTGCGTGTGCCTCTGTTCCACCATCCTCACCCTCCCTGAGCCCACTGTGGTCCAACTGCTGTGCTTTCTTCACAACCTCCGAGGTAGTGGTGGTGGCTCTGGTGCTCCCTGGATGGGGGAGGTTCCCTTCCTACCATCCAGTGTGGCCTGGGGGAAGGTTCCCTTACTACTGTCCAGTGTGGCCTGAAGACGGGCAACTTCCTCCCTCAGGGCAGAGAGTTGTCTGCAAATAGGGCAGCATCTCAGCCTCCAGAAAGACTCCCGGAAGGCTGCTGCCCCACAGCCATTACATTGCACTACTCCCCACGTTTATCTACTTTTTTGTGTGTGTGTGTGTGTGTGTGTGTGTGTGTGTGTGTGTGTGTGTGTGTATTTGGTTTGTTATATAGAAATATATGTATTATACAATGTGTATGCTTATATTGTCAGTGCAGTGTGCTAGAGAGGATATGACAGTGATATGCACCTTGCACTCTTGAGGAAATAATGTCAGAACCCCAGGTATAAAGGAACTATTTCCAGGGGTGGGAAAGGGTTGGGCCTAAACTGTGCCCTCACAAAACAATCAGCTAAAAGCTCTGACCCACCGCTGCGATGAGTGCCTTCCTGTCAGCAAGATGCCCTACACAACAATTTGACAGAGAAAATACCCTGCTAATCAAACAGAGAAAAATCAAGACATCCAAGTCAGACACAGATAAACCTCCTCAGCCCCATAACAGCCTGGTGGTTTGTGCTCTGAAAGCAGTCAGCCCCAAAATAAGTCAGCTGTGCTTTAAACTCTTCCTGCACTGAAAATCTTAAGAATTGGAACATACTACTGCTTTTACAAGAATGTATGGTGCAGCAACTGGGGGAAGAAGTAAAGCCCACGACCCAAAAATTCCAAAAAGCTTACTGGGTCACTTCTCGAGGCCACTCCGATAACCCAGAAGCACAGAGGACTGTGATCAATTTAACAGAGGGAGTCCGAGCACGGATTACATACTGGCGAAGGCAAGACAGCAGTGGAATCTCTTTCGATGGACAATCCATCTTGATGTTTCCCCGACATTAGCTACACTACCCAACAAAAATGGAAAAAGTAATGGTGCCAGAGCCATGCTCCGCGAGGCAGGAGTGTCTGATGGTAGGATGTTCCCTGCAAGGTTTCAGACTGCTCACCGGGGAAACGTTTTTCTCTCCTCTGACCCTGCCGATGCCCTGAAGTGGTGCCACAGAAATGCAGTTACGCCCAGAGAGAGACCTGGAGAAGATCCTTCATCGAAAGATGACAAAACATGAAACGAGAATGTTTTTGGACTGCCAAAAAGGTTTTATTTTAAACACCTGACATACGGTAGTAGACTTGAAGTTCTTTCCCAAAGTTTAGGTTTACTAAATGAAACTTTGTTTACTGATATTAGAGGGGACTGGATACTTCAACCTCTGACTTCCACCCCCCCCCCCCATCTCCATGGATGCTGCTCTCTTCTGGGGTATCCTCTACTCACTCTGCCCACCCCCGGTACCTCTCGGGGTGCCACCAGATCTGCCCCCATGCTGCCTCGGCCTACCCCCGGGCAGGAGGAGGGAATCAGGATATCCCCACCAGTCCATTAGTGTGTGTCAGACGGTCTGGAGCGGTCCCCGAGAACCTGGTTATGGTGTCTGGGGCTTGGATCCCGTCCCACGAAGGTATCCATAGAGCTCCTTTTTCCATGTTTCTGGTGTCATCAAAGGGACGAGGCACGAAGGGGTGCCAAGGGGGAGCACGCTGAGACATGCAGACTCTCCGGCTCCCGGCCTACACCCTCCCCTTCCATTGGCTGTCCCAGCTGCACCACCATCCGTGGTCATCCAGGTGGCAGTAGAGTAGCGGGACAGGCAACCCTCCCCTCCCGCAGAAGGAGAGCAGCCGATGGGCGCTCAATCTTTCTCCCCACAGCCAGCCTTCCAGCTGCCCAAGTCCGTTCCTGAACCTGGGTCACCAACACCGCGAGTGGTAAACCTACCGCTGTGCCGTCAGACCGGCGTTGACAGACTTTTGTTATTCCTGGCTTTTGGGATTCTATATCTTAAATACCTGTGCAAGTTTATGTCTTCGGCACTTTAAACTAAGTTTTTATTATACAGTACTACACATTTTCTAGGGCTTTATTCAAATGTATTGGGAGGCAACTACTGTGGGGTATAATGAGTGGTATTATACTGCGGGATACATAAGAAACTTGGTGCAGCCTATCGGATAAAGTCACTCCTGACCAGGGAAGCCCGCTTAGCCACTGCTTAAGGCAATCTGCTACCCTTGACTGACTACTGCTCCCCTATTTACTCACACACATCCTCAGCCTTGCATGCACGCCACTGCTCCACATACAACATATGTCGTTTCACTCTCCTGGCACCATATTCCACTTACCACTGCCACTTCTACCAGACTCTTGGCTGGCTCCCACTACACTACAGATTTGGTTATGGGCTTGGCTACCTCCTGGAAAGCACCATCAAGCACGGCGAAGCCTCCCCTTATACGTCTCTCCTCAAGACCAGACCTCCCTCGAGGTGTCTGCGTGCATCCTCAGTCCCCCCGGATATCCCGAAGGTCTCCTTGGCTATGGGTAGCAAAGCATTATCTGTAGCTGCTCCCACTATACGGAACAGAATCCATGCTCCCATCCGCTCTTTGGACTACCGTGCCACTTTCAAGTCACATCTCAAATCCTGGCTGCTTCATGAGGCCATATGCCATTTCTAGCTTGGATAACCCCACTCTCACCTTTCTTACTTTTTCCTCTTGGGCTGCTTTGGCCTCCCCTGCCCTCTCTCATTTCTTTGGACTCCTTTCTAACATCCCTCACTACCTGCTTCTCAGGCTCTCTCACTTGGCTAGTGTCATGTATCGGGGTACAGCAAGGAGAGAGAGGGGGTTGGGGAAGCTACTTGATATAACTAGCCGCGCACTCGAGCACATTTGATGGACCACTATGGCTGTATCTGCTGGCAATTTCGTATGTTCATATTTGTTATTTTATTTTCACTTTTCCCTGTTAGTCTACTAAATATTGCAGATAATACAGTACTTAATTCAGAGTCTTTCAAAATACATAGATACATAGGCAGTGTTGGCAGATAAGGGCCTACGGCCCACCCAGTCTGCTCATTTGAGCTTGGAATTTCACTTTGTTTTCCTAGAAGTGTGTTGCCCCTTACCCCGACCTCCAGAATTCCTTTATGTCTATCCCATGCATTCTTAAATCCTGTGATCGTTTCAGCCTCCACCACTTCCTCTGGCAGGGTGTTCCACTTTTCCACCACCCGTTCAGTGAAGAAATTCTTCATGTTTCCTCTGAATCGTCCTCCCTCCAACTTCATCCCATGTCCTCTAGTCCTGGAACATCTTTTTTGCTTAAATATAGTGTATTCCTGCAACCTATTCCTCCCTGTAAAATACTTAAGTCTCTATCACATTCCCTCTCCCTCCTCTCCTCCAGGGAGTACATATTCAAGTCCTTCAACCTGTCCTCATAGGACTTGTGTGATGCAATCCAAGTACCATCTTTATTGCTCTCCTCTGAACCTTCTCTACCCTGTCTATGTCCTTACATAGGTAAGGTCTCCTGAACTGTACACTGTACTCCAGGTGGGGCCTCACTAGTGTCTTGTATAGTGGAATTATGACCTCCCTTTTCCTGCTGGTGATGTCCCTGTCTATGCATCCCAGCATCCTATTTGCTTTACCTGCTGCCTTGTTGCACTGTTTCCCTACGTCGAGATTATCAGAGATGATTACCCCAAGATCCCTTTCCTGCTTGGTGCATGCTATATCCTCAGCCCCCAACTGATATATTGTGCCAAGGTTTTTGTGCCCCATATGCATTATCTTGCACTTCTTTGCATTGAATTTCAGCTGCCAAACCCCTGACCATTCTACAAGTTTCTGCAGGTCCCTTCTCATTTTGTCTACTCCCTCTGGTGCGTCTACTCTCTTACAGAGCTTTGTGTCATCAACGAACAGGGAAATTCTGCTTTCTAGGTCCTGCGCAATGTCACTGATGAAGATGTTGAATAGGACCGGTCCCAGCACAGATCCCTGTGGTACCCCACTGGTCACTCTTCCCTCTGTGGAGTGACAGCCATTTACCACCACCCTCTGTGTCCTGCTGCCCAGCCAGTTACCTACCCACCACACTACTGTCCTACCCACACCCACATTCTCCAGTTTATGTAATAGTCTTCTATATGGCACAGTGTCAAAGGCCTTGCTGAAGTCCAGATAGGTGGATCAGGGGAGGGCAGTGGACATGGCCCAACTAGTCACCCAGTCGAAAAATTCAATGAGGTTGGTCTGACATGACCTCCCCCTGGTGAAACCATGCTGCCTTGGGTCCTGCAGTCCATTGACAACCAGATGTTCCACCAATCTCTCCTTCACAAATACCTCTGACTCTCCACAGCTGACCTCACAATTATGGTTTGTGACATCACGGTCTGTTATGGCAATCACTATGATGTCATAAACAGCCGTGTTGCTAGAGAGCAACGCTAGGTTTCATTGTGTTACAGTGCTAAACTATGCCGTGCAACTAATCCCATTTCTGTCTCACCTTCTGCCTCAGCCATATTCCTCCAATTGGAATTTCTTCCTGCTGTGAGGTGTCTCTCTGCCAAGGCCGTAACACATTTTAACTCTCCCCCACTCATTTCCCTTTGTTCTCATTGTTCCTATTTGTGTCCATTTATTTATTTTATCTGTGTTAAAGTTTTCTTTATTTTAAGTGTAATATTGTGGTAGAGAGAGTACCTAATTATTTATTTCCTTCCTTCCTGGCTGTGAGATAGCGGGGGTTAAAAAAAAAAAAAAAAAGGCTTATTTTATTTATTATATTTATTTTTGGTTTGGGTTGCGAGAACCTAAACTACGTTTCTGTGATCTGTTATGTATGTACAAGGGAGGATCTTAGTTGTCTTCTGGCTCAAGTTCGGACTTGATTTATCTAATAGTGAGTAGAGTGGTACTTTAAATTGCTTTGTTAAATTTTGTGAAATTTATTTTTGGGGTAGTGTGTTATTGTAAGGAGGTTTGTTTTACTGTTTTTGGCTGTGTAATAGCAGCACATGTTGGTCTTTACTCCCCACGGCGGTGCGCTACTCAGCCTCCTCTCTTCATGCCCTTCGCTTTTTATTCTCCCCCTCTCCAATTTGAGACCTATCAGTGTTGTAGAGCGCTAAGAATTATGTGTAGGAGAGGGAAGTAGGTGAGGGGTTGCGAACAGGGGATGATGGACCGAGGGGGAATACCGACAGGGTAGCTGGACGAGAAGGCACTCAAAGAGAAATGGAACCCAGATCGTGGTTTGTCATGTCTGGTGCCCATACCAAGGGCACTACCGAATATGGTTAGCAGACAGTCCAGACAGCCGCCAAGGTTCGTCCAACTCTGGCGGTGTTGTGCAATGCCAGGTCCATCAGGAACAAGACTGCTAGTATTGCTGAGCTTGTTGGTTCAGGGGACCTGACTTGCATCACTGAAACCTGGTTGGATGAAAATCCAGGCCCCATATTGGAGGCTATGACTCCAGCTGGGATTTCAGAGATACACTGCCCGAGTTGGATCGCGAGAGGTTGCGGTCTGCTTTAAGACAGAACTGGGCCTCACGAGTGTAGTAGTTGAGGAGTCCGAGTCCTTCGAGTGTACAGTTGTAGCAGGTGTAGGTGTTCGAATCATTCTCATCTACCATCCACCAGGGGATGGGAAGCGATTCCTACAGGAAGTGGCAGACCGTCATCGACATGGCGTTTGAATCGCCCAGATTGATGGTTCTGGGCGATTTCAACACCTGGGTCAATGACGAATTCTCGGAATTTGGTCAGCACTTCCTCCAGTTAACGACATCTCTGGGACTTACACAGGTAGTTTCCACTGCTACACATAAACTTGAGACACCCTTTGGACTTAATCTTCTTGCTAGGGATCGAAGCCTCTGGACGTGGGGGTGGAACCAGTCGCTTGGTCAGATCACTACACCGTGAGGTTTCGTTTTAGCACCCCTTTTAGAAGGCCTACCCCTGTGGAGATGGTTAGGTACTGTCCTTTAGGGGAATATAAATTCCCAAGGCCTTGCGGTGGTGCTTGACCTATCGTCCCCCGCGTTGGCTAGCAGTGATCCAGAGACCCTCGTGTCAGCTTATAATTTGGCTGTCACGGTGGCTCTGGATTCTATTGCTCCTGTCCGTGAGCACCCCTCTCCCTTCGCCCCAAATCCCCCTGGTTTGATGGGACATTGAGGGAGATGCGGAGACAGGGACGAAGGTTCGAACGTTGTTGACGTTAAGTCCGCCCTTGATGCCAATCACCTTAGACTGATTGACCATTATTCGGTCTATCAATCTGCAATCACCCGTAAGAAGGCAGAATTCCTGTCCAAGGAGATTGCGGTTGCTTGGAATCGACCAGCTCAGCTATTTCGAACTGCAGACAGACTGTGCAACCCAGCCTGTCTGCAAGTTCAGAAAGCCTTTTCGCAATTAAGAGTGCGAGGAGCTAGCTCAGTTTTTTGCAAATAAGGTGGCCGTCATCAGGGCAGATTTGCAACCAGCAACCTCTATGGGGGGGTTGCGGTTGGACAGCGCAAGTTCACTATATCCCAATTTGCTTGGAGTTCATTCAGTCGACCAGACTTCGTGGATGTCATGAGGATTATTCAGAGTGTGCGCCCTACATGCTGTAGTTTAGATCCTGGACTGACTTCCTTAATTTTGGGTTGCAGTGATAACAGTCTAGTCCTTGTGCGAATAGTCTGGTGCTCCTTAGAGTTGGGTGAGTCTCCCGGCTCCCTGAAAGAGGTGGTGGTGACACCACTCTTGAAGAAAGCTACTCTGGACCCAGACTGTTTCACTAACTACAGATCTATCTCTAACCTTCCCTTTGTTGGGAAGGTGATGGAGAAAGTAGTAGCAACTCAACTGAAGGACCATTTAATCATCCATGACATCTATGAACCCCTCCAGTCTGGTTTTTGTAAAAGACATAGCACCGAGACAGTGCTGTTTCAGGTGTTCAATGATCTCCTGAGGGCGAGAGATCAGAAGAGACGTTCCATCTTGGTTCTCCTAGATCTCTCCTCAGCTTTTGACACTGTGGATCACAGGGTGTTGACTGCACGCCTGAGGCATATATGTGGAATATCAGGGATCGTCCTTCAATGGTTTACTTCATTCCTCATGGGGAGATCACAAAGAGTTGTGTCCGTGTTTTTTCCTCAGGCCCAACAGCTTTGTTGTGTGGGGTGCCTCAGGGATCAGTGCTGTCACCCACGTTATTCGCAGTGTATACGCTGCCCCTCGGAGACACTGTAAGAAGGTATGGGCTGAGATTTCACTGTTATGCAGATGATATCCAGCTATACCTGTCTTTTGCACCTGACCAGGATGGAGCTCTCGGTTTTTAACAACTGTCTGAAAGAAATCCAGGAGTGGATGGTTTCTAGCTGGCTGAAGTTGAACTCGGAAAAGACAGAGGTATTGGTCGTGGATGCGGGTCGTCAGACAGAGGGGGTCGGGTGTTGGTATGCCTTCAGGAATTTTTCTTGGCAGCACTTCTCTCCTGACCTCTGAACGAGTGCATAACCTGGGGGTAGTCTTTGATGACAGACTGACGCTGCAGTCGCAAGTGTCGGCTGTCGTCAAGACCTCCTTTTAGCATCTTAGGAACATTGTCAGAGTTAGGCATCTGGTCCCACCAGATTACCTTCCAACGTTGGTCCATGCCTGTGTGTCCTCGCGCTTGGACTACTGCAACTCCCTTTACTTTAGGCTTTCAGGAGTCGAAAATCGCTACCTGCAGCTGGTGCAGAACGCAGCGGCCTGGGTTTTGACAGGCTCTAGTAGATCCTGTCACATTACCCCGGTTTTGCACGAACTGCACTGGCTGCCTATACGGTGGCAGATCACCTTTAAAGTTGGCTTACTGACTTTCAAAGCCCTTCACAGTCAGTGTCTGGCCTATCTGAAAGAACTTCTGGTTCCTTACTCCCCTGGTCGATTGCTCCGCTCGGCCAACGAGGGGTTGGTAGAGATTCCAAGGGTGAATTTTAAATCATCTGGCTCTGGAGCTTTTTTTTTTTTTATGCTGCGCCTGCCCTTTGGAATTCTCTGCCCCGTCGGTTACAGGGGTGGACCTCCGTGGAGGAATTTAAGGGAAGATTAAAAACTTTCCTGTGACAACAGGCCTTTGTAGAAAATCGAACTTAATTCTGTACATGATTGTTATTGATGGTAGAGATTCTGGATTTTAATGGCGGTTTTAAATTGTTTTAAGTTGTAAAGCACCTTGGAATTAGAAAGGTGCAGTCCAAATAAAAATTATTATTATTACTACTGGTGCCACAGCCCTAGTTTGTTAATTTTCTGCTGTGAGGTGAACCCCCCCCCCCCAAACTGTAAACACTCCCCCTCTTACAGCTATATAACCTCTTGCTTTTTCTGATTTCTCCTATTAGCTTCATCCCTGACAAGGGTGCCTCTGCTGCTGCAAGCAGCCCGGGGTTCCCCTCTGTCCACCGGCTGCCTCCTCGCTGTACTGCCCGCAGACCACCAGATCGAAAGCACGCTGCTGAAACTTCTGGCATATCTACACTGACTGGTCAGATCCATCAGCTCTGCCTGTTGACTGACTGCTACACTCTTTGAATTCTTTGCTACTCCTATTACTTTTGGACTTTAAGCAAATTTTATTTACCGAGTCTGGTACTCGTTAAGTTTCTCCAAAATATCCTGTGAATGCTAACTTAAATGTGAATCTAAGCCTATTTACAGCAATTGTGCACTCGAGGGTTGTTTGCAGTGCATGATCCTTTAGAGTGCAAGTTTTTCAGGCTTTAAAGTATTACAGCTCTCTGTTTTAAAGTCCAGTGGTACTGTACACTGGATCAGAAGCTAAGCTTAAAGTGATACAGAATTTTGTGAACACTTCTTTGTGTAGACCAGGTTTCATTTGTGACACAACTTTAGCTATGCCCTGTAAATAGCCCCATTTTTGTTTCACTTTTTCTCCTTCCTGCTTAAAGTTTTTTCGCCGCCCCAGCCTTTATTAAATACTCCCTTCCCCAGCGGCACCACCCCTAGGTAATCTTCATCCTCCCCTCTAATACTGCAACTCCCCTTAAAGATACAGAATGCAGTTATAGGGCCCCAACACTTGTCCGTGATAATTAATTCTTTAAGTCTCATTTACTGTGTTGCATCCCCTGCCCCTGAACCAAGTTCTTACCATAGTATTTGGGTGGTATTTCCGCCATACGTATTAGTCTTCCGATCTGCCTATTTCCAAACCTAACCCTTGACAACAACAAACATGAGCTGCACTACTTTCCTACTCATTGCTATCACAATTGGGTCAGTGTGCCCAGGCGACCTTCAGGTCACCTACCCCTCTTCAGTCTACCCAGAACACGGCTTTGGAACCGGCCGCTGGCCTACTGTACCAGGAGCAACTTCCACAGAGGGGGCATACCAGCATACTACAATGGGACCACAACAGGGGAGAATGCACCCGACACATGCCACGGCTCCACCAGGCAACCTCCTATCACACACACCCCTCAGAAAGAGGAGAAACCTCTCCAAGGTAAAATAAGGAAACCCAAGTCACAAATCTCTATAACCCTCTGCATCACAGTGAGGAAACTTATCCTAATGCTCCTCCTGTTATCTGGGAATGTGCACCCAAATCCTGGCCCTCCGCTGCCACCCGTATCTGTGGGTATCAAGACAAAAGGCTTGACAATAGCTGCAATGAATATTTGCAGCCTAACGGCAAAGTTTACACAATTACAGGCCTGGACGGCCCAACACAAACCGGACATAGCATGCCTAACAGACTTGTCTGACAGGCAATATAAAAAAAAAAAAAAAAAAAAACACACAGTGAAACAGCGCTACCTGGATACCAGATATTCAGGAGCGACAGGCATGGCAAGAAGGGTGGGGGCTGTCTTAGTTACACATAAGACTCCCTCCACAGCTCCGTCCTCCCCATCTCCAGGATGGCTGCAGACCACGGGCTCCTTGTCGTGAAAAAACAAGTCGGACAGCTGGGTAAGACACTGACCACTGCATCAGCCTACCTGCCCCCAAAAAAACTCACGTGCCGGTGTGCTCAAGGTCCTGGATGCAGTGGCCTCCCTACCCAAGCATAGTGATTTAATTATCACAGGGGATTTCAATACAAACTGGGAAAGCAACAACTTCACACCACTCAAGGATACTGTTGCAAGCGCATACCTCACACAACTAGTCACAGAAGGAACCACAAGACAGGCAAGAGCTCGCTTATTAACTGGATCCTCACAAACTCTCCATCACGAATATCTGAGGTCAAGGTGCTACCAGATACGCTGAGCGACCACTCCCCTGTCACCCTCAGATGGACAAATAATTTCAAAAACAGCCCCCCCCCCATCACTATACAGAGCAGGATCCTGAAAAGAGGTCTGTTAGGATTGCTTAAAAATGCCCTATCCTGCCATGACTGGCCACCCACTGACACACTGCCAGACCTGGACCAGGCCCTGAAGTACTTCACAGATGGAGTCAACAGTATTTACGACCAATATGCACCATTAAAAAGGAGGAAAGTGCAGGGGACCATTAATGGTTGGATGAAAGAGAGGGACAACCTCTGGCTAAAAGCCAGGGCCTTGGGTAAAGACCATGACCACCAGCTGTACCGGGCAGCTAGAAACCGCTGCACACATGTAATACGGAGGGCTAAAGCAGATCAACACAAGGAACTGCTCGATAAAAGCTGGGGTGACAGCAAAAGGTTCTGGGGAAACAAAGACTCTCTTGGGGGAAGAAGAAAAGAGACAC
This sequence comes from Neoceratodus forsteri, assembly GCA_016271365.2. Classification (NCBI taxonomy): domain Eukaryota; kingdom Metazoa; phylum Chordata; order Ceratodontiformes; family Ceratodontidae; genus Neoceratodus; species Neoceratodus forsteri. The sequence goes on along the minus strand of CM057449.1, from coordinate 731,889,139 downwards.
CCAAAGCTGCTCCATATTAACGGCTCTGCTACCACAGACTCACGCCTCATCGCAGAGTCCTTCAACTCTGCCTTCACAGATCTAATCACAATACTCCCTCCTGACTACCTACACCCCACCAAGGTTCCCTCAGATGACAAAGCACCCAGTACCTCTCACCTTACCTTCTACCTCAAGAGAGTTACTATAAAGGAGGCAGCATCCTACATAAAAAAGTGCTTGGGAAGACCAGAATGGGTTGCAATGGAGTAGACATGAAGCTGGTGTCTCAAACTCTTGACGTGCTCATCAAGCCTATTACAAGACTATTCAACAAATCCCCTGGCCCTGCAAGGTTTTAAATAACTGATTAGCAGTTTTTTTTCTTGGGACTATGCCAACTGTACAGAAATTATTCATATAGATTTTCTAGAAGAGCTGTGTTTGTTAAACACAGTGAGGCAAAAGTTATGCATTTTCACAAAGATTTAGCACTTTTATGAGCAAAACGCTAATCAATTTTTAGAGTTAAATAAACCCCTGCCCTGGCACAATTCCCAGTCACCTGGAAGCAAGCACTGGTCACTCCTGTCCACAAAAGGGGGGACAGGACCAATGTGTGCAATTACAGGCTGATCTCAATCCTCTTCCCCCCCATCCAAGGCCCTTAAGAAGACTGTGGTGGACCAACTAACAGACTACATTAGCAAATACTAACTGCAATGCCCCAACCAGCAAGGGTTCAGGCAGGGGCATAGTACCACGACTGCCCTTGCAGAGTTCACTGACTATGCTCATAAAGCTATGGACGAAGGCAACCAGTAGAGGAGGTATCTCAGACTTAAAAGCCTTCGACACAGTCAACTACACCCTCTTACTGGCCCATCCTCAAAGCCTGGGGGTGGCTACCAATGCAACACTGGTTCCGAAACTACCTGCATCTCAGATCACAACAGGTAAAAATAGGACAAACAGTGTCCGACACCAGGGCAGTCACGCTGTGGGTCCCCCATGGATCCATCTTGGGACCACTGCTCTTCAGCCTGTTCCTAAATAATCTCCCTCAAGCCTGAGGTAACAAGATAATCCTATATGCAGACGATGCAGTCATCCTCAACAGCAACTCTCGAATTGAACCACTCCAAGAAGCACTTCAGCACTCCTTCAGTAAAACAGAAAACTGGTTCTGCAAGCACAAACTTCTGCTCAATTACAAAAAAAAACAAAACAAAACACAAGACCATGCTCCTATCCAGCCCCCAGCTCAAGAAAAGGTTCCCCACCATAAACATCACTAACAATGTACTCGCCCCTTTGGAACAGGTACTCTCCTTCAAATACATTGGACGACACCTTACCCCACTCTCAACATATCAACCAGGTGGTTGAGACAGTCAGCACCAAGCTTGGTGTGCTTTACAGGCACAGAAAACACCTTATCACGGCAGCCATCCGCCTATCAGTCACAAGCTCCAGCCTCTCCACCACTGACTATGGCCTAGTTGTCTACAGTGCAGAATCAGACTCTGTGCTCGAGAGGGTGCATGTAGCTCTCAACAAGGCCTGCAGGCTCATCTTGAACGACGACTGAATGACCCACACATGTTCCCTCTACGAACAGAGACACCTGCTGTCTCTTGGGTGCAGGACTAAATTCCTCACATGCCTCCCTAGGCAAAAAGCATTACGGGAAAGCCCCCATGCATAGCAGACATCTTCTCCCTCCCAGGCTCAGAATATATAACCAGAAACAGAATGCAGGGGGCTCTTATGGCCATTCCAACGCACAGCTCTCGGACAGCACGCCTTCTCCTACAGAGCCCCTCTCTGGCTTAACGAGGGGCCAGAATTCATTCAGAACTCCACTAGCCTGTTCTGCTTCAAATCGGACCTTAAGCACTACCCGACCTCCAGCTCTGTATGCACCTGCTTCTCCAACAGCTGATAGACTCTGGATGACGAGGCCTGGCTCTGCTAACAGCAACTATCCTCAGCACAAGACAGAAGCCACCCTACCACACGCTCCTTGACAATGCCTCTGAATCACTCTAAGGGGCTGCTCCTGTACACACACACCCTCCACGCTAGGATGGGTCTATGCCTCCCTGGCCTCAGCCCTGCCTCCTTGAGCACTTTACTACAGCCCACCCCCACCTCCCTTACCAAAATCCTGTTCTTACTGACCCTCTGTCCAACCTAATCTCTAGTGCCTCTGCACTTATAATTAGCTAAAGTTGATGTCCATATGTTGTACAGTGTTTAAAATGTCTAAGAAACTATGTAACCTTTTGCTGATTGTTGTGCTGTTCAGTGTCTCAAATGTCCTAAAACTCTGTAACCTTCTTGACTGAATGTCTATACTCCGTTCACATGACGTGGAATCTTTGTAAAAAAGCCTTGGCTCAAAGTTTATTTTCCAGATTACGAAATAAAATAAATTCAGGCGATGCTTAAAATAGTGTGACCAAAAGCATTTGCATCAGTTTTACTGTAACTCTGTGGTAGATAATCATCAGTTACATGCCACAGAGGTAATTACTGTAGTTACATGCAATTACACTGCAATTGCCTAGACCACCAGGGTATTATTTCCTCTGCAGAAGCCCACAACTGGGCGATACAGGAGGGAGGGGGGGATACCACTGAACCAGCAGGTCATATCATATGTCACTACTGCCCACGATCAGGCATGACAGAGGGAAGGGGTGCACTAGCCCACCAGGGACCCAACACCTGCTGCATGCAGCTACGCAGGACACCTGGCACATTCCACTGGGCCGCCCTGCGCAATGCATGCAAATGGGGCCATAATGGCATGCAAATGGCCCCATTTGCGCCATGCATATATTTTGACCCCCATCCGCATGCCCTCTTCTGAATATCCCAGGTGATGCGCCCAGCACAACTGCATTTGCGCTGGAGCATTCCCGGTCCTTCCTGTCTGTCTAATGCGCTGGCGCACTGTACATGCGCCATGCGCATTCTGTGCCATGGTGCATCACCTTTAAATATCACCCTGTCCTGGCACTAGTGCAGCTCCGCTGCGCTGTGCCCCCACTTGCGCCATCGCCTGGCGCAATCTGAATATCCGGGCCCACAAAAATACAGGATGAGCAACTTTATGCATAACCAGTGTGTTCTGTCACCTCGGGGTTCTGATTTCCACAGACCTCTCGAGTTTGCTCCAGAGATCAGAGGGAATCAGAACCCCTCTGTGGCAGAACACACTGGTTGTGTATAGTTGCACATCCAGTATTCAGTGACCATAAATATCAACCGGATTACATTTTTGTTAAATATGCATATCTACTGGATTTCAAGTTATTATCCTCCAAAGGCAATAATAAGCCAAAATCTGGTTGCTATGACATTCCCCGAAGAAAAGACAAACTGTCGCATTCCATTATTTCACAAAAAGTACTTTAACTGCAGTATTTTCAACTTTGTTTTAGTCATCTACAGTTCAATTTCTTCGCAAATAAAATTGCACTATTAGCTAAAAAACGTCTTTCTTTCAAGCTGATAGAAATACAGTCTAAAACTTGCACAACAGCAATTATAAAAAAAATAATGGATAAAATAGCTTTTAGCTGATTGTTTCGTGAGGGCACAGTTTAGGCCCAAACCCTTCCACCCTCACCCCACCCACCCTGGAAATAGTTCCTTTATACCTGGGGTTCTGACATTTCCTCAAGAGGACAAGGTGCATATCACTGTCATATCCTCTCTAGCACACTGCACTGACAATATATATATTTCTATATAAACAAACCAATCACACACACACAGAAAAAAATAAACTAAACAAGGTAGACAGACATGTGGGGAGTAGTGCAATGTAATGGCTGTGGGGCAGCAGTCTTCCGGGAGTCTTTCTGGAGGCTGAGATGCTGCCCTGTTTGCAGACAACTCTCTGCCCTGAGGGAGGAAGTTGCCCGTCTTCAGGCTGCACTGGACAGTAATAAGGGAACCTCCCCCATCCAGGGAGCACCCGAGTCACCACTACTACCTCAGAGGTTGCAAAGAAAGCACAGCAGTTGGACAACAGTGGGCTCAGGGACGGTAAGGGTGGTGGAACAGAGGCACACCCAGTCAGCTGTTCCACTCCACAATCCATACACCATTCTGGGGGACCATAGTTCCTCTATGGATGCACCCGCAGAGGAGACTAAGGAGGCTGAAGACAACTGTCACCACGGAGGCCCTCAGGAAGGAGGCAGAGGGCACCACAGGGAAAGGAAGCAGCTCCTGGTGGGGGACTCTATTAGGGGGGATAGAATTGGAGGGGAGCAGGGAAAACTGAAGTAAGGTGCCTGCCTGGTGCCATGGCTTGGAGGGACAGGAAGCACATCCTTAGGATCACGAGAACAGTTGCACGGGAGTCTGAGCTGGACGTAATTGTCCACCTAGGGACAAATGACTTGGCTCATCATGAGATTAGAGCAGTGCAGAAGGACTTTGTAGTGTTGGGGGAGGGGCCTAAAACAAGTAGCACATACAGTATCCTTCTCAGAGGTGCTGCCAGTCAGTGGCATGGGTGAGGCGAGGGTACTTTGCACCATGCAGTTTAACGAATGGCTGGAAAAAAAAAAAAAAATGGTGTGGAGCACAGGGGTTTGGCTTCATTGGGGACTGGGGTTCCACCTGGAGAGACACCAGCCTATACTGGCAGGATGGTCTGCATCTGTCCAGGAAGGGAACAAGTCTTTTGGGCAATCTGTTTAAATGCTTCATTGGCAAGCTTTTAAACTAGTCAAGGGGGGGGAGGCACTGATAAGCAGCAGGAAAATACCAGCCTCTCCCTACAAAACAGGGTACTAAATGAGAAAAAGACCAAGGTAGAAAGGTCAGTGGGGGATGCTGCTACAGAAGGTAAAGCCATCAAAAAATGGAGAGCAATGAGTACCAATGCCTGTAGTCTGGGTAACAAGCTTCCTGAATTAGTGGCCTTGATGGAGAAGGAACATCTGGATATCGTAGCAGTCACAGAAACATGGTACACACAGAACCATGACTGTGACGTAAACATACCAGGATACACTATCCACAGGAGGGACAAGGAGGGTAAAAGAGGAGGAGGAGGAAGAGGAGAAGGAGGAGTTCTCTACATAAGGAAAGGAATCAAAGCAACAGAACAAAAGGGTAAACAAGGAGGAGAAGCAGCACTGTGGGTCAATTTGGATGCAGGCAATGGCACCACAATCCGCACAGGGGTTGTATACAGACCCCCCCCCCGGGGGACGAAATGGACAAGAAAATGATAGAAAGTATACTTAGAATGGCAGATAAAGGGGAGATATTGCTGATGGGTGATCTGAATGTGCCAGATGTTAACTGGAGTGCAGTTGCAGCAGCCACTTCTAAGAGTGGGGTTATTCTAGATGCCCTACAGGGGGCATGCCTTAGACAACTAGTACTGGAACCCACACGAGAGGGAGCAATCTTAGACCTGGTTCTCTCAAATGAAAATGGAGAGAGGATCACAGATGTAGAAGTGGGTAGCCATCCAGTAACTAGCGAGCATCGAACAGTATGGTTCACAATAAACACAGTAATAGAGTTAAGCCATACAAAGGCAAAAGTACTGGTCTTCAGGAGGGCTGACTTTGCCAAAATGGGTGAGTGCCTAAGGAATGCACTAGCAAACTGGCAGGAAGGAGGGGTGGAAGAACAATGAGGACTAATAAAACTATCACCACAGAGATAACAAGCCTTTGTGTGAAGCAAATAAACAAAACAAAAAGATGTAAGAAACCATTATGGTTCTCAAAGGAGGTGGCAGTGAAGGTTCAAGAGAAAAAAAAAGCATTCAGAAAGTACAAGGAATCACAGAAGGAGCAGGACAGAGAATTGTATCAGTTAAAGCAAAAGGAAGCTGGGAAGACAGTCAGAACAGCAAAGGCCCGAACCGAGGAAAAGATAGCCAACTCAGTTAAGAAGGGGGATAAAATCTTTTTTAGGTACATCAGGGAGTGAAGGAAGACCAAGGAAGGGATAGTGAGGCTTAATAAAGGGGAGAGGGGGTGGGCAGAGGGTGATGGTGACAAGGCAGAGATACTAAACAAATAGTTTTGCTCAGTATTTACAAATGAAGAGGGGGGGTACCTAAAACAAACAATAGAAACACTCTGGATACAGAAGTTGATACCAGCCCATTTACAGAAGACAGGGTTCTGAAAGAACTCTTAAAACTGAAGGTGGCCAAAGCAATGAGGTCTGATGGGATACATCCCAGAATTCTAAAAGAACTAAGGGTAGAACTAGTGACACCACTGACTACCCTCTTTAACAAATCATGGGAGGATGGGGTGGTACCCGAGGACTGGAGAAGGGCAGATGTGATTCCCCTTCACAAAAGTGGGAGCAGGGAAGAAGCAGGAAACTACAGACCTGGTAGTTTAACCTCAGTGATAGGGAAAATGATGGAATCACTTCTGAAGGAAAGAACTGTAGAGTACCTAGAGGCCAGAGGGGCACAGGACCCAAGGCAGCATGGATTCACAGCGGGAAGGTCATGCCAGACGAATCAAAGAGACTTATTTGACTGGGTGACCAAAGTAGTAGATCAGGGAGGGGCTGTGGACATGGCCTACCGAGACTTTAGCAAGGCATTTGACACAGTCCCACACAAAAGATTAATATACAAGTTAGCCGGCCCGGGAGTGGGTCCCAAGATGATAGCCTGGGTAAAGAATTGGCTGGAGAATAGGACACAGAGGGTAATAGTAAATGGAGTCCACTCTGAAGAAAGGGGGGTTACTAGTGGGGTACCGCACGGTACAGTATTAGGACTGGTCCCCTTCAATGTCTTTATAAGCGACACTGCAGAGAGACTGGAAGGAAAAGTATGTCTCTTTGCAGATGACACAAAGTTCTGCAACAGAGTTGATGCACAAGGTGGGGTGGAAAGGGTGAGAAGGGACTTGGCAAGGTTAGAGGAATGGTCAAATGTATGGCAGCTTAGATTCAATGCTAAGAAGTGCAAGATAATGCACCTGAGAAACAAAAACTCAGGGGAAGAGTACACAATGGGGGGTGAGATACTAACAACAAAAATGGAAAGGGACCTGGGAGTAGTCATATCAGATGACTTAAAGGTGGGCAAGCAATGTGAGAGGGCAGCAAGGAGGGCTGGGGGGATACTGGGATGCATAGGGAGAGGCATCACAAGTAGAAAACAGGAAGTCGTTATCCCTCTGTACAGACAGCTGGTGAGACCCCATCTGGAGTACTTTGTGCAGTTCTGGAGAACCAATCTCCGCAAGGACACAGACAAGATGGAAGCTGTCCAGAGGAGGGCAACTAAAATGGTGCAGGGTCTGCACCAGAAGGCATATGAAGAGAGACTAAAGGAGATTAATATAGTTGTGGCTAAAAATATTGGCGCCCTTGCACTTTTTCAAATAACTCACAATTCCTCTAAACATAAGTTGAAATTAACAACAGTACAGTATTTGGTCTCCACAATTCTTTAATTTCTCTGTTAATATTACGGAACCTTTTTTTTTATTCAGAATTTAATATATCCTTTTAAATCAGAAAATGAAAAGAAATGGCATTGACAAAATTATTGACACCCTAGACTTAATATTTGGTAGCACAGCCTTTGGTCAAAATAACTGCAATCAACCACTTCCTACAGCCATGGGTGAGCTTCCTGTACCTCTCTACTGGCAGTTTGACCCACTCTTCTTGTGCAAACTGCTCCAGTTCTCCCAGATTTGAAGGGTGCCTACCCCCAACTGCTGTTTTCAGATCTCTCCACAGGTTTTCAATGGGATGTAGATCTGGACTCATTGCTTGCCACTTCAGAACAGTCCAGCATCTTGTCTTGAACCATTCCTGGGTGCTTTTTGAAGTGTGTTTGGGTTCATTGTCCTGCTGGAAGACCCATGACCTTCGACAGAGACCCAGCTTTCTGACACTGGGTTCAACATTGCGCTCCAAAATGGCCTGGTAATCTCCAGATTTCATGATGCTATGCACACGTTCAAGGCACCCAGTGCCAGAGGCCACACAGCAACCCCAAAACATCACTGAACCTCCTCCATGTTTGACTGTAGGGAAGGTGTTCTTTCCTTCGAAGGCTTCATTTTGTTTTCTGTAAACATAGAGATGATGTGCTTTACCAAAAAGCTCTAATTTGGTCTCATTTGTCCACAGGACATGCTCCCAGAAGGATTTTGGCTTGTTCAGGTGTGTTTTGGCAAACCCCAATCGGGCTTTCTTGTGTCTCTCTCTCAGTAGTGGGGTCCTCCTGGGCTTCCTACCATATAACCCCCTTTCATTGAGTTGGCGATGGATGGTGCGAGTTGAAACTGTCGTACCTTGTGTCTGAAGGTCAGCTTGAATCTGTTTGGCAGTTGATCGATGTGCTTTCTCCACCATTCGAACAATCCTGCGCTGCAATCTTCGATCAAGTTCTCTCTTGCGGCCACATCCAGGGAAGGTGGCTACAGTGCCATGGGCCTTAAACATCCTGATAACATTACGTACAGTGGAAACAGGAACATCAAGGTCTCTGGAGATTGATTTGTAGCCTTGAGATTGTCCATGCTTGGCTACAAGCTTCTGTCTGACCTCCTCAGACAATTCTCTGGCTGTCTTTCTTTTCTCCATGCTCATTGCAGTACACACAGTGACACAAAACAGGAGAATGAGTACTTTTCTCTTTTCAAACTGGCTGAATGAGTGATTTTTATATTGCAGGCACCTGCAACTCACCACAGGTGAGTTCAATTCCAAAGTGAAGGAGAATCACCTGCTTGAAATCTAATTATTTCCAACTACTTCTAAAAGGTGTCAATTTTGTCCGAGCCATTTAAGGATTTCTGTATGGAACAAGTTAAGACTTAGTAAATGTTTCTGCTTTTTGTGTTTTATTCCACTGCAAACCAAAGAAATACATATGTGAATACCAAAATATTTTTTTAATTTCAACAATTTTCTGGAAGGAATGGTGCATTATTAGAAAAAACTGCAAGGGTGCCAATATTTTTGGCTACGACTGTATGTATAGCCTCGAGGAAGGAAGGGTGGGAGGAACATGACAGAAACTTTCAAGCACCTCAAGGGAATCAACAAAGTCCAAGAGGGTAGCATCTTTCAATAAAAAAAAAAAAGAGGTGTGCAAAAACAAGGGGGTACAATTTGAGGATGGGGGGGCGGCTCAGAGGTAATGTAAGGAAGTATTTTTTCACAGAGAGGGTTGTGAATGCATGGAACGGCCTTCCGGAGGAGGTTGTGGAGTCAAACACAGTGGTGGAATTCAAGCATGCATGGGACAGTCATAAGGCAATTCTAGGGGGTTGGGGTAGAAAGAAGTAGGCTGCTGGTTAACTAGGATCTGCAGCTTATCCATTAGGTAGGGAAATGAGCAGACTGTGTGAGCCAAGCGGTCCTTATCTGCCCTCAAATTCTATGTTTCTAGGCAAGTTTGATAAAGGGATTTTTTTCACACCTGAGGTGTGCGATGACTACATAAACCTCTGGAGTTTCGCTCTCGAGGTTTATGGGTCATCAGACCTCAGGTGTGAAAATAATCTGTAACACACTTATCTATACATTATTCTCCATTTATCCCATGGCATATCATTTCACCCCTATTATATAAATTCGTGTTTGCTAGATCAGTCCAGTGGTCCAAGCGTAAGCTGAATTACACCACACCGCCTCACTCTGACCCAAATAAAAGCACTGCACTACTGAGAAAGAGAAAAATCAAACTGCACAAGTACCGCATAGGAACGACAGATTTCAGACCCCGCTTCCTCCATATAATAGCTATATATGGACAAGTGCCATGCTGCTGCCCTCCTTCCATCTCTATCGCTCCCACAGCGTATGCACGCCTCAGACTGATCTCCTCTACAACCGGCACTACGTCAGCAGCACAGCCAGACACCTTACAACTTTTCAACTGGTTCTGAAACGGAATGGTTCCGTTACGGGACCAGCCATTGGCTGCTCGATGGGTCAATCAAAGCTCCGTTCACTCCTGTTGCTTTCATTCATTGCTGTGATCGCCCTTTCATTAGTTAGGAAATGAATTCCACAAACCGTCTACAACTTCTCAAAACCAGTTTAAACTAATCACATGCCCTTCAGTGCGTTGGATACCAAAAGCATGGCAACTTGTGCAAGTTTAGTTCGGCGCGCTCTCATTTTTCTAGATTTGAGCCCAATACAGTGTGACCCCAGCCGCAAACATCGGAACAGCTGTCTGTATGGCACATTTCGAGTACCCCCTACGAGTGCAAATCTACACTACCACGTTACCCGTCGACTAAACTACTTTCTCACTGTTCCCGGATCGATCTGACCCTTTTCCTGTAACTCCTGTGCCATTTCTCTGGGTTTCCCTGTAGACTGCAATTGTTTCCTATAGAAACAAATTTGCTCCGTTTTCCTGTATAATCAATAAGTCCATAGGAACAACTTCACTGTCGACGGCTTCATTTTCCTGTAAAATACAAGGAATCCTTGTAGATCTGGGAGTCCCGCTTTCCGTAATCGACGCATTTTTCTTAGAATGACACCTTTTTTGCAGAGCTGCATCATTTACAACCCAGCCTTAGCTGCGCCTCTGGAATTAAGAGAGGGTTGTTAAAAAGCCGGGTGAGACTCGCTGGTTTATCTGTAACAGCTGGTTAGAAACCAGAGTCCTTGACACCGGGCTCAACCTATCCTCCTCGGTCACCTTTTCCCGCACACCATCTATCCCTAGCTGGCTATTCCCGCACTGCAGTGCAATTCAAGGCAACGGTGCACTCACATACGGGGGGTCACAAGTAAGGCGGAGGAAAGTTTTAATAAATGAAAGGGCTTGCACTGACCTTATAGCGGCACCGGCTCTCAGGGACAGCTGGAGTCGAGGAGCGCGTTGCGCCTGAACTTTGAACTCGGAAGGAATAGACATAGCCCAGCGCAGAGAAAAACGAGTCCAGTTCCTGCAAATAACCTTGTCGCTCGGCGCATGCGCTCTCTGGTCCGCTTCAAGTGGGTCACATTTCGAAGATAACCATCACCTTTTTCCTTACCCAGAGCCAGAAAGAGAAAGTCGCGCAGAAGCTTTTTGGTGGATGATCTATACCTCTCAACTGTCCCTGATTTTGCCTCAAAATTTTTCTCTGACCCTCATAAAAAATTGTGTTTTGTGACTGAACAGTGGGGACTGTAAGCGCAAAATAATGTCTAATATTAAAGTTACAGACGTATTGTTCTTCAGAAAATGCATCTCTACACTGATCCCCTTCATTCTATCAACTTTCAGGGAGAATATTATCAATTTTTAAGATGTGTCCCTGATTTTGGGTGTTTGCCTCTGATTTGTTAAAGCCTTGTTCCTGATTTATGCGGCAAGAGTTTGAGCGGTATGGGTGGATCTTTTAACGAGTTTTTGTCAAGGTCACTCATAACTGCAGACTGAGTGAGGTGAAGAAGCCAAAAGAGTGAGATTTTAATCTGCAATTTACTTGTCACTATACCCCATGAACCATAGAAAGGACACTGGCACTCCAGCAGAGAAGACCATTTGCCCAAAGTGGACACCCAAATCAATAAATCATACCACGCAGGTCTTGGGAACGGAACAGGCTGCAGCTCTTTTACTTACTACATTTTGCAGAATTACATGTTATACTTCATTCACATTCAAATGCATATATACATGACAATTATATACATACAGTAAGACCCCCTTGAGCAGCAAATTCATGTCCCTGCTGAACCCTTTCTCCCTCTTCCTCAAGTTCGTCAGGGGAACTCTGGCCCATCAGTCAGACAGACCCATCCAGGGCCCCATCTTCTCTGAATTTGGGACCACCTTGACCCTTTGACGAGGAGCATGCCTGTCCGGGGCCGCACTCCCTGCCCCCAAATTTTGTCTCCCAGCGTTTTGGTGCATACCCCACCTGAGTGACCACCCACCCAGGTCCACAAAGCATATCCATTCCAGGGTCGTGTCTCTCCCGGGGTGTCACCCAATCACCATTTCTTTTAATACTGGGAGACTGACTTACTTACACAGGGTCAGCCATGAATTGTCGCCCAGAATTAAAACAAATTACAAATTGAGTTGCGACAGCTTATAGCGCTGCAGCCTTGCAGGCTGGGATGGGACAGTGGGTGTCGTCCTCGGTGAGCGGTTCAAAGAGGGAGAAACCCTCCTGAACCACTCAATTTAAGCACTGCCAGACCCCTTCCTGCTGGAGCAGCCCGGGCCAGCCTCCTTTCTGTGGTTCCCCACTGATGAGGCCTACTTGCTGGGAGCCGCCCCTTCTGCCCTGAGGCTTGGGCAGCTCTTCCTAGCCCACTTTCTTGGGGGCCGTCAGCAACTCACCCCCACGGTCAGAGGCCAGGTGGGTCATTACCCAAAGCAGACCCCCAAATCAATAAATCACACCACACAGGTCTTGGAATGGAAAAGGCTGCAGCTCTTTTACTTAATAAATTTTGTAGAATTACATGTCATACTTCATTCACATTCAAATGCATATATACATGACAATTATATACATACAGTAAGACCCCTTGAGCAGCAAATTCATGTCCCTGCTGAACCCTTTCTCCGTCTTCCTCAAGTTCGTCGGGGGAACTCTGGCCCATCAGTCAGACAGTCCCGTCCGGGGACCCATCTTCCCCGAATTTGGGACCACCTTGACCCTTTGACAAGGAGCATGCCCGTCCAGGGCCGCACTCCCCGTCTCCAAATTTTGGCTCCCGGCGTTTCGGTGCATACCCCACCTGAGTGACAGCCCACCCAGGTCCACAAAGCATATCCATTCCAGGGTCGTGCATCTCCCGGGTGTCACCCAATCACCATTACTTTTAATGCCAGGAGACTTACTTACACAGGGTCAGCCATGAATTGTTGCCCAGAATTAAAACAAATTACAAATTGAGCTGCGACAGCTTATAGCGCTGCGGCTTTGCAGGCTGGGGTGGGACGGTGGGTGTCGTCCTTGGTGAGTGGTTCAAAGAGGGAGAAACCCTCCTGAACCACTCAATTTAAGCCCTGCCAGGGCCCTCCCTGCTGGAGCAGCCCAGGCCAGCCTCCTTTCAGCGGTGCCCCACTGATGGGGCCTACTTGCTGGTAGCCGCCCCTTCTGCCCTGAGGCTTGGGCAGCTCTTCCTAGCCCACCTTCTTGGGGGCCGTCAGCAACTCACCCCCCCCCCACGGTCAGAGGCCGGGTGGGTCATTACCCAAAGCAGACCCCCAAATCAATAAATCACACCACACAGGTCTTGGAATGGAAAAGTCCGCAGCTCTTTTACATAATAAATTTTGCAGAATTACATGTCATACTTCCTTCACATTCAAATGCAAATGTTTGCCATATTCCACAAGTTGAACATCATGGCCCGGATATTCAGAAGAGTTGTGCATGGCGCAACACTGTTGCGCCATGTATAACCCACTGATGCGCCCCGGCGCAATATTCAAACAGGGATTGTGCCTGGCACAAATCTCGATGTGCCGGAGCACGTCAGTAATGTATGCGGCGCAGGTGGGGGGGGCATGCCTATGCATACTCCGCACATCCCGATATTCAGTGTGGGATGTGCTGAGCCCATACATGCGCAACACCTACTTGCGCAGCACACAGGTGAGCCAAAAAAGGAACAACAGCTGGCCACCCACAGGTGAGCTGCTGTATTGCAGGGTGCAACACGGCAGCTGCCACCTGTGGGTGGCCACTGAGTTTGGCTGCACCTGATGGGCGCTTCCATGCCCATCACAGGCATACATAGAAAAAGGATCCTCCGAAATCACTAGTGGTCCAGTGGACCGCTTCATACCTGATCACGGGCTTAAGTATTATATTTAACTGTCCCATATCCCTGGTGGTCCAGTGGACCGCTTCACGCCCGATCACGGGCTGAAGTATTATATGTAACTGTCCCATATCCCTGGTGGTCCAGTGGACCGCTTCACAGCCGATCACGGGCATAAGTAATATAGTCAACTGTCCCATATCCTTGGTGGTCCAAGGGACTGCTCACAGCCCGATCGTGGGCATAAGTTGAAATAAAAATGTCCAATATCCCTTGGGGTCCAGTGGACCGCTTCACACCTGATCACGGGCATAAGTAATATTAGTCAACTGTCCCTCATCCCGTGATCGGGCGTGAAGCGGTCCACTGGACCACCAGGGATATTGGACATTTTTATTTCAACTTATGCGTGGAATCGGGCTGCGAGCGGTCCACTGGACCACCAGGGATATGGGACGGTTGACTATATTACTTATGCCCGTGATCGGGCGTGAAGCAGTCCACTGTACTACCAAGGATATTGGACGATTTTTTTAAATCTACATATGCCTGCAATTGGGCAGAGGGGCGCATTGCCACGCTGTGCAGGGGGCGTCGTTCCCCGACGGCTGCTGCCTGGCAGGGCATCAGGCGCAAGTCGCCGGGGATCAGCGCACCTGCATGCAAATGGGGCCATAATGACATGCAAATGGCTCCATTTGCGCCTTGCATACATTGTGGCCCCATTTGCATGTGCACTTTTGAATATCGCGGTTGCTGCGCATAGCGCAACGGAACTTGCGCTAGCACATCCCCCTGCTCCACTCTGGTTACTTGCGCTGGCGCAGTGCCACTGCGCCATGCACACTGCGGGTGGTCAGGGTGCGATATTCAACTATGCTGTGCCATGACGCAGCTCCGTTGAATATTGCCCAGCCAACGCCCCTGCGCAGCCAAGTTGCGCTGCGCCCTGGCTTGCTCCACAGCCTGGCGCAGTCTGAATATCCGGGCCCATGTGTGCGATTTATACAATAGGGTCAATACCCTTTAGGAACATTTTTTTTTTCCTGTGTTCTTTCCCTGTTTACTCTGTTTTTTTTTTATTTTGGTAACTTGGTAAGTTTTTGGGGGTGACCTGGGAGCAATGGGCAGTTAAGTGATTTGTTCAGAGTCACACAGTATTCAAATGGAAGTTGTGAGAATCAAATGCTGGTCTGTGCTGCTGGATGTAGCAAGTTTGTTCACTGCTTGTTACTTTAACCTCTAGGCTATACTGACAGCACTGTTTGTGTGTGGTGGTCTGAGTGTATGTAAGTGTTTCTGAATGGGCTGCGATTTTTAGGCAATATAAGAAACAGGTGAATGTGTTTTGGAATGACAATTGTGTTACTGCAGCTAGGAGTGAGAAACAGATTGTTAATTCAGTAAGTTGCAGGCTTCACTGAGACAGAGAAACTGTTGCAGTCAGCACTCAGGAAGAAAAACTGCTTTATGAAGGAGGCTGGTTTGAAAATTAGAGCAGCACAGTAATGGGCTAGGAGTGTCAGAATAACTATGGGACACAGGCGATTGTCTTTTACAATGCTAACTGAGTTAGTTGCAGGATTCAGTGAGAAAGAGAAACTGTGACGCTATTAAATGCAGTCTGCAGTGTTGATGGTCTCACTCTGGTGACATCACCATTGTGAGAATATTTGCTGGTGATGCAGACACTGTGAGTTTATCAGGAAATAAACCCACAGTGGTGATGTCATCACAGAGTTATTCCACTGCAGCGGGAATATGTCTTTTTATTCTCAATGTTACATGCTCACCCCATTGTATAAATAAATATATATGTATATATTATAGTGGCACGGTAGTGCCACTATAGTTAGGGTTGAGTACCCCATTTAAGGTTAAATGGTGAAATTTTGCACCTTAATAATGTTGCCACTGTTTGATGGATTTGCCTGAAGTTTGGCAGGCACAGAGTGTTAGCATATATCTTGGAAGCTGCCAAGTTTCGTACCAGTTGGATATACGGTTGCAGAGTTATTAAGCGATATTCCGGAGCGCATTTATGCTTTTTTGCGCATTTTTTGCTCGCACCTACAGGTCGCACATTTAGCGCGACTGGTCCGAAAACTTCAGGGAACATGCAGCCAGGTCCCCGATGTGCCTTTTGAAGATTTTGTGAACAAATATTGAATGGTTCAAAAGTTATTCAAAAAACAAATTTCCCATTATAGTCAATAGGAAAAGTTAAGAAAAAGATGACAGTGTCGCAAATGCAGTTTTTAGTGTCGCAAATGACCCCTGTAGTGTTGTGAGTCAGCCATTTTTTTTTCAGTTACTGATCACAGAAGTACTTGCCATTTAAAATTGGGACCCTCTAGGGACACAATTAGTTTTGTGTTTACCTAGTCGAGTCCTGAGGATGTTAGCCATGTCTTTATTTTGTGGTTAAACACCCCAGAAATATGTTTTTTTAAATTATGGGAAAAGTAGTGACGCAAAGTATTGTCACACCTGCAACACTTTCGTGATTTTTTTTGCGAAAGTGTCACAAATCACAACACTACTTTGCAACACTATGGCCAAAATAACAAGAATTGTTTGCCACCCTGCTGCAAAAGAACGGTTTGGTCTTTTGGGCTGAAATTTGGAGGGAAGAAAGCCAACATCCCACAGATGTGCTTTTTGGTGGTTTGGTGACAAAATATTGCAGGGATGCAAAGTTACAGTACTCCGAAGATAACACTTTTTCTCATAGACTAACATTACGGCATACGCCGTGCCTTTCGGAGCCTGTATCTCGGAAATTGTGCGAGATACGGAATTTTCATCAGAAAACTGCTTGCAAACCTTGCCAGGAAAGTCATGAATCATATGAAATTTAAATTTTTTTCCTACATCGTACGGTTCCTGAGATATAAGCAATTTAGTATTCCAAGAGCTCTTTTTCTGGTCTGAGGCCCATTATTATGTATACATTCTTTGTAGTCACTGTGCTTTTCTATGCAGCTGTTGGGGAAAACCAGGGTGTGCACTTCCGTTACTGTTACAATTAGCGTTCCCACTAGCACTTCTGTACCCATTTGCATTAGCGTTTCCGTGTATGCCACCGTGTGTTTCACTTTTGCATTTTTGTTTGCGCTTGGAATTGCGTTACTGTTACCATTTGCGTAACCACTACTGTTTGTGTTTGCGTTTCGGTTTGCATCACTGTGCGCATTACCATTTGTGTTTGCGGCCGCCCTTCCGTTTGCGTTTGCGTTTCATTTTCGTTTTGCGTCATCGTTGCTGTTACCGTTACCATTTGCGTTTCCAATTGCGTTACCGTGACCGTGCGCATTACAGTTTGTGTTTCCGTATGGACTTGAGTTTGCATTTCTGTTTTATTTGGCGTTATTGTTGCTGTTACCATTACCATTTGCGTTTCCAATTGTGGTACCATGATTGTGCGCATTACGGTTGCGTTTCCATATGCATTTGCATTTCTGTTTCCTTTGGCGTTATTGTTGCTGTTGCTGTTACCATTTGCGTTCACAGTTTGCGGTACCGTGACCATGCGCGTTACGGTTTGCGTTCCCATACGTACGTGCGTTCTGTTTCTGTTTCCTTTGGCATTATTGTTGCTGTTACCATTATCATTTACATTTACAATTGCGGTACCATGACCGTGCGCATTATGGTTTGCATTTCCGTACGTGCTTGCATTTGCGTTTCTGTTTCCTTTGGCGTTATTGTTGCTGTTACCATTACCATTTGCATTTATAGTTGCGGTCCCATGACCGTGCGCATTACGGTTTGCATTTCTATATGCAATTGCGTTTGCGTCTACGTTTATGTTACTGTTCGCTTTGGCATCACTTTGCGCTTGCATTTCTGTTACCATTTGAGTTACCATTTACATTTCCATCACCATGTACGTTACCCTTCGTGCTTGCATTTCCGTTGTGGTCACCGTTACTATTTGAGTAAAAATCATGTGGTGGGAGGGCGGGGCCCAAAGGGCCCGCGCACCCACCACCACATTTCATTCACTACTTACAGTCCTCATTCTCAAAAAGAAAGGAAATTCATGGCAAAAATTTCCATTTAATGCATCCATTAGGGTTTTTCCACAGCGACAAAAGCGAGGAAATTCGATGTTAGGGTTGAAACCCCCCCTTGGACCCACCCCCAGTCGGCATCAGGGTGTGCGTTGGGGTCGTCGGTCCTAACTCTAACCACATTCTCCTGTAGTTCACCCCTCACCTTCTTTACATGTGATGGGGTGAGAGTTGGGCCGACGCACCCCGAACGCACACCCCAATGCCGTGCTGGCGGCAGGGTGGGCGATCCAAGGGGTTAACCCTAACATTGAATTTCTCACTTTTCTCACTGTGGAATAACCCTGACTGATGCATTAAATGGAGATTTTGCCATGAATATGTATACATATGTGTGTGTGTGTGTGTGAGTGTGTGTGTATATATATATATATATACACACACACACATATAACAATTATATACATACAGCATCACCCTACAGTAAGACCCTCAGGCAGCAAATTCATGACCCTGCTGAACCTTTTCTCCGTCTTCCTCAAGTTCATCAGGGGAACTCTGGCCCACCAGTCAGACAGACCCATCCGGGGCTGAGTCTTCCTTCCAGACAGTTTCCACCCATCTTCCCCAAATATGGGACCTCCTTGACCCTCTGACAAGGAGCATGCCCATCCAAGGCTGCACTCCCCATCTCCAAATCTTGGCTTCCAGCATTTTGGTGCATGCCCCACTTGAGTGACCACCCACCTGAGTCCACGAAGCATACCCGTCCCAGGGTCGTGCCTCTCCCGGGTGTCACCCAATCGCCATTTCTTTTAATACCAGGAAACTTACTTACACAGGGTCAGCCATGAATTATCACCACTTGTACATGGTGCCAACACATATCCCCAACCAATACCCAAGGGATCTTACTTTTACCAAATAAAACAGTCTCGCAAAAATCGTTTAAAGTGTTGTTGAAGATATAATTTCCGATCTCAGAGAGGTGTACCCCATCATGACTATACAGACCTTTATCAGCCTTGGTGATCAGGAAATGTCTGATAACTTCGACCCTTAGCGAGGCAGCAAAATGGGACACCTACCTATTCACTGACCTGCGTGCTTTATCAATGGCTCCCACCTTCCGCTCGCCTCGCCACTGCTGCCGTGGAATGATCCACGTCCATGCCAGAATGGTTTGAGGCAGCAATTCTTTTAGATGGGTCAAGCCCCTTTTTATGTCCCCAATAAGCCTAGGAGCCCCCAGGGTGACTAGATCGTCCCCCCCCCGATGGAGTATCAATCCAACAGGTGGTTGCCATTGTAGCCCCAATCTCAAGATTATGTCAGTCAGTGCCCCCCATTTCATCCCCCCTTTTCCTGCCACTGAATGAGCCCTTGCCCTCTTGAGATGCCCAGCTGCCTCATGTATGGCCACTTTTCCACTCTCAGGTAGGGTTCCCTCATGTACGAGTGGCCAACAATCCAAATCTGTGTTGTTGCTGTAGACATGCCTGGAAAACAAATCGGAGAACATGAGTATGAGGTCATAACTGTTGACAGTCGCCAGTGGTGCAAGACCTATAGGTGCCGACTCCAGGGGTGCTCAGGTACTCAAGCACCCACAAAGTTGATTTCAGCACCCTCAACATTTTGAGGGTAGCCTGCAAAAATGATTACTTGGGAACCTGGCCAAATAGAAACTACTACCTACTGGGCATGAGCACCCACTAAGGTTCACAGGAGTTGGCACTCCTGGCAAGACCCTCTGACCTCGCCCCTCAGTCCGCTGCTGGACACCCCTTGCTGCAGTCTGATGTAACTCTTATATGCCCTGGAAGTTCATCTGCCCACTTCTCTGATTTGATCCTCTTCTAACCCACACCTGACTGCCTTGGTGGCTGCACCAATCCTGAAGGAATGTGCATTGAAAAAAACTCACATTCAGGCCTGCCATCCACAAACCTTTCCTGAGGACAGCTGTGAAATGACACCTCGTGACCGGCTTCCTATCCCCATGGATAAATAAATGACCAGGGTCCTTTGGCCGCACACTTACGTATTCCCACATTAATGACCAAGGGCAGATGTCCCCTGTGGGAGCCTTGAATAGCGTTATGAGAGCTGGTGTCCTGCATTGATTTATTTTTGACTTGTGCAACTGTAGACATAATCTGTCTTGCCAGATGGCTAAATCATCAACTAGCAGATTTGACGCCTGCCCAGCCATGTTGGATTGTGGTACCAACTCCGACACCAGGAAAGCCCAAAAAAATGCACAATCAAAAAAGGGCTCTAAATAGCTGGGTTTCATAACCCGAGCTGCATGTGATAACCAGTGCTTTCAGCAGATTGGATAGCTTGGTTAAGCCTATGGGCTTCCTCGTATCCCCCTTTTTCCCCTTCGATCTCGCCAAACCTTGTAACATTTTCTTCATAATGAAATTGTCAGTAGGGTCTGGGAAACCTTCTGCCTTGCGGAGAAATGAGATACCTGCCAACTGCAGGCGTATCACCGCCGGAGATTTACCCAGGTGTTTTAGATGGAGGATGTAGCTTTGGACTTGCCTCTGTGTGTTGAGCAGTGTCACACTTACCTCGTGACTGCAAAATTCCTGGAAAGCCACATAGCTACCTATGTATTTTCTCCATGTCAAGGGGCTACAGAGAGCTGTACCAGTTGCTGTAGTCTTGGTTCCCCAGTTGCCAAACAGCTTCCGGTATCTGCGTGGGGAGCGGGTCTGCCCCTGGAGCCAGCCACCTGAACTACTTGAGCTGTAAGCGAGACAGGGCATCAGCAATGACATTTTGTCTGCCTGGCAAATGCCACACCCTGAAAGAGATGTACCAGAGGCAACATAACACAAAAACCTGTAGAACTTTCATGACCTCTTCAGAACAAGACGTCTGCGAGTTCAATATATATCAGCTACTGCCATGTTGTCCGTACGAAAAAGCACACTCTTATTTTCCAGTCTGTGTCCTCGCTCCCGCACTGCCACCACAATAGGGAAAAAACTGAAACAGTGTAATTTTTTTTTGTGTAACCCATCGCCACTCACTACTGGGGCAACCGTTCTGCAAAACATGCCCCCCGCCAAAAGGTTTCAAAACCAATTCCACCTGCTGCATCTATGACCATGTGCAGATCGTACAACTGATCCTCTGGCATCTGCCAATTGGTTATCCCATTAAAACCCTGCAAAAACAACTCCCAGACCCTTAGGTTGACTTTCATTCCTTGTGAAATCTGATGTGGTGGTATGGTTTTTGTACCCCCAACGTGGCAGCGGCCATCCGTCTTAGGAATGGAGTTTCCAGACGAACAGCCCAGCATTCAAAATTCACATGCCCTATGACAGATTGCAATTGCTTTAGGGTCACTTTCTTTGCTTTCCGCATATCCCCCAACATTTTGCTGAAAAGTGTCACTTTTTCCTGCAGCAGATGGGAAACCATGACCTCAAATCTGTTTATATGCCCAGATAAGAGAGGCAAATGGTGGGGCCCTCTGTTTTCTCTGGGGCTAATGGGACACCGAAATATCCCATTAATGCCTGAAAACCTCCCAGCGTATCAGCACACTGATGTGATCCACCAGGACCTGCAAACAAAAAGTCATCCAAATAGCATACAATGTGTGGGTTCCCTGTGTGCCTTTTCGTGGCCCACTCCAGAAAGGTAGCAAATGTTTCGAAAGCTGGGCAGCTTATTGAGCATTCCATGGGCATTGCTTTATCCACATAACATTGGCCTTTGAATCTGAAACCCAATAAGTCATGGTTACATGGATGCACTGGGAGGAGGCAAAAAAGTGGACTTGATGTCACTCTTTGCCATTAGAGCCCCCTGTCCCAGCTCTTGTATTAGGTGCACTGCCACGTCGAAAGATGTGTACTGCACTGTGCAATCCTCGGGATCAATGAAGTCATTTACTAAGGCTCCCTTTGGGTAGGACAGGTGATGTATCAGCCTGTATTTGCAGTTGGACTTTTTGGGGACTAGCCCTAAAGGTGATACCCGGAGGGTAGCAACTGAGGGATTGTCAAAGGGGCCAGCTACCCGGCCTGTCTCGATCTCTTTTGCAATTTTTTGCTGAATGATATCAGGGAGTATATTTGCGGACTTAAGGTTGCAGACTGTTGTCGCCACTCTAGGTCCTTTGTATGAGATCTTAAAACCTTGCTTAAAACCATCTTTCAAGTACTGCGCTGCCTTACAGTCAGGGTAACAAGAGAGCCAGGTGTCTATACAGTCAATGCAGACCGGTGAGCTAGCCAGACTTCCCAGGCCCCTGCTTTCCTTTGTCCCCCCCGCCTTGCTAGTCTGCCCTCTGTCTGACTGGCTGGTGAAATTTGTGACCCGGTGTTCTCCACTGCAATTTTTGCAGACGTGGTTGTATCTGCAAAAGGAACAAAACATCCTTGTTGTAGTCAAAACACACCTTCTTACCAGTTTGTTTCTGTTCCTTTTTATGGTCTCCCCCTGCCTGCCTGGCAATGACATGACCACTATCAATATACGTCACTACATTGGGTCGTCCCCACATCATATATCATATCCAAAGGTCTATATGTGTTTGTTCCCATTTGAGATTGGGCTCCCAAGCCATTTTGAGATAGAATTGTTCATCGTATTTTAACCACGCATATCTATTAAGGGATAGGTGAAAGATGGCCCGGTGGCACCGAGGGTTGAGGCGCTGGACACTGTCACAAACTAACTCAGCAGGTCAGCCCTCTACTCCCAAAGTGCCAACCTCCATGCGTAGTCTTGTAAACAGTTAACAGAAACAGGGTAATCCTCCTGTCTGTTTTGTGGGTTCAAATCAACCTTTGGTCTCAGTTCTGGAGGGATTAAAACTGTGAACCTCTTGCTAGCATACCCAATGCACAGGCTCAGATAATTCTGTCTTCGGGGGGCCAGATATCTTTACCTATGGGCACCTAACCAGGTGTACAAAATTAACCCTTAAAAACGCTAATAAAGACCTCAGATTACTCTTACCTTTTTCCAGTTTGTTATCACCATTCAAACTTATGCACAGTGTCTGCTTTAACCATATATATTTCACTTATTAAAGAAAGAAATTCAAAGACAGACCAAGTAGGCTCTAAAAATAGAGTTTTACTAAAATAGATAAAAGTATATAAAACATAAAATACAGAACCATGTATCACAAGAACCATACAATCTTTTAAAAAAACAAGGTTTTAACAGAGCAATTCCACTACAGTACTTAGATTTTGTCTCTCTACCTGTATACTTGCTAAAAGTGCTCAAAGATGTTTCTTTGTCAGAGTATAGCTAAAAGTGTGTGCATCTGAAGGAAAACAGAATAGTGTTTAAAAGCTGGCTTTGCCCACCTCTTTGCATGAGGTCACCTAGCTCCTCCCTGTCAGAATATATAAAAAAAATATATCTATACAAAAACAGGATGTCTTTTCCAGAAGGTAAATTAATATTCTGTGATCTCAGCAAAACTAATTTTCTTTTTCAAATGGCATTTCTTTGATCTTTTGGTTCTATTGCCCCAACCCTGTGAAATTCTCTACCTCATCAGGTGCGAGATTGCCCGACTGTCCAAAGTTTTAAGGGGGCATTAAAAACATTTTTTTTTAGCCTTGCATATAATGATTTTTAATGTTGCTGCCTTGGATTAATTTTAACATTGTTTTAATTATTCATTGATTTTTATTACGTTATGTACAGGCGCCTTGGTTTTGGAAAGGCGCCTTTTACAAATAAAGTTTGATTTGATTTGATTTGATCTTATGATCAGCTTCCCCTTTCCAGGACATCAAAGCATCTTTTATGACTTCGCACTAAAACATCATAACCTGCTTTCCTTCCTCTAAGCGTTATAAAGTTTATGATCTATCTTGGCAGTTAGTTATCTTCTAGCCTGTAATTATCTCTTAGCCTTCCAGGTCACGCCTTGTATGTAAAACCTGTGTGTGTGTGTGTGTGTGTGTGATCTCACATGCTGTCTCAGCATCTCTCATGAGAGACAGTCCATAACACATTTCTGAAGGAAAACAGAATACTCTTTAAAAAAAACTGTCGTTGACAACCCCTTTGTGTGAGGTCACCTAGCTCCTCCTCTGTTTATTAAAAATCATACACCCAAGATATTTTATCATATTAGAAGGTAAGATAATTAAGGTTACATCAGCAGAAACTCCTTTCCCCATGTGACTTCCCCAATCAAGTCTGTAAATTTCCTTTCATCTATGAGCAGCATCACCTCTCACACAGACATCAAAGCATTTATGATTTTGCACCAGTGTGCCAAACCTGGTTTCCTCCTCGAAACGTCATAAAATGGATACTGATTTCCCTCTTAGCAGTTAAAGCTATATTCAACTTAGAAAAACAGGAGATTCTTGATTAAGGCCTGTTCTAGTCTGTAATTAGCTTGGCTTTCCAGGTAACACCTTGTATCTAAAACCTGTGTGTGTGTGATCTCACATGCTGTCTCAACATCTCTCATGACAGACAGTCTAAAACACATTTTTATATTTCAAAAAAATCATAGTGTACTCAGAACTGGCTGTTCACGTGTCACAGATGCCACACCTCGCGCTACGACAGCAACCCAGGTTCGGGAACCAGCCCTGGTCATTGGGGGTTGGCAGGGGAAGGAGAGGATTGAGCATCCATAGGACAGCTGTCCTCTCCCAGGAGGGAGGGGGGGTCTGCGCTCGGCGCTTGACTGGCCTCTGGCAGAAGCTAGTGGCACAGTAAGTGCAGAGCCAGTGTCGAGGAAAGGGGGAGTGGCGACGCCAGCAGTGATGCCTTGGCATAGGAGTGCATGCCACTCCTCCACAAGAAAACAGGAAAATGCCTGCCGACACTGGGAAGAAGGAGTGCCCGGAGCGTGTCTCCTATGTGCCCTCGCCTGCCTGACTACCTTCGGTCTGATGAAACTTTCAGTATCAGGGTGCTTACCCCCGCCCGGGGGGGGGCCACAGCTCCATGGGGACAGAGAGGTAAGTCCGGGTACGGCGAGTGAGGCAGGAGGATGACTCTGTGGCTGGCCCGAAGGGTCAGGGTCTGCAAGACATAGGGAGATAAAAAGAAATAAAAAAAAAAAAAAAAGGATAGGTGAGCAAATTTAATAGTGTCCCGGTACTTAAGCAAAGAGATCAACTTGTCCGGGTGCTTCATCCCATAGACAGACAGACATAAATATGTCAAAAGCGGCTGCCCAATTCTTGAATGTGAAAGGGACTTTGGGCCTCCGAGGCCTCTCCTGTTTCTTTTTCTTTTTTTTTTCTGTCTCCTCAGGGAGCTTCCTATGTAATAAAAAGAACATATCTATGAATTCCCCTTTCCAAATTTTTTCACTAACTGTGTCTGATAAATGATCCCCCAAGGGATCTTCAACCCCAGCATAAGCCCAACGGTTCAGCCCTGTGTTTTGGTCGGTAGTGGCACAGACCCCTGCCGGATTGGGGGGCTAGCTGGGTTGTTCCAGTTCTGGCCACAGTCGAATCACTGTTCCCTCCCTCTACACCTGTTCCTGGATTGTCTGTACCCCCCCCCCACTGCATATGGGATGAGGGGGTTGATGCTGTGGTCCATACTTGAACTGCAGCACCTTGTGCCCTTCTGTCCCCCATTTGAGCTGTGATTGAGGCCCCCGCTGAGGTTGCGGCTGCTACTAACTGGGTGGGCTGACCAGGCGCAACTGAACAGCTTGTGGCACCAAGTGAGGCCAGCTGGGCTGGAAATGTATTGGTATTGGGGAAAGTCTGTTGGCCATTGCCCCCCATCAAGTGCACACCAGTGAGCATGCCCTTGTGTATCACCCAATGGTGGGGGCCCCCCTCTGTAGCCCAACCATGTGCCAGTCTGTAAGGCTCTGGTTGGCATGGCCCATGGACCCTTGAGAGGTGCCCTCACCCAGCTCATTAAGACATAAGGCTTGCGCCCCTGCATCCTCTGAAGCCATCTTTCCATGAAGGGCTGTCGGATGAACGGGGCCTCATGATCCCCATGGGTTCATAGCGGCCAAAGTAGCTGGCATGCCACCTGTGCCCCCATACATAAAGGGCCACATGTGAGGACATTGGTTCCATGCCAGTGACCAAGGTAACATGAGTGAAAATTGATCACCCTGCACCCCTTGCCACACCCCCTGGCCGTGAGACTCGTCCCACCGCCAAGTTTTGGGTCGCTGCAGGCCATGGGCTTGACTTGGCTATGGCTGGTGGTGGATGCTGTCCATACTGCCTTCCCTGTACATAGCCCTGCACACTTCCCATTCCCTGGCAGCTGAGACCTTAGCCATCTTCCTCAAATTCTGCCACCATCTAGTACAGGTGGCAGACTATGCGGGCCCTCACTCGACAGTTCATCCTTGCTCCCCATCTCCGACCAAACCATCTCTATTGAAGAATTACTGTCATGATCCCCTTCATACTTACCGGTCTGTATTTGGACCACAGGTGCCGTTGGGGGCTTCTCAGTCTTGTTCCTCCGTGTGAAAGGCTGCTGCACTCTGTCCACTGTGGAGTTGTCCTCCCCTCTGATCCACTTGGCCTCAGTCCACTTTCTTCTAGTCTCTGCCAATGATTTGGCCTTGCGCTTCTTCTGCCCACCTTGGCCCCTTTTCTTATCCATTTTACTTTGTGCTAATGACTCCAGCAAGCAAGCCGAAGGCTGGCTCCACCATGGCTGTCGCCCCTCAACCTCCATTGTCATGGGGGCACCTGCTTATTTCCGATGGAGATAGCCACCTCGAGCTGCAGTTGTACCCCCTGGAGGGGTGACCAGCAGGCCTGGTTCCAATCTGGATACAGCCAGTAGCCAATCCGGACTCCCAATTTCTTTTAGGCATTGAAGGGCATCCCACAATGCCTGGTCCTGTCCTTGTGTCTGGGCAGGTGGGGGAACAGGAGGCAGCTGACCTTCCTGCCCTTCCCAGTCCTGCCCCTGAGTCTGGGCTGCAGGGAAAACAGGAGCATCTGACTTTCATGCACCTGAGAAACCTGAAGATCTGACATTTCCAAATATACTCTACGTGGTAAAGCGCTGCTAAGCGAGGCAGTACCTATATCAAAAGACAGAAAAACATGTTCATCAGCCCTCCCTGCAATCCCTTTATCGACTTATTCCTCAACCCCTGGCTCCTGAGGTCCCTATTGCTGTACTGCTGTGCCAAGCTAGGACACATCTGTTTTCATTTATTTATTTTTAATATTATCTTAATCGTGATGTGATATGAACATTCCGCCTCCTGGTATTGAGGTCGGACGCCTGTTTTTTTTTTTTTTTTTTTAAATAAAACCATATAATCATGCTTATATATTGTATTCAATTACTGCTATGCCAAACCGACCCACAAGAAAGATAGTGCCAAAGTGCCCTCACCGAGGATCAAATTGCTGACCCTTTGCTTATAAAACCAAGACTTATCCACTGTTACATGAAATAACCCTATATGGGAATGAAGACATCCCCGAGGCAGTAACAGCACAAACCAGTACGGAGAAAAGTGCTGTGGGAGTTCTAAAGTGATTTACTCATAGTCACACAGCATGCAAGTGGTGGCTGTGGGATTTAAACCCAGTTCTCTAGCCTTGTAATTCAGAGCTCTTAACCCCTGCACTACACTGGCTCGCATACCACTGGAAAGCACTGTGCCTGCCCAGCAAGGAAAAAACAACGGAGTTACCCTGCTAACCTGAGGAACAGCTAAAACATTTTATTACAGCACATAACTTATGACATCATAATTTATCTCTATAAAATAACCCTGCATTCAACTTAATCAAAATTACTTTTTTTTTTTTTTTTATTTAAAGAGAGATCCCACTGAAAACTAAGCTTAAAGCCCCAATGAAAAAAAAAAGAAACGGGGGGCTGGTGCTTTAAGAGGGCGGGTGTGGCCACATGGCACTAGGCCGTGGGCAGGGAATGATCTTGAAAAGTAAGTTCACAGACCTAGCGATGTCCAAACCTGGGAGCTGGAGGGAGGCAAAAACCAATAAGAGGTCCGAGCGGATCCAGGGATAAAACTTGAACCGGGGCTAAAAGAGAATGATGTAGGGGATTACTGGCTTGCAGGGAAAGCAGGTATAGCATTAAAACTTTTTGAAATAACTGCTGGGAGAACAAAGGCATCTTGAGGCCTGGAAAAGACCCCACAAATGCCCTGGCTTAGTGGCAGGAAAAACAAATGGAGAATGCTAAAAACATGAGGAAGAGGGGTATGCTGAATGAGCAGCAAAGCGTAGCCGCTTGGGGGCATGCAAAAAATGTCAAAAGGGAAGAAGGGAGGAACCGGGGAGTCCTGCTGGGCTAAGAGGGCTGACCGCGTGGCCCGATGGGGGAAGATGGAGGCCCGAGGACTGCAAGGCCGGGAGGGAGATGCCGGTGCCAAGGCGGGCTGGGCCAAGTGGAGGAAAAGCCACAAGGACCATGCAGCAAGAGGCAGAAGCCCCGAGCGGGAGAAAAAAGCCAGCCGGGTAAAGTGGCAGGCCAGGGATGGGGAGGAAAAGCAGCATGGGTGGCCAAGGTCCTGAGGAAGGGCTGGGGGAGCTACGGGCTGCAGAAGCGTTGGAAAGAGAGGCGGGGGACCAGAAATTGGAAAATTGTACATAAAATATTTTGAAAAACCTGCCAGGGCGGCGAGAGGCTGGAGCTGAAGCAGGTGAGCTACACAAAAGCTGGAAGCCGCGGGGGCAGTGAAAAACCAAGGCCGAGGGCTGCGGCATGGAAAAAAATGGAAAGACTTACCTGGGCTAAGTCCGGTAGGGCTTCTGGACCAGGGGAGTCTTCCGTCATCCTCAGTGAGTGGTTCAAAGAGGGAGAAACCCTCCTGAACCTCTCAATTTAAGCCCTGCCATTCCCCTCCTTGCTGGAGCAATCCAGATCAGCCCCCTTTCAGTGGTTTCCCATTGATAAGGCCTACTTGCTGGGTGCCGCCCCTTCTGCCCTGAGGCTTAGGTGGCTCTTCCTAGCCCACCTACTTGGGGTCCGTCAGCATCTCACCCCCCCCCCGGTGAGAGGCGAGGGGAGTCACTGTCTATCCAGCATGCTTCTCAACTGTGCTTGATTATGAGAAATGTCCCTTATTTTACCCCTTAAAATTGCCCGTCCCTCATGGAAAAGGTGCTGCCCACAAAGAAAATGTGCAGTAAATTGAGACTTTAAAGTAGACATTCATAATATTCTAAGATGCAAAACAAAAATAAACTTTATACAAGTAAACATAATGGTTACAGTGTTCTGCGCTTGTATCTCTGTTGTTGAGGATGTGTCCCTTATTTTGAGGGGTTGTGTCCCTCATTTTGAGTGTCCAAAAATGTCCATGTCTCTCATTTCTGTGACCAAAGGTTGAGAGATATGCTAATGTAACAGCCGAGTTTTTCAGACTCACGTTAGCTGTGTCCAGGGCCTTCGGGTGTTCTCTGGACACCTCAGGGGGGTTGGCCTAGGTTCTTGGAGTGCCTTTGGCACCGTAACAATAAATACACTCAGTGCCTTCACCTGGGGTAGTGTTTGGGAATACCTGGAAATAAGATGCAGGTTAACACCCCCCAGGAAATTGTAGTAGCTGCCCCCACAGTACCTTCCCCACCAACCAACACTTTCCAACTTCTACAATGAATCACAGTACCAGAATTTAACATTAACAATGCATAGTTTTATTTTGGGGGAGGTGGAAAAAAGGGGAAAAATAGCATAACACAGTGGCAATACTTTTACCCCACACAATCTCCACCTCCCAACCATGGGGGCACCCGACTTCCCACAGGCAGCTGCCCAGAGTCTCAAAAGTTCCTTAAGTGGGTACTACACTACCGATGCAGGAGATGCTGGGGATCTTTTGTTGGGGCCCAAATAACTTTAAACAGATACAAGAACTTGAAACTTTTACTTGGGCTCACTTTTGATCATGGCACTGTCCTGAAGTAACTGAACCCACCAGACTAAACTACAAAAGTGGCAACAGCACACTTTTAGACTGGATCCCATCCAGCTGCCCTACAAGGATCACTAAGGTCACAGTACTTACTGACTCCCTGAGTGGTCATTCACTAGTCACCTGCCTTTGGTCAAATAAATTCAAAAAAGCAGTTCCAATAATCATCGAAAGAGGAGTAATTAAGAGAGGCCAGCTTAACTCACTTAAAGCAGCATTATCTCAGATCAATCAGACCCCTCTTGATGAGCAACACTCTGACTAGAAACTCCGGTAAGCAACTCGACATCCAGAATTATAAACAGGCATGGAACGACTGCACCAAATCCATTCGGCAACATAAATCTGACTACTATAAAAATGCCCTCACTAACTCCTGGGGAAATGGGAGGGATTTCTGGAAAAACATTAAAGATGTCACTGGGAAGCAGTCAAAATCTTCGCCGAACATTCTCAACATAAATGGGCACACTACACTCGACTCTAAAACTATTGCGAACACTTTTAACATCGCTTTCACTGACCTTAGCAGTGTTCTCCCCTCCAACTTCTTCCAAGATGTGTCAGCTCCCATCCCCCCAACTCCTCCACCCGCCTGTCACCCACCTTTCTACTTTAAAGCACTAAAAGAAACATCAAGTCCGAAACTACATTGCCAAAGCCATCAGCAAATCTAGAACAAGCAATGACACACTTGACCTCAAGCTACTGGCCTAACTGGCAGGTATTGGGCCCCTCACGAGATCTTTAATCTCTCTCTTTCCTCTAGCCAATTCCCAGACAAATGGAAAATGGCCACTGTTACCCCGATACACCAAAGTGGTGATAAGGCTGACCATGCGAACTTCCGCCCTATCTCCATTCTGCCTCCCCTATCGAAGGCACTGGAACGTATAGTAGCGGACCAACTTACCGAGCCTCTGGACAATTATAATATTCTCTATAGACAGCAATATGGCTTTAGAAAAGGTCATAGTACATCCTCTGCTTTACTCGAATTCACCAGCTCCAGTCACAGCTCCCTTGACAATGGACAACTAACTGGTGCAATTTTCATCGACCTGACCAAAGCCTTCGATACTGTCCACCACTCCCTCCTGCTGAGCCAACTAAAAAATGCTGGTCTCTCCAATGATTCAATCTCTTGGTTCAAAAGCTATCTTGAAAACCGCACCCAGCGTCAAAAATTGGAGATGTGCACTCTGATTCCAGACCTGTCCTCTCTGGAGTCCCCCAGGGTTCAATACTGGGCCCCCTACTCTTCAGCCTGTTCCTTAACACCCTACCAGACTCCTGCACTGAACATATCACCCTGTATGCTGATGATGCAGTAATCCTTGCCACACACCAGGACCCAAAGAAATTGCAAGAAAATCTCCAACTCGGCTTCTCCTCGGTTGAGAATTGGCTCACAAAGCACAAACTGATCCTCAATCAAAAAAAAACAAAGGCCATGATCTTCAGCAGCTCCCATAATAAACATAAGCACTTCCAACTCTCCATTATCACCAGACAAGGTGCCGCACTGGAACAGGTCAAAAACTTTAAATACCTCGGGATCACCCTTGACCCTCACCTCTCCTACACTGCCCACATCGACCATGTTGCCAAAGCTGCTAACTCCCGGCTAGGCCTGCTATTCCATCATAGGAAACACCTGACACCTGAAGCCCTCGCTGTCGCTGTCCAGAGCTCCATCATATCCATCATTGATTATGGCATTATCATTTACGGCTCTGCTACAACCACCGCACTCAAACGTGTATCCACCGCCCTCAACAAGGCCTGTTGACTTGTCACTGGCTCCCAACGCCTAACTCACACCTGTGACCTCTATTCTCAAACTGGATGGTTGAATCTTGCCAATTGAATAAAACACCAAACTTGTATTACTACTAAGAAAATCTTGCTGGGCCTTGCCCCCCCTGGAGTCTGTGCCTCGTGCAACAGAATCCACCACCCGACATACTAGGGATCGAAACCTCAGCTTCTGCAAGTCCTGCATTACCGCACAACACAAGGCCAAAAAGTCCTTTGCTTACCGGGCCACTAGTTGGTACAACGGGTCTTCCCAGCGAAGATCATCTTCACTGTCGCTCAGCTTTAAGACTCGTCTCCGCCTAACACTGGCTGCCTCCAACCTCTGCGACTGTTGTGGCTAAACATGTCTTTTGGTTCCATAGCTGGAGATGCCCTTTTGGATCCACATCTACTCCTGCACTTTGCCAGCACCCCCACTCCTATCTTCACCTCCCCTGCTGGCCCATGGCAAATGCCACCCAGCTGCACTACCTCTATTCTTATCTGCCTTCCACCTCTCCTCTCTGTGTCCCCCCCAACCTACCTCCCCTTTTCTCCCATCCACTTAGTCTCCCTGATTTCACCCTCCTCCTTTCCCTTTCCCTTCCCCAAAGTTTCACCTTATTGTTCTTTTTTCATCTACAAGACTATGTTTTTTAATTTTTTCATTTTATAAACTGTTATCTTTGCTTATGATTGTCTCAGTTGTACCAATGACGTGAAACCTTTGTAAAAGAGCCTCGGCTCAAAGGTATTTGTAATCCTAGAACAAATAAATAAATAAATAAAATAAACACGACATTGCTCTAGCCTTGAAATACTTCACTGACAAACAGAGAGCAAGTCAGTAGACTAAGAGACCATTAAAATTATGCTGTGTTAATTATGCTAAGCACAGCATAGCCAAGGCAACATGCCTCTGGTTACAAAACCTTATGTTTCGCTCCGTCTGGGCCAAGGACTTTTCTCCTAGATCCATTCTCCAAGTACACGATTTGTCTAGGATAAAAAAAAGACAGTGTGCTTTGTTAAAACTCACACATTGAGTCTATGAGTTGGTGCACCTTTTTTGGTATGTGAAACTGTTACACAAATACAGAGTTTAAATTTTTTATTCCACAGGCAGCCTATGGCTGCTGCCGAAACAGTGTACCCCCAGGAGGCCAGCAGGCTTATTAATATTCATGAGCCATCTGATGAATTATGCATAGCCCCAATACGAGCACTATTGACACTCCTAAAACTAAATAATTTTGGGGCTCCACTGCCATCTCAACCGAGTGTCCTGACCCCCTCCCCTTGCTGAACATGGGGGTCAGGACCACCAGAGAGGCTTTCCATTGTCCACTGTGACAAGAAGAAAGATGTGCACACTGCGCATGCACAGACCGCCCGGCTGCCCCGAACTGCA
Source organism: Neoceratodus forsteri (assembly GCA_016271365.2). NCBI lineage: Eukaryota > Metazoa > Chordata > Ceratodontiformes > Ceratodontidae > Neoceratodus > Neoceratodus forsteri. Next base: position 731,856,237 of record CM057449.1, on the reverse strand, counting down.
AGAAAACAGCTGGTGGTGCCACAGGAGAATCATTAGCCACAGCAGCAAACCCAAAAAGGATTGGGGGCTTACACTATCCAGTCTGCCATATTTTATCCTACCCCAAGACCTACAGGTATTGTGTAGCTGGGAGTTTCCCCCTGCATAACCATAGCAACCTTCCAACGATAACCATCATCCTTTTCTTACCCAGAGCTAGAAAGAGAAAGTCGCACAGAAGCTGCTGGGGTAGATCTATAACTAGTTGTCAAGGTCACTCAGAATTTCAGAATGAGTGAGATGAAGACAGCCACAAGAGTGAGACTTTGAACTCCAGTTGCAATTTGCCTGCCACTGTATCTCATGATCTATAGAAACAGCCACTGTCGGCAGAAAAGACTAAGTGTCTGCCCAGTCTGCCACGTTTTAGCTTACCCCATGACCTACATGTATTGTGTAGCTGGGGGTTTTGCCCTCTTCCCTTGCTCCCTGCCTTACAACTAGCCGCTATGTAACTATAAAACCCTTTATTGTACCCCAGACATGCTTGTACCCATTTGTGGTTTTTGTTCCCAGCATCTCAGCTAGTAGGCTGTTCCATGGTTCAACCACTCTCTTGGTGAAATAATATTTTCTCACGTCCTCCCTTAATCCCCCCAACCCTGACCACCTTCTATACATGCACCCCTCCCCCCCAAGTTATTGACCCGCTATTTCTGTTGAATAATTCCTCACTGTTTACCTTATAATGTTTTTTCAGGAAGTTGAAGGTGTCTGTCATGCCACATCTCTCCCTTCTGGCCTTCAGTGAGTACACATTTAGTGCCCTAAGTCAATCCTCACAGGCTTTGCCCTGTTGATCCTGAATCATTTTGGTTACCCTATGCTACACCATCTCCAGACTGTCTCTGTCTTTCCTCCAGTGAGGACTCCAGAACTGGGGATGGTATCCCAGATGGGGGTCTCATCTGTGATTTATAAAGAGGAAGTAGTTTTTCTTCTCCTATCAAAACCCCACTCAGTACACCCTAACATTTTGGTTGTCTTGCTATGGGCCTTGTTGAATTGCCTAGTTTTATTTTAGAAGGTCACTTGTGATGACTCCCGGGTCCCATTACTCTGAAGTACTGGTCAGCATAACCCCTCCCAACCAGTATTTCATCCTGGGATTCTTATTCCGTGTGCATCACCTTGCATTTTTTGGTGTTGAACTTTAACTGCCAAACCTTAGACCATCTCTCTAATCTTTGCAGGTCTCTTCAGCTCCCTCATCCCCCCCCCGCCTTCTTCACTGTCCACCCTGCCAGCATGCTTAGTCTCATCTGCGAAGAGACACATCTTGTCCTGTCTTCCTACCCCATGTCGCTAACATATTGAAAAGGACTGGTACCAGGGAGGGTCCTGTGATGTGGCTGAGCTGAAAGCAGCTCTGCCAAAGGCAGTTTAAGTCAAACTTAATCCTCCAGAGCCATCTTGACAGGTGAAAAACAGTATCGCTAAACTCCACTTGAGTGGCGAATGATAAATCTGGAATCAGCAATGAACATCACAGTGCCAAAAAAGCACAACTTTGCACTTTCGTGACCAGCGAGGCGAGTCTTGAATCAAAGATAACCAAAAGATGACCAGCACCTGCCCTGAGTCCAGAAGTGGCAGAATACTCAAAGAGCTCCTAGAAAGAAAGGGCTTGATTCTCGAAGGTTGGCGCAGGGCATACATAAGCCCTGCACCAATGGCACAGCTTGCCCCAAACTCTTTGGTGCACGGTCCGCCCAATTCTTATAGGTCGCGCGCCTTTGCGACACTACACCCTTTTTACAGCGGCTTGCACCACAGACTTGGCGCAAGCCCCGTGAAAAGGTAGGAGAAGCTAGATCAGCAAAAGCTAGTCTAACTTGCCACATGTGGCGCACGGAGGACTCAGTATACAAAAATCCCGAAAATGGCTCCAGGAATGTCGCAAGCCTGATGCGCCATGTGTTTGACGCAGCCGGGGCTTGTGGCAATAACTGTTTTGAGAATGGAGCCCAAAGAGTTTTATGGGTAGCATCAAGTTAGAAAAGCTGTTACTGCAGTTAAAGCTACTGTGGATGGTTTCGGGACCTGGGTTGCAGAAGCTGAGGACTGAATGAGCTGGCTGGAGGACTGGTCAGGGCCTGTGGAGTGGAGACTGGGAATGGTGGAAATTGAGATCCAGGTGCTGTGAGACAAAATAAAGGACCAAGGAATGAGGAACCACAGGAATAACATGTGGATCTTTGATTTGCCTGAAATGAGGGGGGGCAATGGCATTCTGGATTTCGTTCAAAGAATGAGCCCTAAGACCCTCTGCTATTACTGAGACAGACCTGATGAGACTGATAGGGCACACCGAATTCTCTTCCGCCTGAACCCAAATCAAAAAAGCCGCGACCGTTCATTTTACAATTGCTTCAATATCAGGACAGGGAACATATTCTTAATAAGACCTAGGCACTTAAAGACATTACCTGCGAGGGAGCATAGATCTCCCTTCAGCCGAACTTCTCTAAGTAGGTGATAGAGAAATGGCAGGTCTTCGATCAAGTGCATGACCAGGCAAGGGGAAAAAGTTAAATTGCTCAATGGGACTGCCAGCTGTCCTGAGAATCAACTTTGAAAGAATCCAGCACAGCTTCATCTGACTGAAGAAAATCACAAATTCATTCTTCAGAACATGACACCACAGAGACCGGGAGCAGGGCAGGGAAAGGAGTTCCTGCCAAAGGAACAGAGGCAGCAGCCACAGGGCCTCAATTGCAGGGAAACTGGAAGCTGGTATAGAAGCAAAAGCAACATGTAGACAGAGGACAAAGTGGAGATTTGTGGAGGTGAAGACAGAAGAGGCTCTCTGGGCTGAAGGGACAATATGCACTTAAATGTATTTACTTTAACCAACCACAGCATTACTTATCAGGGTCGGTGGTTTATTCATGAATCTGGTACAAACTTCTTTTCTAATTTGGACTATTACTTGTTGTTGAACTGTTCACTATAAAACCCTTACCCCTCTTCAATTTGGAAGGTACTTAAAAAAAAAAGCTACCCAATGTTGTGGGGAACATGTGAGTTGCTAGGCTGTGTGTGGGGACAAACATTAGTATTAACTGATTAAAAATCTAAGGGGCATTGGTTAATCAAAATGTTATGCTTGAAGTGGGTGGGGGAAGAAGGCCTTTGTCACTACGTAGTTGGAGAAACTGTTAGCCTCAACCTAGAAGGGGGTAGCAGGGTGGGACAAATTGGGTAGTCGAGTGGCCAATGGCTACTAAAAAAAAATTAGCTTGGCTATCAGATTTTGAAAGTTACTGGCCAACTTGCCTGCCTACAAAGAGATTTTTGAGAGGGGGGTGTGGCTAGCACTGCCGACTGGCAGACGTGGTTTAGCTGAGGTCCCTGAGCAGACTGTTTAAATCTGTTTAACCCACAGACCATCCTTCAGGTGAAGTGGCTAACTCATTATACCGAGGCTCCTACTGGTCAATGGCATCAGGCAAACAGAAAAGTAAGCAGCTTAAGTTAACTTTTGAAACTCTAGAGCCTCTGAGGGAACAGCGTACTGGGCCAGAAACCTGCACATGTTTGCAGGTCCAAACAGCTGCGGAGTAGGAATGCGGCATGTCTGACCTGGAGCGGTAGTTGTTGGGAGTCCCTGCCACACTAGCAAACATGCAGGTGGAGATGAAGGCAAGATTTATGAATGTAATATCTCAGATTTCTCACTTTTAGTCTATTGTAACTGGCTTGTCAGAAGCGTCAGCTTCTCACTCTGCCCGCATCGAGGAGTTGGAAAAACAGGTGAGTGAGCTAGAAGACATGGTGGTCTCTGTCTCTTGGGACCGCAACACCATGGGGGAGTATATTGAGGAACTGCAGAACAGGGTAGATGACCAGGAAAACTAGGTCCGCCAATCAAAACTCCAAATCATGGTGCTTCCAGAAGGCATCAAGAGGAAGAACCCAGTCAAGGGGCTCCAGAAATGCCTGGTGCAGCATTTAAAGTTAAATCCGGGGTCCTCACAGTATGAAATTGAAAGGGCGCACCACGTTGGATGCCCGCCTAAGTCAGGAGACCATCCTCGACATTGTCTAATTAAGTATTTGTGCTTCACAGATAAGGAGATTGTCTTTCAGGCTGCTGAAGCACAGGGCCCTATCCACAGAAACATAGAAATTGACAGCAGATAAGGACCACTAGGCACATCCAGTCTACCTATTTTGTAAAAGCCGCAGACTCTACTTGATCTCTGGCTTTACCTCCTTGTTCCTATTGTTAGGGTTCCCCTATGCCTGCCCCATGCATGCTTGAATTCCCCCACTGTGTTTGCCCCCACTACCTCTGCTGGAAGTCTTTTCCATGCATCCACCACCCTTTCTGTGAAGAAATATTTCCTCATACTACACCTTAGCCTACCCCCTTCCAACATCATGTCATGCCCCCTCATTCCTGGACATCTTTTCTGAAAGATACTAGCCTCCGGTACCCTATTTAGGCCTTTTAGATATTTGTAGGTTTCTATCACATCTCCTCTGTCTCTCCTCTCCCTCAGGGTATCCATATTGAGGTCTCCCGGTCTCTCCTCATATGACGTTTGATGCAGGCCCTGCACAGTCTTTGTTGCCATTCTTTGAACTGCCTCCACCCTGTCTATGTCCTTATGGAGATGCAGCCTCCAGAACTGGACACAGTATTCCAAATGAGGCCTCACTAATGATCTGTACAGTGGCATCAGTGTTTTTAAATAAAGCTGATGATAATGGTGACCACCTCTTTTCTTCTGCAGGTGATACCTCTCCCTATGTACCCCAACATGCCACTGGCTGTCCCCATGGCCTTGGCACATTGTTTGGCCACCTTTAGGTCATCAGATATGATTATCTTCAAATCCCTTTCCTGTTTGGTGACCATCAGTTTCTCCCCCACCCCATAATGTAATCCTCCTCTGGGTTCTTGCACCCCAAATGCATGATTTTGCACTTTCTCGCATTGAATCGCAGCTGCCGCACTCTAGACCATTCCTCCAGTCTACCTAGGTCTCTCTTCATTTTTTTCCACCCCTCCTGGCGTGTGCACCCTGTTGCAGATCTTAGTGTCATCCACAAAGAGGCACACCTTCCCCTCCAGCCCCTCCTCAATGTCACTTATGAAGACATTAAACAGGACTGATCCCTGTGGCACCCCACTGATCACCCTCCTTTCCTTGGATTGAACACCATTTACCACAACCCTCTGTCTTTTATCACACAACCAGTTCCTAACCCACTTTACCACCTTGTGACTCACTCCAAGGCTGCCCAGCTTGTTCACAAGCCTTCTATGTGGAATGGTATTAAAGGCCTTACTGAAATCTGGGGTAGGCCACATCCACTACTCCCCTGACCCACGACCTTAGTCACCCAGTCAAAGAAATCAATTAAATTTGTTTGACATGGCCTTCCTTCTGTGAATCCATGCTGTCTTGGATCTTGTGCTCCGCTGGATTCAAGGTATTCCATTATCCTTTCATTAAATAGTGATTCCACAGCCCGCCTGGTGGCGCTGAGGGTTGAGGCACTGGATGCCACACCTCACACGACGTCGGCGACCCAGGTTTGGGAATGAGCCTGGGCCACTGGGGGTCGGCAGGGGAGAGAGAGGACCGAGCATCCAGAGGACAGCTCTCCTCTTTCTGGGGTGAGATTCAGGCTTGCCCAACACTGCAGTGGCCCTCGGTGGAAACTAGAAGTATGGCGCATGCTAGAGGCAACACGTAGTGGGACGAGAGCTGCTGCAGGTGACCTGACGCCATTGCATGTCCAAGCTCTTGCAGGGGCAGGGGGATTGAGGGCATAAAATACTAAGAAAAATCCCCATCAGAGGGGATAGGCGAAGGCACCATGAACCCAGGAGGCCACACTCCAAGACCAGGCATCTCTCCTCACCTCACCCTCCCTTCCAACTGGCAGATCAGATTCTAGATAGAGGACCCTGGGAGGATAGGGTGGCCCTACCTTGGAGGGTGCAGAACCTGGGGACTGGCTAGGTCAGATGGAGTAGGAAGTAGGGTGTTTCAGGCAGGAGGTAGAGCACCCGAGTAAGTGGATGCCGGAGAGAGTTCCCCTCGGGCAGAGCACAAAAAGTGTTAAACAAAAAAAAAGTAGTGATTCCATAATATCCCCACTATTGAGGTGAGGCTGACTGGTCTATAGTTTCCAGCCTCTTCCCATCTCCCACTTTTGTGAAGAGGGACTACATCTGCCCTCCTCCAGTACTCTGGAACCACTCCCATATCAAGTGAGTCGTTGAACAGGGCTGCCAGCACCTCCCGTAGTTCCCATAATATTCTAGGATGTATCCATCTGGTCCCAATGCCTTGTCCACTTTCAGTTTTGTGAGTTCTTTTGGGACTCTCTCTTCCGTAAAGGAACTGGTATCCATCTCCCTCCCATATTTGTTCATGTTGCCTAACTGTGGTCCCTCACCTTCTTCTTCTGTGAATACAGAACAAAAATATTTGTTCAGTATTTATGCTTTTTCCAGGTCCCCTTCCACACTCTTCCCTTCTTCCCCTTTAAGCCTTTCTATCCCACCCCTGTTTTTTCTCCTTTCACTAGTGTACCTATAAAAAGTGTTGTCTCCTTTTTTTAACTCCTGTGCTATTTTTCCTCTGTTGTGCCTTTGCGCTCCTGACTGCTTATTAATAGACAGCTTCGGGAGCTGAAAAAGGAAAAGGCCTGTCACAAGGGCCCAAGGCAGTGCATCATGACCATACAACTGCTCTGCTATAAACACAGACATTGTCCCCTAGGAGAATCCCGATAGATAATGGCCACGTGTCCATTTACCAAGACTATAGTAGAGATCTACAGTCTCATCGACAGAAGTTTAACCTAGTAAAATTTTATCTCCACTCTCTTTGCTGGTCCTTCATTTTCCTGTATTCCACAAAACTACAAGTTGACCACACAGGTGCACCGACCAAATATTTTACTAAATATCTCGAGGCTGAATGCTGGGTGGATGAGGAAGCGGTGGAAGGGTGATCTTCAACATAGTCCACTGCACCTGCTAAGAGATGAGTACTATGTTCACTGCTTTGCTTTGATTTTAATTGTTTGGGTCCTGTTTGGTGACATAGGGGGTTCCCCTAACTTTCCTGGCTCCAATCACCATGAGCCCATTTAAATGTTCCTGTTTGCTTTATTACAGTGGCTCACAGAGGGGGTGCTGCTGGGTTTGTGATATTTTGCCACCTTGGGGAATACCAGCTGCTCCCACTGAGCTGTACTGACAACCCACAGTGGACCAGATAGCCTGATGGGCTGTTCACCACTGATGCCCCACTACAGCCATTAAAATTACAGGGCAATTGGTGCTGGAGGCACAAGAGTGTAACTTGCCTGCCACTTGGCTAACTAATGACCTGAGGGGTCTCATGCACACCCGTGATAAAGCCTGGAAGACCTTTAAGAGATCTGGGGTACATACTGACTAGATTATTTATTGTTGGCACCACAATTTATGCAAAAATAAAATAAAGGTGGCCAAAACAGACTATCTTATATCTTTACAAGAAACAAACGTTACCACCTCTAAAAGCTTCTGGCGCCAGATGAATACACTACTAAAAGGTAGAGAATGCATTATTCCCCGAATCATGACCACTAATGGAGCCACTGTCACTACACCTCTGGACATTGCCACTGGAATAAACAACTTCTTTACAGACCTTACTCCCTACAAACACGGTCCTCCCCCTCTTGCTCATACTACAATACCATTCAACATCAACACAAGACCAACTGTCCTTCCTTTCATATAAAAACTACCACCAATTTCGAGGTCCTAAAGGTGCTCAAGAGACTCAAATGTGAAAGCTCTCCAGGCTTTGACACCATGCCCCCTAAATTCCTCTGCACTGTGGCATCAGCACTTGCCCAGCCCATCTCGATGCTAATCAATCGATCTTTCATCACCCACTGTATCCCTGCCAAATGGAAAACAGCAGCAGTGGTACCTGTCCACAAATCCAGCCTGGCTGATACAGCCCAAAACTACAGACCAATTTCTATCCTCTGCCCTATTGCAAAAATTCAAGAACGAATCTCCTACGACCAGTTGTACTCATTCCTTGAACAAACAAACATCTTCACAGACTTTCAGCATGGTTTCCGTAAACACCATGGAACCGACTCTACCCTCCTTTGCATCACCTCTGACTTGTTCAATAACATGGATCTGGGCCAAGCCACCGGCGCAATCTTTGTAGACCTGACTAAGACCTTTGTCCTTGTTAACCAACCCCTGCTCATAGCTAAACTTCACCACATCAGACTGGATAATAACTCCCTCGCGTTGTTTTCAAATTACCTAGCAAATCGTTCTCAATGTGTCAAATGGGCAAACACACTATCCCCTCTAGCACCAATCACTGACGGGGTACCACAAGGGTCCATACCTGGTTCCCTACTATTTTCCATATTCATCAATGACCTGCCTCTTAACTGTGGTGGTGCATCAGTACAACTCTACATGGCTCATACAATACTCTACAGATCTTCCAAGGATATCCACACCATGAGCGCAAATCTTGAGCTAGACTTCCATGCCCTAGATTCTTAGTTCTTAAATAACCAACTGGTTCTCAATGAGAAAAAAATCAAAACTATGCGCTTTCGTCACACCTCCTTCAAAACCCCATAGGACACACTCTTCCTCTTACAAACCTCCTCGGGTACTCCACTGGAAAATGTCTCATCATTCAAATACCCAAGACTCAACACTTGATGAGAACCTAGTGTTCAAAGCACACATAAACAACACCATCAAAACCACTAATCAAAAACTTGGGCTGCTCTACCGCTCAGCACCCTACCTCTCAAAGCATGCCAGAATGACCTCTGCCTCTGCCACCCTACTCCCTGGTCTATTCTATGCAGCACCTGTCATCCACTCAGTTAAGGTTCTGTTCCTAAACAAACTAAAAAGACATACCACAGGAGAGCTTGCTTTGCCACCTCACCCCTTGCCCATACTCACCGCTGCCTTGTTGCCTAGATTAATAACACCAATTAGGGAATTACGTTCTACATATAGTTTGGCATGTGTGGTACCAAAACGAAATACTGTTCTGGGAAAAAATAATTTTGTATGCCTCGGTTCCGAATTGTGGAACAAGTTACCTGGGAATCTGAGACCAGTAAATAGAAAATTTCAGATAAATTTGATAAAAGAGTGGTATGTGAACCATACAAATATAGAAGAGGAATTAATTTAGTAGTGAGAGGGGAACGAGAATTAAATCTGTAATTGTGTGTGTTTTTGTATGTGCTGTTTTTGTTGATTGTTATGACTGAATGATATATTATAGTGGAATCTGTTAATGCTATCTGTTTAAGTTTATTTATGATGTATGTGATAAATTGTACTTTAATTATTTAATACAAGAGTAACTGGTATTGTACTTATGGACCTCACTGTAAATGAGCCTCGGCTCAGTGATGTTATCCATATTCATTTTAATATGAATAAAAATTTTACCTACCTACCTACCTTGTACTCAACAAACTAAGTTGGCCAACCTTTGACAACAAATTTGACTTCCCTGTGCACTGTACCACCTTTAAGTTGATTCATCAGCCCCCCCTCCCAGTCTGATGGCCTGCTATCCCTAAAACCTACCCCTCGTGTACTAAGATCTTCTGGCCTACTATTACTGGAGCTGCCGAAGGCCAGGCTAAAGCGAGGCCAAAGATCCTATGCAGTCACTGCCCCCAGAATTTGGAACAGTTTGCCCCACCCTCTATTTTCCTGCAAAACCATTAACCAATTCAAAAAACTCTACAAGGTTGAGTTCTTCAAACTCCTCCAATGGAGAGGTAACTTTTATTAACAAGTAAGGCCACATGTGACTAATGTTACACGTCTCTCTCAATCTCCGCAACAGTCACAAACAGCCTCCCTTCTCTCCTATCTCAAAGACAAGCTGTTCTCCCCACTTCTCACTCCTCCTCTACCTAGAATTACATCTGACTGTAACCTGAACCACTGTTCTCTAACCAAATGCAGTTGAATCTGGCTATCTTTAGTTATCTTGCTGTTTAAATTGTTGACATCTAGTTTGTGAATGGCATAAATGTCCCTGCACGTGGGTATAAAAACTGCCATCGCAGAGGTAACGAGCCTTTGTGTGAAGCAAATAAACAAAACAAAACGATATAAGAAACCACTATGGTTCTCAAAGGAAGTGGCAGTGAAGGTTCAAGAGAAAAAAGAAAGCATTCAGGAAGTACAAGGAATCACAGAAGGAGCAGGACAGGGAACTATATCAGTTAAAGCAAAAGGAGGCTGGGAAGGCAGTCAGAACAGCAAAGGCCCAAACCGAGGAAAAGATAGCCAACTAAGTTAAGAAGGGGGATAAAACCTTTTATAGGTACATCAGGGAGCGAAGGAAGACCAAGGGAGGGACAGTAAGGCTTAATAAAGGGAGGGAGGGTGGGCAGAGGAGACTGTGAAAAGGCAGAGATACTAAACAAATATTTTGCTCAGTATTTACAAATGAAGAGGGGAGGTACATAAAACAAACAGTAGAAACACTCTGGATACAGAAGTTGATACCAGCCCATTTACAGAAGAAAGGGTTCTGAAAGAACTCTTAAAACTGAAGGTGGACAAAGCAATGGGGCCTGATGGGATTCATCCCAGAATTCTAAAAGAACTAAGGGTAGAACTAGTGACACCACTGACTACCCTTTTAACAAATCATGGGAGGATGGTGGTACCCGAGGACTGGAGGAGGGCAGATGTGATTCCCCTTCACAAAAGTGGGAGCAAGGCAGAAGCAGGAAACTACAGACCTGTTAGTTTAACCTCAGTGGCAGGAAAATGATGGAATCACTTCTGAAGGAAAGAATTGTCCAGTATCTAGAGGCCAGAGGGCACAGGACCCTAGGCAGCATGGATTCACAGCAGGAAGGTCATGCCAGACGAATCTGATAGATTTCTTTGACTGGGTGACCAAAGTAGTAGATCAGGAGGGGCTGTGGACATGGCCTACCTAGACTTTAGCAAGGCATTTGACACAGTCCCACACAAAAGATTAATATACAAGTTAGCCAGCCTGGGAGTGGGTCCCAAGATGACAGCCTGGGTAAAGAATTGGCTGGAGACTAGAACACAGAGAGTAATAGTAAATGGAGTCCACTCAGAAGAAAGGAAGGTTACTAGTGGGGTACCGCAGGGTTCAGTATTAGGACCGGTCCTCTTCAATGTCTTTATAAGCGACATTGCAGAAGGACTGGAAGGAAAAGTATGTCTCTTTGCAGATGACACAAAGATCTGCAACAGAGTTGATGCACAGGGTGGGGTGGAAAGGATGAGGAGGGACTTGGCAAGGTTAGAGGAATGGTCAAATGTATGGCAGCTTAGATTCAATGCTAAGAAGTGCAAGGTAATGCACCTGGGAAACAAAAACCCAGGGAAGAGTACACAATGGGGGGTGAGATACTAACAACAACAAAAATGGAAAGGGACCTGGGGGTAGTCATATCAGATGACCTAAACGTGGGCAAGCAATGTGAGAGGGCAGCAAGGAGGGCTGGGGATACTGGGATGCATAGGGAGAGGAATCATCAGTAGAAAACAGGAAGTTATTATCCCTCTGTACAGACAGCTGGTGAGACCCCATCTGAGTACTGTGTGCAGTTCTGGAGACCCAATCTCCATAAAGACATAGACAGGATGGAAGCTGTCCAGAGGAGGGGACTAAAATGGTGCAGGTCTGCACCGGAAGACATATGAAGAGAAACGAAAGGGAGCTTAATATGTATAGCCCTGAGGAAAGGAGGGAGAAGGGGACATGATAGAAACTTTCAAGTACCTCAAAGGAATCAACAAAGTCCAAGAGGTAGCATCTTTCAAAAAGAGGTGTGCAAGAACAAGAGGCACAATTTGAAGATGGGGCGGCTCAGAGGTAATTTAAGGAAGTATTTTTTCACAGAGAGGGTTGTGGATGCATGGAGCGCCTTCCAGAGGAGGTTGTGGAGTCAAAATCAGTGGTGGAATTCAAGCATGCATGGGACAGTCATAAGGCAATTCTAGGGGTGGGGGAAGAAGTAGGCTGCTGGTTAACTAGGATCTGCAGCTTATCCAGTAGGTAGGTAGGGAAATGGGCAGACTGGGTGGGCCAAGCGGTCCTTATCTGCCATCAAATTCTATGTTTCTATGTTCCTATAAAATGTTAATCTGCCTCCTGCCTCCCCTGGCTACCTGCAAACTGCCTGTAATCCTGAATCCTTTGGTTATTGCCTACTCGGGTACTGTTGTTATTTACCTATGGCTTAACTGTATATTGTCTCACTGTACTATTCTATGTGTATTATTGTATTATGTTTTGTTCTTGGAATGCTTTATTCCTTGGGTCATCACTGAAAAAGGGATTTTGCCTCAGGTGACCTACCCAATTATCAAAATTCAAATAAATAAAAACTATACCCTTTCCTAGAGGAGAATGTTCATGTTTGTAGCAGAGCAGTTGTATGGTCGTGCTGCACTGCCTTGGGTCCTTATGATGGGCCTTTTTCCTTTTCAGCTCCGGAAGCTGCCTGGTTGCTGTGCTACACCGCATGTGGTTGGTCCGACCATGTCTTGAGATATGGGTTTCAGCAGGCTGTGGATCTCCGAAGCATACATTGGATTTAGTGTAGCTGCAGGCAAAGATGTAAGACTGAGCCTTGGGTCTTCTCAATAACCAGACCATAACTCTTATTTTGCAGGTTGGTTGTTTTTTGCAAATGGAGGAGGCTGGGGCCAGCTGTTCAGTGGGGCTTGTAGGGGGAAATTAATTGCTTCACAATATGAATTCAACACTGTCCCCTTTTATGACTTGTAAGTAGCAAATCAGCAACTAGGGTAGATTGCTTACTTTTTTTTTTTTTTTTATGTCTTAGGTTTTAAAAGGCACCATTTCAGATACTGTACAATAGTTCTATGGCACTCTTGATGGACCCTTAGTGATCAGCCAGGTTGGTTCCCTAGGTCTAACCAGGGGGCTGGGAACAAGCTCTTTAGTTACTTCTGCTACACAACTGATCCATCCACTCTGCAAAGGAAGATGGGATTCGGGAGTAACCCCTTTCTCATTTTATATATTTTGTTAATGGTCTGTGGCTTGGGCATCTTTGTTAACTCATTTGCTCCCGGTGGCCATTTTGGGTTGGATCTAGCAATGGATGGTTCCAATGCCATGTGGCGTCTATGGGAACAAATGGGTTAAGACAGTCTTATTTTTTTTTATACGTGCCCAATTTCAGCAAGAAACTTAACATTTCATCCTACAAACCACCAATAGTTTGTAAAGGATAAATGGGCAAGAATGTGCTCAGTTGATTTTTTGGGGGGAGGGGTAAATTATGGGATTAAAAGTTATTCTGTTGTTGTTTACATGCATGTTGTGTTTGTCATGCAATTTATAATGGGACCAGGATTAGTTACATTTTATTGGGGGTTGGGGACATGTTCTGTGGAAAATGTTACATTTTCATGCTGATTATTTTGGTTACGTACATTTACAGAATTGCACCTATGTACTGAGATTATTTTGGTGCTGGAATTCCTCTCCAGTTGTTGTTTGGCTCTACATCAGATGGGAAAATGGCTAGTGTTGTAAACATAGCTACTTGGAATGTCAACAGTCTGAAGTCTGTCATTAAATGCATGTTTTTTTTTTTTCCAACTCTCTTTCACTCCGGTCACAGCCCGTGGAGCCTCTCTCAGGCATCCTGCCTGTTCCTGCCACCTGAGGTCCCCTCGATCCTGAGCCTCCTCTCTCCCCCCTTCCCACAGCCAGTACCCCCAGCTTAACCCCTCCAGGGTGGGACCGCCCTTCCTCTTTGGGCGCTTTAAACGATTAGACTCTAGCTGTAGGTGAGGGCCCGGGTGGAGGAACTGGAAGGCCAGGCGAGGTGGATCCGGGTGGTGGGCATGGGATCAGGTGCCGTCGCCTACCCTGCTGAGCCGGGCTCTTCCCATGTTCTGGTGCCCTTTCCCCCCTCCATCCCCCTGTGTGGTGCACTCTGACACAAGGCGCACGGCAACCCTGCCTGCGTCAGCCACGCAGACGTGCAGCCAACGTACTGCAGCACCCCCGATCTCCACTGGGAGCCGCTGATGTGCTGGACAAGCCCCAGCCCTTCCACAGGGGAAGAGAGCAGCCCAGTGGGTGCTCGATCCTCACCCTATCCCTACCGGCCCCCAGTACCCAAGCTTGCTCCCGAACTCGGGTCACCAGCATAGCGCGAGGTGTGGCATCCAGCACCTCAACCCTCAGCGCCACCGGACTGGTAAAGTCCAGGTTTTATTCATGCAGGAGACCCACATGCCTGATACAGAGGTGAGGGGACTAGTGGTAGCATGGGTGGGGAGTGGATTATTTCTTGTTTCTCCACTAAGACTGGGGATGGCCATTTGGTTTCCTTGCGGGGCCCAGGTCAAGGTTCACCACAAACATTTGGACCCTGCAGGGAGATATGCACTTCCTAATGTAACTCTTGCTGGAGTGGGCACTCTCTCTGTAGGGTCGGTGTATGTACCAAATGTTGAAGACCCGGGATTCTTCCAGTGATTAGCAGTGGATATGGCCTCTCTCCCGGGTCCATGGATTTTGAGCGTGACTACAGTTGTGTCTGAGATGTAACTATGGATAGATCTAACCCTGCGCTCATCCCCACCTCCAGGAATGCAAAGATGCTGGGGGAGGTGGAGAGCACATTCCACTTGGTGGAAGTTTGGTGCCACCAGCATCCAACCAGCCGAGAGCAAAGCTTCTTTCCAATGCCCATCACTCTTATGCCAGACTGGACTGACTGCTGGTCAGCTCCTCCCTCCTTTCCATCAGAAGTTCTACTAAATACTCTCCAATTCTAATATTTGACCATGCCTCATTAACCTTGGCCATCTCGACCCTGGGATCTCCTCCCGCTTCATTGTCCATGGCGCTTAGACCCTTTATTATTGTGGGACAGCTCCTTTGTCGAATATATGTCCAAATCAATTAAAACGTTTTTACTGGACGCCACACCTCGAATCATGCCGGCGACCCGGGTTCGAACGGGACTCCGCACCTGGGTCGGGTAGGGAAGGGTAGGATTGAGCATCCATAGGGCTGCTGTCCTTCCTCGCGGAGGGTTAGGACATGATAGTTTGCAGTGGCCTCGTGGAGACCAGGGGCACAACAGAGGGATTGCATGAAGGGAACACCAGAAAAATGGAAATACCGCTTGCTGGATGATGGCTCTCTGTCCCCGGTTGCATTCAGTGCCTTCCCGGGGGTCTCCTTCTCCATGGCAGCATCCCCGGGCTCTAAGAAGAGTGTGCTGGGATAATCCCTCTCCCCCCCGGTGCCTAACCCCTCAGAGGAGGGGGGCCCGGTCGGCGAAGGGATATGCCAGGATATCCCGGGGATCGGCTGCAATACGAGGAGTAAGAGGAGGGCTGGGTTATGACAGTAGGGGCTATCGGGAGACGTGCAGAGCCTGAAGGAGTGGAAGCCTGCCAGCATGAAGAGGGCAGAAAAAGAATATACAAAAAAACTTCATAGTGTGAGACGGGATACTTCCCATGGGACTAGGTGGGAGGCCGTAAAGGCATATCTCCAGGGTCAAGTGACTGCCTATTCAGCTCATATTAAGAAAAACGCAAAGCAAGAGCTTGAGCAGCTTAGAATTAAAATAGCAGCTTGTGAGGGGGCACATATTCAAATGCTGAGTCTCTCCTATGAGGTTGTCCAGAAACTGAAATGGCATTTTACTCTACTCAGTAGCTCTCAGGCAGAGCATTTCATATTGCTATCCCAAGCGGGTGCATACTTTAGTGGTGAGGGGGGGGGTATTTAGCCTGGCAGCTACTCAGACATGAAGGAGAGAGGACAATCAGTCAGATCAAAAGTCAAACAGGTCAGTTCACGTCGGTTACCTCCCAAATGGGAGCCAAATTTGGGACTTTTTATAAATCCCTGTATACCTCGGAGGTTTCTCCTGCTCAACAAATGGATGCCTTTTTTGAGAAAGCACCTATCTTCTCTCTACTTGTTGCTGAGGCCCATTGATTGGAGGCCTCACTATCTGTGGCAGAACTTCATAAGCTCTTAAAGTGCATCAGGGTGGCAAACCCTGGGCCTTAATTGTTTGCTTATTGAATTTTTTTTTTAATTTTTCCACCGTTTTGTTGGACCCTTTGTATGACATGTTGGTAAAGGGCCTAGAC